>CAJVRN010000087.1:5112500-6312500 GCA_911728415.1 Lagocephalus sceleratus | reverse complement strand
ATTATGGGTGGATCAGATTAAATAGATATTTTGTATTTATTTAGCATATATGTCTCAATGGGCTGGATTCAGGAAAACAAGATGAATTGAACTAGTTTGCTTATGACCTTACATTTAACCTCGTCCTACACTGCCGGGCCAAAAAGAAAGTGGCCATCTGGATTGAACAAAGCGGACAGGGAGGGGTTGATGTAGTTGGTCAGGTCGGATCAGCATCAATATGAGGTCAAAGTGAGGTCTGTCTGAAGATACTACCGGGAGATACTGAATGACCAGGTTATTCCATCAATGGATTTTTTTCTTCCCTGATGACACGGGCCTATTCCAAGATGACAGTTCCAGGATTCATCGGCTTCAATTTGTGAAAGAGTGGTTCAGGGGAGACATTGTTTTCACAGACCTTAACCAGACCTTCACCCCACTGAGGATCTTTGAGATGTGCTGGAGAAGGTCAGACGACCACGATCAATACAAGATCTTCTTCTTTGGGCTTTTCCCTTGAGAGGTCACCACAGTGAATCAGTCACCTCCATCTAACCCCTCTTCTATCTTCTGCATCCTCTTCTCTCACACCAACTACCTTCATGTCCTCTTTCATCTATAAGCCTCCTCTTTGATCTTCCTCTAGGTCTCCTCCCTGGCAGTTCCAAACTCAGCATCCTTCTACCAACACATTCACTCTCTCTCCTCTGGTCGTGTCTGAACCATCTCAGTCTCTGACTTTATCTCCTCAGCCTCTGACATGTGCTGTCCCTCTGGTGTCCTCATTCCTGATCCTGATCCACCCTGGTCCCTCTGATGTCCTCATTCCTGATCCTGATCCACCCTGGTCCCTCTGATGTCCTCATTCCTGATCCTGATCCACCCTGGTCCCTCTGATGTCCTCATTCCTGATCCTGATCCACCCTGCTCCCTCCCAAAGAGAACCTCAGCATCTTCATCTCTGCTCCCCCCAGCTCTGCCTCCTGTCTTTTCCTCATCATCAATTCAAGATCTTGTTGAAAAATGAATGCAAATCAAAACAAAGATAAAGGTGCTCCAACGAAACATTAGAGTGTGTGACCTTTTTTGTTTTCTTTGATGGCGACTTCTTTTTTTGTTTTGGCCAGGCAGTGTCTGATCGAGTCAAGAAATCCGCTAGGGGGCGGAAAAGTTTAAAACTTGGAAGTAAAGCCGCGTTAATCAGGAGCGAAGAAGAAGAAGTTTTGAACGGAAGTGTTTTCCGGGCTCACGCTGTAGTCCACAGCCACCAGGCTAGCTGTGTTAGCCCCGCCGCTGGACACCAACACCCCCGAAGCACCCCGACAACAGGTACCGTCTGCCGGGGACAACCACGCGTGGGGCTTCGCGGCGCGCTTCGCCGTCGTGGCCGGGCCCGTGCTGGACGACTGTCGGCCTCGGGGGGGCTCTTTTTAAGCGCTGTTTGGCCGCTAGCTCGAGCTAGCGTGCGCAGCCAGGTGTGGAGCTTGAAGGGGGGGGACCGAGGACGTCTGCGGGGCTTCCAGCCGCCCCGACCGACCTGATCTACCTGATCTCAGCCCTGCGCACACGCACGGCTCTGGCGCACATGGCCCGGGCTGCAGGAGGGATGTAGGGGCGTCATAATCGAGACATTAAGCCTCGTGTCTGGTCTAAAGCTCCTGCGCAGCAGTAAATATTCAACACCCTCCTCCAGTGGATCTAGTGTGAGATTTATCAACGTAGCCGTGTTGGTTCAGGTTAAAAAATGCATATGCGTAATTCCTGTTGACCAGGGATACATTTGGGATGAGCCGAAAGGGTTAAAGGTTTGTTTTTCAGCTCCAGTCGGGGTGTTATCGAGCGTCTCTCCGGGACTGGTTCGGTGTTTACTGGTTGAGCAGCCGGGCTGATTCACTTCGCAGACGTCCGACATGAAGAAGCAGGACCCAGAAGAGTCCTCCGCCCAGGACGGCGAGGACGCAGCGTCCCGTCCGGCCGGACAGGTGGAGTCCCCGGCGGCTGGGGGAGACGAGCCGGGCGGCAAGAGTCCCGAGGCGGCCGAGGCGCACACGGCCCCGGCGCTCCCTCAGGGCGAGGAGGCTGCCAGCGAGGGTAAACGTCTCCTCTGAACTCTCAGGAGGGCTTTGACCCGAGGATTGGTCAACACCTGTAAGACTCTGGCCCATCCTGAGAGGCTCAAGCTCTCTGTTTGTGGTCCTTAAGATTGTCCCGGTTGAGGATTTTTGTAAGAATGTTTCTTTTTCGCGTGTTTGAGTGCCTTCAAAACGCTCCGTGACGAGGTCTCCTGTGTCTAGTTGCCAAGGCGGCGCGGTCTCAGCGCGACATGGCCGAGGAATTGAGCCGGCAGCTGGAGGACATCCTCAGCACCTACTGCCGGGAGAGCCTCTCCGACGACGCCCTGCCCAACGGCCAGTCGCACAGCCCGGAGTTCAACGGCGTGGCGCGGGACGGCGACAAGCCCGGGGAGGGGAAGGTCATCGGGGCGAACAGAGAGGAAAGGGAGCCGAGGAAATCTCAGGAGAAGAAGAAAGTGAAGGGGCTGGGTGAGAGGCGACGGTCCCATCTGTGTATGTCAGTGCGTCTCTGTCCTGCTGCCTGACGTGTCCTGTCTCACGCCGCGTCCTGTCCCTGTCCAGGTAAAGAAATCACTGTCCTCATGCAGACGTTGAATACTTTGAGCACCCCAGAGGAAAAACTGGCCGGCCTGTGTAAGAAGTATGCTGAACTGGTGAGCATCGCCCCCCAAATGACACCGGTTGTCTTTAATTATTAATAAATGTGACGTAACCGCGATGAAGCGCTGTCGAGTGCCTCTGCGGGTCGGCCTGTGGTCACTGAGACTCTCTTGGCTGTCCGTCCCTGTCCAGCTGGAGGAGCACCGCAACACCCAGAAACAGATGCGAGCGCTGCAGAAGAAGCAGAACCAGCTGGTCCAGGACAAAGACAACCTCAGGAACGAGCACAGCAAGGCCATCCTGGCCCGCAGCAAACTGGAGAGTCTGTGCAGGGAGCTGCAGAGACACAACCGTACGCTCAAGGTACACCCCCTCCCACACACACACACACACACACACACACACACACACACACACACAGACTCCTCTCAGTGAAACTGCGGCTTCTCCAATAGCTTCTAACTTTTTTTATTTAAGCGACTTTTTCCCTCCGCAGGACGAAGGCGTGCAAAGAACGCGCCTGGAGGAGGAGAAAAGGAAAGAGGTCACAGCCCATTTTCAGTCCACGCTCAACGACATCCAGACTCAGATGGAGCAGCACAACGAGAGGAACGCCAGCCTCCGGCAGGAGAACGGCGAGCTGGCGGAGAAGCTCAAGAAGCTGTATGAGCAGTATAAACTGCGGGAGGAGGTACGTGGCGGCTTTGGAGGCGCCTCGCCTCGTCGGGTTACCACGGTTTGAGGCGCTTTCTGAAAGAGATTTGCGGTTCCCTCCCAGCACATAGACACAGTGGCCAAGCAGAAGGACCTGCAGCAGCAGCTGGTGGACGCCAAACTGCATCAGGCCCAGGAGCTTCTGAAGGAGTCAGAGGACCGCCACGACAGGGAGAAAGAATTTGTAATGAGCACTTAACCCCCCGCACAGTGGACACGGTGTGTTTTGGACTTTTCGCATGAACCTTTTCTGTCGTTCCTTCCCCTCACGCAGCTGCTGAAGGAAGCGGTGGAGTCTCAGAGGATGTGTGAGCTGATGAAGCAGCAGGAAGTTCACCTCAAGCACCAGGTTTCTCAGCATTTCAGAGCTCAGGTGTACTTTGGTCATCAGATTCACTGAAGAAGGCAGCGTTTTTTTGTTTGTTTTTTTTGCTTTTTCTAGTTGTCGCTGTACACAGAGAAGTTTGAGGAGTTTCAGACGACGTTATCCAAGAGCAACGAGGTGTTCACCACCTTTAAACAGGAGATGGAGAAGGTGAGGCTGCCAGGGAGAGCGCAGGAATCAACGACGTAAGCCGCGGTCCCCTGACCGTTCTGTTTTTGATCCAGATGACTAAAAAGATCAAGAAGCTGGAGAAGGAGACAGCCATGTATCGATCCCGGTGGGAGAGCAGCAACAAAGCTCTCCTGGAGATGGCAGAGGAGGTGGGTTTTCCTTCTGGCTGGTGATCGAGTCCTTCAGCAGCTGTGCTCACCGACCCTTTTTTCCTGTCCAGAAATCGGTGCGGGACCGTGACTTCGAAGCCCTCCAGGGGAAAGTCCAGCGGCTGGAAAAGCTGCGGCGGGCGCTCAAAGTGGAGCGCAACGAACTCAACAAGAAGGTCCAGAGCCTGAGCAGCGCTCCGGACGAGGGCGCGGCCGAGACGCCCGTCTCCGACCCGGGGACCGACTCGCCCTCTCCGCCACCCACGGACTCTCCGCTGGACCCCAGCGGCCACCCTGTCCCGGACACTGCCCCCTGCTCCCAGTCCTGCCACTGTGACCAGCAGCTAGACACAGAGACGCCGCTAGAGGGGGCAGCGGGTCCACCCATCTCTACGCAGGAATGAAGCGCTACCCCCCCCCCCTTGCCTCCAGCGTCACAGCACCAGCCAGCAAGACCCTTTTCCTCTGCTAGATGAAGCTGTTGTTCAACACTGGTCTAGAAGCGTGTCGTCCTCACGTGCTCTGCAGGCTATAGAAGATGATTGTGCCTCATCTGTTAGTACAACTACATGCACACCGTAACTCAGTTGTTGCTGTTTATGGTACCGGTTTGACATTTAAGGCAGCCTTTGTGAAACATGCAATTAACCTCTCAGTATAGCAAAGTTAAGGATTTACTTGTACCCCTCCACCCCCCGTCTTATGTACTTTTATTATTATTAGCCTTAAGATTCTGTTATTCGGTGATACCTCATCATGATCCAAGTCTATTAAAGTGAGTCCCATCTCAACCATTTTGAGACGATTACCGTCAACCGTGGCGGTATGTGGTGGTGTCATTATCGGTGTGCGCGTACGTGCACAAGCTACCTACCTCTGTGATTGGTTAACCACACGCTCCATTCGCGTCGATGGCATCGGGCGCAGAGCCGACGGAGCTCGTTGCCGACGACAACAGTACGAGCAACACGGAGAAGGCCAAGGCCGGCTTAGAAAGGCCTTTGATTAATCACCTGCAGTATCCCGAAGGTTACTCGAGGTCATTTGCTCTCGTTCTTACAGTCATCTGTTCATCTATTCCGTAATGCAGTTAAATACAAAAGTCATTTTTACGAATGACGTTCAAGTTTAACGAAATCCTGTTTTTTTTTTTTTCTTTTGGGGATGTTGTCACATTTCTCACTTAAGCCGTATTATTCTTTCCGTGTGTGTTTGAAGCATAATCCCAGACTTTTTTTTTTCTATTTTGCAGAGCACCACTATTAAAAACAAAACGCGTTTCACAAAGATAGAATTTCTTACTGTCGGGTCCCTTTGCTTTTTCTACATCCTTTTTCTTCATGTAATCCAAACACTTTAACTTTGTTTGTGTCTGCCTCTACGTGGCTGAGCTGACAATGATTGTCTCCTCCCAGTCCTGGTATTTGCAGTAGCAGGTCATCAGGTGTTAACAAGAGAATGTTCACGGAGCTCTATGCAACGCTTGCCTCTGGGTTTTATTCTGTGGCATTCTGAACTGACAAGCACTTAGCTGAGAATGTATAACCATTATATCCACTTTCCCACACAAAAGCAATGTAACAGATTACACGACTTGCAACAAAACTCTATTTTTGCTTATCTTTTATCCACAAAACTACGTTGTCGTCTTTTTTTTTGTTGGATGTTGGATATTAGATCTTGTATCTCTGTGATGCTTTTAAAATGCCCAATAGGAATAAGGAGGGAAAAATTAGGTAAAATGTCTTTGCATTTCTGAATTATAGCAAAATCAAGTGTTTTATTCTTTCATACTTCTCAAGTTGTAGCATTGGCAACATCTTCAATGTGAATGTGGAGGTTCATCGATCATAGGAAGGAACCAAAGATGTTTCCTTTTTTGCAGTACTTGTGTTTGGGCCTGTATATTTTGTTCCTTGTTAAATAAAAGATACAAATAGACTTTCTAGCACCATTCACTACACAGACGATTGGAATATTTACCCGCCAGATTTTCTAGATGCGTTTAAAAGGTTTTTGACCAAAAACTACGAAACATGGTCAACGCCGGACAATACGCCATGGTGCCTTTAGGGGGCGTCCGCGCGCCCCCGTGTTTCTTTCAGACCGGAAGTGGTTACCCTTCCTCTTCCGTCGCGGCCCGGCGCCTCAAACACGAGTGTTCATTTCTTGTGTCTTCACTCAAATTTGGCGACTAAACTGGGCTGATTCAGCTGAGGAAAAATGGTGGGTGATGTTCACAAGGCTCGCTGACTGTCACAGGTTGATTTATGTTACCCTTAACAATACCACTTTCGAGATTTGCCCAATTGTAGGTGAAGCAGAAATAGCCATACTTAGCTTAGCTTTCAAATGAGCACAACACGCATTTAACTAAAATATATTTGCTTTTATGGCTCAAAATGCTCTGGGATCTGATTGTTCTGGACAGCTGCTTAAATATGAACAGTTATTCTTTTGGGCACGAAAGATAAAATAGCCTTTTATCCCAGATTTCACCGACTCTCTCTAGTTTTTACACTAAAACTGTCATGTTTGTTAAAACGGGCCAGATGTTGATGGAAAATAAAATTAAAACATTTTTTTCCACAGAAACCCATCCTGCTTCAGGGCCATGAGAGGTCCATCACGCAAATAAAGTACAACAGGGAAGGAGATCTGCTGTTTTCCGTAGCTAAAGATACCGTAAGTAACAAGAGATAAGATTATGTGTCTCGTGTGTTGAGGGATGACATAAATCGGTGCATCTCTGATGTTGGTGCATCACTGATGTTTTCTCCCTCAAGGTGGCCAATGCTTGGTACTCTGTCAATGGGGAAAGGCTTGGCACTTACAACGGACACACGGGAGCTGTTTGGTGTGTCGACTGTGACTGTATCCTTGAACAAAACACACCCGCGATGTTTGTGAACGTGGAAGGCTTCTGTGCCAACTCCTAAGACATCTACGGTTGTTTCTACGGGCCTTTCCTTAACCGGTCTACTTTCAGGGGACACTAAAAATGTCTTGACGGGGTCAGCAGACAACAGCTGTCGGCTTTGGGATTGTGAGACTGGTACGTAACAAAGATTGTCTAAGTGGTCGTTGTGGCTCCAAGATTTCCCTGTCAGTGACGATGTTTATTCACGGTGCCTTTAATTGTGTGTCCCTGAACAGGGAAACAGCTGGCCCTGCTCGAAACCAACTCGGCCGTCAGAACGTGCGGCTTTGACTTCAGCGGCAACATCATCATGTTCTCCACAGACAAGCAGATGGGTTACCAGTGTTTCCTGAACTTCTTTGACCTGAGGGATCCACAACAAATCGGTACATATCACACCACACACAGCTACCTGGACAATACGGGAATAATAAATCATGTAAAACATGTACAACAACACCAGCTTTTACAACAGCACTAATATTGTTGAACAATATTCTTTACGTCTGCTTCTCCTTCTGCAGAGGACAACCAGCCGTATCTGTCGTTACCCTGCAGTGAGCAGAAGATCACCAGCGCTGTGTGGGGACCGCTGGGAGAGTTTGTCATCGCCGGCCACGAAAACGGAGAAATCAACCAGTTCAGCGCCAAGGTTGGTAGAAACGGGAGCGGTGTGGTCCGTAGGCAGAACGGCAGCAGGTTTGAGGGGGGGGCGATCGTCATCGTCTCTTCTCTTCCTTGTGGACAGTCTGGCGAAGTCCTGAAGAAGGTGAAGGAGCACAGCAGGCAAATCAACGACATCCAGACATCAGTGGATCTCACCATGTTCATCACGGCCTCCAAGGACAACACTGCCAAGGTCAGACCTCCACCTCAGTCTTTGGCTGTTTGACCGGGTTCTTAACGTCGACGGACTCTTTGCTTGTTTTTCGTAGCTGTTTGATTCCAATTCTCTGGACCACATCAAGTCTTTTAAGACGGAGAGACCCGTCAACTCTGCCGCTATCTCTCCCATTATGGATCACGTAAGGCAACACTTTCACAAAACTGTCTGATGAAACTAACTCTTGTGGTTTTTGATGCAACCTTGCATTTTCATCCACCCCCTGCAAACTCATGAGTTGGACTGTAGGTTCTGAGAACGGTTTTATTCATTCCCTTTTGAATCAGGTGGTGATGGGAGGTGGACAGGAGGCCATGGAAGTCACCACCACCTCCACAAGGATCGGTAAATTTGAGGCCAGGTGAGGAAGCATGCTGCCCTTTGGCCTATTGCACGCGTTTAACGCAGGGTTGTTGATGGTACATCACATCTCATCTGCACCCAGGTTCTTCCACGCTGCCTACGAGGAGGAGTTCGGAAGGGTCAAAGGGCATTTCGGCCCAATCAACTGCGTTGCCTTCCACCCCGACGGCAAGAGGTAAGAGATTAGACAACCTCTGAATGTAGCCATGGAAACGATAACTCATCTTTTTTTTGTGGTGCGGTTGTAGTTACAGCAGCGGAGGAGAGGACGGATACGTAAGGATTCATTACTTTGACCCACAGTACTTTGACTTTGAGCTGGAGGCGTAAACAGAACACCCCCCCACAACATCAAATATCAGACTCCTGTCAGGAATAAAGGACTGACGTGCATCACTCTGACCTGCTTCTGATCAATTGGTGATTCAGAAGACACTGCGTTCGTTTGAAAAGGACCAGCAAATCTGTTCTAACTGGACTCTTTTATCATCTGCTCCCCATTCCCTGAAGATATTTAATCTGAGGGTGTCGTCATTCCTCCCAAACGTAATAAAATTGATCACAAATCACTTTGTGGATAAAGCTGTTTACACGATTAAGAAAATGAAGAGCATTTATTTTTTTTATAACAAAGTTATAACACATTTCACAGGGATAGAAACAAACAAGCAAGGGGTCATTTTACAAGTTCGTTCTACCTTTAACGTATAACAGTACAAAATATTTAACTCACTTCCAAAGAAACCTGGAAAGGTTCACAATCCTTAGATACAAAATAAAATGAAGGACGGAACAAAACTTTGTAAGATGATGGAATACAGAGACTGGTTGTAAAATAACTTAGCAAGCTGGGATCAGGGCCTGTGGTATGTACATGCTAAAGACGTCTTAAACATGCATGCACAGAGACAACAGCTGGCTATCATCAGTTTCATAAATTAAAAAAAAAACCCTTTTTACATGTCAACAGTTACCATAACAGGAACAGCAACAAGAGACCTGCTTCACGCAACAGATGAGGATTTCTAGCACTGGTTTTACTCTAAAGCTCTGGGTTTTAAAACATCCTCGTGTGGTATTCTTCAGTGGCGCCTGCTTCATCGGGCTCAGAATCTAATGCAGGATACAAGGAGAGCCAGGCTCGCTTAGAACGATAAAACCCATACAGAAGATTCCAATAGTCGGGGGGGATTCAGTGGAGCTCGAGCTGAACCGTCCATTTGTTCCTGGGACACACTGAGTCTTCAGCTTTTATTTTGGTCTAAAGGACAAACAGAGAACGTGAGGATGATGATGATGATGATGATGACTGATCTAGGTAGTGAAACCAGTCACAACTGAAACATCCACTTAAAAGACAATTTCCTTTAAAGCCTCCACTTCAGAACTCTTTCTAAACACAAATCTAATCCTCTTACCCTGAAGTGTCCATCTTCTCTTCCTCTTTCTCCTCCTCTTTCACTTCTATTGAGAAAACGTAGCAGTATTTGATCACAGCTCTAATATTCATCTTCTCTGCTTAAAATTGGTAATTAAAATTCTGGGCTTGTACATAAAACACAGAACTAAGTTTCCACCAGAGGATCAAACCGTACCTTTCTTTTCCTCTCCTTCTTTCTCCTCCTCTTTCTTCACTCTCTTCACCTTCTTGTGGTTGGCGGAGTTCCTGCGGCCCCCTCCCTGCCCCTCCGCCTCATCCTCCGAGTCTGAAAACTCCTCATCACAGGCTATCCTCTTGTCGTGGGCCCGGACTGAAACACAGATTAGAAACCATCAACGGTGAACACCCACCGCAGCCCCTGACTGCCCCCCCGCTCCCGTCTAGAGCAGAATAAACACGTGTCCCGGGGTCTTACTGGAGACGCGTTTGTCGGGGTCCTCCTCGTCCTCGTCCCCGCTGTCGGGGTGGGGGGCGTCCTCCGGGATCGCCTGCATCTGCACGCCCGGCGCGTGGGGCAGCATGCGCAGGTTCTCGAACAGGCGCTGCTTGATCTTCTCCAGGTACTCGTTGGTGTTCTGGTTGGTCATGTTGGACGGGCTGATGTGCAGCTTGAAGTCGGGCCCGAAGTACTCAAAGTAGTCGTTGTAGGGCAGCTCGTTGGGGATGGAGCAGTCCAAGGCCACGGCCGTCTCGTACGTCCAGCAGCGCGCCACGTTGCGGATGGTGTAGCCTCCGCCGCCGAGCATCAGCAGGGGCAGGTTGAAGCTCTTCATGTACTCCACGCACTTGCCGTGACCTAGAAAATACGTCACGCAATTAAAAGAGCGTCCCCTCCAGGGTG
Organism: Lagocephalus sceleratus; assembly: GCA_911728415.1. NCBI lineage: Eukaryota > Metazoa > Chordata > Actinopteri > Tetraodontiformes > Tetraodontidae > Lagocephalus > Lagocephalus sceleratus. The sequence continues at coordinate 6,301,976 of CAJVRN010000087.1, read as the reverse complement.
CTCTGGTCCAAAGGATCCCCCGTTGGTACCTTTAATGGTGAGGTTGAAGCAGCCCAGTCTGTCTCCAGACAGAGAGTCGGCTCCGCACTGGAGCACGATGGCGCTCGGCTGATACATCTCCATGACTTTAGCCATGACCTAACAGTGAAACACACCAACGGCTCAGAGAGGCTCCCTGCTGTCACGATATCACACAAAAGCTGAAGACGCTTACGGGTTTGAAGATGGCTTCGTAGGACTCGTCGTCAATGCCGTCCCGAAGCGGGTAGTTAACAGCATAATACTTGCCCTTCCCGGCCCCGATGTCCTGCACGCAGAGGGTTCATTAAAGCACCGTCCACGGACGGGTGTGAACATGGCAACAATCATCACAGCAGACAAAGGAAACGCACCCTCAGGTCTCCGGTTCCAGGGAAGTACTCGCCATACTTGTGAAAAGACACGGTCATGACTCTGTCTGTGGTGTAGAAGGCCTCCTCCACCCCGTCACCGTGGTGGATGTCGATGTCGATGTATAGTACCCTCTGATGGTACCTGGGCAGAAACCAGTGCCGCGTCAGCAGTGAGCTCAGAAAGGAAGCGAGCCGCACACACATCCAAGTGGCAGCCGCCTACTTGAGCAGCTCCAGGATGGCCAGGACGATGTCATTGACGTAACAGAAGCCAGAGGCTTCAGACTTCTTGGCGTGATGGAGCCCACCAGCCCAGTTGATGGCGATGTCTGTCTGCTGCTTGTTCAGCTTCACGGCTCCAGCTAGACGGCAAAACACACAGAGCTTTTATTTTAATCATCACCACGTAAAGAAAGACACCAGAGGTGGAATGTGAGAAGAAAGGAACCGTTCAAATATCGCACCAACTGAGCCGCCCGTTGACAGCTGGCAGAACTCAAACAGGCCGTCAAACACCGGACAGTCTTCACCAACATTGACTGTGGGCAAAGGAACGGGAGAATAAAAGGTTTATCAATCAGTAAGAACATGTCTGGTGGAGGTGTGTGTGTGTGTGTGTGTGTGTGTGTGTGTGTGTGTGTGTGTGTGCTACCCACATCTCTGCATCTGTTTGCTGTACTCAGACATGTTGTCTGGACGGATGGATCTCAGGAACTTGATGTAGTCGTCGCTGTGGTACTTGGTCATCTCTTCACCGCTGGCTTTATGTGGCCTCTGAAAAATGCAGGTTTGGGGAGGGGGGCAGATGTTTGATCACCCTGCGTTCATCTGAACATCAGTCGAGCGGCTGGGGGACGGGGACTCACGTAGATCTCCATTCTCCTGTAAAGGCCGTAGTTGAGGAGGAGGTTGTGCGTCATGCGGATCCTGTGGGGTTTCATGGGGTGGCCCTGGCCGTAGTAGTAGTTCCCCACATCACCTGAGGGGGAGGGGGGGCACAATTTCAATGCTACAACCACGCTTCATTCAGCTAACACATTCCTTAATACACATCTGCTTGCGAGAAAGAGAAGCAGCGATTCTTTATATTGCAAAAAACAGTAAATATGCATACGAGACAAATGTCTAATTCTTCCACGCTGCTTGATTTTGTGCACGGGACGGTGGTTAGCATGTTAGCTCCGTGGCTAAGCAGATGTGCTCGGTTCCTCCAAAGACCGGCAAGCCCCGCAGCGCCATCCGCTGCCTTCCGGGCCCACAAAGCACGGCCCGGCTGGGCACGCAGCGCCCGTCGGACCAAGGTGCCGGCTGATAGCGGCGCGTCCATCGCCACACGGGCGTCTTTAAAGCCTTTGGTGGGCAGATGCAGCTCGCCGAGGCTAGGCTAGCTAGGCTAACGCTAGCACGCTGCGCCGGCTCGCTCATTCAGGAAAAAAATTACAAGAAGCAACCCCCCCACAACCGCCTCCATCCGCGTCTAAAAGCGACCCCGACGGCGCCTGAACCGGCACGAATCCGCCGAGTATTTACCGTCGTAGTAATAGCAAACTTTCTTCTTTGTTCCTTGAGACAGCGCCATTTTCCGCCAGCTCGTCCGGAGTGTCGCACCGGCCCGGGGAGCCAATCACAGGAGGCTGCACCGCCCGGCGGAGACACGCCGTCGCCGCGAACCCAGCGCCCCTCCCCCCGCTCCCCGCTCCCGGCTCTGCAGCCGCCCGCAGACAGCGTCTAGACTGGTTTGACCGGGGAGACGCGATGCGTGTGCAATAACGCGCAGAAGAGCGCGGTGGTCTCGATCACTGTCGATATTCACAAGTTATTTGACGACGTCGTCGCACACTCGCACCGCCTCCTGCAAAGCGTGCGCGTTGTGTCGACTCCTCGCTCTGTGCACAATGGTGCATTATGCAAATGCATGCACGGACAAAAGACACCCCCAGCTCCTGCTCCACGCCGCCTGCGATAAAACCGTGGAAAAAAAAAATATATAAAGATCGTTGCTGTTCCGCAGCGCGGCCGCCAGGTATCAGTGCAAGCCCGCCTTCGTTTGAGCTGAACCTTGGGCTCTGCAGCTGGAAAAGGAAAGGCCCTAAACCCTGAACTCACCATCCATCTGATGTGTGATGTGCTGTGCAAACAAAACGGGGAATGTGGAGCAAAGATTCTGTTGGGTCCTTGCGGAAAAGGGATGAATATTCATCCTCATAAACCACCAAATATGTGAAATCATGTAAGCTCCTTATTGCTGTTCAGGCACTTGTGGGAAACGAGGTGGCGGGGCTCACCTTATCACGTGGTTTGACAGCCAGAGAGTTTTATTAATATGGAGCCGTAGTCTTGTTAAATAATTCATTAAAAGGGCCGGGTCAGGCCTAAATGTGGCTCAACATCTCAGCCCTAAGTGGACTGACGTGCTCAGCCGCTCGTGCTCACCTGCCCGCTTCAGCGGGAGGAAACGGAGGTCAGGAGGCTAATAGGAGGTCACAGGTCACCGAAGCTCGCGCAGCAACGACGGGACATTCAATTACCTCCAGACCAGTGAGCCACGAACATGCCCATCCTCCGCAGAGTCGCCCAAGTTCAGCGAGGCCACCATTTGAATGAGGCGTTTCCTTTAAAATACTCCTCTTTTGTCACCTTTCTCTCCACTTTCCGGTGCTTCTCCTGGAAGCTGAGGCGGGCGGTGTGCCAACGAGTCTACCCCTGTGATCTTATATTATCCCAACTGTGACGTCTGATTTTTCACCCGTCTGGGAAATCCTTTCCGCTGCATTTACTTCTTTCCTCATCAAAATATCTTGTCTGTCAACAATCGGGATCTGGTTTTATTTCACTGTAATGTGATGTGATGTAAGAATCAGCTATTATTATCACACAAATTTCAGGACGGGAGCATTTTAATGAGTAAACGGCTCACAAAATACTGTTTGGAATGCAGAGAACTCAACAGAGTGATGAATCTGCTAGATTTATTTTGCCTGACCAGTCCAATAAAAGCGGTTTTATGTGGACTTTCCATACTAATAGTTTATCTGATGTTATACTTATGCTTATTATCCATTTATATGCAGATTAAATCTATAAAATTTTACATCATTGATGGGCACGACTAATGGAAACTAAATCCTCTCTGTTCTGCGATACGACGCAGGATGGAAATGACCGTCGACACACACACGTTAACGGGCAGGTAACCAACATTTATTTACCATGATCAATTTTACAATAAAACCAGTAACATCTGTCAACATTAGCAAAATAAAGAACAGAAATCAGTCCAATGTATTTACATAGACAAAGCAGATTCAGGCTCACACACAACAGATAAACAACTCTGCTTCATATCAAACCGCAACAGTGAACATAGCAAGCTGAAGTGTTCTTTTTTTTTCATAGTAAGGTAAAAATCAAAGTCGTCTATTTTTTTTTTCTTTAAACAAACAAGTAATATCTTCTCTGAATCTTTAAGATGGTTCTCTATAATACACCACAAAATACTTCAAATTTGGGTTAAAATATAGGAATGTAAAAACCTGGCGAGTCTTTTTAATTTTCTGATCTCTTTTTTTTTTTCTTTTTTTCATTTTTTTTCCTTTTTAAAATATTAGACAGTCATTTCGAGTGGTGGTGGTGTCCGAGTAGCTTCGCCCCCTCGCCGAGGAGGCACCTCGATCGGCCGGCTTTTCAAGGCAAAAGATGCCTCCGACTCCATCCTCTTGCATCCGTCTACACTTTCGTGATGTTCCCAGCTCACTTTCTGAGCCTTTCACAATCCGTTTGTCCCCCCAACCCCCCTCCCCCCCACCCTCACCCTCACCCTCACCCCACCCCCCCCACACACAACGCAGGGCGACCAGCTCACAGCCTCAAACTCAGTCCGGGTCCAGACGTCAAGCAGTAACCAGGGAAGTGATCTAGTGAATCTAGTCTGTCCTCTTGTTATCAGGACGAAAAGTGGCACGTCAAAAGGAGTCTCTCACATACATGTGTATATATTTACATATACATATATCCATATACATATGTATACATATACACATATATATATAAATATATATATATATATCCTTAAATTTATCTCTCTCTCTTGAAAAACAGTTCACCCAGTTCATTCAGGAACAATCACTCTTTCTTTTCAGAGGAGGCAGGAGTCGAGCTGCTCTCCTCCGTTGGTTTCGTGGCCTCGGGGGCCGGAGCAGCTGCCTCCTTGGCCTCCTCCTTGGGGGGCTCCTCTTTAGCGGCCGCCTCCTCCACCTTTGGGGCTTCGGCCGCCGCCGCCGCTGCCGCCACCGCCGCCGGCTCCTCCTTCACCTCCTCCTTCTTCTCCTCGGCGGGGGCCGCGGCCCCGTTCTCGGCGGGCTTCTCCTCGGCGGGCGCAGCTTCCGCCGCTGCCGCTGCCGCCGCCGCCTCCTCCTTCACCGCCTCGCCGCCCTTCTTGCTCTTCTTCAGGTTGAGTTTGAAGTTGAAGGACTTCTTCAGGGAGAACTTCTTCTTCTTCTTCTTCGGGGTCTCCTTGGCGGCCGCCTCGCCCTCGGCTTTGGCCGCCTCTCCGTCAGCAGCAGGCGCCGGCTCGATGGCATCGCCGCCCGCTCCGGCTTCGGGCTCCTTGGCCGCCTCGGCCGAGCCGTTGGTGGCAGCGGCGTCCCCGTCGGGCTTCGTGGAGACGTCACCGTTGGTCTTCACGTGCCCGTTCTCCTGAAATCACACATTTGCAAAAAAAAAAAAAAAAAAAAAAGACATAAATAAGCCGTGCACCATAAAACACATCGAATGATCATCTTGATGCACGTTTTCAAAGCGCAATCTGCAGCCTTCAGCCGGGCCTGCTCCATCGGGGCATCGTCGCCTTCATCAATTAATCACCGTGTCTCCCGGCCGAGGCGACGCCTTGCAGTACCCCAATCGGCCGACGCGCGGCGCTGGCGCCCCGCAGACGCGCCCGGGTACCAGACAGACGGCAGCGCAACAAAGACAAGACGGAGCCCCGTCGACGGAGGAAAACACCTCCAGCTCATCCGCGCGGCCCGGCCGAAGCGCTCTTTTCAATCGAAACGCGCAAGCCCACGCAGCCGAGGCAAAAAGAACGCATGGTTTATTTAGTTTCTCTGAATTAATTTGTGATAATGTAAAAAAAAAAAAGAAAAAAAAAGGGGTTCCCATTCATGGTTTGAATACATGACAGAATGTGATGCTCAAATTTGTCAAATTGTTTAAAAAAAAAAAAAAAAGAAGCAAGCCAAGGGTGTAAAATGAGATGGGAGACGACAGGAGGTGTGATTTGAAGCAGAAAAGAGGGGCAGACTGCGTACGTGCGCTCCAGCAGCCCCCCCTCCCCTCCCCCCTCTTCAGACGGGGACTTTAAAACACGTTGTGCGGATTTTGGGTGAGATGTGTCACAAACGCGCTCCCGGAGAGAAGGGGGGGGGGTCGGCACCGTTTGCGCGCTCGTTCAAAAATCCCCTGCGTCTCTGTGACCACTTCGTCTAGGAGTGTGTGTGTGTGTGTGTGTGTGGAGGGGGGGGCGAAAAGCCCCACCTCAGCCCCCGGTCCCATCCTTATGCGTTCGGGAGCCGAATAAACAGGGACAGGGATGGAGTGGCCGTCGGAGGCGCGCTCCGTGACGCGCGGCCGCTGGAGCGCGCCTACCTGTCCGTTGGTCTTGACAGCTGCGGCATCGGCGGCGGCGGCGGCGGCGTTCCCCTCCGCGGCCACGTCTCCTTTGGATGCCTGGGAGCCCATTGTCTTCGAGGAGTTTTTGCGTTCGTCGCGTAAAAGCAAATGAAAAAAGAAAAAACTTAAAAAAAGAGCGGCTTCGGCTTAATCCAACCCCAGGGCGAGTTACGTATCCTGCGCCGGAGCGATGAAAAAATGTTCAGGTTTTGTTTTTTTGTTTTTTTCTGGAGAAGGCAGCAAAGTCCCCTCGGCTGCTCCGAAGATCGGACTTGTCACCCTGGAAGAGAGAGACCCTCTAAACTGAACACCGGTTGAGCGCAGCCCCTTCAACATACAGCAGGTCGCCTGCCCCGCCCACGGGCGGGCCTAACGTCGAACTGTCCAATCAGCGCGCGGTCTCAAAGCACGTCTGGCGCGTTCTGACCAATCAGCACCGGGTCTGTAATTGCTCCCGCCCCGCAGAGGACCCAGGCAAAGAATCGATTTGATTCAACTAAACACTGAATTTCTTATAATCCCAAAGAGAAAGCGACTCATTAAAAAAAAACAGATAACTTTTTAGCACTTATTTTGTCTGCATTGTTGTACAGTACAATATTGTGAGTACTCTGTGTAAAGAAGCAAAAGTCTTCAAAATAATAGTTCAGTTTCCAGTGTCAAACACCTGTATAGAAGATCCTGATGTTGTTATTTTATTTATAATACGTGGTAAATAAAAACATCATGGTGAGTTAGTGACTAAGGAGTGGATGAGCCTCTTTGGAACATTCTTGGTTGCATGAAAGTCAATAAAAAGAAATACTTAAGCAATAAATATAAATTTGTATTGCATTCACAAGTCAAATTTAACAGCATTTTTTCTAAAACAATTGAGAAAAATGGTTACTCTGAGAGTTGCAAAGATCAAAGCAAATCTAGGGATAGAAAAGCTCTTCTCATCTAATGAGAGTCTCCCAAAAACTTAAGCTACCATTATTATTAGTACTTCAGAGGCCTTTTACTATAACTGTCCCTTTTTGCTGAATTATGATACCGTTTCTGTTCCAACAGTTTCACTATTAAAGATTTCTTAAGCAATCTGGGATTTTCCTGGAGCAAGATCCTTTTGGTTTCAGTATCTTAAAATGCAATTCAGCACTTTAAAGTTTCGTTATAATGCTGCTTCTCCTATATATTTCAACCTATGCAGCACAAACCTACCTGTAGCCAATCATGTGTTTAAAATTTGGGCGTTTTGTACTTCGTTGACATCCAGAGGACCCTTTGCTAGCTTTTACTGGGTAAATTTTATTGGCTGTGGCATCCATTTTGCATGGGGAATTATGTGAAATTAGTAAATTATAATGGTCCTGAGGTGAGAAATGCAGTGTGTGTGAGAGAAGAAAGACATAGTGTGACAAATTGAAATTTATCACAGATTTTATCCACCTTGATATGTTTTATCAACAGACCTGAGCTCAACATGCTCCAGGTACTGCAGCCCTGCTCAAGAGAAGTTATTGACTGAATTGTTTCTGCGGAGACAAACCGCAGATTTTTTTTTTGGCGTTATACGAAACTGAAAAGTAAAAGGCACTATACGTTTGTCACTCAGCGGTGAATCACGGTTGAAGCCATTGTTCAATGTTGTGCATGCACCGGGGACACACACTCTTGATAATGCGACTGGGGGGAAACAAGATCAGCATCGGGACTATCAGCAAATCACGCTGTCTCCACATGGCTCCATGAGTAGACGTGTTGTTCACTTCCGCTTGTCAACAACATACCAGGGGCAAAATATGTCAGTGTGATGATCATGCACATTCCACCTGACCGTTTTCTCCCACACACATTCCTTGCAACAGCTGTTTACGCGATGCAAAATCAGTTACGCAAGAAAAAGACTTCACTGTTCGGGGCCACAAATGATCTCCGCTGCGACCAATCAGCGTAATTGATTTTATGGGACCGGGGGACATCGGAATGCATGTCTGCAGTCCATGTTGATGCCAAATCCACCACTTCTCCATTTAAACAAGTACATCTACGTTGGAAATCTGCGCAAACAGAAGTCGCCCTGTTGCCCCGTAACATGCAGAGCTTCTTCAAATGAACATCAACATCAAGCCCATGACAGATATGAAGCGCACAAATTTGGGGAAAAATCATACAAACACCACTGAGATGAAGGGAGCCCTTTGTGCGAGCATTCCTTATTACATTAGGAGAAGAGGGGCAAAATGTTACAGCTAATCAGTTAAACTTGAGTTATGGCTATAGGTCAAAAAAGGCCCTTTAATTGGACCCCTGTCCTTGAGAACGCACACACACCATTTGATCCACTCGCACGGAGAGTTTCTGACTCTTGTTTCTGCTAGAAACCGAAAACCTACACGAGAGCGGATCAAACCACAACACCAGGAAGTGGGATGAACTCGAAACACAGATGCTAAAATAACTTTGCTAAGCACTTTGCTGCTATTTCATCTTTGCTTGCAGTGTGAGTAAAGTTGTTGATCACCATATATGTGTGAAGCATGGTCCCTTTGAGATCAAATGCACACCGAATGCAGTGTGCAGCCCTCAGTGTGTTGCTTCCTTCATCACAGTCACACCGAGAGGACAACCTTTCTCACACACGTATCATGCTGGATCTATCTAGCTGGCCTTGTAACTGTCATAATAATGTGTCCACTGTGTACCGTGGAATGCCTGGCACGCTGGCCCTCCCATCCTCAAGCCATCTTCTCTTGTGAATAAAGCTTTTTTTTTTCTTTTTTTTTACCCCGCCTGAGGTAGCTCGGTGCTTGGGGAAAGACGGCATCGTGGTTACGCACATGTAACGACATCAAGCGCTCCTTTCTCTGTCTTCTAAGAAGCGAGGAGTCGAAGTGGAAGGCAATGACGAAGTCCAGGCTCATCGTCGCCCCCCCCCGCTCATCTCCGCACCTGACACACTGCGCCCGACGTAATGGGTGTCTGCCCATGTTTGCACATGTGTGTTCTGTGTGTCATGTGCATATAAGGGAAGCATTGTCAGGGGACCAGTGAGAGCCGAGGAGCGAAAGGCACAAAGAAGCGATCTTTCACACACATTATGCAGCCTCACACACGTGCAGACGCACACACACACACACACGGGAGTACATCAGCTGTAAGAGGGTTCGTATTCTGAGGGTTTGGAATGCAGGGGGAGGTGAAAAGAGGAAGGGGTGGGCGGAGGTGGCTGTTAATGCACAGGATTAAGGCAGAAATAAAAGAATGGCAAGGAGCAAATAGAAAGTATGGTGGGTGTAAGTCAGGCGAAGCTGTGGCCGTGGAATGGCATGCAGGGACGTCAATAGAAAGTATTGACCATCAAACTTACATGAGATAATGATTGCATGTAAGGACACTGGAAGAGGAAAGAGGGGGTCATATTTGAGGTAGATTGTAGAGCAAATACCGCCGGGTGGAAAAATTTTTTGCATTTTATTCAAATTCATTGTTATTGTGTTATTCACAAACTGAAACCAAAAAACCGCTGCCATGCAGTCCCGCATCACATAAAAACTTGTAGATGTTCCATCATAGAAAGCATTTGAAACTTTGTGGGGGAAATCCACAAGGGAGCGTTTGAAAACCCCTTGGTTAAATGATAAATTTCTCAGTGGAGGAATTCATTTTTTATTTTTTTTTATGATTACTATCCTAGCTGGGAGGGCTGGTACTTTCCAGCCCAACAGTGTCACTGCAAACAAGGTGGGAAACCCTAAAGATAACTGATGTCATTCATTCAGTCAGCAGATAAAAAGAGGACTTGTTCTAGTGCTCAAATCGTTTAATAATCTGAAGAAATTCATCTTTTTTTTCAAACATCTGATCCCATTCACTTATCCTTGAGCTTCTCAGACACATTTCTAAGAACTTCTTAAATTACTGGAACTCTGATGGGGCCAGCCATTCCCTGTCAAAACCTACTAATAGCTCAGCCTCAGGGGGGGAGTGTCAGCTGACCCCCACACACTTTGACTCAGCCTTTTAACGCCATCCTTTGAACACATGACTGGAGAAGGCCTCCTGAAGTTTCTCTGGGTCACCGCTGAAATGTTGCGTTCACGGCAGGTTAAAGGAGCCTACCTGCAAAAGGAAACTGGGAGCTGCGCCCCAGATGTCTTATTTCTAGCTGTGTATACGGACATGTCACTCACATACTCTGGGTAGCCAATCAAAATCTGCAGATATGCTTTCCCGGAAGAGGGCTTCTCACCCTCCTTCTCACCGCATCATTGCAAGTAGAGAGAAACGAGAAGAGGAAGAGGAGGAAAATCTTCGGGCTTTAAAGCTGTAGTTCTGGTCAACTGTACCGTGACCCCCCTCACCTCACGGGAGGACGACATATGGCTCAGTGCTTGAGCTGGCAGCTGTCCACACTGAGGGAAAAAACAATCATGACTTTAGCTCCGCGGTGATGGAGAGTCCTGGGGGTCAGCGGGAGTCAAACTGGTGATCCGCCAACAGCGAAATCAAGGAAACGTTGAGGTGGCACCGCTCGTGCACTAGGAATCCACTAAGTAGGTCATGTTAAAAATGGGATGTGCAGTGACAGAGACGCAGACTTTACACTATGAGATGATGGTTCATTTTTGGATTTAGAGGTTTAGTATTGACGGAGAGACTGTAACAAGATCAAAACGTCAATAAGCACTTACAGGGGAGTGTTGGGGGAATTTCAGTTACAATGCAACCTACTGGCGCACTCATCGTGTTTCACTTTCACTTTCTTCAATCTCTGCCTAACTTACCATCAGGCAGAAGGGAAGTGGAGGGAATCCCTGTGGGGATTTCCCCCAGACCAGGTGGAGATGTGTCATCCTCATCTGCTCATAATGTTGAAATAGAGGCAGCGATGTGGCCTTTTAAGATGGCGTAAGACTTTAAAGTAAATCATTATTAGGACACAAAGCCTAGTTTATCATAAACGGGAGAATTTCACCAGCAAAGAAAATGCCAGTCTGTCTTTATCTAACATGCACACACGCACACACGCACACACACACACAGACACACACACACACCCTCACACACAGTGCTGGAAATGGTGTCACCCCAGTATAAATCCCTTTTGACATCTAAGCATGCGAGTGACCTTATTACCATGACAACAGTTTCCACAGATTAATAACGTTGTGGCAACGCTGACACAATATGACACAACATCGAGAGCCATGTGTAGCTGAGAGGTGAACCTCTCACTTGTTATTTCCCTTTCATGCTCCCGTTTGTGCCTCTCGTAGTTCACGTGTTTTTCTTTCCTTCTGTGTGTTTGTGTGTAACACAGCTCGGGTTTGCGCAGAGGTCTCTGAGCTAGATTAGGATGCTTCAGCTTTCAAAACGAGACTGATGTAAAGGTAGGTCAGGTCTATCTCTGCGCTCACAAGCTCTCACTTCTCCGGTGTGCATGTGTGTGTGTGTGAGTGTGTGTGTGTGTGTGTGTTTCAAATCTGTGTACACCCACGCGAGAGTCCTAAAATAAATTCTTCTTTCATGCATGTGAGCGCATTCAGTGGAACTGAACACTATACCTCCCCTGCCTACTCCTCTCTCATTTGGTTTCTTCTGTGTATCCTAAGAGAGGAGGAAAATGTGCGTTAGGAAGGAAATTGTAGAAAACATGAAATGAGAGCAAAATAGAATTTTGTGCGCTATTCCTGCAAAAAAAAGTACTTTGTCTCATTAATGCTGACAAGGACCGGGCTGCTAAACACCATTAAAAAAGAGACAGTGTATATTTGAAATATATGTAAGGAATGCAGATCAAGTGTGATCATCACATGAAGCCGTTATAGTGTAAGTGGAAAAATGGATAATGATGAAATGTGAAGAATGCTTTGGAAGTCATCAGCTGCAGGACCAGAGACTTTTACTGACCTAGAGCACAGATCTTTGAGGAAGAACATCATGTTTCAAGCTTCTTACACTGTGGATAAACTGTTTAACGGGACTGTCTCGTGGTATATCGACAGACTTGATTTCCTATCGGAGTCAGACGTATTCGCTCTTTGAGGGAATTAACAGAGGGCTCAGGGGAAACTTGCCTGCACACAAGAAACCCTTCTCTCATGACGCATTCAGAGTTCCTTTAGAAATACTCAGAATCTTCACTGAACACCAACAGACTGTGTATACTTGTAGAAAACATGGAATCTGTGTTAAAAAAATATTCAAGCAGCTATACACAATTCCAAATCAACCTTTTCCCTGTTTCATAATATGTATTAGCTATAAGGCCAATGTTTCCAGCATTAACACCTACACAGAGGACACAGGTTAAGAGTCTGCAGTGAGTATAGTGGAAAAAGGCCATTATTATCATTACACATGTGTAAGAGTGCTGGGATTCAATTTAACTCAAAAGAATTTTATTTATCCCCAAAGGAGCAATTTAAAAGCATGCTGAGTAGTTCCACCCCCCCCCCACACACACACACACAAGTAGAAAAAAAAAAGGTGATCAAATAACATAATAAATACTTATTAGGGCTTCACAGAGATAATGTGCATCTATTTCTGGTTATGTAACACTCCTTTAATCTTATTGGCTAAATAGTTGCACACAGATGCAGTTGTATATTTGTCTTCTGTCTGGCATTTAATTGAATGTTATGACATTTATTATCAGAATTCAGTGCAGATAGAGACTCTATTTTCCTTGGTCTGAGCCCTGGCCCCTGTCATATGTTTCATAGCCATCCTTGTATCGGGTAGTCCCGAGCAGCCTTACGAAGAAACAAAATGTATGCAGTGTCTGAGTTCCAGTCTTAGGATTCCAATACTGACTCATGACATATTTGAATCTAAATCCTTATAGAAATCAAGTGTTCCCACATCCCCGGCCTTTCAATGTCAGGGACCCTCCTTTGCACTTTACAATTCGAAGGAATTCGCCCAGAGGTCTGAACAAATCCATACGTGGACTCTGGAGGCAGCAAGAGATGGAGACAGATAGAAAGGTAGACAGCAAGGGATGAATGGGTGGATAGATGGTGACTCAGAGGGGATATGGAGGCAGAGAGAAGAGAGGGAGAAGTGCTGATGAATGGGTTGATGGCACACTGACCCACTAATGTTCCAGCTGCATCGCCAGTGGCTCCTCCTGGCCTGGTAAAATACACTTACTCACAGAGGACTGTCTGTAAATTACAATAAAAACTCATGTAAGGATTAACTACAACACACCAATGACATTTATTGAGTATGCAGTATGCATACAGGCCCACTTCTGCTATTCTATTGTTGAAGGTGATAAAAAAGAGGAAGCAGTCAATTCCCCCTTACAGGAAACATGCACAGTTTCAAAACATTGGACTTGTTTCTAAAAGTGTTAGATGTTTAATTGGTTTACAAGGCATAGAGGCTAACAGGTTTTGTTTTTTTTACTTGTGTGGGCGGGGAGATTTCAGCGTGACATGTGAAATGTCAAACCATTATAAAGCACAAATGATAAAATGGGGCCTGTATAGTGCTGGAATAGTGAGTTCAGATGTAAAGTTTGTAGGTCAGGACTATTTGATGTGGTCAATAAATGACTAGTGTCAAAACTCATGTGATAAAATACAAGGCTTGGACTTGAACCCTTGATTGTCTCATCTTAGTGTATAATGACTCATGTCTTCACCATCCTTCCAGTTCTCCTTCCATATTTAGAAATGCTATACTTACATATTCTGGGTGATAATTGTCACACTGGTTGTAGAAACTAGTGACTAGAATGGATTTATCATCAGAATGTGACTTCCAGGAAGTCAAACTTTATGCAAAGTTTCTTTTTTTATTTCATCCTGCTTCCTATTCAACAGATTAAAGAAGCTTGAATCAGCATTTTTCTTAGTAGAAATTAAGGCTCATAAGTTAAAGCTCATTTCCTGCATAATGAAACTAAAACGATTGCTATTAACATCTGCGTAACATCAAGTGCATCTGTAAAATGTCTGTATTTTATTATTTTTTTCACATAAATAAACCATTTTACAGCCTATTATATAGAGCAGACCATTTGCTCTTCGCTGTGAAGTGCCCTATAGAGTGTATAATTTACTAATGAAGTCAGTCTGACTGACTGTATATTAGAAGATAAAGATCTCATTAAGACACCTTCCAAGGACAGCAGGACTGGAAGCAATACAATCGCCTCCAAACACACACCATGATACATCTCCCCAGGGGGACGAATCACACACACACACACACAGTGTTCACTATCAGGATGAGATGTGACTGAGGCCTCGTGACAGGTCAGCGAGAGTAAGCGAGCCGGATGTGTGCTCAACACAGCCCCTGTGATATCACCGTCCGAGGCATTCCGCAATAAAAATCACCAAGATACCATCTTTGCAGCCCCAGTGGCATTTTTAGAAACTATTTCATCCTATCGTACTGTGTTTGAGCAGGAGTGAGATGTTCTCTGAATGCCATGTGGGGGTTTCCACTACCGTGTGCAAAAGATAAGGCTGTCAGCTGGACTCAGGAAGAATAATGGTTAAACTATGTAAAAAACCAAGTAATTAAAACCACAAGTATCCCATGTCAATCCCGCTGCCGCCGTTGTTTCCAAGGAATGCGGAGAATGTGTATCATTCCTAGTAGGAGGTGAATTTGCTTAGCACGTGGTCGACATGATGGTGAGGTAATGAGGTCAAGTGTGGGTGATGGAGGGAAGCAGAAACGAAGGGAAGAGCATCAACCTGTAGGAAAGTAAGAGCTGTTCGGACTGGCACGCTGGCGGCCCGAAAAAGCCAGTGACGCCACCCTTGGCACTAACACAGATATACTCATCGACTTTACCCTCCTAGCGTACCCCGTGGGCTGGCACATGGAGCGGTGGGGGGGGAGGGAAGCAGCCTGCTCAGGGTTGAGACTGAAAAGATAGAGCAACTCGGAGATGCAAGATGGCTGCGTGGCTCAGGCTCAGGCTCTCTCTCTCTCTCTCTCTCTCTCTCTCTCTCTCTCTCTCTCTCTCTCTCTCTCTCTCTCTCTCTCTCTCTCTCTCTCTCTCTCTCTCTCTCTCTCTCTCTCTCTCTCTCTCTCTCTCTCTCTCTCTCTCTCTCTCTCTCTCTCTCTCTCTCTCTCTCTCTCTCTCTCTCTCTCTCTTATGCTCCGGCTAAATTAAAGAGCGCGTATGAGCCAGCCTGTTAAACAAGGTGCACCGTGGGGATTAATCCATCTGCTGCGATGAAAACATCTGCGGCCTCGCCATCAGCAAACCGCGGACCCTGTGTTTTGAAAATTCTCTATCAAAGAACTACGCATCGCATGTTGGGCAAATCCCAAATTGATTACTGGTGGATACTTTCTTTGACTGGGAACGCTTTAAAGCCATATACAGCATCCTTGAAAGGGAGCATGAAAGAGAATCTGATGCTAAGCCCAAGTACAGTATATGCGCAGTGTAGTTTTTCTACTCCTTTTGGGTGGGGGTGGGGGGGGGACTGCACTAAAAGCTGAATTGCAGTGAAAGTCAATGGTAGCCCACCAGACGAGGCAAACGAATCAGTAATCAGGAAAGACACAGAAAGAAGGAAGGGGTGTTGTGTGGAGAAGCGTTGACCTAATTCTCTGCAAATGGCTGATCATTTTGCTGTACATTGTGATGACGACTGGGCTTGGGTGAGTTCCATAATAACAAAATCACATGTGCACATGTGACTGTAAAAAAAAAAGAAAAGCATAATGCAATCTAAGGTGTGTGCCTTTATTATCCCTCTCCAGGTCCATCCAGAGCGTGTGAATAGTGTAAACTGGATGGTCCGGCGTATATCAGTCTGACAGTCCGGCAAGTTAAAATAATTTTCCACAGATCAAAATTTGCCAGAGCCAATTGGGGGCCATGCCAAGTCATAAAATATGGCACAGTGCTAACATTAATGTCTGTGGAGTACACACAGCCATAAATCCAGCCTGTGAGATGCTTTTAATGCGTACTAGCGAGCGGAATAATAACCTAGGAGGTTTTCTTTTGTTATCAGCAGCTCTCTACGTTACGCCACGCAGATTAATGTCCTCACGTGCGCTGTTCTGCACCAGAACATTGGTGCATCATTTCATTATTAACCAAGATGACTAGAAAGCAGCACTGCGAGTCCAGACAACCAATTCAGCTTTCCAGATGAATGTCTATTTTTGAAGCGAATCCACCAGAAGTGAAGCGACGGCGCTAATCTTCTTTCTGCCATCAGCAGATGGTTGATTAACATTTCCAAATCTGTAGACAAACTCTGGAATGAAATGGGGAATGATTGGAATTCAGCTAGAGACTTTATCTCCTCTCACAGCCCATTAAGCAGTCTCTCTTACATCCTTCTTCTATTCTCCCACCTTCTTTCATTTTTATGAGTAAGTAAAACATTTTGATAGTTCATCGATCACATAGGTCTTAATATTCACATAAACAGCATTAACTGCTATGGGGTTATATGAAACCATCTCAATGTAGGTCTCACAAATACATGCATACACACAGGCTCTTGTCTATAATGTAGTTATGGTTCCCACCAAGTCAAATTACACTAAATCACTGTCTGCTTTCTGCTGGGGGCTTCCCATTTTCAGCTATTGCCCGGGGGAACAGAGAGCATGATTTCACAACGTGGGAGGTCTCTTTTGGTACCCCTGGTGTTAACAGTGACTGGCGTGCATCTTCCACGTCATGGCCCGTCATAAAAGCACTGTTGCACTTTTGACTTACGTCAATCACCTTAGCTATCCCCAACACTCAGTTGGGCTAAAAGACTCCCAACTGTCTCAAAAATTAAATAAAAAAAAAAAACAACCTTAATGAGATGCAGCTCGCGAATCAGGACAAAACAATGAGGAGAATGTTAATACTTGCTATTTTGACTACAAGGTAAACAGCACAAAAGCCAGAGTGCCTCTTAGCATCCATTCTCACGCATCATCACACGGCGCACAATGCACCCGATTTTGAATTTGTGAATAAATAAATGCTCCTGGAATCACAGGTGATATTTACAGAAGATGGGGAAAACTCTGCAGTGGGGGGGTGGGGGGGGGGTTGTGACAAATGCCTCAGGAGAGGGGCAACAAAGCAACATCAGATGTGGATGTTCATATGTGGCACTGACTGAGCTGTCACTTAACCAGAGTTCCTGCTTTGGAAAAAAAATGTGCATTTTAACTTGTCAGTGAGTTAGAATGCACATTTTGCTTCCATAATTAATACCCCCTGTTGTATTTTCAGTAATGCCGTCTACTTCCAGGCATTTCTGCTTTTAGGGGTGTGATGGGAGCATTCTAGGTAGGCTGCAGGGATTGACAATCAAGGTGATAAACTTACCCATGAGAAGTCTGTCAATCCTTGTGTGGACATTTTCAGACATACAATTAGCAGAGAGAATATAGACCAGACAGTCAATTAGAGCATCACTGTTAAGCCCCCCCTATGTAAATCAGGCCAGGAAGTTCCAGTGGAGCAGTCAGCTGAGGCTAGTATCACAAGTATCAGCAGCAGAACTGTAAAACGAATGCAGACACAATTAGGAAGTGGCAGTGAGCAGCAAAAAGCGTGGAATATTTGTGGTTTTTGAAAAAGGGGAATCTAATTATGGGAGGGAAGCAGAGTGATAGAAAAAGAGGGGCGGGGGATTATGAGAGAAGACACAAAGCAATGGAGAAGAAGCTGAGGGGGTGGAAACAGAGCAGAAAAGGAAGAAAGAGAGGTGTGTGTGTTGGGTGTGTGTGTGTGTGTGGGGGGGGTCTGGGATGAGACCAAATGCATGCAGACATAAATGTTTCAGAGACATAGTGAAAGAGGCCTCCAGTCACCCTACATACCAGCACAGCTCAGTGCACTGTATTTACAGGGAAATGAGTATGTGCTGGAGTGTGGGAGTGCAAGCAGGTGCAGACTAACAGCACTGCTTTTCCTCAGATGAGAGCGTGCCTGCATGTGTGTTTGTGTGTTCTGCTCGCTGTGGAGAGACGTGATGAAAATTCTAGCGTGTTTAGAATTTTTATTCCATACACAATTGGGCTGCGGGATTTGAAAAAAAAAACACATCCCGGTGTGGTCCAGTATATGCATGCAGTACGTCTCACACCTCTCGGATGTGAAAACACATTTGTCATCACCCCCCCGACACACACACACACACACACACACACACACACACACACACACACACACATTCCCATCCCCCAACTCTAATTCTCTTCTATTACTGTATCGCCCTGTTAGGTTGCATCTATTGCTGGTTGTCTTGTCATTAGATCGTGTGACGAGCTGTTCATCACACATACTCATGTTCTGTAATCTCTGCATGTATCACTCATCTGCCTGACTAGAGTCTTTGGCTTAGCGGAGTATATCTGCATTAATGGGATTGAGCTCATCATGGTAAATCCAGCCATATCAATGGTATATCCTTCTTTTCATTTTCTGTCACTGTGTCACTGTCAGTTTTATTACATTGCAATTTTTTTTTTGTCAAATATTTCCCCTCAAAGAGCCGCTTCAATCTGGCTTGCGCCTCCACTTGTGGATGTGGAGGATGGGTGGCGACAGCAGTGTCAGACAAGTCGGTAGAGGGACAGCATCGCGGAGAGATACAGAGACGCTCTCCAAATAACAATGAGATGCGGAGTGAGGGCTGATGTGCCCATCGAGCCCTCCCCGTGTCTGTCTGTGTCTGGGAGAGGTGATGAGTCTCTGCCAGCCAATCATGGGATCGAGTGTGTGCAGCTCCATGTGAAGCACACCATACTGCCCAATGGAAGTATGCATGTGGTACAGATCATTTATTTTGATTGGTACCACTTTCCTTGACACTTGGAATATAATCTGCTGACCTCAGTAAACCAGTATCTCTTGCTGTAAACTCTGCAGCATTGGCTTTTGTTTATACTGGGCAGAATTATTTTTTGCCTTTAAGAAAAACCAGGTTGGATGTAGTGGACACAAAAGCAGGGCCATTCTCTCATTCTTCTTGTCTTCCAAGTTACATACTGTTGAAGATCCCCTTTCTCGATCTTCTCCTGTGTTTATATTTGCTCTCCCCCTCTTCATACCTTCCCCATTTTCCATCCATTTTCCACGTCTTGTGTTGCCTTGCTGTATAGCCTGTCTGTTTACTGAGAAGGTAAACTGTGGGACGAATGTGTGGGTCACTCTCAGGGTCACTTTCCCTGCATCCTTCCCTCTTTCCTCCTCTCCTTTCCTCTGTCCTCCTCTTGGTGCTCCCTCCACCCTGTCACCCATGCTGTCTCCCCTGCTCCCTGGTTATGTGAGAGTAATGAGAGGTCTAGACATGCTTTATCAGGATTAAGGCCCTGGAAGGCAGTCAGACACAGTGAGGTCAAGTAGGGAGAGGCAGCTTTAGTGTGGACATATATACCCCTGGGATGGACACCACAAAGGCCCAGGCAGGGGTTTTTGAGGAATGCTCCAGGGTCATGGAGAGGGAATTAGGAGACAGAGGAATGAGCAAACGTAACCGCCAGTGAAGTCCTACTTTCTGCTGGTTGGCTGTACACTGGGGCTTCTCTGGCTCACCAATATTTGGAAAACAGCCCTGCGTTACTGCAGTGGGATGGAACTGTGGAGGAAGGAACTGGAGAAGCAGAGCTTGTGGAGAAATGCGAGTGGAAGAATCATTGCATAAACATATCTGAAATGTTTCTCGGTGCCATCCACTCTAATTTATTCTAAAGTATTCAAAAGTGTTCACACCGACCATCCAGTAACTCCGAAGCACTTTCTTTCCTGCTTTTAACTTGATGGATGTTTCTTTTAATTCACACATTAACATGAGAAGGGTGATTCCTCAGACCAAGTCTATGCAAATCCCCACACTCTGAAATGTAACTAATCTCCATGTTGATTCAAAGACCCTGATTGGTCAACCTATTTGAATTGCATCTTTGTATTTCCCCCTACTCGTTTTCCTGCTTCTTGTTACTATTTCTGAGTGTAGTGTGTTTTTGAGGGGATTTATATCATCAATTTATGTGTGCTATGGCAGAATAATGACATTTAAGTAAGTACATGGAATAAAATGGTTACACTCAAAAGTGACCTGTTAAGAACTCTTCTAGAAGAAGATAGAAGAAAACTTCTACTCTTTTGTAACATATCGGAGCCAGAGCCATGGTATTTTAACCCTTCCATCTGGGTTTATTGACTTATTTTCAGATGCATTCAAATTCAGGTTCATGTGTTTGAGGTGCAGGACAGCAGATGTTGACACAGGTGGCCCTCTGTCCACTGGGAACACTCCTCCACTGAAGAGATGCACATGTCAAATTCCCATTTTCGGGGCTCCCAGGTGGAGCTTATTTATTCTCGATCCCGAACACCCAGGAGAGAGGAGAACAATCCGATGCTGGGAAACATCCGTTCTGAAAAAAGATCCCTCTTGCAAAAATAAATGGACTGGCTGTGAAAACAGCTTCTTGTGATAGTTAATGAGTAAAGGTTGACCTCAGCTCACAACACCTTGATGGTCCAAGGAGAGAGGGTTGGGACTCTGAGATGACAGCATCGTGGACAGTGACCTTGAGTGTTTGGTCCATTATGGACACGTTGACATATTGACATTCAGTCTGGTATGTCAAGAGCTGAGCAGATTTGTCTTTTTTTTCCCAGAAAATGAACTGAATTTTGTGGGGACTGGAATTAAACAAGGCTGCATCATTTTCTGAACTGATTCTGAAGCATATGACAAAATAATTGCTATGGTTTGTTCAGAAACCAGGGAAATCAAAAAGAAATATGGGCACCATTCATCATCTCACCGCAAAGCCCAAGTGAATCGTGATTCAGTGTTGATCCCTGATGACACCCTAAACAAACCCATATGCGTCAGACTCGATGTGCACCTCCCCAGAAATGTAACCATGTGCAGCATTTTACGCGACTTGTGGATTCAATTCAAATATGTCGTCTTTGCATGACCCCCTCTGTACAACTTTCAAACACATTTCCACAGATAATTTTACTACAGCTGTGTTTGCAGGAGATTCAGTAATAATGCCTGCAGCATTAGTGTAACTCCAACATTTTTAAACGGCATCAAAATGCCTCGTATCAAACATCCAGGATAATTAGAAAGTACTTAGAGTGGAATGTCTTCTCTGATGTGTAAATAGAGGTGCTTGGCTGGCGCTGTAGCTGTGATAAACTGAAATAGTTAGATAAACTAAATTTGCACATCTTCCACATTTGCAGCTCTTTTTCACACACATGCACAGGGACTATAGGACACTGAGGGCATGTTAACAAAGACATGCTAATGTGTGCTAATGATGTCGTTATCTCCAGACGAGTGCAAATGGAGCGAGAGATTAGCACCGAGGCAATGGGGATCGAGGTGTGGGTTCACAAGCACTTGTGTGGATGTCTGTCAAAGGTGCAAATGAGTAGACCTGAGTGGTCCGTGCTTATGCGTGTGCACACTATCCGGACCACCTGGAGAAGTGGTTTCTGCAGAAACACACGCCAACTGAGAGAAGACTGGCATATCTGCGAGTGTGCATCTGTCCTGCATCCAAAACAGATTCATTCATTCATGCATTTTCTCCTTGACAGCAGCTGAATTCCAGCTGACCACAGAGCTGTGAGTCACACTGTTTTGTGGCTGTGACCGTCTCACTTACATCCCTGACCCCCCTGCGTTGTTATTTAATTGCCACCACAACTGTGCCTGCGTTGATGAGTCTGCTCACTTTTAAGGCTGTACAACGGGGGCCACATGCTTTCACAAGCTTGCATCATGAACACCCACACACGCAGGCCTACGCTCACTCCTCTTCAAATGAAAGAGCGCCGTGGATCTCATAAAAGAGCACAAGGAACACGGTAGAGTTTTTGGAAAGTGCAGGTCCTCTACTGTAGGAGCCTGCTCATCAAAAACATGAGCTTTTGGTCAACTGGATGGTTTTGAGTATACTGTATTTGTCTCAGTAAATATAGGGCTTTCCATCTCCAAAAGCTGATTTAAAGCAAATGATGCTGGAGGGATGAGACTACTAACAAGTGAGCCAGAGATGGATAGAAGCCACAATGCAGATTTAAAGGACATATAAAATTAAACTGCTGGAACTCATGAAACTGTTCGCTATGGCTCGCACAGAGAACCTTGACCAACTGGGTAAGAGCGGAGGCACCAGCAGTGCTTTATCTAGCTAACGTAATCAGGGGAATCACAGCCAGATGAGCTGAGGAGCATCCGAAGCACCTGGGCAGAAGCGCCGGGTGAAGATGATCGGACAATCAGAGCGGGTCCCAACAGGGACGCCTTGCATATATACGTTACTTAAACACACATCTGGGTGTGTCCTTGCCATAATGTGAGGTGCTTAAATCAGCATTTCATTTTAATAATATTGTAGGGAAAAAGAAATCAGTGTAAAAGTCACCCTGAGTTGGCTCAGCACAGCATGCTAATAAAGCATTTTTATAGCAGTCTTTTTTTAAGATGCCATCAATCAAAGAGTCAAGGTCATTTATTTGTCTGGCACCCTGAACTGATACTTGAAGGTGCAGTTGCAGATATTTATAACGGGGTCTTTAAATGTGTGCATTCTGGCTCATTGGCACAGTTTACTGGGCCAGCTAATGGAGCTGAGCCACTGTTAATAAAAAGAATCTGATGCATTGCTTGAGTCCCAGTAACGGTGTGTGTGCGCACGCGTGAGGGTGAAAGTAATTTTGACCTGCAAACGGGTGCTGTTTGGAAGCGCCTCGATGCCACATAACTCAAAGTGGCTTTGACAGCCATTGCCGAGGGTCTAATTTTGAACACTGCATCAAATGGAGAGTGTTTATCTTCTTAGGGTAACTTTGCTAAAAGAAAAAAAAAACCTGACTGATGACTCTTTCACTGAATGTCTCCCAAGTCTGTCATTTGCACATCAGACTGCAACAGCTAATATTCCGAATAAAATATTGTCCTGTGAGCTGATAATGCAAGAAGGATGACCAATATCCTCATTTTGATCACTTATGCCTAAATGTGATGAAAATGCAACAAATTCCATGGTGACAGAAAACCACCATCACTAATCACTTTTACTATGTAATTATATTTGAAATGATGGTCAAACCCATGTGCTCAGGTTTCAGAACACCATCCCTGAGAACACCTAATGATGGATTGCACAAGTGTGTTGCTCGTGTTGCAAAAGAGCTGGATTTTGTTGGCCAGCTGCTCATATGGGAAAAGCTAAATCACGGTACAATGGGCAAATGGCTGCTCACATGAAATTGTTCCAAAAATAAACCGACGGTACATCAGCTGTTTACGACTTGTTGCCTAACAGCAAGATGATCCAAAAAAAAAAAAAAAAAACGTGCTGTATTTCTTCACTGGTAAGGCAGTGGGATGTAAATCAAGGACCTCCATTTTCCGCGCCCCTCCAGGGGAGCCGTCAGTCCTGTCGTTCCACCCTGACATCTATATTTTCTCTCTCCCACCCTCGCCATCCTGCCTGATGAATTTCCAGTCTGTCAGATGCTCTATCTCTGCTCCCCATCTTTTTTTTCCTCCCTTGTTCATGCTGTTTATCATTTATGACCTATTCCTGTGCTAATGCTCGGAGTTGGGCTGTGGGTTGCACTGGAATGGGGGGTTGGGGGGGGGCGTGCTTGGTTTGTGAGTATTCAAGCAGATTGAAATATTCATGTATGTAGGCCCGTGTCGCTGTGTGAGAGCGCCTTCACGTGTACCCCCTCCTCGCTCTCCGTATGTATGTGTCTCTTCATGGCTATGGCGTCAAGACTACAGCTTGGCCTCTATGTATTGATATGCGTACGCCGGTGCGGCAGTGCGCACGTGCGGCGCTCTTTGCCAGGTGATGCGTGAAGCTCCGCCATTTGATTCAGCTCCCAAATTAAGACTCTGCACATCAATTACCCATGACCTGCTCTACATGGGCTTGCACAGCCAACAGAGGAGGAGGAATTAGCAGAACACGCCTCTGTTATTTTCCACAATCGTGTTCGAGGCACTTATCTGACACACTGTCTTCTGTATGCAGCAGCTGAGTTGTATTTGTGGCCAGATTATAGCCTTTTAAATGTATTTGGAAGTGATTAATTTTTCACAGAAAACATGCATTATCCATCAAATTAGAGCCGACTTCATCTGCGCACAATCACATTAATTCAGCCGTTTTGCCGTTTGTCCGTTGTTTGGAGAACAGTATTGGCTTATTGCCTCTCTTCGTGACCCACATGGCTTTTCAGAGCACTGTCAACTGCGAGTTCACGCTCGTCCCCCGTATCGTTAACCCATCTCTCTGTTCTTCAAGGTTTACAGACCAGCTGATCCCCTCTGCATTTTTTCCCATCTTTCCCAGCTTCCCTTCCTCTACAACAACCACAAACATGCACCCGCACAAAGGAAACCAGATTGACACGCACACCCCCCCAATTTCCTAGACCTCCCTCGTCTCTGCTTCCCCTCGACCTCCCACCTCTCTCTGCTCTTTACCCTTCTACCCCCTCTCGCGTCCCCGCTCCTCCTCCCCACCTCCCTCGATTGCCGAGACGACCGGAGGCAACAGCCGGTACATGTATGGCTGGTTGCTATGTGGGCGCCATGACAACCGTCATGAATTCGACATGGCGCTCACGTATCCAGGCGGATGTGAGCCTGTGTGCATGCAGAGCTTCAAATGGCGCTCACGTATCTCAAGAATGAAACTCCCAGGGGTTTTAGAGTCAATTTGGAGAGCTTCTTCCCTTTATAGACAATTGCTGTGTGTGTGTGTGTGTGCATGTGTGTGTGTGTGTGTGCGTGCATGCATGCGTGTGTGTGAGTGTGGTTTGAGGAACCGCATTTAGGAAAGCATTGTTATAACCCCTGTTATACGCTTGTCATTAAGTAATGTACTCGCAATAACAGTAGGAGTCCAGTAAAAAAAACATCCCATAGGTGAATTGTAAAATCAACTTATATCAATTGTTGAAAAGAGCCAGTTAGAGTTTATACATGTAGCAACATCTTTGACTTGTAACACTCAGCTAAGATAACTACCTAATGTGGTAAATGGTCTGAAGCATGGGTCTCAAGTTCATTTTAGTTCAGAGACAGCATACTGCACAATTTAATGCCAAATGGGCTGGAATACTAAAATGATATCATAGTAATCCACTAACAATGAGAACTTGAAATGTTTCCTTTATGTAATGAGAACATTTGGTAATCGTCCCATGGGCCAGATCGGTCCTTCAGGTGTGCCAGTTCTGGCATGCAGGCCATATGTTTGACACCCCTACTGCAAATGTTCTTAGTTGCAGACCCAGATGATGCAGAATCCTTTTCATAAAACATGACACTTTTTCTAATCATTGCAAAAAGGTGATGATTCCTATCCACTCGCCATTACCAAGAACCAGCAACAGGGAGGGTAATGGAGCAAAACCTCCTCAAGAGTAGATTAGAAATAAAAATGTAGAAGAAAGGTAGGAAAATGAAAATTCATCCCAGCATGTAAACATATTATTTGTAAAACTTGTGGCATACGTAACTGTAAACAGACCTGCCTTGGTAAATAACATGTTGCTAAAGGGACAAAACCAGACAGTTAAGTCTCACGAAAGCTCAAAAGCTATTTCTCTTCAAATGTAAACTTAATAAGGAGAAGTAGCCTCGGAAGGACAGTACAATGACCTCGTTGTCTGAAACTGTCGCCTCCTCCACGCAAAGTTTATAGAGGATGGACTAACAGAACCTTTCATTCAACACAGAATGCCTTAAAGGCATCAAGGTGTTTTTGTGAGGCGTCATTTTAAATACGCTGTTTAATTCATCGAGCTATTTGCATCTTAAAAAGAGCTGCATGAAGTCTCATAAAGGGCCTCAAGTGTTGCCACTTCACTTGTTTGATATAGGTTACTGTTTTGGGTGAGCTCTACAAGTCTCCTCTCCCTTCTTGACTGGGAGGAGTCCACACAGGGGGCGGAGTCCACACACCTGATTCCCATCTCCACAGGAATAAGAAGAGGCCACTTGCTGCCGCCTCCCTCCCTACTACCAGAAGCGCTTGCTTTTCCTCTACGTTAGTTTGGGTTTCTTGCTCCTTTGTTAAACTGCTTTTCTCAGCACACCCACGCGGTGTGTGGGGCTTTGTTGTGCTAGTTTAGAGATCCAGAGTGGGTTGAAGATGCCCAGTGGTCTACATTTCAGCTTTATTCGTAGTTTGGTGTTCTTGGGCACGTTTGTCTAGTTTAGGGGGGAAGCTCTGGCTCTGACAGCTCTTGCGTGGTTTTGCCGGTCTGCTCCATTTTGTTCATTTTGGCTGGGATCTGAAGTTGACAAACTTCGCGTCCTACTGAGTGTTGGGGCCTCTCTGAGCCACTTAGTATAAGTTGAGAGGCTGTAACAGTTGCTGTCTGCAGTCGTTTGTGTTTCTGCTGGTAGGAGTATATTGGCTTTCTCTAGGATGGTGGCATGTTTGGATTAATATATACATTGTAGATTTTTCTTAAACAGAATGAAGTGATGCCTTGCTGCATCATGTTTCTCTCTGTGTAACCGAGTTCGGCATTACTACATGTTGAGATTTTTATTTTTATATCCAAAGTTGCGAAAAGTATTGTTTGGTAAACTAAACATATCACTTTAATGTCAAAAGAACAATATCAATTACATTAAAGGTTTTCAGCAACTCTGCAGACTGATGATAAACTTCACATTTTGCTAGAAAAGCATCTTCACTATCTCCTCGCTTGGAACAAAAGACGTCAGCATAAATCAAATGGTTGCAGATCGGCACAGACCAGTCAGTCACCACAGACAGAAACCATATTCAGAGCTCAGACTGTGTGACCACTGTGCTGCTTTACTGTAATCTGTCTTTACGCCAGTCCTGCCAACCAGGGCACTTTGTGTACCACCCCAAACACATGCCCCTCTTACCAGCAAAGCCAGCAAATGGGTCTGGCAAGGATTAACACACACACACACACACATACACCAACCAACACATGAATCCGTCCATGTCTGTTTTCACAAGCTCACTTTGTGATCATGCACAAACACCCACCCACACAAATTCACACAGTTTAGCAACATTAGCCGCCCAAGGAATTAGAATCAGGATGAAGGTTGCAGGGCTCAAACTCTAAATATAAACCGCTCATTCCACAGAATTCTTATGTAATTCATCAAGAAATGAGGTGGTGGTAACCGCAGAATATAATATTTAATACTTGTGAGCCAGTACCAGAAACATTCGTTCAAATGGGTGAGCAACGCTGGTTTGCCGCCACCACGGACTTAGCCTTCGTGTGTGAGCGAGCTGAAGTGGCGGGGACTACCTGATTTCCATCTTGAAAGTTTAGTCAGGCCCACAAGGACGCCGACGTCTGCCTCACCTCCTCTTTTTCTTCACTCGAGTACATGCATTTGACAGCCGAAAGCCTCCGGGTTTGCTTTGTCATTATCAAGTGACAAATGACCTTGTGAGCGGCTGCTACATTAAAATGGAATGTGTTTTTCAAAGCTGGGGGGGTCCTGCAGGCTTTAGTCAAGGCCGTGAAAGTCTGGAGCAAGCAGGGAAAATACACTCCAGCATAAGCGCATTGAGCACAATGTTTATTCATAATTTTTTCAGTCCCAAAGGTCAGCTTCCATGTATTTTTCTTTCATTTCATTGACATTTTAAGTGTTTCTTATTTTGCCCGTCAGCTTGTGTCTAGGACTCCCCCCCCCCCCCTCAGACTCTCATAACAAAAAGTGCTGCCACATGATATTGTCTGAAGTATGTCTCTGTACCTTGTAGAAGTAAGACTTCCCTTTTCTGGTCTGGACATCTTCCTCTGCCCCCCCACCCTCCCACCCCTTTGGAATGTTGAGGGTGTACATCCCGTCCATTGGCAGAAGTCAAGAAACCTCAATGGGACACGTAATTAAATCTTGTTTTCGATGCTTTGCAAGGTTAAATTCAAGGAATTTGTTGAAGAAAACACACACAGTAGAGACAAGGAATGAGTGAGATGACAGACCAGACAGATGGGTTACTGAAAAGGAATAAGGAAAGATTGTTGCATTGACTAATGACTAATGAGTAGTTCCTGTCCTATAGGGACAAGAGATACAAAAAAGAAGGAAAGGTCATGACATTATAACTGTTGTACATCATCAACATACAATACTCGCCTTGTTGCCAAGATGTTCGTGCCAGTTCTGCTCTTGTGCAAAACCAATCGGCACTGCAGCGCATGACCTTTGCAAAGGGACTGCTGTCACTAAGCGAAGTCAATTAGATTAAGTTCACAACATATTTGAAAATGTGCTCAAACTTTGATTTGCCATTGTTAGTCAAAAAGTCCACCCATAGCTTAGTTGAATTCATGTATTTATCATGAGAAATGTCTAAAACCTTGCTGTCAAATGCCTCTTAATGAGTCATGACTATTAGAAAAATAAGAACCCCCATATTGGACTTGATCTGGGCACAAAAACAACCCCATTACCTAAGAAATGTGAGTCTGCTCTAATTGATTTAGTAATTTGGTGCTGGATGAAGCTAATGCGAGCTACTAATCACATCAGGAAGCGGCCTAATCTTAATGGTACCTAATGTAACAAGCTACATTAAATGCAAACATTTACCGTTGAAAGACGAGAAATATTAAATAGGAGCGTATGGACCGAGCAACAGCACTGACCCCACCCACATGTGTACAGGTGATGGTCATGTGCAGATGTTTATACAAACGGTCAGAACTTACCAATCATGATCCCGCTCATTCTGCCAACTTAGTGTTACCGTGCATAAAAAGCGCCCATTGTTTTCCCGCTTGCACCCGGAGAGCCTAGTCTGTGTCAGAACAGGGATTCGGGATCAGTGCAGAGGAGGATTGGTACCTCTAAAGGTGCCAAAGACTGGATAAACGGCCAGAGATTTATCGCAATTTGCCGTCCCAGCTACATTTTCGGAGGCCGCGCGCTGCCAGAACAGAACAACCCACTGAGCATGATGGCGGGGCTGCCAGCCGATCATCTGATTAATATGGGCTAAATCTGAATGAACTCTTTTCCACTGTGTTTCTGTGTAATTTGGATTATTCTTTAATAGTCTGTGGCCTTTATTCCTCTCTTGGTCTACAGTCCTCCTGTTTCCTTGGACTGGTCCATTTTTCACTCTGCTCTGCCCATAATTGTTTTTCAAGATACTCTTCTGTAGGTCAGTGACACGATGAAGCTGCTGCAACATTAGCCAGAGCCACTGGTGGAATGTGAGTTATACTCAAGTAGAAACAATCATTTAGCTTCTTCATAATATCTTCATTTTATGCAGATTCAGACTGGCTATTATACGTCAAAGTCGACTTGGTCAGATATTTCAATTCAAGTAAGTGCACCTAGAGCACTGATGTTCAGCTGTTACATTAATAAAAATATATAATGATAGGGCACATTTGTTTCTGTCTGAGCTTATTAAAGGGTGGAGATACAGTGTGCATGTCAGAATTGTCTACCATTTGTGTCATTCTGAGGAAAGGCAAAGAGAGAATGGTAGACCCCTGGAGCAAATGATCCCCAGAGGACCTGTGCTCCATCTGTGAGAGGAAAGATGCCTGAAGAACTCGTGTTTATTTTCCGAATTTTGGACCGCTGCCTTTTGGAGAACCCATTTTTGTGACCTTTGGATGAAGACTGCTGTGACAGATCCTGCACAAACAAAACAGACTAAGCAGGTTGCTGCTGGCATGATAATAATGTAGCATTTCATTTTACAGCATGTTTGAGGGACGGGACCCACCAAGTTGTATCATTAACGTCCACCATGTCATTCCAAGATGGACTTCTTCCTTGTTTATATCTCATTTTCATGCTGAATGTGGCACCAAAGCATGCATTTGTTACAAAAATACTTTTTTTTTTTTTCCGTTGCAAAGAATCCAAATTATGTTGTTTCACCAACCACCACTTCTGTCTGAGTCAAGGTCACACCAAAAATGCATAAAAACTACCACTCTCTCCCGTGGGTTCAAATGGCTGCAAGTGTATGTGGGTGTTTATAAAAACATGTAAAAAATGTGCTTCCTATCCCCTGAAATCAAAGAGTGTTGCATGCTACGGCATGTGAATAATGTGAAGGTGAGTTTTATGAAAGAAAATCAGAGAATAAAATTGCATTAAGTTGGTTATAGTTAGCCCTTCTCTCTACTGGTTGCTTAGGAACTCTACATTGGCAGCTTCTTCCCTGAAACAAACATATTTAAAAGTGGAAAAAATGCATGGAAGTGTTATACATGATAACATTATCAGATAACACAGTTTAAGGCATAAATTGAATTTTGAGATATGCTAAAAGGCAAAAACATTGATTCAGCGCTGCACTTGTGAAATCTTAATTCATTTGTGACATACCAGAGAAAACTGCTCATGTTTATCTGGCACAGCTGATAAAACATAATAATATAATATATAACTTCTTCAAACTGACTCATAATTTAATGTCTGACTAAAGATGTTAAGACGTGACCTTTGCCCTGATGGAGCAACCTCTTTTCCCAGTTGTTGTTTATGGATGAAAGGATGAATGAGTCAACATTCACTGCCATGTGATTATGGGCTACGTGTTCATCAACCGGGTCTCATGTGCACGTTGTTGAAGGTCAGCAGCGACAGCGAGAAGACCGCAGACCAGAAAACGATGTCGCTGACTCGTCGACAACCACTGCTTAGAGCTCCAGAGGACGCTTAATACGACTGTGAGGCGAAGGGCAGGTTTACAGTTTTAGGTGATTCTCTGTGCTCCAAACAGCTCGACTGAAGGACAAAGGCTCCTCAGTTAGAGGTCAGGCTCCACCGCTTCTTCCTTGATCAGCGTCTGGCTGCGATTTTCCAGCAGGACAAAGTCCTAAACCACGGCCCCGGCTACAAAAATATTTTTCCTCCTTCAAGAATCTGAATTATGCTGGTTGGTTCTCCAGCCGCCACTTTCTCCAGAGACAAGGTCACACCGTGAAAATAATAAAAGTAATCGCTCTCTTTGGTTACAAGTGTCACACAATGAGATGGGGAGAGCAGTTTTTATACAGACAAACGGCAGAGCTGAACATTACTTTTTGCTCAATTTGCATCAGTCTTACTCTGAAGTATCTTCTTTGATGCTTTGATTTGTCACTAGTTAACTGACTAGTTAGTTAACTACAATTGAATTTATTATATGATATGTTTTGTATGCGTTTTGGAGCATTTAAAGCATACCCAGTTGATGTTGTTCCAGTGATAAAAATGCTCATTGTGTGTCTCAGAATGTGTGTCTCTACACACTGCCATGCATAGATCTATTCAAGCTGTAGATGTCTGCATACCAAAGAAGGAAAAATGTGGAATAAATGAGGCAAAATGAATAACCCAAGCAATATCAAGAGTTACTAGTGTGAAGGGTTAGTGTCTTCAAGATAGGGGTAGACCTTGGTGGTGGCAGACTCTTGCTTGATGTGAAAGTTAATTTAATGTTACAGTCCTTTAGGTTTGATACTCCTATTCCAAATAAAACCTTCACATAATCTGATGTTTTGCCTCGACTGTCTCGTTGTTGATGTCCCTTCGCTGCAGTGTGACAAGTCAAGATTCGTGACACACAGTTGGCATTCCCTCTCGCACATCAATCAGCCGGAATCAATTTAAAAAAAAAAAAAAAAAAAAAGGCAGAGGAGCAGCTTCAATCCCTGGACAACGCGCACAAACTGGGTCACCTTATAAAAGCGCTATGGAGACCCTGTGGTCTCTGTGGCAACCACCGTGTTGACACAGCTTTTACCTCCTTGTCCTCATCCAGCACACTGCGATAAGAAAGCAGATTTATTTATTTCTTTATTTTTTATTGTGCGCATGACAGATAGCGATACACACCCAAAGTGCAGCTAATTCACGTGCACTTCCCCCCCCTCCAGTGGTGCAATTTTATCGTTTTCCTGCAGATTTGGTGAATATGGATCCCCTCCTGTGCAGCATGGGGGGAAACCTTTGATGTAAGACGTCAGGATCATATTTTATGGATGAGGACATGTGTTTCTGTTTCATTTCAAA
Source organism: Lagocephalus sceleratus (assembly GCA_911728415.1). Taxonomy (NCBI): domain Eukaryota; kingdom Metazoa; phylum Chordata; class Actinopteri; order Tetraodontiformes; family Tetraodontidae; genus Lagocephalus; species Lagocephalus sceleratus. The sequence continues at coordinate 6,269,881 of CAJVRN010000087.1, read as the reverse complement.
TTAAACTATGTGAAAGGAATGTGATTTTTACAAATGATGAATGGCCATTTGTTTAAGCAGAGATGCGCAGACCCCATCAGTCAGTTATTTTTGTGGTCCTGGACATAATGACATCACCATTAGCCAATAAGTTTATTCTACTGTTAAGAGTCTGGATACGTTACAGCTCACTGGTTAAAAGGTCCGTTGTGTTTAATCCACTGTCAGAATTTATAAAACGGCATAAAGGTTATAGAGGCCTACAGCTTTAGAAAGACAAGTGATCTTCCTGCGTTGGTGCTAGAATTGTACTGCTGATTTCGTTTGCAGAGTAAAAGCACCGTTATGCATAAAGTAAGGTCTGTAAAGTCCAGGGCTTACCTGTCCAGGAGGTTTTGAAATGAAGAGGCTTGACACTCAGTTCTTACAACAAGAGCTGGATACTACCGAATCGATATACTGATCGATACACCGATACTCCCATCAGATAACGTTTAAAAGTAATGTCAATTGTTCATATCTAATTACGTTGGTAAGCAGATTGTATCAAGGCAAAACGTGACACAGGTGAAGTAGGCAGGTTCACTCCATGAGAGTGTATGACTATGATTATTTGAATATATTGCTAACAATCCTCATTTAATTTTATAAAGGCAGGATTGTGGATGATATGATTGTATACCTGGTCAGAGCCAGCCAGGGTACTGTATAAAGATTTACTGCTGGAATAACTATCATTTAATTGCTCTCTCCAAGGAAGATAAATACAGATGTGAACACACAAACACATCCTCGTGTGTAGCGCGTGTTTACGAACAAGTTGACGCGCATGTACACACAAGCACCCGGGATTACAATCTCATTTTTCCCTGGGTGTGCGCTGTAAACATTGTCGCGCAGCGATGTCCACCTTCTGACCTCCCTCTAAGCGCGTTCATTTGCATATGCTCGCGCGCCCGCATGTGCGCGGACGCGTGCGATATGCAGGTCAGCGGCCGCAGCAGAGGCTGAATCAGGATGGAATTGATTGAAACTGGCGGATAATTCCGCGGCTTCCCACTGAGATTAGAGGGAGCGGGGGTGGGGGGTTGGGGGGGGTGTGAGAGAGCAACTGGGTGGTCAGCTAAGGCTTAGACCAGACAGAAAATGAATTAGCAATAGTCTGTCTGTGTCTGTGGCCGTCAACAAGAGGGGAAGACAAAAGGTTCCAGTGTGACTCCAGAGGAGTGCCTGAGAGGGAAAAGTGGAAAACCAGCAAGTGATGAAAACTAAAAAGACCCCCCCCAAAAAAATAAAAAAACGTTTTCATATGACCTTGCAATATCAAGATGGGAAACACTGATGGAGAATTCTGCCCGTGGCAATGTCAGACCAAACACCGGCGATAACGCAAGTCTGTTATCAGCTCTGACAGAACATCTAAGATCAGGAAGCGAATCTGCAAACAAAGGAGAGCCGCGCGGATCCATGAAAATAAAAATGGCGGAGAAATTGGACTGCTGATCTCTGAGCACTGCCAATGTTCTGGCCACATACACACACACACACGCTCAAACACACATACATGCACACATACATACACACATACGCAAGGCCCTCAATGTGAAAAATTCATGCATCTTCCCAGCAGAGAGCTGCGACTGATTAAACATTCAGATTCCAACTCTGAAAATGGAGTCTGAAGTGGTCCTGCAGAGTGTGTGTGTGTGTGTGTGTGTGTGTGTGTGTGTGTGTGTGCGTGTGTGTGTGTGTCTGCATCGCATGCATAATAAAGAAACAGTAAGAGAGAGTGGAAAAAAATAGACTGACAGAAAGGGAGTCGACGGGAACAGAGAAACGGGGAGCGAGTTCTAAAAAAGAGGAACAGGCCTGTGTGAAAGGAACTGAACTGAACTCAGGCAGCTCTCGTTAGAGGGAGTGAAGAGAGGTTGAGCGCAAGAATCGTGCATAATCACGGCGTTCTCGATGGTTCACACGGGGTGATAACGCGGTTAGAGCACTCACACACCTGCAGCCCCGCCACCATGCACATTACCTACTCAGTCTTTTCCACAGAATGATCAGAATTGGATACTTGTTTTTTGTTTTATATTGAGGAATCTTAAGAGAATGTCTGTGTTTAACTGAGGGAGCAGAGCGTTTGCTTCAGAAAATGGAAACATCTTCATGTTGACTGATGAAAAATGTGTTGAATCCCGCGGAAATACTCAAATCAAGGGCAATTCCATGGTTGTTAATAATGACCTTAGAAGCTACCAGTGCTTTAAGGAAGCCCCGTTTGAAGGATATCAAAGAAAAGCAAATGACCGAGCTAATCTATGAATCTATATTTAACAGAGCAGCATTAGATCCCGATGTCGCATGAGCTGTAAAACAGGCCCGGATTAACGGGCATTAAGATTGGCTTTCGGAGTGTAATCGCACACAGGTGTAAGACAGTGGATAAATATTTGTGGCGAATTGCAGCAGAGCGACTTCCTGTTTGGATTACACACTCGCACTCGCATGCTCGTCTGTGCACGCACCAAATTCAAACGAACCCTGCGTCCGAGCGACGCCGCCGCCTCGAGAAGGAATCCACGCGTCCCAAGCGTTGACTCTCATATGCTCGGTTACGCCAAAAAAAAAAAAAAAAAAAAAAACTTTTATTCCGAGATGCGGAACAATTAGTTACTGTAAAGTGATGAAGCTGCTTTAATATTCATGGGCATCAAACCCCGTGGTGCCGCGGGAACTCATATCAATATGTAAATATGAGTGTGTCACAACAGCGTCCTCATAAATCAGCCCTGTCCCACAAATCCTGCGTGTACAATACCGCTTGTGAGAGGCCTTCCTGTTCCCCCGCGGCTGCGCCTCATATAGTGACTGGCGGCTGAAAACCGGGGTGAAGCGACCACTGTGGCGCGCAGAGAGGAACGCCATTGTTCGCAGCTGATCGTAACAATGGGACCTCTGTCGGAGGGGATCATCTGTTTTCTTGGCAACCCGGCCCGGTTAATAGGGCTACTTATGCTCTGCGGATGGGCCGGAGCCAGGTTGCAAACGGGCGGGGACGAATGAGCGCCCGCCCGCGCGCGAGCGGGCTGAGGGGCCGCCGCCGCTGTGCTTCCCACCGACAGGCGCGTATGCAAATGCGCAGGTTGGGCGTTTAACACACATTAAAAGGAGACAAAAAAAAAAAGAAACAAAACACAGCGCGCCGTCTACTGACAAGGTGAGTGAGCGATAAAGCGAGGGAATAAAGGAGAGCGAGACAGTGAAAGAGAAAGATAAGCACACGCCCAACATTTTCCAGGTCAGGCCGAAGGCCTCGGGCTGAACGTTCTGTTACTGTTTTTTTTCCTCCCTAATACCCCCCTCCTTTCATTCTCTCTCTCTCTCTCTCCCGCGCGCGCGCTCTCTTGCCTCGGGGCAAAGTCGAGCTGCAACAGGATTCAGCCGTTCCCACGGAGACCAGAGATACGGCGCTGCCATGGCAACCGGGCATCACTCGCTCGAGCGGAGCGGAGCGGCCCTGCCTCCGTGTCCTCCTTCAATCGCCGCCGATTGCGCTCCGTTACGCCGTCGCGAATAATTCAACGGTCCGAGTCGCGGGCGCCAGCCGGAAGCCCGGAGCCGGCGGGATTTTCCCTCGTCCTAAAAAAAGAGAGAACGTCACATTCGATCGGTTCCCTCTGGAGGCATCGGCGCGGTCATGTCAAACGCGCCGATCGCGTTTATCGGTGGCGAATTGATGGACGCGCCGGGCGTGATGGAGCGTCCGCGGCCTGTTTGGGCGCGTCGCGGCGCAGGTCACACACACTCGTCTTCCCGCTCTGCGACACACCGACGGCGACGCACACGTGAACGTTTCGGATATCCGGCCCAGGTTGGAGTGCCCCGTCGGGCTCGGGTGAAAGGCCGCTTTGAAGCTGCGTCCATAAGCGCGTCGCCGTCCTGAACGGTGGGGGGATGGGGTGGGGTGGGGTGGGGTGGGGTGGGGGGCAAAGTTATTCGCCACTTATTCAAATCCACGGTCGGACTTTACTCATCCGGCGTATCACATCCGGTCGCCGATCTTACTCGAACTTGTCAGCCTCGAGGACAGCGGAGGCTGGTCCTGGGCTGGTGTAATAACAGCGTGATTTATCCTGACAGAGCCCTGGTTAGTCAGCGCAAATAGAATCCTGCTCCGGACCCATACATTTTTCATCAGATGCTGAGGGACGTGTTCATTTAAACCTGGAATTATCCACGAGGGCTGCTCATTAAGCAGCAGGCGGCACACCTGGGATGTCACGTTGGGGGGGGGGGATCTAAAAATGTGATATGATTTCATATGTCTGGCTGATGCCTGCCTGAAAAGACAAATTATCTTAACGTTGATAACTGACACGAAGAGTCGGACATGTCGATAAACCCACACCCGTTCCTCGTGCTCCTGCTCTGACATCTAATGCAGGTCGCCCTTTAAAGCTGGTTTGTGCCTCTTGTCACATGCGCTGTAGATGAAGCCCCCCCCCTTCCATACCTTCCACATCCCTCGTCACCCGAGTCATCAGAGGGACCACTCGGGGGCGTTGCGCGTAGCCTTCTGGGCGTTTGTGCATGACACTCGGTGCGAGGTCACCTAAAGAGGATTTGGGCAGAATGCGCGCGTCAGTGGGAGCCTGAACTTATAGATAATTTATGTAGCTGTCAGGGACTCTCAACATCACAGAGAGCAGGTTTATGTGGGGGGGAGTTGTGAAGACAAAGAGGGAGAATGAAAGGAAGGTCGGTGCTACTAAAGTTAGAACATATTCCCAGATTTTGTGTTTTCAGGTCAGCTCGGGGTGAAATCCATCACAGAAGCACTGACAAGCCCCGTAAATGCGACGCGTGGCATTCAGGTGTCGCTGAAAAGGTCGACTCCCTCTCAGTCGGGTCCCATCTGTCAGCTCCTAAACACACATCCACGCACTTCTACAGCTCGTACAGTATGGAAGTCCGGGAGAGTATTCTCCCCCCCTCAGAGCTGTGTTTACTTTGGATCACTAATGGACAGTATGGATTTTTTTATAGAGAGATTTCATTGACCCGCTACTATTGGAGCCATTAACGGGGACATTGTGACACATTCATAGATGTGCTTCAGGCTTTACTAAAAGCTGCGCGTGCGCTTCCATATTATGGAAATTTCCACGTCATTTCCATATTCTAATTTTAGATTCATCAACTTGATGCATGAATATATTACACAGGTTGTTGACTAAGTGCAATATTTTAGCGCAACTAATTTCACACATTAAACACAAACATGAGCGACATGTGAAAGCTTTGTCGGACCCACGGCGTGTGTTTACGGAGCTGGTTACCGACTGTTGCCGTGTGTTACCAGCACCTTTAAAGATGCCCAAACTTCTGTCAATCTACCAAACAAAACAAAACAACACCTCTGTGTGTGTTACGCGCTCAAACACATGCGGCACCGCCAATGCAGATGCCAACACGCAGCCCCCCTGCTAAGCATCTAAATAAAAATCCACCAACAACACCGGATGTGCATCATCGGTTGTCATGGGCACCAAGGAATATTCTTTGGCGTTGCCAAGACAACGGTTTTGGGGGGACTCTTTGCCAGCCTGTCACTAGCAGGAATGCTAACATGTTCTTTTAAGGCCGCATGGGTGTGTTTCAGGTGTGTGTGTGTGTGTGTGTGCACGCGCAGTGAATCACATCGGTGAGGGGGCTAACTGTTGGAGCGACTCATATCAAACCGGCCGCCACTCAATCTGACGTAGACGGGGGATGAGCGGAATGGAGAGACGGCCCCAGTTGCCATGGCAATGCAATCAGCTTTCAGTCGGAGCGCTTCTCCCTTGGGTGCTACCAGCGTCCAATTTCAACCATCATTCGAGCACCCAGACACGCGGAGACAAACAGGCGGCAACTGTGGAAACCAGCAGCAGGAGAATGTCCACCTGTAAACAGAACAGCTGTAGCTTTTATGGACTTCATTCCTCACTTATTCGTGGAAAAGCTTCGAAAGCGGGACAGAGTTTCGATGTTTCCCATGTGGACGGGTCTTGCTTTTCAAAAAAACGACGCTTTAATCTCGACTTTGCTCCTTCTTTTTGTTTTCTCTCCCCTCCGCTCATCGTGTCCTCCATTCCCTTTCCCTCCTCCTCCTCCTCTTTGCTCCCTTTTCCTTTCTTTCTCTTTCTCCTGCCCTATATTCATACTTTAATCTGGTCCAGTCGGTCTTCTTGTCTGACTCCAGTAATCTTGTCAGGACAGATGGCGCACGCACACGCATACACACACAAACACACACACACACACACACACACACACACACACACACACACACACACACACACACACACACACACTTTCCTTTGACCCAGATTGGCCTAAAACTCTTGTTGCATCATGTTTCACAGCATCAAACACTTGGATCAAATATTCTCCTCTGCACACACACACACACACACACACACACACACACAAAGCAACGATCCCTCTGTCTGACCTAGTCATGTGACCTGTTTAGGGGTGGGTTGTCGCCGATCAACAAGTCAGCAGAGATGCAGATCAATGTGGAAACGAAGGCCCCGTCTGGTTACAACCATGCGCCCTTCTTAACACCTCAAAGACTGGACTTGGTTGATAGGAGAGATAATTAATGCATTTCTAATGTAATATTCTGGGGTGGAATAAATTTTGGAAAGTAACTAAGTGACCACGGCATGAGCAGGACCATAATGAGGTTTTCATAACCTCGCGGTTATCCGAGCGGAGTTATCTGAGCGGCGGATAAAGGCTTGTTCTTCAAAAGTTCCATCAACATCTGCTGACTCATTTGCTATTTCAGGAGAGCACAATTACCTAAGTACGACGCTGACATTTTACTTCATGAATCCGTAATAATCAATCAGAAGTTTTCTTTTGTACGCAAGCAGCCAGCAGAGAGCGTTATTAGCATCAATTTGAATTGTTTTTCTGCCCACTTTGAAATTCAAAGTCTCATGTTTCACTTTAATTTAATCTCAAGTTGCTTTTTTTAATCTTTATCGGGCTACTTTTTGATGCATCGGGACTTGGATTAAGAAAAATGACAATAGAATCCCTCGTCTGGGGAGCTAAAGTGCTCTGTAACGGAGGGGAACAGCGAATTTTAGTCGGCCAATTCATCGTATGCGGCGTGTTGCTAACGTAACGTAAGAACTCGACACAGCTAGTAGCTAAAGCAAGTGGATTTATGTTTCAAAATTTGCGCTTTACTCTCCAAATAAGCGATCACCACACTTGAGCGCAAATTAGTGGGGATGAGACAGCGGTAATGGATGACAGAGTACGACTGTCTGGCTAGAGATGATTAATTCGGGGATCATCTGATGGTCTGTCGCACACTCTAAACGGGCGAATCCATTCAGCGAACGATCTCGCGCTTTATTATCAACCCAAGGACGGCCTGTTTTGATTAAACATCGGGTGAGCGGGCGCCGTTTGAGCGCCGCGATGGGATTCAAATGCGCCAGGCTCCCTTTAACCTTCAGGAAGGGAAGATGAGAGCCAGGTGATGGAGAGAGGAGGCGAGCGGCGCCGGAGGGGAGCGATGACCTTTGGGATGAACTGCGATGGATCAGGAACTTTGAGGAGAGGAGAGCCTCTCTGAAGCACCCTCCTCTGGAGGACGGGAGCACTCGCTGGCCGAGAAAATATGCTTATATAATAGATTTTTAAGCATCTTCATCCAGTTTCAGCTCAAACTGAGGATGATTAATGACGCCGATGCAGGTGAAAGGTCGCTCATCAGTCAGAGCAGGCAGAAAATATGCGTTTTCGGTGTGGTAGATTTGATTTTTATCGCTGAGGCACTGCTATTTCTCCATCATTGTAGACAACTTAAGTTTTTATTATCCATTCCGACAGTTTGGGGTCAGTTTGGGGGGGGGGTTGAGCATAACTCCTGCCTTTGCTTGGATGTGCAGCTGTGTTAACTGGCCAGAATCGGGCTGCTTTGGGAAAGACAAACCGGGTTTCTTTGCTGACGGCGACTCCAACTACTGACAACAGTCCAGCGGCTTCTGTTTACGAGCAATTCTGGAGATTCCAGATTCCGGGAATCAGTTCTCCAGGCTGGAGCAGACTATTTGAAGCAAAGAATCGGCCCCATCTACCCAGCTAATTTACACATGTTGACAAAAAAAACCCCCAAAACTGGATATATGAATGAAATGTGAAGATAAAAATATCAGTTGAAGAAAGAAGGGATTTGAGCTGGGGTGAATTTCTGACAATTTATTTTACATCATGTTAGTCCACACACACACACACACACACACACACACACACACACACACACACACACACATAGGCGCTCTACCTTCCTAGGATTTTAACTCACACCCACTGTCCCCAGAGAGATTATCACACGCACAGAAGGAGGGTAATAAGAAGCATTTAGAGCAGTAATGGAAATCTGTTGCAGAAAATAGATGGATGGGATCTGAGGGAGAGGAGAAACAGTGTTTTTTTGGGCAGAACGGGTGATGTTGGCAATGAGGAAACAGAGGAGACGGAGAGGAAGAGCGCGTAGAAGGGCAGCAACAGAGAGCGAGAAGTGGGGGGGGGTTCATATTGGGGAGGGGGTGGCGGCGGTGGATGGTGGGAGACATGACGTTTGTTTCCATGGTGATGGTCTCTCCGTCTCCCACACGTAGTGCTCCCGTGTGTGTGTGCGCGCGCGTGTGTGTGTGTGCACGTGTGTATCTCAGCGTTCATGTGTGCGTGTAATGGCATTTTTGTCAATAAATGGCCAAACTCTGGCCATTGGCGTGGTGGCTGTTTTATTGACATGGTAAAGTATTACATTAAAGCCGACGGTTCCAGGCTGCAGCAGACTGCACACCATTGTTTTCTCCTTGGTTGAAAGATGCTTTTGACTATAGAAACCGCACAAACAAACACAGAGCTAATTTGAAATAAGGCTGGCTTTTACATCCCATCTGGCCTCAGGGGAGAGGTCCTTGTGCTTGTCACAAGGTCTCACCATTTCTCATGTCTGCTGCATTTTAGGGACCACTTGGATCAAATTCTACGTTTTTTTCCCCCCCGATGTGTTTATCTGTCAAGTGTAATATTCATTCATAAATACTGAAATCTAATCTACTTTGATGGTTTAATTAACAGTTCGGTTGTATCAATCATTGGAGTGGAAGCACTTTCTCCACCTGAGTCTTTTGTAAATGGATGACTGTAATAACGGTTAAAAATAGGAACCAGTGAGCTGATGTTTCACCGTTTTTTTTCTTCACTGAAAATATTGCGAGGCTTTATTATTATTTATTTTTTTCCAAGCGCACGTTTGGAAGCTGCAGCCTGGTGGCTGTGGGTTAAAACCCAGGTGATGCTGGAGGCTTTGGGTTGTGATTCGGACACAGGAGTGCGTGTAGAGGTGCGTGCTGAAGAAACAGGTTGATGTCTGTGTGGGGCGTGACCAGAATGGCGAGAGGATCCGAGTGTGGAGCAGGATTCACCACACTGAAGGTGGAGGAGGAGGAGGAGGAGGAGGAGGAGGAGGAGGAGGAGGAGGAGGAGGAGGGGAACGTGGCTTGGGAATGGATTTCAAACTTGAAGCAAACATCGCCACCTGGTGTCCGATGTAGATAATAAACCAAATTAAACCAAATTAGAATGTAAAAAAAAAATATTCAAACGCAGTCAGTAGTAGAATATTATAGAGAAATAGCATCAAAGGTCTGATATGAAGGGTAATAACATTTTTTTGAGTGGATGAAAAGAGCTGAAGTGTGACGTGTACCCCATGACTCAAAATGCAGTTTCTCTATTTCAGATCCTCAAACATGAAACCATTCAAGCACCAAACCATGAAATATTGTCTTATAATGCAACATTAATAGTCACTATATTAAATGCATATTTGAAAATGTGATAACCTATATAATACTCATTTTGTTCAATAGAATGAAGTAATTTGTTGTACAAAATTGTACCTCTGGAAATCTGAGTCACAAACATGCAGAGTCATTGTGTTGCCACCAGAGGGCGCCCGGTGCTATTTTTCGAGATGCCTTTTTTTAACATCTTTATTTTATTTATTTGCAGACAGCTGTGTGCGTGTGGTAAAATGACAGCATGCGATGAAAACTGTGGAAAACCAGGGCAAATAGCGCACACACTGCTGTAGGAAGGTTATTTTCGAACGCACAGACTGAGCGATGGTGCCAGTCGGTGGGACTCGCCGTGACTGTAAACTGTCAGCTCTCCACTTTGCTTACATGAAGCACCGGTGACCTCTGAGCAGAAGGTGACGTTCTTCATTTCGGCACCTGGTAGTGCATGAAAATTAGTGCTCACCCTCCGTTCGCACTACAGATGAGACACAGGGGCTGGTTTGCATAATGACTTTAGGATCTGTAAGTCGCGCACAACCAGAATACACAATGGCAGCTAATGGCCACTAAGATTTGAAAGTGAAATGTTCTGCTGCATTAGTGTTGAAACAGCCACGTTTGGAACATTTAATGTAGTTTAATGGAAACAAGCCTGATCCTCTTGACAGCACCAGCAAAACTGCATTTTGCAGAAAAATGCTTCGTCCCATATTCAACAGATGTGTTCTTAAATGAAACAAACTACAACAAAGCGAGTATAACCACATGTTTATAGTCTGATACGCTTTCAAGTGTATGACTTTGATACTTTTACTTCTTCGCTCTAAGTTTTCACAATGCGTAGACCCTTGAATAATGACATCATCAGTTGTGTCTGGGAGCGAGCTCTGTCTGGGAAATGAAGGCTGAGTGATGATCCAGTCTGGCTGGCACTGTTTCTAACGGCATCCGCGTCCCCATTACGGCCTAAATCAACTCACCAACTGGAGCTGTTTATGAAAACGGTTAGACGCCAGTTTTTAAGCCCCCCCCACCCACCCCCCGCTGCCAGCTCGGGCCTACTCGACGCCAGCGCTCGTGCGCTCAGGTAGAGAGGGGTGAAACTCAAGCGCGCTCCTTTTCAAGCATCGGGGCGGTCAGGAGCGAGGTGAAGCGCTTGTGACAGCGGCTTTTTCTTCCTTCACGTCCTGAGGTCATATCTCTGAGCGAATGACTGAGTTAAAGGACGCACGGTCAATTTCACCCCATTGATTTGAATGTTTTCCATCCCTTTGATGAAGTGAGGAGCAAACAAACGACCATGTATTTGCATAATTACTTGAATAGGTGTGTGTGTGTGTGTGTGTGTGTGTGTGTGTAGGTGGGGGTGTATATAAATGGATGAAAACCTACTTAATTTGTAGGAGACCAAAGTAGGAGAGGTAGGTAAAATGTAAAATTTGGATTTTGGTTGCCATGTTGGGACATTTAAACAACTCAATCAATCCCACTCTCTTTTTCCAGGATGGACTTCCTGCTGCTGTTGGCTCTCAGTGTCTCAGGTGAGAGCTTCAGCCCAGGTGTGCGTCCCCTGTGAGTCAGGTTTAGAGGCGCTCCTCTCTCTCTCCAGGTCTGTCCTTCGCGTGTGCGGGCGTGGTCAGGAGGTACCACTACGTGGACAAAGACTACTCCTGGTTAGAGGCTCAGGCCCACTGCCGAGAGGAGTTCCACGACCTCGCCACCGTGACGGACCAAGGCGACAGCGACGGGCTGCTGAGGGCGCTGCAGGGAAGGAGGGGGTACGCCTGGATTGGCCTCCAGGACAACCTGACCAAGTGGGGGTGGACCAACGCGTCCTACGACATCAGCAAACATTACGGCAACTGGGAGACGAAGATGATCGACAACAGCAACTCCAGGGACAAATGCATCCTGATGAAAACCAGCGGGACCTGGCTCGACCAGAAATGCCAGAAGACTCACCTTTCGGTCTGTTACGATGGTAGGAGAGGTATCTATTTACGATTTAGGCTAAAGAATGAGCAACATAAGTGGCAGAGTTTATCCCACGTGGACCTTGAGTCATATATAAAAATGCAAATGTTTGTATGTGGTGTTTTCCAGAATGATGAACGTGTTCAATATTCTAAATTCACCTCTGAATAAGCCTCAGGACTGTAGAATATCTAGAATTATTGGATTTTTAAATGCTAAAAAGTCAGAATTACAATATTTGATTCCAAATATTGCAGAAAGTTCTTCAGCTCCGTGTCTTTCTCCCAGAGGACGGTCCTGAGCCGTACGTTTTAGTGAATACGTCGATGCAATGGAGCGACGCCAAGAAATTCTGCCTGGATCATCACACCACCCTGGCGATGGTGAGGAACGGCTCCGAGAACAAGCGCATCGCCTCGCTGCTGCCCGCCGACGCCTGGATCGGCCTCTCCAGGTGGAGCTGGAAGAAGTGGTCGGACCAGGCCAAGGTCACCTTCACCCACTGGGGCGGAGAGCAGCCCGACAAGGTTAACGTGGTGGAGTCGTGCGTGGCGGCGGACGTGCACGAGGCGCTGTGGTGGGACGGCGACTGCAACCTGAGGCGGCCGTTCGTCTGTTACAGCATTCAACGAACCCAGAGAGTGACGGTGAAGTTAAAATTCAGGTCTGAGGCTGACCTGAGGGATCCTGCAGTCAGTCAGCAGCTTTTGGAGCAGGTATGGATAGAACACATAAATATGGACAGAAACAAGGTACTTTTAGTATTACTGGCTGTTTGTATGCAGCCCTTAAGGTCATAGGGTCATATGACACACAAACACTGTATACAGGCGGACTAGTGATGCTATCTCTTCTGTAGTTTTTCTGCTCCCCCCCTTCTGTATTCATTGAGGTATCGCCGCCTTCAGAGCTGCATGATGACCTCTGACCCCGCTGACCCACTCAACCGGCTGCTTATTCAATAAAATGTATTCTGTGTGTATTTCTATGCTCTGTGCCTCTCCTCTCCCCTCCTCTCCTACCTGTTCTCTCCTCTACCTGTTCTATCCTCTACTTGTTCTGTCCTCTACCTGTTCTATCCTCTACCTGTCCTATCCTCTACCTGTTCTCTCCTCTACCTGTTCTATCCTCTACTTGTTCTGTCCTCTACCTGTTCTATCCTCCACCTGTTCTATCCTCTACCTGTCCTATCCTCTACCTGTTCTATCCTCTACCTGTTCTATCCTCTACCTGTTCTACCCTCTACCTGTTCTATCCTCTACTTGTTCTGTCCTCTACCTGTTCTATCCTCTACCTGTTCTATCCTCTACCTGTTCTATCCTCTACCTGTTCTATCCTCTACCTCTTCTACCCTCTACCTGTCCTGTCCTCTACCTGTCCTATCCTCTACCTGTTCTACCCTCTACCTGTCCTCCTCTCCTCCTCTCTCTCTACCCATCTGTCCATCATCAGGAGGGTCCCCCTACATGAGCCTGGTCCTGCTCAAGGTTTCTTCCTGTTAAAGGGGAGTCTTTCCTTGCCACTGTTGCTTGTCTGGGGTTAGGTCCTGGGATCCTGGAAAGCACCTTGAAACTATTTCTGATTGTAAAAGACGCTATAGAAATAAAGATTGATTGATTGATTGATTGATTGACTTGTACAAGAGCTGAAGAGTTCTGTAGCTGGAGAGTAGGGGAAACTTCCCTGATCTATTTGATGTGTATCATGTGATCAACGTGATGTTTGGGTTTAAAACAGACGCCAAGTGCTTCTTTAAACACAACCGACAGCTCTCGGTTAAAACCATTAACATCTTTCTGTTCTATTCTCCCGACAGCTACGTGTGAGACTGGCCAAAAGTACATTGGAGTTTGACGTGAAGTGGGTGGAGAAAGACGGGTCAATCTTTCATATTGATAAAACGGGGAAAAGGTAAAGCGTCTTCTCTGGTGTTCTGCTATAAAGGTGTGAGCGAGGCCTTTCGAGTGTGTGTTCTGTGTGTTTCAGGGCCGTGGATCCGAGCAGCTGCGCGGAAAACATCCTGCTCTCTCACTAAAACACTAAAAGAAACTACTTTCAATTTTAAACCCTGTCGATTTATCAGGAACCATTTCCTTGCGTTTTGTTTTGCACTTCAGCAAGGCTCTTCTCTCTTTACATGAATAAAGAACAGAGTGTCTCTGACATGCTAAGAATTTCAGGTTGTTTATTGTTTTACTTGAGTTACTCTGGGATTTGCTGACAGCTTAAAGGTTCAGCTAAACTTTAATCTCGATTTAGCCTCAGTAAATAAACATGTAGGATTGTCGCCTTATGCAAAACTACGCTACCAGGCTTTGTTTGCAGACAATTCAGACCGATTCAAAGAAGTCAAACTGGAGCATGTTCTGAGCGGAGCTGAAGTTGAAGTCACCCCGGTGCCTTCTCCAATTTGAGATTCTCCTCGCACCAAGAAAACAAAGGGTTCATGAAACTGGAACGCTCCTGCGCGCTGCCACCACAAACAGGACTTCCTCTGCTCAGGAGCTGATTTGTGCCGTTTCGGCTGAAGAAAGCCTTCTTCTGTGATTCTGCGCCCTTTCCAAAGGAACACCCACCACATCCCGACGCTGCTGTATGTCACTGGTCTCCATGGTGACCCATCTGGCCCACCAATATGAGGCCTCGCGCTGGAGCGTGCGCGGGGTGCACGCACGCCCGCGGTAATCCCTTTATGTCAAAATGTGATTTCCCGCTAATTACAATTTCATGTGTTAAACTCTTGAGGACAGGCAGCAGCTTATGTTTCTCATTATGCTCCTGTGTGTGTTTGGGGGGGGGACCACCTGCTGCCGCACCTCTGGGCGCCCACGCATGTGCTCAGGCGGGGAAGTGGTGCGATGATAACTCATCTGCGCTATCAGCTGGGGCAGGAGCCACACTGGCAGCCCCCTAAATGAACCCCCCCCCACCCCCCCCCAGGCAAGATGGAGCAGCGCTGATAGAGCACGGCTCTCCAGTTTACACTGTTACTGAATCACAGTTTATCCTCTTCGCTCCAGACCGGGGGTTCAACGGGAGGAGGACGTGTGTGTGTGTGGGGGAGAGAGAGAGTGAGTGTGTGTGTATGTGTGTGTGTGAAGGGGGGGGTACTCACGGCTCTTTTCCCCGCTGCAGCAGACCAATGCCTGAATTATCGCATGCCTCCAGATTCCTATACACGCTGCTTTCTCTTAATAACCTCAGATTATATCGTCCTTTTCTTGAATATTCATTATCCTTCCAGGTCTAAAGCTTAACGCCAGATTCGTCCCTGACGCCACCACGGAACAGAACCGGGATCAACAGGTAATTGTAGAACTGCGTGGAAATAATCCACTGATTAAAAAGCCTTATTCTACTCACAAAAGTGGGCACAGCTGTTAAAACCTGCAAATCCGTTCAAAGTGTTTAATGGGACAAGTAGTGAAATCCTGTTGACACCAGCTCGATCACGATTAAATAGACGCTGTTCTTCGATGCTCCGACCCCTCTCTGTTTTTATTCTGGAGCTGTAATGTGTGTTTAATGGCAGCGTTTAATTGTCATTCAGGCCCACTTTTTGTCAGTTCTAATCATTACTATTGAGGATGATTATGGCCATAATTAAATATTGGCTGAGCACACACGCCTGCTAATGAGTCTGGCAGAAGGTGCGAATCAGAACGTAAGTTTTGTCAACGGCGAGGAGGAGTGCCCGGCGCCCGGGGGATGGCGACGGCTCTGGCGTTGGAGAAAGAACCGCCTTCTGACAGTAACTGATCGCTTGAGCCGGGGAAGTGAAAGGCCTTGGCTCGTCTCCTCGCGCGGCGCACAAAAGGAGGTTGTGCTCTGTTCTTCTGCGGCGGTTCCTCCGGGCACTGCTGGCCTCGGCGCCAGGCGCAATCTGCGCCGCCGCCAAACCGGCGCGGCGTCCAACCCGGTCCTCCTTTTGGCTCCTCGCGCTCACTTTAGCTGCTCGGCTGTCAGTGTTCATCATTTATACATATTTTCTTACCGCTTTAATTCAGGGGGAGCCGCGTCTCTCCTCGTCCCGCTCTTCTCGCGGGCCTTTTCCCCCCTCATCTCCTTTCATCCGTGGACGTGTGAGTGAGCTACAGCATCAGCGCCTTTCAGGCTGATTGCAGTTTTCAGGTCATCTACAAAGCAATGCCTAAGTATGCGGGGGGATTATTAAAGTAATCAGTTTTCCAGATCTCTTTTATCTCAGCTTACTGTTTCTCTGCTGAGGTGAGCTTTAATGGGAAAGTGGGGCATTTTCAGCCCATTTCTTCCACTTTGAAGGCGGAAACATGCAGAAATCTGACTGTTGAGTCTCCTTGATTGCTGGTTAGTCTGGGTCAGATGCTGATGTGTCATTTGTCTACGTGCTTAGATAGATGGGGGGGGGTCTTCAAGGCAATTTCATCAGAAGCGGAATAAAGGTAGTCAGCGGCTCGTGCAACGGTGGCTCTGGTGTGGTGCTAACATCCCCTGACGGGGTCCTATTTCTTACATGTGTAAATCCAAGTAAGCAACATTAACCAACCGCAGCACAACAGCCCGAAGAGCAGAAATCTGGAGCTTCTGTAGAAAGTTCAGAGAGCGAGAGGAAGAAAGGTCTGCGGGTGCACGCTCCCGCTGCTCACAAAGCCTTTGCCGTGAATAAGTCATGACCTCAGCTGGAGTTTGGGAGCTGTTTTGATGCCCCGCTGCCAGACACAGATGCGCCACACACAAGCGCAAAGACTCGCTTGATAGCCGCTGACCTTGAACGTCCTTCATCAACGCAGATGTATAGTCTTCTTTTGATTATCCCGGTTGCTGATATTGACCAGCCGACCAAACCACGACCAGGAAGCAGCAGCGACAGACCAATAAAGCCGTCCAAAGGCATTCCTAAAAGTGAATTTGGTGAGTTCTGTCAGTAATTGCAATAACACAAAATCCCCGTGGGTGAAGCGGTAATGGTTCGTACTCCTGAGCAGAAAAAAAAATGATACATGCGGCACATTAACATGATGGATAAGACTTCCACATCAACACGCTTTTCCCACTGGCTGTGCTATTATTGCAATGCTAATGAAGGGAACGCTCGGCAAACTGCGGGATCATTAAAGCGAGTGGGAAGAAGAAGAGCTCAGGTTCCCTGAGAGGAGGCTGTAATGGTCTTTCAACGTGTCCTGACGATACAGTCGTAGAAAAGACAACACGTTAATGCAAATAGAATTGCTATATTGGCTCTGCTCCATCCAGCAGGGATGGGGAACGTGTCCCCGTCGCTGTTATTGGAGAAGCAAACAGTAATTTTTGCAGCCTGAAGCCAAACTGGGCTCTGATGGGACAAGTGTGTGACTGCCTGTTTGGTTTTCTCCCTATCAGAGGTCCGAGATCCAGGATTTCACACACGCTAATGAGTCTGACCTTAAGGTTTTAGACACTACAACTCTCTGTTTCTGTGCACGTGTGTGTGTGTGTGTGCGTGCGTGTGTGTTGGGAGAAGTCAAGTTTATGCAAGCATGTCATTCATCAAAAGTCCCGAATCAAATTAGAAACTGTGTCTAGAGCCTGCGCTGAACACAAATTTGGATGAAAGACACACACACACACACACACACACACACACACACACACACACACACACACACACACCCACACGCACTCACAGAGATCTGTTCTAAAGTGTTCTGTCAGCACCAGTTCTGCAGTTATCCATCAAAGCGTCTCCTCCCTATCGCCTCCCTCTTCGTCACTTTTACCTGTGCCATCTCTTTGAAGACCTTCATGATCATAAAAACAGGCTGTGAATTCCAAAGCTGCTCCGGTGACAGATGTACGGAATTATGATGCATTATTCAATTAGCTGACAAGGAATCCTCACATGCGGGTCGTAGCATTCTGACTGTGCACCTGTACGTCTTCTGTGTTGCGTATTATAACATCAAGCTTGTTCAACCCCCTGAAAACAGAATAAATACAGTGCTGAAAGAGTGGCATTCCTGAAATTCCCTAAATCTTCCAACACTACAGCAAGATGTGTTTTAGACAGATTATTAATGCGCTGTAAAGAATTTCTCATGTTATGATTGACTAACCTGAAGGTAACCCTAACATTTATCCCCTAGATGGTGGTTCCTGCTCGTCCAGCTCATCCCGGGTCTTTTATGAAAAGAATTCCGATGCTCAGACGGGAGTATGACTCTGTCTGCTCCCATGCAGCTGCAGGGTTTCAGAGTTTTTCAGGCGCATTTGCACCCTCAGCACTGGGCACGTGTTCACGTCCTTGCAGCGGCCAAAAGGGGCTGCTAAAGAAAGACGCTGACACCGAAACGAACGCCCTCCTCCCCTTCCGCTCGCTCCCCCCCGCCACCTTCTAACTCCGCCCCCCCTCGCGAGGACAACCCCTCTACCCGATGCCAGCAACTTCAGTGGGAATCACTTAAGGAAATAACCTGCTGCCACCTCCCCACTGCTCTTTGCTGCCACTGCGACACGAAGCAACCTGCGTGACATTGGCACGGAAGAAGACTCCGGAACGTTCACCTGAGAACAGATATGATCCCTGAAAAGCTCCGCTCACCAAGGGAAAGTTGTAAACACGTGTTCTGTGCAGCTAAAATGCGACATTTCCGCGGTTTACGTGGGAGCGTCTTGGGGTTTTTATTCATGTATCATTTGAATTTCAATCGGTTATAAGAGAAATGACAGAAAGGCCTAAAAAGGGCTGAAAGGGCTTCTCTACAGGCTGATTCGGACCGCCTGCTGCTTGTTTGTGTGTTTTCCAAACGTCTGCATCACCTGGGTACATCATCTCCTTGAGGTTCAATTAATTGCCGCCTCCGCGATGTTGGAGATGGTGGAGATTGCTCTCCTGTGGGGCATTTTGGAGTAAGAACACAGCATGGATGAAGGAGGGCATAAGAAAAAAAAAGAAGGCTTGAGTCATGTGACCTCACCTCAGACTCGCCTGATCTCTGAGCTGTGGATGGCGCTCAAGGACGCGCGGGCACATAGTCGTGATTAAAAACCGATCTGATGAGGCCAGCAGGTTTTTTTTTTTTTTTTTTTGGGGCTCTGCTGTGGCACGCGTGCATGGGCGCAGGGCCCGCGTGTGTGTGTGTGCACGCGTGTGCGTCAGAGGATGCTCGCGTGTACCTGACTTTGCTGAAGGACCTCTCTGCAAGAGTTGACCGGGTTCAGTTTGGCATCAGGGCGGCTTCGGGAAGGTAATGGGCTGAGGCCTGCTTAATTGTCTCCGCGTCCACCTCGTGATATTTCTCGCTCATTTCTCCATTTTTCCCGCGTTCCTTTCTTTGACCGGACCTCTCCGGGATGAGCCGAGAATAATGTCTCCCATTTCTCCCCTCTGTCTGCCTTCGTGTCTCCGTCGTCCCGACTTTCTTTCGCAATTTCCATTAGAACTCACGAACCCACGAACCCCCTTCGTCTTCATTTGAACGACTCCACCATAAATATCCTTCAACCCAACACACACAGGGGAAAGTTACAGCGTAATTAAAGGCTTCTCGGGGCAGTTTTTCCGGGATGGTGGTGGTGGGGGTGAGGGGGGTTGGCGGCGCGTGGATGCACAGAACGAGTGAGCGATAACGTCACTTCAAAGCTGCCGCAGACCAGCTCGTTCCCCCGCAGCCTCAGATGGATTAAAGCGACTTCAGGCCCATTTGGACCCCATCAGCTTCTATTCCATCATAAAAAAAAAAAAAAGTTCCTCAGCAAGAGCAAACTCCAGCAATCCCTCTGCATACGTCTCCAATGAAACATTAAGGATGCGGGGTTACTTTCTCAAATCACGCCCTGCTCCGCAGTAGGAAGCACACGAGGTCAAATCACTTAACGCTAAAGGAGTCGAGCTAATTAAATGCAATTAAAACAGTTCCCTGATGATCATGCCATGGAACAACAATGATGTTTGTCCTATTTTAGTTGTTTGCTGGAGAAAAAGAATTTACTAAGATGATGGTCTCAGCTCACATTAGACTCCCCTTTTAGGCCCCAGTATCTGTTATCATTAAAACAAAGGGCACTTTCCAGCGCGCGGCTTAAAACTGTGGGCATTTTTCAAGCTAAAGGGAATTGATTGTAAATCAGATGCTATCAAATGGCTCAAAGTCCAGACATAAGAAAATATATTTAAATAAAACCCAGACATGTTTTGATGGTGACAAAAAGAGAAGAGGAAAGTTTGTTCTATTTATATTCTAAACTATTTAAGTCCTATTTATGGCCTTTAAGACACTATCTTCATTTGTCAATTTTTACATTCAATATCAGCTGGTGCGTGTTTAAAATTTGATTTCACTTTCCTCCTCCTCCCTTTCTGCTTTTTTAACTGTTAATGCACCCGTGGGACATATTTTGTCTATATTTACGGACAGACTAGCCAATATTTTTGCAAATGCTGTTGGTTTTATATACCTCACACAAATCCTCACACACTCCAACATACACAATATTGCAAAAATGCATGTAAAGGTTTATGTCAAAGACCAGCACAGTACACAATTGTGGAGTTGGAAAGAAATTCTGCGTGATTTAATTTTCTTAAATAACTAATTGGCTTCAGAAGGTGCCTGATGGTTGCTGAGTGATCCAGTGTTTACGTAATGATTAAATAATGATCACCTGCGTCTAACCTAATGTCAGTACTAATACAGCTGTTCTGTGACGCCCTCATGGGTGTGTTGAGAGAATATTGGGGAGTGAACAGCGTCGTGAAGCCAAAGGGACGCACCAGACAGGTCAGGGATAAAGTTGTGCAGAAGTTTAAAGCAGATTTAGGCCATGAAAAGATTTCACAAGCTTTACACATCTTGTGGAGCGCTGCTCAATCCATCATCCAGAAATGGAAAAAGCCCGGCACAGCTGCAAACCTACCGAGACACGGCCGGCCACCTAAATTTACAGGCGCTGATCGGAGATGCAGCCAAGAGGCCCGCGGTGACTCTGGATGAGCTGGAGAGATCCACAGCTCAGGTGGAGGAATCTGTCCACACGACCACTATTAGTCGTACACTGATTAGACCTGGCCTTTATGGAAGAGTGGCAAGAAGAAAAAAGAAAACCTGTTTGCCAGCAGCCATGTGGGGGCACAGCTGACACGTGGAAGAAGGTCCTCTGGGCAGACGAGTCCAAATCTGAAGTTTTTGGCCTAAATGTGAAACGTGAAAAAAGTAACACTGCACAACACTCTGAACACACCATCGCCACTGGTGGGGGGGGGTCTTCAGGAGGGACAGGGGCGATGGTCAGACTGGATGAGAAGACGGATGAAGCCAAATAAAGGGTTGGGGTTACCTTGAAGGAAAACCTGTTGGAGTCTGCAGAAGACTTGAGACTGGGCCGGAGGTTCCCCCACAGTGACCCTGGTGACCCTGAACATAAAGCCAGGGCTACAAGGGGAGGTTTCACACAAAACACACGTGTTAAAACCACTTTTGTTCACCACTTTGTGTTGGGCTCCCACATAAAACTCCACACATATGTATTTATTATAATTATGTGTCCACAACATGATGAAATGTGAAAAAGTTCAAGGCTTATGAATACTTATGAGAGCCACTGTATAGTGTTGTATAGGGAGTACTCTATTTTTAGGGTACCGTAAGAGCACTCAATTATCCCATCATGCATTGTGGATCTGCATGCATGTCCTCGTCAGTCCTCCTGATATATGGACCTCCAGAAGAGAATCTCCGAAAGCCATAAATCTCTCACCCCCGTGGCGACGACAGACGGGACAAACAGAGGCCTTTTGGGACGCTGAGGACACCAGAGGTCAGTGGAGAACATCACTGGAGAACATCTCCGGTGACTGATGGAACTGTCAATGGCCCCAGCGCAGAGATACGGCCGCTGTCGTCGGAAATAGTTCCCTCAACCTTCAGCGGGGGAAAGAGGAGGGAGAGCAAGTGACACCCCGGTACCTCCTCATTGGAATGAGGGAGACATTAAGAAGCCTCTGTGAGGAATGTTAATCGCGTATCGATTGGTATAATCTATGGCAAAAGCTTGTCCCTGGGTCCCTATAGAGGATCTCATTGTTTTACGCTGCAGTGTTCCCTCTGAGCTGGCTGATATATGGCCTTTATGTCCTTTTAATACTCTGACACGTTCCTATTTGAATATGATGTTAAACAGGCCATTCATCTTATGGACCATATGGGTCCAATATTGCATTCAAGTGGAACCTCCGCGTTATGGTCGTTCACTGAGGAATATTTTCCAGTTTGTGCTGGTTCTTTTTTCTTTTTTTTTTTTCATTTTGAGCAGATGCTTCATGGCTCAGTCATTATCTTCACAGCCACAGCCACATATTTATCATGCTTATTATGAGCACCATCCCCAACCTTCTGTGTCCTGAAACTAATGGAAAAATACAAACGAGCAGGTCTAAAATAAAATCCAAACAAAACAGAAAAGGAGAACACCATTGGGAGGCTGAATGTGCGCACAACAGGAAAAAATGATATCAGTTTGGTCAAAATTAAGCGCGTCTTGATCTATTTATACAGCTGGAAATGCAGGAAAGCACTAGATCTCAAAAATAAGAGATACATACGGATCAGTTTGAGGGTTTATGTTTTTATTTATTTTTTTGCCTGATCGCCAGCCTGATAATTTCACTTTGGAGCCTTCACAAACACATATGTGACAGTTATATCCTGTTTAAAGGCAATGAGATAAACATGAATCGCATAAGGACGCACAGCATCTTTAAAACCCTTAATTATCTTCAAATTACTTTGTCAATCCGTGCTTTGTTATTGATGCACACGGTATCTGATCAAATGAGGAGCTGTTGCTGCAAGTGCGTGCGTGTGCGTGAAAGAGAGAGAGAGGGGGGGGCTTCAGCAAGGGAGAGAGGGCGAGAGAGACACAAAGTCTTTACAGTTGCGCACCGCTGACACTCTGCTGGGGTTCTAAGGGACCGTCGGCCGGGCTCCATCAACATAACGACCACCAGCACCGAGCACGGCCACGTCTGCCTCCCTCAGCTCCTCCTCCTCCTCCTCCTCCTCCGACTGCAGACCCACTCCTGCTGCAGCTCCCCCCCCCTCACCCCAGACCCCCACCACCACCACCCCGGCACAGGTGAGCGTCGTCAGCACCGCCGGTCCGGGAGCCGAACGGGATGCCGGCCGCTCCGTCCCCCCCAGATGGGATGCTGTAAGCGGGTCGCGCAGGATGAAGAAGCGGGAGGAGGATGGCTGAACCAGGCTGTTCCGCGGCGCCGCCGCCGCCGCTGCTGATGCTCCTGCTGGGCTTTCTGTCCGCGTCCTCCGTCGGCGCCGGTGAGTTTGGGCCACCACAGGTTGAGCCGCGACGGAGCGACCGTGCACGCTGATGTCTGGGCACGTTTGCGCCGGAGGATGACTTCATACCGGGAACCTTTGAGAGGCCAGATGATAGGAACAACCGCATGAACTACATCTAAAAAAAGAAATATGACGCCAGTTAATGTCATATGTCTGTACTTAAGTTCAAAAATCGTTATTTAAAGTTGGTGACGTGCGTGCGTGCCTGCGCAACGGTGTGCGCGTGTACAATGGATGTGATTTTGACTGATTACATCAGAGGCTGCATTTAATCCAGGAAAGCTGAAGTTGTCTCAAAGTATTCACTGCTCGTCCATCACTTCGTTTTAATATTGTTTTAAGTATATATATTTTTAAATGTGATTGTCGTCTCGTCGTTGGTGTAAAAAAAAAAAAAAAATCACCCTTTCAGCTCTGAACACTTAAAGTTCAGAGCAGGTTATGCTCCAGAACTTTGAGGAAACGGATAAAGGAATGGGTGTTCTTATCTGAAGGGCCTGCAGCGGCTCCTCGAACGCCTCATGTGGGATTCCGCGCACCGCCTGGTGGCTGATATTTGCCCTCCGGAGGCTCGATCACACACCTAAATCTCCCTGGCTGCAAACCTTTAAAAAATGGAATCCCTCTATTGTCTGTGCCAGAGCCCTGGAAGACAAATGGTTGGCGGAAAAAAAACAGCTTGTGGAAGAGGCGCTTTGCTGTGCATACACCAGCCACTCTGCATGAACAAACACACACACACACACACACACACACACACACACACACACACACACACAGAGCCACCAGGAGCCAGTCAGTGAGTTTGGCCCTCACGGATGGCGGCATCGCCCCAACGGCTGAGCTGATGTGTTGGCAGTAGTGGAGGAGGACCGGGAGGGGGGGGGGGGGGCTGCCTTTGCTCTGCTTGTTTATTTAACAGTGTTCCCCAGATGTGTAGAACAAGGTGGCGCTTTGCAGAAAGTGACAGATATTGCAGCTACTCCGGCACGCAAAGGGCAGGAGAGCGTTGCCCTTCAACGCGCTATGGAAGGGGCGGCGGCGCGCTCGGGCTCAAAGGCTGAACGGGGGGGAAAAAAACGCACCAACGGTGTTTAACGAATGCTGCTTTAGCACCAATTAATTAGAATTCTGGCTCTAGGAGCTGACCTGAGTCAGTAGATCTCAGCCCCCTGCTGGGTTTATCTTCTATTACCATTTTATTAATGGCTTTGGACGCCAGCCATTAGGACCAGCAGGGGCACTGTCACTTCTATTCTGGTTTGGGATTACATAGACTTTTCTGGTCAATATTGGATTTGCAATTATCTCACATAATAACCCTGGAATGTATTTCTTACAAAATCCTGACATGAATGGAAGGATGGAAGCTAGTTAAATACATTTTTATTCCCAATTATCTGCATATGTGGTGTCATAAATGAAAGCCAATGACACAACTGTATGGAATACATACATTAAAATACAGTTTTGCACATCAGGGAATGTCACTTATTAATTGGATGTTGGCCCCAAGGGTAGTGTTGAGCATTGAATTAGACTTTATAAATGAATGTATAAAGATAGATATCAATTAATGTTAATTGTTTCATAATTCATTTAACTGATTAATGAATGCATGTTGTGGGGTGGGGGGTTGTTTATTCGCTCTGAGCCCATCCCCACTTTCTAGTGCACCTTTGGTCGCCCACGCCAAAGCAAAACGGACGGAACTAGAGGAGAAGCAGTGCGCTAATAAGTCATCGGTGCTCTCCGCTGCTGCAAGAGCATCACGGGGAGCACCCCGGATGAGCTCTTTAATCTTACATTTTAAAAGTTCTTGAGGGGAAGTTGGACAATCCTGGCTGCACGACTCTAAGCTCACACCTCACACATCAATTATAAAATATAAATTAAGATTTTTTTTATGAGCATTAGAAGAAATAGGTTGTATAAAGGACCTTCAATTGTGTGTGTATGTGTGATTGTGTGTGTTTGTGGGGGCTGTAGTCTCATGGGAAATCTATGATCAGAAAGCTATTTTACACTCACACACACACACACACACATGCATTAAACATGTGTCCCACTCTCATGTATTTTTCCAAACTGTGCGCTTCTTCCTCAGTTAAGGGAGGATAAAGCACAGAAACAGACCTTATTCCATCACACCACCCTGATCCCAAATAGTGCAAGAACTCAGAAACGAAGGCCTTTCCCCTAAAATATTACAATGAAATGGCAGCGCAAGAGAGGGAATACATCCTCATGAGCCACGGTTTAATGAGGTGCGCGTGGGAGGAAGAGGCGCGAGGAATACGCAAAGATGGGAATGATGCGAAGTGCTGAGGAGCAAGAGGATCTCTCCTCCGCAGAAACCCTGAGAAAGCGCCGGGTTAATTAGAACAGGTATTACTGAAAGCATTAAGAAGAGGAGGGGAGGCGAGACAAGAAGGACACGCAAGAAGGTGTAATGCTGTGTAGGAGCGTGTGATGTTTCGAGCCCGTGTGCTGATCTTTGGCTGTACATTTTGGCAGACACCCTGCTGTCAGCTCCGCTCAATGTGACCATCAGAGAGATCGAAGTCAACTCCGCCGTGGTGACATGGGAGATCTTGGAGGGGGATCCTGTCATCGGATTCGCCGTCACCCAACAGGTGCGTCCATCTTGCCGCGTGGCTTTCTGCGGCTAAGGCGCACCGGAGACCTTGCGGAGATGCTCGGCGAGCCTTTCTGAATATGCCCAAATCTTTTTTTTTTTTTCTTTCGTCCTTGAAAGCTTCCAGACGAGGTGCCTCAAGGTCATCGCTGCATGACCAGTGGATGATGTGGTACAGCCGTCTGGAGACTAATGAGATTTACGACAACCTATGAATTATCAAAGCAGCGAGGCCTGGTCACGATTAACCACCATTTAATCACTTCCATCAGTCAAGTCCTTTTATATCTCCTCCTCCTTTTTGTCTGGAGTAGCACAGAGCCGAGCTTAGCGCACGAAACTAGCAGCTGCGCAAAAACGTTCAGTTTAAGTTTAATGAAACACTTGAACTAGATTACGAGGCTGCTATTTCAAGCTAAAAACATTACATAATGTCATTTTAATTCATTCCCTTCTTAATTACCAGATAATTTTTTTTAAAGTTGGAGGAGAGTAACCTGAGCCAGCAGTCCTCAGGGGACCATAATCTACGTTTTAAGTAGACTCTGCAGAGAAGTCTCTTCTCGGTTTGATTACACTGGAGGCAATCTCTTAGATGTTTTCTCTTTGTGTAAATGAAAAGCCCAAACCAGAGGGGGAGAAGACCAACCTGAAAAAGTGTCATTTTAACTGGGGTTTCCTGCCCTCCGCAGAAGAAGGATGTGCGCATGCTGAGGTTCATCCAGGAGGTGAACACCACCACACGCTCCTGCGCGCTGTGGGATCTGGACGAGGACACCGAGTACATCGTGCATGTTCAGAGCATCAGCATGGGGGGCAGCAGCCCGCCCAGTGAGCCCGTGTTCTTCAGAACCCCCAAAGAGTCGGAAAAGATGGCGTCCAAGAGTCCAGGTGATGCAACTTTCACTTTTTTTTAGTGTCTAGGCAACCAGAAATGTGAATACTGAAGCCATTTATAACATGTTCTCACATCCAATTACAATCTTTTTTCAATCCTCATGCACAGATGAACAAGTATCCCTTCACACAGAGACTGTATATGCAGCCTTTCATAATTTAGTATCACAGCCAGTTTTTTTTTTTAACTCCTCCCACCTGCCATATGACACGATCTAATTCTATAATGCAGAGGCTGATGCGATTCGGAGCTTCCAATTTTATCGCGCCTGCCCCAGTTCCAGTGCCTCCAGGGGCTGCCTCAGAGCCACGCGGCTAACGCTAAATGCTCCTCAGCATCCGGGTAGTAAAAATGGAAACGTTGACAAAAAAAAAAAAAAGAAAGCACTCCTCGTCCACAACTGTTAACGCAGCGCGTCGACGCAGGCATCCTCCCCTAAACTGGGTGCTCCGTGTCTGGGCCGAGCTTGTGCTCCTGTAGATTGCAGGGGGAGCCCGTTTTCTCGCTGCTGGCGTAAAGGCGGACTCGCGCTGGACGTCAGCAATAAAAGAAAGGAAATACGACCACACCTGACTGTAACAAACTCTACAAAGTTTAGTCAAGAATACGAGCTAAATATGTTTCCATCCCCTCAGGAGGTTCAGGTAAACATTCAGGGCTCAGGGACACTTTAAATATTTGTAGTTCATTTTACAGGCATTTGTTCTGCTCTTTTATTTATGTAGAGCCTTGGATGGGAGAATTATAGCTGGAGGACTGAAGGGACATCCGGCTTTAAAAATTTGGCAACAGAATCCATGTCTGTCTCCTAGTATCCATGTTCTGTCTACGTCATTCGTTTTATATCATTAAACAGTGATTTTGGAAGTCTCCTTATATCAGAAAGACTAAATTCCATGGATATTAACATGACACATCCATAGATAAAGGATCGGGCACATACCAGACAGGATTCCATATTTTATAAGAGGAACTATCTGTCTTAAG
Source organism: Lagocephalus sceleratus (assembly GCA_911728415.1). Classification (NCBI taxonomy): domain Eukaryota; kingdom Metazoa; phylum Chordata; class Actinopteri; order Tetraodontiformes; family Tetraodontidae; genus Lagocephalus; species Lagocephalus sceleratus. The sequence continues at coordinate 6,242,209 of CAJVRN010000087.1, read as the reverse complement.
TTCAACGGCAAACATGTTTACACCCCCTTTGATGGAATGCCACCCTGACTGTGTGTTTGCATGTGTGTGTGTGTGTGTGTGTGTTTATTGGACCTTTCATTAGCTGCCCTGATTAAATCTCACAGTCATTACTCCTCCCCCTCTAAGTAGACATTAATCAGCCTGCCTCTGTCCAGTATCTGCGGGCGAGGTGCAACACAACCTGCAGCCCGTCTGTGTTTGTGGCGCTCGCTGTTTACTGTAGCTTCCCCCCGGGTCTCTGCAGCTCACATCCAATAATACAACTGCGCTACCATTTTTTGCACCCCACTGAATTCCCCAGAGGCACTTTGAGGAGGGCAGGAATATTTCGATATTTAGATTTAGATCACATCTAAAAATGAAAACACATTTTATACCTGGCTTCTGTAAATCTCGAGGCCAAGGCTTAAGTGCGGGTGCATCACCATGACAACAACAGGCACAAGAGAATTTATGCCATATAACGTGATACAGACCAAACTCAGGGGGAAATGGAACACGCCAATGAAGAGGTCAGTCAACACTGCCATCAATGAAAGACTGAACGGGTGGGGGTTGCTAAACCACAAAATAAGCACTATTCTGCACAATAGCTTAATGAAGAGCTGACCTCAGCAGGACACCTGGAAGCACAAACCGATCCCAGAGGAAGCGTGTGTCAAACTGAATGAAGTGCAGGTAGAAAACGTCACTTAGAAAAGGTCACTACCTCAGTGGACAGAAGCCTCCTGAAGGCTGCGCTGCTTTGCGTCATGGGCGAGGGCATCAGGCAGCAGCTCCCTCCATTGTTGCGGGTCTCTGTCCTCACCCTGCTTTGATTAAACCGAGAAGTGTGTGTAACTTACACCAGCCCTCCGCTCCGCTGTCCTCGTGGCCCATTTCCCTCCTTTTATCTTTCCCCGCAGACGCGCGCACCGGTGGCAATTTTGCATCTGCTCACCGGGACAATCAAACTCCCCGGTGCTGGGCCGCTCTGTTGTTGACTCCGAGTGTGTTTTGTGTTCACGCTTCAGATGAGGTGACAATGGAGGAGGTCGGCCAGGCTGCTCAGCTGAGAGCTGGAGAGCTCATCATCATTTTGGTGGTGCTCATCATGTGGGCAGGTAATGTTCCCTCTTCACCTCGAGACATTTCCCACTGCAGACCTTATAGGAATTAGCTTTGTTTAATATTAAATGGGCTTCCAAGCTGAAGCCATTGGGTGACGTGGTGTTGACCAAAATGTTTAAATGTGAAGATTTTTCACATTTCTTTGTTCGATAAACATAAAGGTAACACTGCTTCCAAACTAGTTAATTCCACTTTACCCAATGCAAGATCAGAAATCTGGCCTGGGAACAGCACATGGAGCTGTAACGTCGACATCTCCGTTGACATTCGAGTGAACCCAGAGCTGACAGAGACAGATGGAGATACAAAGAGCATTGGAAACGCACAGAGGGGAAAAAACACAAACCGAACCATCAGACACTGTAAGAGGCAAAAAAGAGGGACAGGCTGGTGAAGAAAGAGAAGCTGAAGTTGAGCGGGCATATTGTATTTTTCGGCTTTTAATTGGGCCTGTGGGGGCTGGAGGACATCAGAGCAAAGATCTTCTCCTTTGGTGTTAAAGTGATCACATGGGCGGCAGCTGACATAAGCAGAACAAGAAAGACAGACGTCTGTTCAGGCTAGATCCCCCCTGCCGGAACGCTCCTCCACTCCGAAATATTCCCTTTTTTCTTTGATTATGCTTGTTTTCTTCATCTGTCTCTCCTCTGCTGCGCTTTTAATCTTCTTCAGACGTCAGAACACCAAGTTCAAACCTCTGTCAGCAGGATTCGCATCTCTGTTTTGCACCCTGATGATGTTAACGATGCATAAAGAGACAAATGGCGCTCCCTTCGCATTGTGTTTATATTAACGCGAACAACAGACCAAATCTGCAAGGAAATCGCAAAACTTTTGTTCCTCAGATTTGATTTCATTTGTCGTGCAGGCGTGATCGCCCTGTTTTGCCGCCAGTACGACATAATCAAAGATAACGAGCCCAACAACAACAAGGACAAAGCTAAGAACTCCTCGGAATGCAGCACCCCGGAGCACCCACAGGGGGGGCTACTGCGCAGCAATGTCTGAGGCCGGTCCGGATTAGCCTTGTGCAATAACGCAACCCCTCAAACCTCAGGACAGGTGAGGACCTGGAAACCCTAAAGTAAATCTTTTGAAAGTGTTATTTAAATAACCAGTTGTTAAAGTTCTATTTTCTGCAGTGTTGCACAGAATTACTGCGTGTCCTTGTTTCTGCCTGTTTTCTGCAGTAAATCTATCTCCATTATTAGTCTCTACTCGGCAGAATGGAAGGCAGGGCGGGCGTATAAACAGTGGCAGTTTAGGGAAAGAAAAGGGGTTACGCAATCGTTGCCGTCCTTTGTTTCTCATCAAGGCATTGATGCATGTCTTTCAGACCCTGAGACCAACAGAAAGCCATTTTCACAAACGATCATACCCAGGAAGCGATAAACTATTACAGAAACTCTTCTGGACGTGATGGAGAATACAATAACGGGCAGGAATCAAGCCCCCAGAAGGCTTTTGCAGGCACAGAAAATGACTCCACTTCCCTCACTTTGGTCTGTGAATGAGACTGGACGGGGTCCTGCCCTGAAAGGACAGCCAATACCCACAAAAGAGCGAAAACTTGGGCTTTTTATTTCAGAGGCATCAAATCCCCAGGGATCATCTGACGGGAAAGCACCCTCCATGTTCGAGTCAGTGAAGCCAGAAATGCAGGTTGCCTCGCAACAATACGTGGACTGCGAAGTCCGTATCAGCACACGGCGGAGCACCAGTGGCCCTCAGTTTCTATCCATCGGTTTCTCCTTCCTGCCTTTATTCCAGCCGTTTGTGTAGCAGCCCCCCCCCCCATCTGTTTCAATGTCTTGCTGGTGATAACGTAGCCGTGCGGTGCTCCTCCTCTGTGAACGACCGATCCCCCGGTTGTCTATATGGTATCTTTCTGTTATCAGGTCAGAAATACAGCACACAGAGGTATTTCTCTTTCATCTGTGTCTCTCAGTCCCCGTCATCAGTCCTCACTCCCCCTCCTTGGAACTGAAATTCTTACAGCCTTGTCAGTTCAGGGACACAATCTCACCTTCTTCTTCTTCTTTTTTTTTTTTTTTTTGCTGTTTTGCTCCATATTCTATTCATAACTGAATACAGCCATAAGTCTGCCCAAAACAGGAAGTTAACGGTTCATACCAAAGCTTTGGGTCTCTGATCTTAGCTGCATATTCATCACCAAATGGTCCGTGTGGTCTTCAAGAAGACGGGCAGGGAAGGAAGATGATGATGATGAGCAAACAACAAACCACTCAAGATGATCCGGGCATGCGTAGATCTTCATCAAGAAATGTGACAAACCAAATGTTTTCTGTTAGACTGAAATGTAACTGGTGGGAGAGGAGCACCGTTCCCCCACCTGCATCCAGGTTACCTTCAGGTCTAGACTACAAATGTCCTGCAAATCCGGTAAACGTTGCTGGTGTAGATCTACAAAGCCTATAGAGGTTGGGTCATTGTTGGAGAAGCCGTCGTCTTGTTAACTCAGAACTCACCAGACAGTCAGTGGTCACGGAAAGGGCTCCGCAACAGCCGAGCCGAGCGTCCTGAGCAGGACAGTTTTAATGGTTCCCCGGCCAACGCAGGTCAGAGAAATTACCGGGTGGCGCCCAGAGAGCCCATTTCTGAAGTAGAGAGAGGTCATTCAGAACGAACCCACTTGGGCAGTTCCCACTTCATCAAAGGCTTCATGTGAAGGAGCTCATCAGGATTATCTGGCTAAAGATCATTTCAAAGTCCTTTGCTCCTCTCCAGAAAAGCTTTGATGAAGTAGGAGCCATCATTATCTGGCGCTGGGGCTTCCTCAATTATTACGTCCTGTCGGCACAATTGCATTTTTATTGGGCCCGATTTCACAAACGCTGACTTCAGGTCAGTGAAGAGTCTGAAGATGTCGTGGAGCTGAGCTCAGGAGAGGAGGACGTATTAGAGCTGATGAGTGGAAGGCGCAAATGGCCCTTGCCTGATGTGGAGGCTAATCAGCGCCGCATACTTCCGCGCACGCCTTCAATTGAATGTCGAGGCCGTATTTAAGTCTGCCCTGTGCTGACAGAGGCCACCATTACTTTCTCATTTCAATCATCTTTTCCGCCGGCTCACCAAACCCTCACCCTCGCCGTCCATTTGTCACCCACCGGCTCCTTTATCACGCAGCCTCCCGCCGCTATCTCCAGCCCCTCTCCTCCGCGCTGCTGTCCCGCTCGTATATCACGCTAGCTTTGCTCATTTCTCCCCCAATAACAGCTTCTTGCTCCCCTGTTTCTCATTATGTCCACTCTCAGAGTCCAGTTAGCCACTCTCCACTTCTTCCACATCTCTTCTTCCAAAGGCTCATTTATCAAATTTGAGTTTCTGGCTCGCCGAGATGGACACTGCCCGGTCAACAAGTGAGGCCAAATGGACTGGAGGGAGGTTGTTGATAACTGGATCAAAGATGGCGGTACCCCAGTGGAGTTGATAAAAAGGCACTTTATTCCACTCTCGATAAGCACAGAGGATGAGTTTTATTCACGTGTGAAGGTGGATGTTGTTAAAGCTTCCACGTGGTGGCATTTTACGCTGTTCTTTGACATCGTAAAAACATTCCCCCGCCGATTTGACTCTCCAACTCAATACTAAAGTGTTGTTTTAGGTGGCGCGTGAGTGTATAGCTGGGTATCAACATGTATTGACTTCTATCGGTTAGGGTAACCTTTGTGAAACCACAAGTGTGTTAGCCAGTCCTCCTTTCAACCACGTAAAAAAGGATGTTCTTGAAGCTGGCAAATATGTATTCAGGAGAAAAACCATCAATTTGAACCAATTTTCCCTATGAAGCCCCCCCGGTTAGTTTGCAGAACCTCGGCTGCAGTTGGCACAAGCGGACCCGTTGTTCTGACTGTTCTGACCCGAGCAGACGTCCGACGTTTAAACGCACATTTCGTTGCTTTCTTCACGTTTTCCTCAGCTACTGCCGCCCCGGTGTTCTGGGCCAGCTGTCCGGGAGACAAACGTGGTAAAATGTCCTCTCGAGTACAAAACAAGACAAAATCCTCCACGGAACGCCTCCCCACATATTAATAGCTGCTTTTGACCCTTTGCACCTCGAGTCTGTCAATATTTAAAATATTCAGCTCCCGTTTGACAGCTGATTCTTTTTTTTTTTTTTTAAGAATAATAAGCTGTCATATTTAAATGATAGAAGTTTATTTAATCTCCAAGGTATTATGGAATGCTAAGATAGCCTGGGCATCAGATTCCCTGCACGTGTCTGTGCATGAGCACATTTACATGATGGCTGGATTAGATCACCCAAACACAGATTTGTCATTTATTTGGCCCAGCTAGATCATATCCTACATCTCTCCCTTAAAGTAACAAATAGCAGTGGACATGGACCACACACACACACACACACACACACACACACACACAAATCAAAAAGCACAGATGCACAGTCGAGGCACATCAAAAAAAAAAACTCCATGAATACTTAAAAGAGACACACTGGTGCTGTTGCTGCTCTGAAAGTAAAAGTGAGGCGATAGAAGGGGGACTCTGCTGTCTTGGAAACACTTGATTATGGTCTAAATCCATCCTCTGGCTGGCTGTGGCCCTCTGAGGGGACACAGATCTGGCTCTGAGCACTCCGTCTGCGTCGGCCTGGAGCTGGACGGCTGCGAACATCCGATCGGGGCGAGGGAGGGGCCCCGATGCGAGAGGAAGAGGGTGGGGGGGGGGCGAGAGCCAATGGGACGATATCAGGAGCACAAGGCCGCATCTGAACTCCACGGTCTCTCATGCGTTCAGATGGACGCGACTCGCTCGCCGACGCCTTCCGACGCAGCCGGGAGGGGACGCCTCTCACTCCCAGCGCCCAAACTCCTCCACCGCCGGAGGTTCTCTGTCCCCCATCGGTGGGTCCGTGGCAGGGACCTCCTCACTGAGTTCCCCCGTCCATCACCAGCGTTTCCCCGCATCCTCGGCTCAAACCCAAACGCCACAACAAGACACTTAACTTAAAAAAAAACAAACAAACTGGCGGCTGCAGGACGTCCACCATGTTGGAGGACAAAACACACAAACAAGCCATAAACATGCGTCATCACCGAGGACAGATAATTACATTTGCTACTTTCTACCTGGTTTCTCCTCTGAAACTGACTTTTTTTTTGTTGTTTTTCTTTTTTCTTTCCCCCCCCTCCTCGGAAAAAATGCTCCTTTGTATTCATAAACTCTCCCTAAAAGGATTTTCATTTGTGTAGATGTTTTGGGCTCTTGGTCCACGTAGGCTTAGGAAATGTTAACCCAACACTATTGCGCCATGAGCTTGTCAGTAACCACGGCCTTAAAATACAAATGGGCGGGGGGGTGGGGTGGGGTGGCGGGCCGGCCAGGTGGTTCCTGTCGTTCTGTTGCGTTGTTTGCCTGCACTGTAGCTGTCTGGGTGACTGACTGCTGAGAATGAGCACTATAAAAGGCCCTGCGCAGTAAATAACGGGGCTATTTACCTGTGGCATATATTTGTACTTTGTGTCAAAGCAAATAACCAGAAGCATGGATTTACAGCAGACCAATGGCGTCGGTGTTTCCTGTACGATCACGTCCGTGTGTGAACCCATTTTGATGTTTCATGAGGGCTAGCATGACTCTGCTATTGTTCGCCCATGGTAATATGGTATATACTCTATTTCTATAAGAATATAAGCGTCAGATAAGGTACTATGGAATAAATAAAATATTTTCAGCACACAAGCCCCCTCTGTGTGTCTTTCACTGCGCAAACGAAATGAGCAATTCATGCACACACAACTAGCGTTAGTCAGCCTACAGTGGCTGCTGGGGGGGGCAAAGTGGAGGTTTCCACGCCTTCAAAACGTTTATATCATCTTTATGTATTAATTTATGCCCACACACACTTGAATTTTGGGAGTCTCAAGTTTGGCTGAGCGGGGAAACTAATAAGTTATATAATAAAGTGCGGGAAAAAAGGGTATTGCTTTGATGTATGGTCAGTGAACGCAACAGTGAACAAGCTGGCTGTACAGAATAATAGAACAGAAAATAAATACTTTATTGATCCCACACTGGGACATTGTAATGCACAGGCCTGTGATTCACTCAGCAGGTGTGCGCCTGGTGAACACAAACTGTGACATGCGTGCGCACCCTTCTGCACACACGTGCAGGACATGCATGGGTCATATATGGGCAGACCTTGGTGCCTGGTGAGCATCGGTGGCAGCCGTTTCTCAGCCGGGCGGGAGCACTGGGATCGTTTGTCCCACGCCCCCGGACATGAAGTCGGCGGCTGATGATGTGCGCGAAATTTATTAGATATTCGAATCGAGAGCGCCATCGATCGCAGCCGCCGTAGATTGAGGCCGCGTGGATTAGTTTGCCTAAATGTTTGCTCGATACAGCAGTGCTGGGCTCAGCTGAATCAACGCCGCGCGTCGCCACCTGGAACGGAACCCCCCAGAACCCGGAGCTGTTCCAAGCCCAGAGTGTATTGATTACTTGCGTCGGTGCCAGCGTGTTTATTGGCGAGCCCGCGAGTTATCGCCGCGCGGCCTCGGCGACTCGGCTGCTTCATCCTTCCCCGTCAGCCGCCCCCCCTCCGAGCACGCCTTTCCACCGAAGCCGTGATTGACAGCTGGCTCCTGCTCGCGAAGTCCACGAGCACGCGCTTATTACCTCGGCTGACACGCAGGCGTGGATGGGAACACTTTAATGGGCGTAAAATACGTAAGGCCTCCTGACAACCGGTCGTAAAGCGGGGGGGGGGGGTAGGCCATAAACCGCCACAAATCCAAATGATACGCCCTGGTGATACGTTCTGGCTTAAAAAAAAAATATCACAGACTTGTGCTTATGTTTTCACATCGCAAACACTTATCTAATAAACACAACTTTTTACATCCACGTATTGTTATTATAGACACACATTAAAGCTATTCACTGAGAGTTGCTTCAGCCAAAGGAAAACTCTTGCTTTTATCCCGCCCCCCCCAATCGTGTGACCTTGACCCTCCAGTCACTTTGAGGCGCTGCCCTTTACCGCCGCCGTCTCCTCGCGTGCGCACGTGTGGGCGAAAAGGCGTTTCGCTCCCGACAGGAGGAGACTTTTGCCTTGGCTTTATCTCGGTGTGCATGCTTTCATCAAAGTTACAGAGAGACGGGGAGTTGGAGCTCCCTTTGAGAAAAAGCTGTTAAATAATGCAGGTGGTTAAGTAAGCTTGTCAGGTTGAATTGCGGGAAGGGGGAAAGAAAAAAAAAAAAAAAAAGGGCCCACTTCGCTGAGCCAGAGCCTGCTAGATGGAGAGGCGTGGAGGGTGTATGTGCGTGATGTGTGACTCCAGGCCATCCAAAGTCCTGTTCACACGCGGGCTGAATAGAAAAACATGGTGATCGTGCCCTCTTGGTCAGGCTGCCTCAAAGCATCCAGTGATTTATCCCCCTATACGACAAGCTCTCCCTCAGCTAATGAAGTTCCATTTCTTGACCCGCGCCATCAGTCTGAGTTGAGAAGAACAGAGTAGGAGGAGGATAGTTTATATTACTGAATTGGAGGTGTTACAACACAACGGGGAGGTGCTGGAAACTGTCTGAGCAGAGCTGAAGATGTGACCAGCATCAGATCCTGACTCGATAGACTGTGCAGGGTCCTCCCGAGTGCACTGGGTGGCGCAATGCTGCCCTCTGTCGGTTATTATGGTGAACTGCAGGGTAGCAGCAGGATTTCATTGCATAAGACCTACTAGATTCAGTTATTTCACTAAAAAATAGCATAGATTATAATGTAAATGCAATATCAACAAAGCAGGTTTATATCTGTAGTCTAAATTCCTTAAATATACTAATATGTGTCAAAAGTGAGGATAACTATTAACAGGTTAACAAGCAGATAATTCTCCAGTTCTCTTGTCCTTTTAAATTGATTTAACACACCGATACAGCAGATTCATTATTCACTATTTAATTCTGTGTAATGCTGGTAGATTACAGTGCATATGAAAAGGCCATGATGGAATCCAATGTGCAACACAAGAAGGAGCTGTAACACTGCGGGGACAATAGCTGCGAGGTCACCTTTTGAATGAGCCACAGCTTAAAAAACACCATATAGAGTGATTTTCAGATCACAGGGATGGATTGATTTTCAGGACGACAACGGTGCAGCTGCTGTTCTAACACAGGCTGGAAGCAATCCTGGACTTCATCCATTAGCAAAAAGGAAAAAAAAATATACACCTATACATTGTAACTATACACAAAGGAAACACTGATTATGAAGTCAGAACACGTATGCAAACACGGGACAACAGATTCTGACTGAAGATGACCTTGTTTACATGAGATGCTGTTTGTGGTGTAAAACTGATATTAATGCTTTGGTGCGTTTCCACAAATATGAGGGGGGGGGCATGTGAAGAGGGCAACAACGAGACAAAGACAGGCCTCTCTCCTTCCCTCCCCCGGACCCGCCGTGACCTCGTCTTCGACGCGCCGCGAGACAAGTCAGTCCCGCGTTTGCCTGCTTTGTCGCCTCTCTGCTTCATCCACGGCGGTCAGAAGCCGAAGGTGTCCGCCCACAGCGGGCTCACGGGCCCGCTGCTGGGGCGGTCCCAGTCAGGGTCGGCGAGCCAGTCCTGGGGTGTCAGCCCAGCGTCCAGGACCTGGGGGTTAGTACGCGACATGGCCAGGCTGAGGACACAGGCACAAAAAAAGTTACTGAAGATGCATTTTTTTTAGTTCCCAGGGAAAAAAAATACAATTATATGCATCAGAGAAATGTTCTAAAGTCAATGCATGATGCTGATCAGGGCTCAGACAGGATTGGGACAGATCTATACAGTAACAGATATGCTGAGAGAGTTTAATGTGGAGGATTACCCATTGGGTTAAGTCAACTACTTCTCTGATTTCACACCTACAGATTAATGACACAACCTGGGATTCAGTACATGCGTTAAAACACAAACAGGCTCTGCAGGAGTCTAACGAGGAGGAGATGGCCAGGACAGAAGGAATCAGAAGGGAGAAGGAGGCTTTAGACTACTGACTCATCCTGCTGACTGACTGATGATCTGATCACGTGTGGTGGTTAGTGGGTAGAACTACTACAGTTGTACTGGGACCAGACTTTACCTGGAATTGAACCATAGCTATCCAAAGCACAGCTGGAGACACAAGCACACGTTAGACTGGGGGCAGGTAAAGTTCAGCGGTCTAATTATCTCTTTTATTGCTGGATCGTTTCTCTTGCTCTGTCCTTCCTACGTGATCAAACCAGAAGAGCTGCACTGCACGGAAATCACCGGTGAGCGGCGCTGCAAGCATCATACTAACACCATTAAGATAAAGGATTATTTCATTTTATAAAGCAGCAGGGGTCATTGGCAAGGATTAATACCACTAGATCACATGGTTGAGACATCGTCTCTCTCACCTGGAAAAGGCTTCGTCCAGACCGTCTTCTGTTTCCTAGAAGAAGAAACAGAAAATTTGGAAAAATCTTTTCCACTGAACTACGTTGAGGCTAAAATGCCAGAAGCTCAGCTGCAGCAGCATCGTGCCCTCAGAAAGGCCCACCAAATGTATTCCTAAACATTCATCGCCACAATAACCTCTGAGAGGGATGGTACTGAGGAGCTACACAGCAGAGGACGCTGTCCACCTTCAAGCGCTGCTATCACCGGGGACAGAGTGTGGAGCGGACTCACCCAGGCGGCGTCATTATTGCTCTCGGAGCGCCTGTTATCCAGCTCGTCTGCTGGCACGCTTCCATTCGTCTCCGCCGCGGCGGCCTTCACGCCGTCCTCCAAGTCCAGCAGGTTGTCCGTGGTGACATCTGACGGATCAAAACGAGAATATTACAACTCACCCGTTTCAGACTCAACGCGAGCGCCGGAGGTGGGGAACGATCTTCGGAAGATGCTCAGTGTTGCGTTCTACGGCGTTGTCTCGTCACATGTATCAGAGGGAAACATGACTGCTGTTGGTGTTGAATGAGGTCCACCTGTCTCCTTCAGGCTCCCCAAGCTGTTGGACCTCTCTGAATGGGAGCTGCTGCTGGCCTCTCCCGCCGACCCAGACTTTGCCCTCTTGCCTTTCGCTAGAATACCCAAATGAGCACATCGGTTAACAGCAATGATCTGCATCATAGGCACAAAGCCCACCGTCAGATAAACCGAGTTCTCCAGAGTTTTCCCACCTTCTTTGGCTTCTTGCCACAGTTCAAATGCCACTGTGAAGGCCTGGGCTACTGTTAATGCCACCGCCTGAGCCTGGGCAACAGGAAATAGAACACTTATTAGTGAACCCTAAAACATCACATTTACATATTATGATCTGTATTTTTCCTTCCTTTCGCATGTCTGATGCTGTAATTAAAACAACTCACTACTTTCTTCTTTGAGCAGAGGTAGGCGTGGCACTCCAGTGTCCCGTTGTGGGTGTTTTGAGCTATGTAAGCAAACACTTTATCATGCAGCTTGTCCACTGTGCAGTAGGATATTCTGCAGGCCAGAGGTGACAAGGTTTGGGTTAAACATGCCACATAAATCACATTTCCCCATTGTGAGAAGGTTGTAAAGAGCGCGGAGCGTAGGTCACCGGGCATTTATCTGAACGTGCCTGTATATGGAGACGTTTTCCAGCAGTTTGTTGGTCAGGCTGTCGTACAGAACGATTCCCTGGGGGGAAATTTTGAGACCAACCTTCTGAGGCTTCTTTCCAGTGGCTTTAGCCTGTTACACACACAGAAAATATTTATCAATTAAATGGTGTTCTATTTCCTGGGCAGGGTGCTCAAAGCAAGCGTGCCTGTACTGAAGGAGAAACAGCGCCACCCTCTGGCTCGTTTAATCAACACAATAATCACTCGAGTATACTATATATTAGTACAATTTAAGACGTTGCCCTCCATTTGTCATTAATATAAATATTTCATGGACTAAAGAATAATAAAAATAATACGGCCAAAAAAGAAAAGCATGTTTCCACCCGGTTTCGAACCGGGGACCTTCTGCGTGTTAGGCAGACGTGATAACCACTACACTATGGAAACCATTGATGATGAGCCTCACGGTTTCCATCTAGTAGGTTGTCTCCTTGACGAATAATGGTACACGTAAAACTATTATGCTGCTACCTCAGTAGAAGTCTGAAACAGAACCATCCTTTAATAAATAAATTAATAACAAATTGCACGTTTGTACCAGTTTTTTTAAGGGGTGTTGACTCAAGTGCGTGTAATTTTGGTTTTGACTAATAATACCCCAAAAGTAACTTCCCTGACCTTGGCGATACTGTGCCGAATTGTTATCTACAGGAAGCAGCTGATTTATCACAAAAGGCACGGTGGAATCTTAATTCAAACGTTGTCTTTCAAGAAGACCCATCAAGCAACAACTGGGTCTACCCAGGAAATACCAAAAGTGAATGAATCGCCATATCGCAGTTGATCATCTGCAGTTGACATTTGTTTCTTTTACCGCTGAACACCCTTTGAGAGAGGACGGATGGAAATAATCCAGTCCTTTCTGCTAATAAGATGCAAAATAAAATAAGTTTAATTGCGCTGCCTGTGGGTCGTTGTTCAGGTGACTGCGTTTCTCACCATGACGACAATCCTCTTCACTGCGGCAGCTGACAGCTCCTCTCCTTTGGGCTGGTCCACCAGGGTCATGCCCAGGTGACGGAGGTTAAAGGTCATGCCCTCCAAGATGGTCTCGCGTGTGTCCGTCCAGTTCTCCGGCAGCTCTGGGGGACAAGTGAAAGCGCTTTCAGGCAAAAGAGGACAAATTCAGTGTGCATCAATTCAGGTTGAGTTGCTGGAGGCCATTTTATTGCTTTACCATCTAGGTCAGAGGTGCTGTGTTTCAAAGTAACGTTTCAACTCCAGAAAAAAAAAAAAAACATAAAAATGTAAACAGGTAGGGGCGAGTGTACATGGACTCTGATACAGAGTGATAAGGCGAAGGCATGCTCATGCTTTTCCTAGATCTCTCTCCAGTAGATAGTTCCGAGCAATTTAATTAATTTTTGTGGTCAAAAGCTCCAGCAGATAAAGAACAGTGAATCTGACTTTGTAACAGAAGTAGGAGCGTTAAAACCTGAGGGCGGAAGAACAGCTGCATCTGCATGTGCACTTATCAGTTTTTGTGCGGGCCTGTCTGGCCCTGACCCCGTGTTTACGCAGATTTTCTCTGAGAGGGGGGGGGGCATAGCAAAGGCCAAAGTATTTCAAACAGGAGGGAAAAAAAGGGCACCGATACCTTGAACTTCATCTTTGCAACATTTAAGTCCTCTGGAATTTATGGAATTCCACACACACCCATGCATGCATTTACACACATGTGCACAGAGAGTAAAAGGGAGGACAGAACACTGAAGGACATCATCAGGACCTCCGTTAAACGCTGTCAAACGGGACGAAGTTCTAGATTTACAGATGCTGTCGAAATCTCTTAATGTCTCTCTAAAACTATTTCACAACTGGGAATAATTATTCACAGCCTTTACGGACGAGAATGATGATGTCATGATCTTTTCCTTGTGATTGCAGGCTCATCAGGTCGGTTCCCACTGGTGCTGTTGGGAACATCTGTTCCACATTTCAGGACAATTGGCGGACGTATCATTTCAGCTGGATTTACAGACAGACAGGGTGGGAGCCTGAGGAAACCTTAACTCAAAGCATCTCCGCTGTAAACAATAAATAAATAAATAAATAATAAGAAATAACACAGCAATCCTAGGGGACAGAGGTCCTGCCGATGAGACAATCACAGAGCTAAGGGAGTTTGAGACAGTCGCGTTTGGATACCATCTCCAGAAAAGTGGAGGTGGTTCTCTACAGACAGCTCGACAAGCTTCCGGAGTCCAAACCACCCAAACCGATGTGCGTCAACAACTGTCAGGAATCTTTTATGCTGAAAATACCAGGACAGGTACCAGGCACCGCACAGGCAGAGCCTCAGGGTGTGAGGTCGGCCGCAGGAAGCTGAGCAGAAGCAGCTGCCTGCACGTGCGAACCAAGTAGACCCCGCTGTAAACACACGTTGGACATTGATCACAAGTACCAAAGGTCAGAGGGAGAAGACTCGCCGCATTCCTGATCTTTTAAAATCACTTGAGGGCGGGAGGAGGTTGGAGTCTCTGTCGTATGCCTTTTGAGGGTTAACAAAAAGAGATGACAACCGCCACGTATCCTGGCTGATGTGTGTGTGTGTGTGTGTGTGTGTGTGTGTGTGTGTGTGTGTGTGTGTGTGTGTGAACATTAGACGCTGAATCGCTGCAGAAGCCCACAAGTGGGGGCCCCCCTGCAGAGTGGGACGACTTCACACAGACTCATCCGAAACGTGTCAGCGGCGTTTAGGATTGAAACGAGCAGACTGCCGCGCTGTCAGGACTCAAAGAGAGCCACCAGCTCCTACAACAAAAGGAAGCACAGGCCCGATCAATCCGCACAGCACAAGCGAGGCTTCGGCATCGCTCAATGAATTGCTGAAGCCACTTTGGTTCAATCCTTCAAATATGGAGGCGCAATTAAAGAAAACAAACCTTAACCTCTTAAGACCTGAGCTCTTTTCTGATATACATTCTTAACATGTCTTTGCTATTTAGGATTATTGGGACCTGATAAGTAGAAAGACTGAGAATCATGTTTTAACAATATTTTAAACAAGTGGTTTGTGGGGACAATGATGTCCACATACAGGGACAATCAATCTAAATGTGTAATAATATAATGTTTATGGGTCCATGTATGTGGACATTTGGCCCCACACTAAGAAGAATTAGCTTTTACATGATAGGTGACCCAAAATCTAATGTCCACACATGTGGACGCCAGGTCTGAGGAGGTCAAGGGTCACCAACAACATCAGGTTCCTTCCCAAAACGTCGTTTGAGGAGAGACAGATAATGGGAGTAACTGGGGGAACTGTTGACCTCACCTCTCGTGTTTACCACCCTGTTATTAAGTCAAGAGAGTCACATAAAAGAAAAGACACGTAGGCTGATCTGAACTCGTCCTGTGAGTTCGACCTGGACGTCTGGGGCGGGGGGGATATGGGTCAGCGCTGGTGAGGAATGTTCGCCTGGCAGGGTGGCATGGTAATCTATACCACAATGCTGTCGATTCTCCAGCAAGTGGGTCACACCGCACTTACAGAAAGCTGCTAATAAGCGCAATCAAAGCCCCGTCACACGTTTGCCCGGGCCACAACAAGCTCACTCTGTGGCGTTCAGGTAAAGGAAGGCCATGGGAACCAATTACAGCAGCACTTTATTGCTACGGGGAGCCGTTCTGTCAGTGGCGGTATCAACAATGCAGAAGCATGGACGTGTCAACCTCAAGAACGTCCTGCGCAGGAGTGCATTCCAAAGTCCCTTCTATAAACACGCCAGCCCATTGTACGGTAGTTATGTACTTTCTGGTCTGAATTTGAACTCGACCGCCGGGGAATCGGGCAAACACAGGCCAATGTACGCAACGCATTCCTGACTTGTCCTCATAGTTACGGGCAGGAGGGCTTTCAGACTGCCTTAAGCCACCGCTGGTCATTCCTCCAGAATTTACAGCCAGGATCAAGCGAGCTTTGGAGCACAAAGTGCCCCTTGAGTCCTACAATGGGCACCGGGATTTGGGTCGACGCTGGACAATCTCCTTCAGCCCAGACCAGATCAGCTGAGGCACCTGTGGCCGTGACCTCTGACCTCTGCCCTTCTTCTGCTGGTGTGGGTGGTGAGATCACTCAGTGTCTCAAAACCAAAGCAAACATTTGCCGATAACTGCCGCTAAAGTCGCGCACATTTCAAACTAAAAGTCAGTGGTGCAAACTATATTTTTAAGTACTCCATCTAAATAAGATGGGTGAAAACTTCCGAAGACTGATATTTTTTGCAGCATTTAGCACCCGTAAAACCTAACTTAAGAGGCAAACTTTGAGTGCATAGAAACTTTCCGAACTTTACTTTTAGGCTTTGACTTTGGTGCAACATTCCATTACGCTGTCAGAGAAGTTAATACGCTAAAGATTGAAGTAGAGATTGTTTCTGAAACATCATGTTTGCAGACCAAAATAAAGCGGAGAGAAAAAGTAACCCAAAGTCAAGTCGCCGCTTCACTATCCTCTACTTTATTTGTCTTACTTCTGTGTCTTCCTGCAGTCCAAGACTGTTTCGCCATACTCGGGCTCCGGATAATCGCTCTCCCAGCCGACTTGAGGGTATCCATGTCGGTGCTGGAGGTCTACTGGTTTTACTGGTGAACTGTTGTCGAGCGGACTGCTGATGGGGAGGATGGAGCCGTGCTGCCTTCACGGACGCTTGGGAATACCGGAATTTACGCCCGGCACGTGAGCGTGCTGAACCAGAGGTAGGCGTTGCATTTGAGACGCACCGGACATAACAAAACTTTAGAGTCATGGACTTTTCAAGTGTTTTTTTTTCTTTTCTTTTCTTTATAAAATGAATCAGCCTGAACATGCAATAAACTGAAGTTAGATTTTGTTTCCTAATATGACAAGAGCTTTTTGATCATTTAGAACATGTTCTAAAAGTTGTCTCAATAACTTCTGTGAGATACATCATATTTTATTTTTTGTCAAATTAAGACTCAAATATGATAGAACAACTAATGTTGCTAATAATGTGTTTTGCACCGAATTTCATGGCACTATAAATGTAACGGGACAACGTCCTCGCCTTGAATTAGATGAAACACACTCGACAGTCCCCAATGCCACCAGCGAGACTTTCTTTAATAGCGACGGCCAAAGAGAAAAGTGTGACACAGTCCCTGTCACTTTGGCTGAAGAAATTAAACAGAGTGGAACAATAAAAAGATAAAACAAAGCACTTTTTCACCATCCCGTCTTCCTACACAAACTTACAAAAGCAAGTTGCAAACTCACAACACCAGAGCAATTCACAAAAATACCCCCCCCTCCCCACCCCCCCCAGATAGGTAACATGACAGCACGAACATTGTCAAAATGTTTGAGAGGTAACCCCCCCTCCCCCCCAAACACAACACTTTTACAGAATCCTTCCTAGAAGTAAAAAATAGAGAAACGCAACCGAGGGTGATGGGGGAACGTGCCACTCAACAGAAGTCCGCGTCGGATAAATAAAGATATGAGTAATGCAACCAGTCCAACCGATCACCCGCTTCTTCCCCGGTGATCCGAGCAGAACCTTGTAAACACAACACCTTCTGAATATGTCCTAACGTCACAAAAACGGCACTCCTGCAAACATTATGCTACAGCTACATGGAAACAGAACGGCAACACTCGGCACTTCATAACTGAAATAAAACAGCCCAAAAAAAAAAAAAAAAAAAAAAGACACATTCCTCTGTAACTTCATGTTATATTATTGTAAACAACAAAACGCCAGCTTTCGGGCACGATAATAAACAATCAGTTTGGCTGGTGTCTGAAATAGAGAGACGGTCACAGCGTAATGATGTGGTGAGCCATATCAGGATCAGATTCCCTTTACATCAGTAATCACAGGATTGATTTGTTGGCCATTAGAGAGCTTGAGGAGCACGGAATGAAAAGCAGGAAACATCTGTCGGAGGGACGAGGAATTTGGGGCTTGATGCTCTTTCGATAGTCAGGATTTTAAGTGTGTTTGGAAGTTTTCGGGCTTTTTTTTTTTTTTTTTGCGTTTCAAAAAGGACAAACTGCAAGGCACTGTAAAAATCTGCAAATGATGGTAACAACCGGTTACCCTGACATCATTGATTCAAGGGAAAAGAATGGCCTAACAGTGTCTAATTTGGTCCGCAGGGAGGAGAGGAAAAAAAAGGTTTGCAGTAAACATGTAAACGTTAAAGTTATTTTGGCAGTGCCAGGCCGAATCTAGCAGTAATGTGATATTCACCATTTGTTAGAGGGCGGAGGTACATCTGCTTCAGTTATTGTCTATTCTGGAGACTTTTACAACACCAAGAGAGCAAATTGTTTTTTGTTTTTTTTGCTTTTTCTTATTTTTTTAGGGATAAAATGCACGTCGTCACACTTGAACGCAAACGTTACAAAACAATCACTGATTCAACGGCGAAAGGAAAACGTACATTCATGTATCTCTTATCTTTACAGGCGGGTTTAGTCGGGTACCTGGACTGAAAAAATAAAATAAAAAACAAAATAAAAACAACCTCTGCCCCGATAAGTCGGAAAATGCCAAAACCAAAACGTTGCATCACTGGAGAGGAAAAGAGAGCTGTGGGGTCGACAAGCGAACAGAAGACTGACATGAGGCGATGCGAGGTGGCTTTCACGTGCACGTTTGGCTTCCCTTTCACCCCCCACTTTCAAACAGGTCACACAGTCAAACAGCGACAATCCTGAAACTATACGAAAAACATTTTAGATGACCCCCCCCTTGGAAATAATAGTTCTCATAACCGAACTGAAACCGGAGCCTGGTACACACAGAAATATGGAGGGTTTGCGTGTCTTCCCGTGATATTTTCAAGTGCAAAAACCGTTGGGGGGGGGGTTTCCAACTGAAAGAAAAAGTCCTGAAACCGAGAGATCCGCCCAAGGTAAAGTAAAAGACCAAGTCCTGTCTGACAAAAGAGGGAGTCCCAGTCACTTTTTGAGGGGCTGGTAGACTGAGGCATTGGGGTCCAGGGAGGAGGGACTGTTGTCCATGAATTTGGAGGAATAGTGCGGGGTGACGGGGCTGAGGTTGCTCCCGTCTGACGAGTAGGACAGGCTGGGCATGACCGCCATCACCTCCGCGATCTTCTGCTTCAGCTCCGCAATCTCCTGCTCCCTCTGGTGGATCTGGCCTGGAGGAGACAGAGGAGGACCCCGCCCCCGGCGGAGCCGTTGGGTCGGTTACTCCACCCCAGCCGCCAGAGCGACGCGAGCGGGCCCGCGCGGTCGGCGCCTACCTTGGGCGATCTCCAGCTGCCTCTTGGCGTCCCCCAGCGCGGAGAACAGGTCCAGCTTGATCCTGGTCTCGGCGCTCAGGCTGTTCTCCAGGTGTTGGGTCTTCTCCTGCATGGCCGACAGCGCCGACATCAGAACCTCCGTGTCTTTCTCGTTCTCCTTGTACTTGCGCAGTTCCTGGAGCAGAGCAGAGACGGGACCAAGTGCGTTACGCCACAAACGCAATGACAAAAATGTGCTCACCTAAAGCATGAAAGCTTCTAAACAAGGCATCGATTGTGTGAAATGAAGCGTTCCGAGGGTGTTTTTTTAAGATTGTTTACTGTTGACAGGGGTTTTTCCAGAAGAGGAGAAGTTCCCCGTGAGGTTATTGTCTGTAGAGCACATTATCACCAGTGCACGCCGCCTTCTCATTTCGGTTAGCTTGGCGTTGCTAAAGCAGGAGAGCCGCGCCCTTTGATCTCGGTCTGGGCGTGACGCCGTTTGTCGACGTCCAGCAGAAGATCGAGAGCCCTCCGCCCTCTTTTGGCCCGACCCGGAGGACAAGTCAGGTGACCGCCTGACTGGACGGTGTGTGTGTGGGGCCGTGGTGGGAGTGTTTTGGCCCGCCCACCGTCACCTGCAGTGTGTGTGTGTGTGT
The DNA here is from genome assembly GCA_911728415.1 of Lagocephalus sceleratus. NCBI lineage: Eukaryota > Metazoa > Chordata > Actinopteri > Tetraodontiformes > Tetraodontidae > Lagocephalus > Lagocephalus sceleratus. Next base: position 6,222,541 of record CAJVRN010000087.1, on the reverse strand, counting down.
GTGTGAGGGAGAGTAGGAGTGCAAACAGTATAGAACGGGGAGGGGGAGAATGCTTCCAGCAGGGGGGAGAGGCCTCGTCTTTTGGGTTTTCCCATGAACTTTTCCTCCCAAAGCGGTCCTTCTCACCTGACACTTCCCCTCCAGATCCCTAATCTGCTCCTCCTTCAGCTTCATGTCCATGCTAAGCTTCTTGCACTCGGTCTCCAGGTCCCGTATGCGACTGCGCAAAGTGTCTGTCGACTCCACTCTGGCGGACAGAGGGGGAGAAGCGAAGCCCGATTAGTGCAAACGCGCCAAACGTGACCTTTTGAGCTCGCGCGGAAGGGGCGTGAACCTGGTGGCGGCGGCTAACGCCACAGCTCTGGCCGCGGTGGCCTCTTCCATCTTCTTCCGCTTCCTCTCCTCGGCCAGCTGTTTCTCGGCCAGGGCGCGGGCCTCCTGCTCCGCCTTTAGCCTCTTCTCCAGCTGGGAGATGGTCTGCTTGTCTTTCTGCTTGGCCTGGACGGCGCTGTGGAGCCTAAAATGGAACCAAAGGAATTACGCGCGGTGGCTGCAATCAAATTCTCGCATTTTCCTACTTTAGGCAAATGCTAACATTAACTGTGGTGTCAGATTGTTCCTCCTACTGTCGCTGGGACGGGTTCTATTTACATGACACGTTCCATCCAAACATGCAAATCAACAATTTGTTTAGACCCTCATCTATCTTACCAATGTCCCACTGGGGAGGTGTGGGTATTACACTGAAGCTATCAGATTGTTCTATTGATCCTGCATTTGGAGCTGGATCTTAATTATGCGGTGAAATATTTCGCTGCCCCGGCGAGGAGGTGACATTGATTGCGTGCTGCTGCGACGTCAGCGCCCGTGCACGCCCCCCGTGCGCGCGCGTGCACCCACTTGTTCTGCAGCAGCTCGTTGTCCTGGCGGAGCTGGCCCAGCTCGGAGCGAAGGCTGCGGTCCTGGCTGCTCAGGGAAGACAGCTGAATCCGCAGTTCCGACTCCAGCTGCCTGTTGGCCTGCAGGTCCGCTTTCAGGCGCTTCACGTCCTGCTCCAGGCTTTTTTATGAAAAGAAACGGAGGGGGGAGGGGGGGGGCAGAAGCGGACGTGAGACAACAGCCCGGCAGGTGATGAGCAGCTCCGCGGAAGCGCGCGCGAGGCTCTTACCGTACGAGAGCGTCTGGTTTGCCCAGTTGGTTGTTGGGGATGCAGTTCTCCACCGGGTCCTTCTGGGCCTTCCCGGCACCCTTCTGCTTCTTCTCGTTCTTGGTCGAGGAACCAGACGGCACGCTCCCGTTCGACGAACTGTGATTCCGCGGAGAGGAGTTAGAAACGTTTCCCCCACCTCCGCTGTTATTTTTGCAGTTCTTCCCCGTCCCTGCCATTTCCTCTTTAGAAGTAGGATGTGTGCTGCTGTCCGTGCTCTCTCCCGCCAGGTCGTTGTTCAGTCTCTTCGCCCCAGCGTAGTTTTCTATATACTCCGCCTCCTGCAGTTTGGAGTCCAGCGGGTGTATAATACTGTTGTTATTGATTCCAACTTTTTTGCCCTCCCGCTCCTTTCCAGTACTGTCCTTTGTCTTTTCCCGGTATTCCAGTTCAGGTAATGGGAGCGTGGAGCTTTTCTTTCCAGGAGGGGCCCCGTTTTGGGACGTTACCGAGGGTTCTACCTCCGAGATCCCTTTAGCAACTGAACCTTGAAGACAGAGGGGGGAAACAAAAAAAAAAAAAAAAAAAAAGCAAGCAATGTCAGAAAAAAAAAATCAAAAAAAGAAAGAAAGAATATGAAATCTTTGCCGCGATGTTGCATCCATTGAGAAAACAAAGACATTAATGCAACACAGCTGCACTGGAGTGGACTGCCTAATGTTTCGGGGGGGTGAAAACATTAGCAACCTCTCAAAGGACTGCAGTCGTTTTGACTAGTCAGAATGTCAACGCTGACTCGAGGAACTAGCGCAGTTTCCTCAACGCAGACAGCTACGCTAATGAATACACCTTCAATTATGAGACCTGTGATCCCATTTTGGTGGATTTTTGCTCCGTGATAATAAAGCCGACATGAGAAAGTTCCGTTAAAGTGACTAAACGCGCTGCCTGTGCACTTTGTCGAGGGCCATTTTCGGCAGCGTTTCGGCGCGCTTCGCGTGGCGTGCGTCTCACCCTCCTCTGCCTCCTTCTCCTGTCTCTGTAGCATCTGTTGCTCTGGAGGCAAAGCCTGCTGGAGAAGCTGCATGTAGAACTCATTCTCCTTCTGCACCTCCTTCTGTTTCCTCAGACGCATCTTATAGCTAACATAGCTCTTGAAGCCAAAGCCCAGCGTCACCACTGGGTAGCCGATACTGGGGGGGACAAAAATAAATCAATAAATGGTCAGTTTTTAATACGTGAGCCACGAAAACGATGCGACTTTTTCACTGTTTCTAAATTTACCAGTGGGCAGCAAACGGCCGACAAAGGTCGACGTGAAAATTCTTCAGATCCTTGAACCGTATGGCGGCTTCAATGTACACAAACAGGATCCACAGGGACACGGTGGGCAGGCAGACTCCTCTTTCTAGGCGGGGGGGGACCAAAACTGAACGTCAGAGCTTCTGAGGGCTGGCAGTGTACCGTTATGTGCGCCGACGCTTTGAGGCTGTCGGCTTCCGTGTGATGAAACTTGGACTGACCTGTGTGCCAGACATACTGCACCCATACGTAGGTGCTGGCGGCGAAAAACAGCCATTGGACAGGGATGAACAGAAGGCAGATGATGTCTGATGTAAATGCCACACACACGAAGAACACCGAGAAGGCCTGGGCACAAAGGAGAGAGTTACACGTGTCATAAAAGTGCTTATGTGTACACACGTAGATTTCTCCAGCGTGCCTGTAAATCCCGGGCCACTTAAACGCTGATGCATGTTTTCGCAGACACATTTACCCTTCCATGTTTTATAAGTATGATGCCATCGCTGCAATCAATATCCCATTTAAGTGTTTCAGCGCTGTAACCATGCGGAGCACATAAGTTGTTTCCATTGATTATTTGCTGCCCTAAACAGACGCGCCACACACGGCGTCAGGCAGAAGGCTTCGCTCAGGCAGCCCTTACCAGTCCCTGGTATCTGAAGGAGTCGTAGACGCTCCGGATGAAGAGCCAGAAGGGCCACAGGTACTCGAACCTGAACTCCAGCACAAAGTCAGCCAGCAGGACCAGCACCCACACCACCAAGAACTTCAGGTAGAGGAATGTGCTGCAAAAAGAGGACATTGGGGAGGGGAGAGAAGGGAGAGGGAGGTTTTTGAAAATGAGCTTTAGACTGTTTTATGATCAGCAATTGGGCATCATTTATACACAAACCTAGTGCGGTTTTGTTTTTCCATTTTGCTGTATAATCCCATTATAAACGAACAAGAATGACACAAAAAGACAGAGAACAACAGAGAGAGTACAAATATATAGATGTCATGTTGGGGCATGTTCAGAGAACAGCTGTTGCTGTTCCCATCAACCAGCAAATCCCGTTGACTTCATTTCACTCCCCAATTGGAGGCGTTTATGACGCGTCCGGTGAGCGGACCGTTAGGTGCGTTAATAACTGGGTGTTGTTGAAGGAGGAGCAGGTGAGACCCCCACCGGCCGCCACCATCAACATCAACACCGCTGCCGTCTTGTCATCCCGATCCAACCTCGCGTCCCCCCCCCGAAGCGTCCTCCACCAACCCGAACAGGCGGGTTCCTGAAGCGGGATGGGTGACGGTTCCGGGGGGGCTCTCCGCGATCGCCTTTCCTTCCAATTAAAGCCGATTTGAACCGGAGGAGAGAGAGAGAGGGAGAAGTGTGGGGGGGGGGTAATAAAACCCCCACAATATGTCACACAAGTGACGCCGGGGCCTCCGATCTGAACAATACACACGGTGCCGTCCTGCCGGCTCCCTCCTGCAGCCGCGGATCCGGAGGGGGGCTTTGCTGGGCCCCTGCACCGCGGATCCCCCCCCACACACCAGCACCCCCCCCCCGGCGGGGCCCCGGCCCGCCGCCCCTACCTGCTGTAGATCCCCTCGGTGATTCGGTTCCGTTTTAACGGCCGTCGGAGTTTGCTGCAGTCCGCATTGCGCCGCTTCATCCTCCCCCGGTTGGTTTGACCTGCGATATCGGTGCGGTGGCCGCGACCAACGATGTCATCCGCTCGCCCGAACGGTCACACTTTGCGCGATTATCCGCCACTGTTGTTGTTTTATGCACATGAAACAAAGAAATAAATAAAAACAGTCCGCGCGAGGCCCCTCCCCTTTTCACGACGCGCCGCGTCCCCCCCCTCTCCGCCTGCGTATGACGTCACGGCGACGTCGAGGACGTCAGATCCAACATGGCCGCCACCTTAGCCTGCAGATGTCTCTGTCGCTTTTTAAATATTTAATTATCACTCTCGGACGGTAAGGAGGCCTTCTTCGTTCATTTTAGACGGATATTTCATCAGGTTTTACGCTTGTTTGTTTGGATTAGGCTCATGTTAGGCTAGCGCTGGGCTCTGTTTAACCCCCAGTAGACTTTAGCCACGCTGGCTCCACGTTAGTTCAACAGTTAGTCGATGTCTCAGTTTAAGTTGGAATTCAACACGAAATAATTCATTTACAAAGACAGCACGCAGGTATAACTGAAGTGTATGCCTTATTGAATGCACACGGTAGGTCGGTGTGATAGAAATATATATATCTTTAAGTTAAAAACTAAGTAAAAATCCAATATAATGGATCCAAGGAAAAAAAAACCAACCCAAAACTATAAAGTTTAAATATCAAACAATTGTTCTGGGATGTAGAGCGAATGTCAAACTATATAAACACTGTAAATTGGATGATTGTACTTATCAAACGGAGTAGTGAAACTAATTCAAATCCATAATTACTATAAAACCATAACAACTGAATGTATCAGTCACTGATCTGTATTGATTTCATTTGTTTCCACAGATTTGTTGTTTTTTCTCAAGTTTCAAGTCAGGGATAAATAAAATGGAACCATCTACTGAGGAGATGCACATTCTGAAAGAAGACACTGAGGATGAAGGAGACGAGGAGGATGAAGGAAACAAGGAGGATGAGGAAGACGAGGAGGATGAGGAAGACGACGGGGTCGAGGAAAGCGGAGAGGAGGACAATGAAACTAAAGATGAACAGGCCTCACCACAGACTGCGGATGAGCTGGGAGAAAAGAAGCAGTCTGAAAGCCTGAACCTGAACAACGAGGTGGTGAAGTTAAGAAAGGAAGTGAAGAGGGTGAGAGCACTGATCATCAGGAAGTTGACCCGTCAGATTGGCGGCCTGAAGAAGAAGAAGGGGAAAGAGGTGGAAATTGAGAGGAACCAGCGGAGAGCTGCCAGGCTGCTGGAGGAAATCCATGCCATGAAAACCCTTTCACCAGACGTAGTAGGTTGAATGTGAACATTCAATTTAACAATGGTAAATTTCTGTATGCATTAACAAGTTTTCTGTTGCTAGGTGACCAAAACAGCATTGCGGAAGAACCTTAACTTTGAACTGGTGTGCAAACATCCCAAGTCAACCATTTCAGACCGCGCTGTGGCGCGCATCGCTACCCACCCGCAGTTCAGCAAGAAGATCGAGGCCATAAAATCTGCTGTGAAAGCCTTCAAAGATGACAGACCAAAGGGGGGAACGCAAGCGTGCAAGGAGAAAGTGCAAAACAAGGTTAAGAAAGTGACACCGCGGCTTCCAGGCAAAGAGGAAGAGAAAGAAGGGGAGGTTACCGCGAGGCCACAGAAAAGCAAAGACGAGGAAAATGTCTTTAAAGATCCTGTTGGTTCAACTTTTATTGAATCTGAAAAAGAAGCTGTGAAAGAAAGTACACCCAAGAATATAAAAACTGCCACTGTAAAAAGTGTCAAAGATGTCAAGATGAAAAACCGACCTCAAAGTAAAGATAAAGAAAAGACACCTGCACCAGAACCTGCGCTTCTGAGCGAGGGCGATGAAGAGGAGAGCGAGCTGGAGTCATCAGATGAAGGAGACAAACAATACTTTGATGACAGCACAGAAGAACGTTTCAACAAGCAGTCCTCCCAGTCTGAGGAGAGCGATGGAGACGATGATTTCTTCATTGGCAAAGTGAGCAAATTCAAAAAGAAGAAACGGAAAGAGAGAACAGAAGCTGGTACAGAGAGCCAGAATGGACATGAAACAAAAGGGGCCTCAAACCAAGAGGTCAAGGGTAAACCTGAGCCGAAGCCCAAAGCAACTTCCTTTCAGTCAATTTTCTGTTCTTCTCTTACTAAAAGCGCCGGGGGACGAGGTGCAGGGAGAGGTCGAGAGGCTTTTAGAGGGAACTCAAAAGGAAGTCGGGGAATGAGGAGAGATTTTGGTAAAAATTCGAGGTTCCACAAGCAGGAACAAGACTCAGAAAGAAACTCGTCCACATCTAAAAGTGATTCGTCAAAGAAGGCCTTTGGCTCGGACAGCAGAGGGAAGGGACGAGGGGCTCACAGGGGTGCAGCTGGATTTTCCCATCAGGCGCCCCAGCAGGCATTGCATCCATCTTGGGAGGCCAGCCGGAAAAGGAAAGAGCAGCAAGGACAGATCATGGCTTTCCAGGGGAAAAAGATCAAGTTTGATGATGATGACGACTGACGATGTCCTGAGTATTCTCAGTAGAATTGTCACATTAAAATGTCCATCTGAATAGTCTCAATCCATCTCAAAAGTGCAGGATTATATTTTTTTTACAGAAAAAGTAAAAGCAAGTTTGAGTCCTCAGCTATCTGCTAAATGTGGACATATTTTTGGGGTTAAATGTACACATTTTAATTGATTTGACCGTGACATGATTTTTTTTATTTTTAGATCTGTGGTTTACATTCCGAGAAGTCGGTCTTTGGCAGAAAGGATTTAAATGCATTTCTTAACATCTGTATTTATATGATATTATTTTTGTGTTGTGCTTTTGCTGCTTTGATTTATCAAATGTATAAAGAAGGTTCACACTGACTACAAACTCTTAAATACAGCTAATTATCAAGAAGAAGAGTACTGCAGCTTTTTTTTTTTTAAATTCCCCTCAAATCTTAAGCAAATTATATAAAATGAAATGAAGAAAGAAACAGAATTAGACTACACACTTAACATATAAGCCCTCCGGCCAGTCACGTGATTCACTTACGTAAGAGGTACGTCAGCAGTAAACTGACCAATAGGGGTGGACGTGCATATTTTATTCCGCGCTTTCGCGGGAAGTGGGTTTTAACCCCTGGGTGACCTCACCCCAATCCAAAAAGAATCTCTCGCAAAAGAGAGCTAGGCACAGATTACCTGCAGGAGCGGCGTGTTCTCGGCCCGGGAGGCGCCTTGACAACATCCTCGGGGGATATTCCGAGCTTTGCCCCAACCCGCCGCTCCTTTGCCCCCAAAGGACCGGGAAAGTGGGAAAGTGCGTTTGTGCATCGAGGCTTTCCACGACCCCCAGAAAACCCGAGGAAAAGGGACGGGGGAGAAATACCCGAACAAGCTTAGGTATGTTCAATGAAGTTAATTCATCTTAGATAACACGCAAAATGCAATTATAATTCAAAACAGTACCATGCTGTCACATCATGTATCATCCGTTCATTGCTTAATAATACAACAGGTGGTTGTGTCACTGCTATATTTTATTACTTCCAATATCAAAGTAAATATTACCATACTGCTACTGTAACATGAAACATCCTTGGCAACTTTATTCGTATAATACACCTTTGCGAGATCATTGTCACACTATAGTCTCGCCAGTTTAGTAATTGCGATATCCAGACACGTTTGTAGTGTTCCTATAATAATAATATAAATTATGATTACACACGCGGGAGCAATTTATAATATTGTAGCAACCACCGGAAGTCAAATCTTTATTTACCGAGTCAAACATGCCAACATCACGCAACAGTTTTCTTTCTGTCTTTAATTAAATGGACAATGGCAGCGTGCCTAATTTACCCAGTTAAACACATTTAACTTGTCCGACTATATTACGATGTAATTTAGATTAAAAAGTTATGCGTTGGTACACTTTATTTTGAAGGCAGCACTTAATTTTAAATCAACATCCGGTTTCTGCAGCGGTATTTTACTGCTTCATGAGGCTTCATGGTAACACAGATCTAAGCGCTTTGTGGTTTTCACTGTCTAAAGAAAGACAAGCAACTCTTTGTTTGTGTAAAGATTAGTTGGTAAGAGGTCAGGTTTTTTTTTCCTCTGCTCATTGTTGCCAACTCAGAACATTTGTTAAGGCAAGCGAGTGCAAACTGGCTTGGAGTTAGCTTCTCCACTCCCCGAGTTTAACAGCATATTTGAAGTGCATCTGTCCTCAGCGGCAACTTTTAAAGAGTAAATTTGCATATTATATTTGTTTCTTTGTTCTGTTTTCCGCCAGCAACCTCCAGGACCCAGGGATGGTGGAGGGTTTAGTATCATAGAGTCAATGGCCTCTGCGTCTGATAGTCCAGGTAGGACTAAATGAATAGGTTTATAGCATTTAAGTCTGAAGATGTATAGACATACGTCTTAGGATTAATTGTAAAATTGGTGTACAAGAATCCACGCTATATGCCTTTAACTTCTGTGTTTTGAATAAACCAAATAAAGCTGGAGAATAATAAAAAGCTTTGGGATATATAGAATATTTGATGTTGTCACAAGTGATGCTGTTGTGTGACTTTAAGAATAATTCTGAAACCGTCTGAATCCTCCCCTGTCCAGATCCTCCCATCATCCCCAAACCACGAAGGCCACGCTACGATACGTCCCTGTGTCTTCTGACGCGGAGGATTTCTGAGATGCTGCAGGGCTCCTGTAACCAAGTGGTAGACCTAAATGCCATCGCTAAGACGCTAAATGTCCCTAAAAGACGACTCTACGACGTCACTAACGTCCTGGAGGGGATTGCGCTGGCCAGGAAGACGTCGAAAAACCACATCGAGTGGTTGTGAGTACGAGTTTTGCTTTCCCAGTCCTTTCGGTTCAGCGATGTTCAGCAATCTTAAAATCCCTCCCTTGAAGTCTGTGGAAAAAGCGTTTCTCTTGTGATGTTTTTGCGCAGAGGAAGCAGGTTTGGCGTCCTGTCTCATGAGATGAACGCTCTCGTTGAGACGGAAAGAAAACTGGATGAGTTGATCAAATCCAGCACATTGCAGGTTCATCAGATGTGTCAGAACAAGTACACGCAGAGATATCCTTTGATTCCTCAGTGTTTCCACTTTGCAGGAGATATTTTGCAAAAAAAATGCATTTAGTTTGTGCATAATGATGCTGCCTTCAAATATGAAAAAGAAAAATAACTAACTCCCTCTCAGACGTTTCCCTTAACGACGGTGATCACGTTTGCCTATTTAACTTATGAAGATGTTCAGAGGCTTCCCAACTTGAAAGGACAGACTGTGATTGTAATCAAGGCCCCTGCAGGGGCAAAACTGGAGGTGCCACACCCAGAAGAGGTACGTTTTTTGTGAATGACGCCCTTTGCAGATAATTAGGAGTCAAAATTGAATGAAAGCAACCGGGTAGTCAAGTGCTTTGGGTTACTAAAGAGCGTCTCTGATCAGAGCCTTCAGGTCCACCTCAGCAGCACAAAGGGACCCATCGAGGCGTTCCTCTGCACTGATGACCCTTTCCCTCATGACACAACACACACCTGTGTCTTAAACGGCACCTCCAGATGCCTGCTAGGCACCCAGCACCCCGCTGAGGACCCTCAAAGCTTTGTGAGCATCGCTCCGCCTCTGAAGGGGTCTCTTGAAGAGGAGCAGCGGAGCGAAGCCGAGGCCGAAGGCGTCGGTGACTGCTTCACCCCAGTCACCTTGAAACAGACGCCCATGGATACGTCTGTTTGAAAACTGGCTTTTATGGACGCTGATCAGCTTCCTACAAATAACCTAATACAGGGATACGAAACTACTGTACAGATTTTTTTTTTTTCTTTTACTGTGCTCTACCTGTGGATACCAACTGAATCATCTGGAGGATGTGACGGTTCAAAGTGGTCATGCAGGTTTCTTTATTTTTTTTCTGGACAAAGACAAAAGGAGATATTTTTGTGACTCTTTGGATTATGGTGAAAACACCACTCACCACAGAATGATGTTGACTAATAAAATATGCAGTAACGATGCATGGGACTGTGTGTTTTGTATGGATTGAGAGTGTGTTGTTTTTGTGTAGCTTTGCAGTTTAACCCCCCCCCAAAAAAAAAAACAATTTACTATTTCTTTGAAAACGGGACAATCAGGAGTTCCACTTGCAGCAGTTAGTCTATCACTAACAGTAACCATGGTTACAGCTGCAACACCGAGATATCTTTATTTAATAATGGGTATCCATATCCTGCAGCTGAATTCCTAACCCGGCGGATTTCTATGCCAGCCTGTCAACTTCTTTCCATATCTGATTCTCTGAGTTCATCCTCCCCGGGCTGGCTTCTTGGTCTCTGGAGAAGTTCATCCGCAAAGTAGAGCCATCTGCTTGTGATGAAGCACCATAAACCACAGGGAGGTCAGGCAGAGCAGATGGAGGAAACAGAATCCAGAGCCACCAAAACCAGCTAAGGCAGCCGTGTGTTTGTACTCTAATGATCGAGGCCCTCCCTTCTGGCATGCCTTTCTATCCAGAACGTGCAGTAGATACATGGTTACTGGATTTCATGGTATTCTTGCTGGAAAATAGTTTGAATTTGCAGGGGAAAAAAGGGACAAAAGTTTAAGGTTATTTTTACAACCTGCAGGCACATCAAATTAAAATGCCATGGCTCTTTTGTATGTCTACGCTCGATCCACTGAAATACTTAATGTTGCTGATTTTTTTCTAATCAGAACAATTTAAATTCATTTCCTTATGAGGCTTATTGTTTGTAGTTCACTCTCTCATTTGCACTCAAAGTGGTTTATGCTCATTTTCCCCCATATATATATATATTGATCCTGTCAAAGCACAAGTGCACAGAGCTGATATGTTTCCGTGCATATAAATAAACACAGGAAATGTTATTTGTGATTTCTTGCAGTGGAATGCTTCAGGCGTGCCGATGGAGTGACCACCGCCACCAGGAGTTGTCAGATGGCCTTTGGTGAATCAGGTCAGTGCAAACTTTGTCGATATGGTTAAAAAAAAAAAAGGGAGAATTGAAGAACAAGAGTGTGACGTCAGCGGTGTGATGCTGCAGTAGCAGCGGTGCGACCGCTAGGTGGCAGTGTGACCACACACCTATAGTCAGCAGCGTCACCTCTGGTTTGATTTAAAAAAGGCTCCGACAGCCTATTTTGTTCCTATGTCAAAATATTAAATGTTAATGTCACAGAAAGTTCATCAAAATAGTTCCAAATATGTTGCTGTAGATTTTAGTTTTTGCCCAGTGGTTTTTACTCTACCATTACTCTTCCCTTTTTAAGACGTTACATGAAAAAAGGTGTAAAACATACTTTATTTAAACTGACATTGTTGCTATTATAGACGCATTACTGTTTCAAAAGAGCGGCAATATGTTTTCCTGTGTTTGTGAAATAGTTTTGAGCTATTATCAGGTCTATAGATTATCCATTCATCCAGGTCGGATCAATCAATAATGGTCCGGCAAAGAATCTGAAGGGGATTGACAAAGCGTCTCCCAGTTGCATTCAACGGACCAGTTGTCCTTGATGGGCACTATCCCGAGCACGTTTGGTTGGCTGAAAGACCTCATTGAAGTCTCAAGAAACAGAGATAACAAAGTGATCACGTGTTCGTCCCCAGTAAACATCCGCGCACGCAGCAGCTGCTGCTTCTTTGTCTGAGCAAAAACATCAACTCTTGTCAATATGATGATGTAATCCAGCGGGAGCCTGCACCCCGAAGGCGCCCATAGGTGGCAGTGTTGCCCCTCTGCAGCCGCCCCGAGCACCCCCCCTCAGCCCGGTTCACTAAAACTCTGGCACACATACTTCGAGTTCATGGAGAGTCAGTGGATCACAGCTATTATTGATTCAGGCGTGTTTCTCTTGGTTTCTGTCCTGTCTGCACCTCAAAGATTTGCACATGGAAAAAAAAACAACCCAAACCCCCCCCCAAACAAAATAACAAAGTGAATATTGAATTGGGTCATATCGATCGGGGCCTGACGTAAGCCCCCCCCCCCCATCTCAAGAGGGCACTGTTAAAGATCAGTCAATACGCTTGTCAATCAGCCGGTCAATCAAGTCGATACCGTTTCATTTTAAGAGTGCCTTTTCCTGTCACCTGCGAGGGAGCGCGGACCACTGGGAGGTCTCAAACCTCTGGGCGAAACCACTGGAATGGCTGAGCTCAGAGGGCCGGATGGAACCCGCTTAGAGACTCTGCCCCCCCCGGGGACGTTAAGGGACCACTCCAAGCCGGCGGGGTCCACGCTGGGACCGTGGCCCGACTGGCGTGGCGGTCCCCGCGCCCCGAGACGGAGCCCCTTCTCCACGCGTGGCTCTCCTCCGACGCGCTGCTGTTTGGACTGCTGCGACGCTCTGGAACGAGAGAAGAGAAACGGGTTAAAGAGGGAGCGCGAATGCACGGGGGGGAGAGAGGGGAGGGAGAGAGGGAGACGCGTGCGTACTACTGGTCCGCCATTGGCTGCGGCGGGAGCGCGCCGTCTTTTTGCGCGCGGCGCTCGCAGCCAATGGGCTGCCCGAGCCACATTTTAGGTTTATGAATGGAAGGAGCAGCGAGGGAGCGGGACGGGAGCGGTTGGAGTCGGAGCGCAGGATAGGTGTGCGCAGGATAGGTGCGCTCCGTCTGCGGCGCGGTCTGACTCAGAAGGCCTCGGGATCCAGATCAACAGATGAGCGCGAGCGCACGTGGGGGCGGGGGGGCGGGGGATAAAAAAGCCCACCTACAGGCACATCCTTATCTGTCTGTAACAAAGCTGTGGTGTCAGCCAAGGGCCCAGACCCCTGATCTTTTGTAAACCCCCCCCCTTTTTTTTTTCTTATAGCCTTTCAGTGCGCAGCATCTGTCATGAATAGCAGCTTTCAGTGACTGAGGCTGGCCTTCGGACAGAATAAAAAAAATAAATAAATAAAAAACAAAACCCCAGATCTGACTGCGGCTCATCGGAGAACGAGCGGCGGCGTCATGTCCGATCGCGTTAGGAGCGCTCTCTCTCTCCCTCCCTCCCCCCCCTGACGGGCCAAGGCAGATGTCAGGTGTGGCAAAAGTGAAAGATTTACACGCCGAAACTTCCAAGGCTGTTCCTTAGAAATCTACTGAATGCCTCAAAATCATTTGTCGTCCACATGTCAGGTGCAAACGTCTTCCCTCAGATTAACATTTTACACTCAAGGTCCCCACGACTGCAAATGTTCTAAAATGAATATGTATGCCATACACACACACACACACACACACACACACACACACACATATATATATATATATATATATATAAATATAATTTAAACAGTCACACAGTGTTTTGCTATGATTCTGTTTTCTACTCCCTTTAATGGAAGTCAGCCTGAGTTCCTAGCGCTTTTTGCTGCTTAGAGTTTGTTTCATCCTAAAATCCAAAGTGTGTCCACACGGCACTCACACTGCTTTCCTGATCAAATAAAAGGAATTAGGCCGTAGATGGCGTCTTATTCACGCGAGAGGTCACAGAATGCAGAACTCTTCCTTCCTCTGCAAAAACAGTGTAATGCAGATTTCTCCCCGTCTGCACACAAAAATGAGTGACGCCGACGGAAATGCCGGGGGAACATTTCACAGCTTGATTACATATTTGGAAACACTGGTGCGTGCATACATTAAGCGATTGGATGGCAAGGGTATTTTTTTTCCCAGATCCTATCCCAAGCATATCATCTTGTTATTATTGCCGAATGAAAGACAAATCAGGAGAAATCTGAGATCCCGAGGTCAGCGTTGAATAAGTGTGTCATATTTCTTTCAAGTGCGTGCTCAAAGTTCATCACCCCACCAGTTATTTAAGGTCAAATCCACATCTTATTCTGCACGTCTGCTACTTAAGTGGATTAATTAATTAGCCTGAAAGGTGCGTGTGCACTTCAATCTCATATATAACCTTCTACTGTAATTTTTTTTTTTCTTTCATCAATACAGAACAAGCTTTTTTGTTACTTGCAACATGACTGTGTCCTCCAAACCCATCAGAAGTCCTCTCAGGCTTCCGAGCACAGAGCTGACTTTGAATTGGGGACATACGTGACAACCGGTCATTACAGGGATATTGTTGAAATGTGGCTTTGAGAGTGGTGGAATCCGGAATGGAAAAGTTGTGTAGGTGTAGGGCTCGCAGTGCGAGAGTCTGCGCAGAGACGAGGGAAACAAGAGCTACTTTCTGCTCCAGGTTGGCGCTTGACCGAGGAGGGAGCGAGATCAATTAAGCGCGGCTATCTGCTGGAATCCATAATGCAGCCCAGGGTATGGGGCATGCATTACAGAGAGTGATTTTACTCTGTCACATGGCCTTTAGGGGCTTGTCCGTACAAAGCTTTGACCTCTTCACAGGGCGGCTTTGGCTTTAGATTCCTCCTCCGGCGATTGAGCAGATTGTCATATTCATATCGGGGCTTTTTCGGGATCTCAGAAGTGAAAATCGGAGGCATCACTCCAGATGATGTAGGATTTGGCAGGATCACACACACAGCTGGCTCCTGGCTTTGGTGAATGCGGAGTGGCTGGAATGTGATGTCTACTTCCCCTTGTTCTTTGGTTTGAGGTCTGTATTTTTCCTCTCCTGCGCCGGGCCACGCAGTGTGGGTGTGGAACAGTTCAGCTGCTGCCATGACAGCCTCCTGACCTGTCGTGAACCTCTCCTCCGCTCTCCAGTGTGTATTTACTTTCGTTACTTCCACTCGGATACGTCAAATATTTGCATAGACAAGAATCAGACGTGAACACCAAGCCGTGGGCTCTCACCCTTTAGCCAATAGAGACAAAGACTGTCGGTTGTCATTTGCATGCAATTTGCATCGGATCCCCCCCCCGTGACTGTTTGCAATGTCAGGAGGCCAAATTAACCAGTGTTCCGTTTTAGCCAGATTTGCATTTCATTTGCATTAGAGCAGTTTAACGAGGGTTACTTAGCCCAGTGACCCCTGTGGAAACTCCTTACTTCCAAAGGAGTAAGATGGTGCGACCAGCTAATTTCATTAAGGATAACAGCCGTTTGACTGTGAGTGCCTTTGGATGTGATCATTAAAAGAGACGAGTGCTTGCAAGCTGTTTGTAATCAGGCTATTTTTGCATGCATATGGACATTGTGTCATATTTACTGTAAGGATGAAAGATTAGGCATTGAGGGGATAGCGGGCAGCATCAATCTCACTCAGCATCTTGGAGCAGGCACATTAATCATCCCATCTATGGAAAATCATCCTCATCAGACTCGGGGGGCCCCCGTGTGTGCACATGGTGATGATCACTGGATGCAGGAAGGGACAGAAGGGGAGTTAGTGGCTGACTGAGCAGAAGTGCGGCAGCCGATACTTCTTCATTGATCCCGGTGGCTCGGAATGGATGTTTGGCGCTGTTCTGTCCCCCCGCTAATGTGTTCATATGGCCGGAGGTCCCAGCGTGCCGAGCAGCCTCGCGCTCAAAGCAGATCCTTGAGGTTATGCATCATTTTAGTGAGACATCATTATCACTCACCTCATCTGTCCATTTGTGGAAATGTTGTCTTAGTTATAAAGAACTGCGGCGCTCTTCTTTTGGAGGGTTACATCCGACTCTCCCCCTTTTGTTCGTGAATGTCTTGAGACTGTTTTTAGAATGGATCAAATATATACATCCTGTGCTCCCAACTGCAATTTTCTCTCATTTTATTAGGAAGATGCGCCTCCTATTTTGCCATACATGTGCTAATCCCATTTGTACAGGAGAATGAAAATGCCCTTGTTGGCTAAATCTGCAATTATTCCCTCTGTAAGCGGACTAGCCAGCACTCACACTCTCATTACCAGTGTTTAAGTGTTTAGTGTTGTATGAGGTGCTTAGCTGCGAGTGTGCACGTGCACCATGCGCACTTGCCCATCTAAAGCGAGCCACAGTTGTAGGTATAATGAGGGAGAAGGCCTTGAATGGTTCCTATGCTGTGATGCATTAAAGCTTAATAACCTGTCCTTTCAGCTCGCTCTTAAGGACATGCTCCAGAGCTGATAATTGGAAAGATATTTGCCTTTTCTCCTGCTCGCTCTTGTCTCTTTTGTCTAATTGCAGCTTTCAGTTAAGTTCGGTCTATTATTTGTCCTTGAAAGATTATTCCTTTTTTCAAGTCACTCTTTGAGCCCATTTTAGGGATGAGGCGCGCGTGGCATGTTCTGTTTGGTTGTAACTGCCACAGAAAGATCGGCCACCATTTATCCAGCGTCGGTCAATAGCAGCAAACATCGGAGTGATGGGAAATGCTAAATTTCCCCTTGGTCTGAGAGTTACCGATTGGTGTACGACCTGCAATGATGAGACTTGTGATCTTTAATGGATCTACTGAACCGCTAAGACTGCCCCAAGTGGAATAGAAATCAGTCCCTGTATATTTACAATACATGTAAAAGTGTTCAAAGCCTGGACTGATTCCATCAGCAGTTTATGCTGGGAGACCCCACCAGGAGAAAACTGTGGCCTACAACAAGAGAGAAATAAGAGTTATTACTATTACCCTAGAAAATTTGAAACACATCGTTCTTCTGAAGTGCAAAAACAAAAAGATTCTATCTTTGATGGCTGGGCTATTTCTTCTCTTCTCTCTTGAAGCCATTAATGACAGTTCTCCTCTTATTAGGAGAACGTTCAGCTTTCTTTCGCCTCTGACTTCCAACCGCTGAGCCATCAAAGATCGAATGGCAACATTCCAGCGCTGTCTTAAAGGCAGAGTAATGCGTCATCAGCATAGAATAAATACCATATGTCCCACTGACGGTTTAGTGACAGTTACGGAATTGCTTTCCATACCATGTCCTACATGTGTTGCCTCCAAATGTTTACGCCCTGAGCGCTGTTCCCGGGGCCGTTGCAGATTTAAGGTTAACATTCCTGCCAGTCGGCCCAGCTGCCAGCTGCTCAGATGTAGGCCCGTGTCTCTGTTATGCTGTGGATTAGAGTAAAGGGCAACTTTCTGTGTTGACGCCCTGAGCTGTACTGTATGGCTCGCAGTAAGTGCCTAATGTGTGGTCACAGTTAGTGGAAGCCTGTCGCCGTTGCCGCGTCGCCACGGGGCTGCCGAGGACGGGCCGCCTGTTTAAAGCTCTCTGACCCAGAAAGTTACAGTCTGACCTCTTTAAGCTTCTGCTTATAGAAAATCTCTCTTCTTCCCTCGCTCTTGTCCTCTACACCTCTCCCTCTGTTGGCCCTCAGTCCTCTGATGTGACGTTACGCCCGCTGCCCCCTCTCCTGCGGGATGTCTTTTTAAGTCAGTCTCGGATTTTGAGTTTTCCTTTCACAACACCTCACCCCGCAACCCCAGATGTAGGTTACTTAAACACCTCGTCTGCACCTCCGTCTGTCCGAGTCATCGGATTTCCGAAGCCGCCGTCATTTTGACCGAACAAAATCGGATTGGCCCCCTTTCCTTTTTCCGAATCTTCAGGTATTCCTCGTGTTGCCGTCGCTCACGGAGAGCGCGTGATGACACCGCGCATGCCACTCGCCTGAGAGTCGCATCGGAAACTCGACCCCTTGTTAGTCGAGAGCGCGAGCCCGCCGTCTGATAAGCGAGCAGAAAAGAAGCGGGTCAAGTGAGAAACACGACCCGGTGTGATGAACACTTCTTTTCTAGCTGAACTCACTTTTTCTGACAAGCAGGAAAGAAAAAAAAATGCTGACAAAAAAAACGTATACAATGCAATAAAAAAAAGGCGGAGGCTTACGAGAAAGAAAATGTCAGTTCCCGTTTAGGTTAGACACAGCGCAGGTCTCCACCAAGCTCGCAACCACACTAGCAGGCCCAGCACATGTCGCGTTGAGGCGCGCTCGACTGGCTGTTCGTGAAAACATACGTTCCGTTCCGTGTCTGGTATATTTTGGCTGAGGGAACTCGCAAATGATTCGCACATAAACGGTCTCTTCAAGTTTCTGACTGTCAGCACGGAAGCGCTAAAAGATCAGAATTGGATCGGCGTGGTGCACACTGGTGTCAAGATAACCAACAAGGCACGCTTTTTTACAGATCTATATGATTGATGGGATTAGGAGTAGCTTTGTTGGCTGTGTTTGCCTGCCCAGTCATCAGCCATGAGTGATTATTCTAGTGACTACATCATCCTGTGTCACCATGTGACCTAAAAACACGTTATCTTGGGTCATGTGACCCACTCGGGTCAAGTATGTCACATGTGGAGTGAAAATGGCCACAGAAAAAAATAAAAATCTATTGTTGACCATTTTGAACACACACACGCACACGCACACACACACACACACACGTCTCCCCTGCTCTTGTTATTGTGACTTATATAAGCTGTGTTACTGCTTCTCTTTGACCTCTCACTGTGGTGACAGTTAGCGCTGTGAGAACGCCACCTAGTCCCATCCAATCAGGATCAACAGATGTGCGGGTGCGCGAGTGTGCCCGTGCCCGTGGACGTGCCCGTATCCATAAGTTGAAAAGGCGAATCCAAAGTGTTTCGCAAACGGCGGGCAGAGTGGGGCGCGAGCGCGCGTTGGCCGGAGCTGCGGGTGTTTGCAGTCACCTTTTGAAATCGAAAAGTAAAAACGCCGCAAAAGTGCAAAGACAAAAGAGCGCGGAACTTTAATGCGCCGAGCTTGTAACGTAGAAATGTGGTGGGCGTTATGCATATGTTTAAGAAGAACTACGTGTTTTTTTTGTGTGTCAATGGAAAGTGTAAGTATCAACTCTTGATGAGATACAGAGGTCCAGTATTCAGATTTGTCTTCAACTTCATTGAGGAACTTTGTGAAAAGTGCAGATTGTATCTGAAGGTAAATGCTTGCATGCCAACTTGTTTTCTCTCATCAGCTCCGACCCCCCATCTGGCCAATCTTAAATGTCAACCCCCCCCCCCACCCTCGTGAGATGTTCTGCAACTTTGTCCCGACAAACGTGACTCTCGCGGTGTCAACAAAGCCTGCTCGCCGCGGAGCTGTCCACGGCAGCCTGTTGTGTTTGTTATTTGCCGCTCTCTCTCTCTCTCGCCGATCAGCATCTACATTAGCGGCCTAATTATGCGACCTGACATGCACTTGGTGAGAGTCGCGCCGGGGAACGGCAGCACTTGACATCCTGGAGGGGCCATCTCGCAGGGCCACAGTAAACAAGGCCAATGGAAGCAGGTCGGTTTGTGTATCTGTCTGTTGTCACCAGAAAGAAAGAAGAAAAAAAAAAGAAAAAACTTGTGTAGGGTTTGTCCTCATTCCAGTCGAGCTCCCAACATGCCTGGGCCTGGAATTTCACCATTTGATGCATTTTCAAGGCCCATTTCTTTTTCTCTCTGTTTATAGCTATGTAACAGTGGCCTGGTTGTTGGGTTCTTGTGCACTGAGTTCACCCCGCTTGCTCTCTCTCTTCCTGTCTCTCTCTCTCTCTCTCTCTCTTTCTGCCTCACTCTGTCTCTCTCCCCCTCTCCGGATGAGTCATCGCAGGATAATCAGGCCCAGAGTTTTCCAAGGATGACTTGGTCTGACAGTATA
This sequence comes from Lagocephalus sceleratus, assembly GCA_911728415.1. Lineage (NCBI taxonomy): Eukaryota > Metazoa > Chordata > Actinopteri > Tetraodontiformes > Tetraodontidae > Lagocephalus > Lagocephalus sceleratus. The sequence goes on along the minus strand of CAJVRN010000087.1, from coordinate 6,202,908 downwards.
GATGGACTGGAACCACCATCACTGCCCCCATCAAACCATAAAAAAGGCTCAAAACAACATTAAAGAGAGACAAGAGTGAAGGAAATTAATTAAGAAAGAGCAGATGAGTTGATTTTTGCCTGTGTACACAAGGTTTTCTTCCTCCTCCACTGACTTTGTGTATGGCTGCATGTCTTTGCATAATTAAGCCTGTGCATCTGTGAACGCGCGTGTGTGACAGTGTGTTCCTCCCCTGCTGGTTTCTGGGAGGTCACTGGGTGTAGTGAGTTGGCACATCAGGGTTTTTCCCAGGTTAGTGCCAAGGCCGGTGCCCAAGATAATTACGGTATTACTGCGTGTGTGTGTGTGTGTGTGTGTGTGTGTGTGTGTGTGTGTGTGAGTGAGTATGTGTTTATTTTACCAGAACATTTCTCTTTTCTTTCCTTCGTTCTTCTCTGTCTCACTCTGCAGTGCGTCTGAAGCCAGTGGTGCCATCTGTCAGTTGAGGGTGTGTGTGTGTGTGTGTGTGCGCGTGTGCGTGTGTGTGTGTGTGTGTGCGTGCGTGCATCCTAAGCTTCAGAAGGAGTGAGTATATTATGCAAATGAGAGGAAGGATGAGGAGAAAAAACAGAGGGTGGCAGTGAGCAGAAGGGCAGAGAGGGGGGGTGGAATGGAAATGATTTTGTGTGTGTGTGCGTGTGTGTGTGTGTGTGTGCACGCGTGCAGTCTATATTTGTGTGTTTGAGCATCTGCCCGAGAGCTGCACAGTCAGCCATTAATTTGACCTCTTCCTGGCAACATGAGTGCCTTGTGGTTTGACACTGTGTGTGTGAACTGGAAAGCGGCTGGTACCATCGGTTCCTTTACTGGAAACACACTGGGAAGCTAGAGCCCTTTAAATGTTATACTGCATCAGGCCTGGAAAGAACAACAACAGAGCATCTCACTTGTAGAGGTCTGCACTTCTGTTGGACCGATCAAGCTTCACTCATATTCATGTTCTCACTCAAACTTTTTTAAATGGTTAAAACTCAGTCAAAACTTTCCATGACTTTCCAGGCCAGTGTTACATTGACGCATATTGACAAATTTTAAAGTTTTGACGCAAGTCTGTTTCTCTATCCTGTGTTTCCATAGAAACATGATGGAACAACAGACAAGCATCCATCTTTAAAATATTATTAAATAATAATATAAAATGTTAAAATGTCTGTATTTGTAGAATATAATTTTTTTGGGATGTTTTACATGAAGAGCCTTTATAAAAGCCCATTTTCAATATTTATGTGTGTAAAACAGTTACAACAAAACCTTTAATTGCCTTAATTGTTTAAATCTCTATGACTGCTAACTGAGTTGTTAGCATTTAAGCAGCCTAATGTGGTTTTCCTCAAAGTACACTAGGATATTCCACTATTTACTGTTTAATATACGGAATATTCTGCAGTGCACAATAGTACATTGTGGCCACTGAGTAAATGACTTATTGTCCCAGCAGAGGACGATAAGCTATTTTCATCAGGTGAGGTTCCCACCAACAACAGACTTTTGTGGAATTTGAACAGAACCTCTAAACATGCAAAGCCAGTTCCCATTCACAGGAGATGCTCTCCACACCAAATAATTTTGCCTGAGTTAATAACTTGCACTTGCGCCGACCTTTGAGTTCTGACAGTAATGAATTCATGTTTTCTGCCAAAAACACACAAACAAACTCAAACTTTATTGTTATCCTTCCAAATGTGCCAGGCTGCGAAATACAAAGCGGATGTTTCGGTCTGTCTAGCAATTCACTTCATCAGCCGAGAAAGTGAAATGGACACAAACGAGTCATTAAAACCACAGCTGGTGGGTTTGTGACATGCATCCACAGCACGCCTTGATTTACATTCGCAGAAAAGCAAGCAAACCTGCCTCGTGTTTAAGGAAATATATGGTTGGGTGTTCAGGAGTCATTCCAGTTTCTTTTTTGTTTGCTTTCTTTACTTCTGCCCTCAGGATGTGTGAGCTAAAATGTGGTTTCAGGTTTGATCATGTCAAGCTGAAAGCGTCTTGTTTACCACATCTGCTTCTGTCTTTTTTTTTTTAACCATCATCAGGACACATTACTTTGTCTCAAGCCGAGCGTGGAGTCAAACATTCTTCGTTTGGACAGACGCGCAGGTAACACAGGTCATGTGTCAGGATGTCCTCCTCCACTGTACTCAGCCCCACATCATTGGGCCTTATTTTCATCACCTCTGCCCTACGGCGGCCTTCCCTATTGCGCCCTTCTTTTTTCGTCTCACTCAAAATACCTCCATAACTTTCAATGGTTTCCAAACTCCCCTCTTCTACATTTAAGTCCCTCCCCAGCCTCCCCCACCGTACCTGGCCGACCTCCACACTCTCTGCTCTGCAGTTTTGAATTAGTTTGAAATGAAGTAGCTATTCACAGATTGCATGACGGACTGCTAATCATATGATGTTTTTTTTTTTTCGTTATGGAGATTGAAAGCTTTGTTTGCGCTTGCGTTAATATGTTGCAGCATTAACAATAAAAGATTTCTCGTTTTAGTGACATCTAGTGGCAGACTGGCACTAAAGCAGCTTTTTTTGAGGAGCGAAGCAGCAGCACTGGAGTGCAGCATCTACCAAAATGCATTACTATGAATCCATTTGGGAAAAGTCAAGATGAGAATGGATTCCAAATATTGGCATATCAGAGTAATTTATCTGGTGATATGTGGGTATTTTTCTACATCATGTAGAATTTTTCCCTCGAGAAAAGATGATGAAAATGAATAGCGTGGTGTGTTTAAGGCACCTCGGTGTGAACAACTTAAGCATTAGACTGTGATTACACAGCACATTCAGCGGCGCTTCTGTGAAAATAACCTTGATGAACCAACATAAAAGTGGGGAAACAGCCATGAAAGCAAGGTCAAAGATATGCTAATTAAAAAGATAATTACATCAAAGCTAAGCAAGAGCACTAATCCAAAATGATGGCGTAGACAGGTAGATCTAAAGTTATTCCTTCCTTCCTCTGATTTTAATCTCACCGTGCAAGGTAATTGCAGATCATTTTGAACTACAGATGGAGCATTTACATTGAGGGGCTGTTTTCTACAGAATGTGAAGAGATGGGGGGGGGGGTGTTGATGCAAATTTAGTGGCATGAAACATTCCCTCTGTCACACAGAAGAGTAGAAGTAAGGAAAATAGAGCATCGTAATGACAATAAGGTTGGCGTAAGGCATGTCAGCCCACGGGGACATCATTAGATGAGATTAGCAGCAACGGAGAGCTTATTTTTTTTTGGCCTGTGGTTCAAAGTTGTCATCAGGCGGACCTTTGACCCCCCCCCCCCCCGGCCATGGTCTATTAGTCGGATGTTGCGTGTCAACGTCCACAACTTCCTTGCATTTGGCACTGACAACAAAAAATGTTTATTATGTTCACCCCGCCACCCATCCACACGTAATCTTTGTGTAGGAGTCGGCAGAGGAAGAGGGGCCGATGAAGCGCAGTGGACAGGGAGACAGATGGAGTCTGACAATTCTTTTTAACTAGTGCAAAACAAATGATGCCGTGTCCCCTTACCTCTCCGCAGCGGCAGAATGCTAATTTTAATGGCGTAATCTTTCCCTTGAGTTTGAAAAACACAGATGAGGATGACTTGGAGTCAGTGGAGATGTGGCAGCTTGGCAGCATGTGTGTCTGTTATATTCTCACCATCCCACAGGACTGTGTCTCTCCTCCGTTTTTGCTCTCCGTGGGAGGCGATCCAGTGAACAGGCTTATAATTGCACTAAACATGGAAATGCCATATTCACACCAGGACTGCTCCGCTGGCCTAATGGACATCTTCTGTCATCTGTCTCACACTCCTTCGATTCCTGACTTCTGTCACCCCCGGGGTAGCTGCAGATTATAAACCGACCAAAATTGTGGGCTCAGGAAGTATCGTTGACCCGCTGGTGACCGTTTTAAAAAATCAGCAGCTCTTGTCTTTAAATTCGGTGGAAATTTCTTTCATGAATGTGTAACAACTGATCACATGACCCTGTTATTGAGGCACCGCGCATTCAACGACTTCCCAAATTTTAGTTTATTGTCATGGAAGTGCAGACATTTCATTCAGAGTTGTGGAACGTGACACTTGACTCTTGTAGTTGGTGTTATTAGTGCAAAAGAGCGTATTGATTCTAGGTTTGAAGGCCACTGAACATGCACCTATCAGCACTAAGTACTAAGTTTTCCACTGACTCGTGTTTCACTCAGTCCACCTCTGCCCTACTTGATTCTACTCTTTTTGGAATTGAGAGGTCAATCATGTTAATATTCCATCTGATGTTGCATCAAAATAGCTGCCGGTGACAACAGAGCAACAACAGCTGAGGAAGGATGAAGGAATTGTGTTGATCTTCTTCTGAGGACCAGGCTGAAGGGAAGGAGTGTGTATCGTTACCTTCTACCATGTCTGGTTGACAGGGATGTTAAAAGCCTCCGCTCTTGAGAAGGACAAGCTGTGATGAGACGGACGGTACATTACAGGCATAAAATTACCCGATAGATGACAACATGTAATTACCTTTAATGATTTTACTGGAAACTAATGTGTTTACCAGTGTACCAAACTGGAAAACTGGGTTTCGAATATTCCTTGAACTCCTTTAGTGGTGTTTTTTAAAAAAATCAATCTGCATTGTTTTGTTCGTCCAAGGCCCCCCGTGTGATGTGGTGCTTGCGTTTTCCTCCACTCCTTTCAGCAGTAGAAAGCGTTAGCCTTGCGAGGAGATGGACGAGGCGGCGGCGGCGGCGCTCGCTGAGCCTTGCCAGACAATGGGCTCTTTCACTCGCTCCTCCATCGGCCCAGACAAAAGTGGGACAAAGCAAATTGACAGAAAGCGCCGAAAGTTTGCATCAACGGAGAGATGAATGCTCCCCGACTCATCATCATATCTGATGCAGACAACTTCTCAAGTCTGAAATGTGGAAGGGAGGCATATTTACGCACATCTGCCAGCATCTCCCCAATAACTGATTCTGATCACCGCCCCAGTATTGTCTTACGGTTGCCTCTCGAGAAATAAAGCCTCAAAGATAAAAAAAAAATGATGGGAGAGAGAGGAATCCTAATTAATTGTGATGAATATGCAGATTGGGTTGAATCCTCTGGATAGCCGTCTCTTTTCACTGAGGTCTCCTTCAATATTTAGACAGAGCTTGGGGACAAAGACGAGGCTATGCTGAGAATACAATCAGCTTCAATTTATCCATGCTGCGACTTCTCCGACTGCACGTGTGCTTGCTTTAATTCTTTATCTGCCTCCGCTCATTTTAGATAGGGCAAAAAAAAAACAAAAACGTGTTAAAGCAGGAGGAAAGCCCAACGCCAGTGAACCGCACTCATTTAGAAGCACTCGCGCAATTTGGCCTCACCCGTTCGGGCTGAGGAACCCGCTGATATCTACTGATCAGGGGATTTAAGAGCGCCGAAAATGGAATATATCCCCCAAATTAAATGGGTTCATAAAGGCTACAGTATGCACGCCTCACCAAAATAAGCACGGTTACTTCAACGTCAGGCTCACATCGCTGCGGGCTTTAAGGTTTAAGGCGTGGTTGTTCTGCTGGTGGTGCGTTTGCAGAGGAGAAACATTTGGCTCTCCTGCTCCGCTTCTCTGACTTTGGTTGTAAAGCCAGCCTCCAGCGTTGATTGAGAGTTTGTATTTTATCGCTGTGTGCAACATTTTTCTCCCAGTTCTTCTCCCTTTTGTGTGAATCAAAACCTTGTCCTTACAATGATGAGCTAACATTATAGTGCCAGCCATGATCCCTTCGCGCAAAGTTCGAAAAAAAAAAAAAATTAAAAAAAGAAACATTTTCTTTTTCTCGGGAAATGCTTTAGATGTTAAGTAAAATTATCAAAAGGTATTCTGACAAAAGTTCAGGAATGTAAAAGAATTCTAAACGTGAACAAAGCGCTGCTGTCACACTGAATCGGTCCTTCAGTGTCGACCTTAAGAGAAAAATAAGAAGTTGAAAAGGGGAGATGAGAAGCAGGAAAACTCCTTAGCTTCAACCTTTCAACAGCTTTTCCACTTTTTTTTTCCACCCTGACTTTTCCTTTTGTCCAGCGTCAGTGTGCGAGCGAGTGTGTGTCCACGTGTATGCGGTGTGGTGAAGCTACATCTATCTCTGAGCCGCTTGATGTCTGGAAGCCGTCTTGTGATCTCTGAACCACAGGCTGGCCCACCAGAAGCAGCTCGACAGTTGGTCAATCTGGCGTGGGCCGAGATGTATCGCAGCCTGGGTGTAAAACCGCGCTCGGGCGAGAGACGGGCAGCGGCCCGAGCGATGGAGCAGCCACCTGTGTGCAGAAAGCGACGGGAGTTCGGTGTCTCATTCCCCGGGAATCGAACAGAACGTGCTGCGGCTGCAGACGTGATGTAATGACTGAGACAGAGTTAGCTTGTTGATGACTGAGGACTCAGCAGACTACAACACAATTGGTAGGCTTCCACAATTCTGTTGGAACTTTAACTATTTAGATGCAATATTATTTTCAATTTTCCTCAGTTTCTTACACGGGCGTCCCTTATGTGCAACACCATGAGCTACTGTTAGAGTCTGAGACTGTCAAATTTCGAGCCTAAAATCTAGGTTGTATCCCAGATGCATATTTTGGGGCAGTTTATTAAATTCGGGCTTCTCGTGTCATTGAAAATCAACACATCGGCCAACAAAAAGTCAGTTTCTCCAACATGGGGGGGGGGGTCCTTCCAATCACAGGTGATATCACAGGTTTGTCCTGACTGTGGCCACAGGACGTAGACTCTCTGGGCCTGTAACGCCGAGTCCATTCAGGAGCTTTTATTAACATGGACCAAAAACACAACATCTGGATGGGTTACTTATTCTTGCATCATCATAAGCATCATAAGCATCATAAGCATACGCTTCCATAAAGCACCCACCCACTAAAAAAGAGGTAGCTCTAAATTTACATATCTGCAGTAGTGTTTATATCTCTGTTTACCTTGTTGCTCCCCAGAGTGTTTGTTGCTTGAATATTAAGCAGATTTGGATATCACAGTGATTAATACTAGAAATGCTTTTGTTATTTTGTTTGTTTGTTTGTTTGTTTGGATGTCCCACCATCAGTTTAAACACGGGCCGTAATTGTTCTGCTGTGGCTCCGTGGATCCAACAGTTTTCAGACGCACATTATTGATCACCAGCATGGTTTCGGCAGATTCCTTAAAAGTGTCCCAAAACATGAAAAATCACTTTATGACTGAATAAAATATGGCCACCATCGGTCGGCATGAAATATTCATCTCTAAAAGGTGTCAAAAACAAACAGCCGGGCTTTACTTCTGCTGCTCGCGGTGTGTTTGAAATGCGTGCATAATTACAGTGTCTTCTCCCTTAATGCCTCCCAGTCTGGGTTTCATTTTTTTCATCATTTTGCTTTCCAGTAATGAGCGCTCGTTTTCTTTTCAATAAGGGAAAACATGCAATTTTGCACAATGGAATATTTAGTAGTGTTGTGTGTCCTTGGGTGGGTGTGCTTGTCTATTTACAGTTTTTGTGTGCGCGTGCGTGTGCGTGTGTGTGTGTGTGTGTGAGAGAGAGAGAGAGAGAGAGGGAGAGAGGGAGATGAAGCACAGCAGGGGGTTAAGACCTGAGATGGGGCGACTCTTGTTGTCCTCCCTGAATTATTTAGCACGTGGGGGAGTTTGTGGCTCAACACCAGCTCTGGCTTTCACGGGAGACTGCAGAGTTCACTGGTCCCCCCCCTCATTTATTTATTTATTTATTTATTTATTTATTTTACCAGCGCGTGCCGACTTCTGGTGCCTTTCCGTACACCAGGCGCGTACACGCATTGCGGCTTTGTTGCCATCGCTGGCCCCCAGTTTACCGAAAGAGGATGTACGGCCTCAGATCATCAGAGGGAATCTGTCCAGTGAGATTGACTGAAAGCTCATTTGGCCTCACTTTGCACTATTTAATCCCGTCATCAGTTTCAGTGAATTTGACAGAAGGAAACAAACAAGTAGGAAAAAAAAGAGGGGTGTGCAGGGGGGAATGGCGTGTACATGAATGTGTGATCTTTTCTGCTAAAGCTTCTTACAGTGCTCTGGGTTTCCTCTTCCTGTCAAGCGATTTGGGATTTTCTCTTTGTTTTAGTTTCTTTGTTAAAATGTCCTCCTTAGATAGAAAGTCGAGACAAATCCTTTAATGTGCGCAGGGATGTCTTGTGATGGGCTTTGTTTACGGTCTTGTCTCGGAACCGCTTCGCTGTAAGTCAAAGTTATCGGATCGAGAATCCATGCGAGTTGGCGGAAGGTCCTCGCAGGTGCGGAGACACAAACGTGTGTGTGTGTGTGTGTGTTTTCGCATTTGTTCCGGGGTGTTGGAAGTCCCTGAACTCGTGAACTTTTATTCCAACCTCAAACCCTGAAGCACAAAGCGCACACACAAACACGCGCCATCTCCCAACGCCCCCCCAAAGGCCCCCCTGCAGGTATTGGCGAATGTGTACGCTCGCTTAAATTCACTCACCTTTGCCACTCATTATACCAACATGACTCACAGGCTACCTACTTTCTCACCTCCACCGAGCTGGGTTTGGCACTTCACCCAGATTTGAAAGGTGTTTTTTCTTTTTTTTCCCCCCTCCCATGCTACTTCCTGTCTTCTCTATTTTATCCCCCCCCAATCCTTACTCTCTCTCTCTTTTCTGCTTGGCTACAAACCCACCCACCCATAGCAGGGATATGTTGGCACACAAACACCATTTTTAGAAAGCAAAACAACCCGGGGAATAACGCTGGAATATGGAAATGCATAATCTCCCTGGATGGATGAGTATCAAATCCCCAAGCGAGCAAACAAGGTAGAGAGAGAGAGAGAGAGAGCAGAGGAGCACTGTTCATTTTGCCAAGGCCAGATGGTGAGGGCAGCTTTGGATGCTGCACGCCCCCTCTGCCTGTCAGGCCGTGACATGCACACAACACGCAGACGCAATTACATCAGCTTGTTTGTACATCAGTGGTCAAAGCGAGTTATGTGTCTTATTCCCTCATTTGACTTTTTTTTTTTTTTTTTTTGCCAGCTTTTCAATCGGTTGCTGGGATTGAGGGAGAGTTTGCGAGGAGGTCAGACTAAATCTCATGTTGTTTGCGAGGATTTGACCAGCGCTTGTTTACACCTCCTAGAAGGAAATCGTTGGGTCTGCCCTGGCGGCTAACGCAGAATACAGTCACCGGCCGTTGTGGCATGGCTTGCTGGTGAACGATTGTTTCTAATTCCAGGGATTCCCGGAACGCTGATAGACACCAACGCGATACGTGGACGGGTGGCCAGGGGCCGGTCAGGTGGTGAACGACCATTTAGCATCACCTTTAACTAACTTCTTTTTGCCACGGGAGATCTTCGTTTGATATCCAATATGGCAGTCCAGACATATGGATAATGTCTCCGCTGAGTGGAGGAGGTCTCATCGCGGCTTCATCAGGTTTCATTGTGGAGATGGGAGTAGGAGCACATTGAGAAGAACCTTCAGCCTTCAAATGAAAATACATTTTCAGCTTAATTTCTGCGCCTTATACCTCCTCAAGGCAGATTTTCGTCTTTAAACCTTGGCTCTCATTTTACAAAAAACAAAATTGCTTAATCTTTAAAAACCTTTTCAGCCGTTCAGTCTAAAAATGAAAGTTACCTCATTATCTATTCAAATTAATTCGATTTCACGGGCTCTCTCGACATGACTTCACCGTGCTTCTCATTTAAGTTGGAAGACTGTGAACTCAATCGCCCACGTGGTTTAAAGACGTGCGTGTTTGTGCGTTGAAGCCCGGGTCACCTGTTGATTGCTGTGCCGTCTCCATTCAGACCAACCTAATTAGGACCTGCTCATCTTAATGAAACAGTTCTGGACATGAACACTCTACACAGTTCATCAATCAATCCCTCGCAAGCATGTCAAAATACGCTCAGCGTAATGCTGCATATGCCGCATTGACCCCAGTTAACATCTCCCAGTGTTTTCTGACAAGGCTTCCACCGCCGCCGCCACCGCAGCTGCTGCGGTGCAGCCAGCCCCACTGACGTGAAGGATGCATAAATGCGCCTGGCGACGGTGAATTTCCGCCTTCACCACAAGGCCGCGCAGCCAAACTGACCCCCGGGTGACTCGCGTGGAATGCGCCGCTGCCTGCGGGAATGCGCCGCTCGGCGTCAGCGCTGACGCGCTCGCCGGGCATGTTTCAGCGGCGCGCGGCCCGTCGACGCAACAGAGGCGGCCGTTGTTGGAAAGGCGCGAGCGAAAGGTGAAATTCCAGGATTTGGTTACAGCAACAGTTACAAAATAAGTTCAAAAGAAAAAAAAAAAAGAAAAAGGAAAAAATCATTCCAAAGGTTGCTGCCTTCTCTGCCTTCAGTTGCCACACAACCTTTCTGCTCCCTCCTTTATTCTCCTCCTCCCTTTTTTGATTTTAAATGGATGCAGCTTTATAAAAAAAAAAAAGCGCTCTTGCGTCGACGCATGCGAAGGAAATACCTCGTCCTTGCGGGGTCAGAGTTGCTGGCGAATAACAAGCCATCCACATTGTTCCTCGCCGTGCTTCGGCTCATCTTTGTTGGCTTGACAAAGAGTTTTCGTGACCCTTAGTTTTTAAAATACGTATAATTTGTTCTTCCTTGGCAGCTCCGCTGATGGAGATGTATTCTGCCGCTCCTCTGAAGTCCTTGTGCGAAGTGCATGAATATTGTGTGTTAAATTTGGAGTCCTATCTGCTCTGTCTCCTCTTCCCACTGTATTTCTGGTGTGTTTAATCAACACTTGGCCCCGCTTCCAGTGGAGCAGCCGTAGTTAAAACACACTCGAGTCTTCTCCCTTTCCCTAATGCAGTTCTAACACTGCGACTTCTTCACCCCTTCAGTGGATAAAAGCACTTTCATCCCATCTGAAGTATCAGGCTCTTTTGATAATGTCCACATCCGTATGAATCAGAACAGGGGTCTGGAGGTCTGCGAGGAAAGCGCGTTGAATGGAGGCTCAAAGATAGCTGGGCTCATTGCCATTTCAGACAGGCAGAGCGAGGCTCGGGGCAGGGCAGAGCTGGGAGAAATGGAACCGGCAGACAAGACGGAACCAAGGTCAGCCCGAGGTGCACGACCATCACGAGGTTCGCCATCCAGCCCACGTGACGTTGCCTCGGCCTCAAGATTGTTTTTTCTCCAGCCGGGAGAGGGAAAACGCTAAATGTGCACCTCCTTTCTTCTAAATTGATTCTGTTCGCAGTGTTTATGCACATCTGTGAAATCTCTGCGTACCCGGGGAGGAAAGAGTAAGAAAAAAGTGACCTCAGACAAAGCTGGATGTAAACACCCGGGCTACGCTCATCACAGTTTGTGGATTGAGCCGATATTAAAACAGGCACATGCGGGCTATTATTTCTGTTTAGAACAGATTCCTCCATGTTTTCAGTCTTCACTCTTTTACAATGTAAATGGGGATTTGGCTTCAGAATTATAACCATCGATTCCCCAGTTTCATGTTGCCTCATGCTAATATTTACTTTCAGCGAGTGAAAACTGTTGTGCGACTGATTAAACTTGGGCAGTTTAGTTAAAGAGAAGAGTTTTGTGGAACGGTCAACGCCAGGAATGTTAATTAGCTACAGCTAGATAAATCAGTTCACCTCGCAGCTTGTTATGATGTTGTAAATAATGTGTGGTTTCCCCTAATTATAAGTTTCACTGTTCCAATTTAAAAATGGCACCTTTTTAATGGGTCATTGGAGCTTTTGTGGAATAAATGTGCCTTAGTAAAGCTCGCTTAATTCATTAGAGGTGATAAAACGTCTTTTATTATTTTCAAGTTGGGATCTTCACAAAAGCCAGACGGTGATAAAATATCCCGTGTTGAATTCTATCAGTTAAACGTGAGTTTTTCGCAGCCTTAATTAACCTTCCGGTACCTCTGGTCCTGAACGTGTTAATGAATCAGTAATTACATGCTGCACATTTACTCCACAAGTCAAATATCAAACAATATCTGTATATTTTTGCCGGAGCCTACTGATGTTCCTTCAGCCTCGCAGTCTGTTTATTACAGTGCCAGGGCAACATCAGCATGCTAATTACTAACTTACACATGTTGACATCTTGCTGTATTTCCAGATAAGAAATCCCCATGGTAATTTACCTGGCAGTATAACTAGCAGTACTCAGGAGTCATCCTTTGATTTAATTCGAAGCCAGATTGATTGAACATAGCCTCAGGTCGCTGCCTGGCCTCTGCATAAACACACCAAGTCCATGTTATGTTTAATTCAGAGTCCTTCCACTGGAAGGAAACCAAACTGATCAGGACTTGTTTACACTCTCCAGCCCCAGCAAGCCCTAGCCTACTTCTAACAACTTTACTGAACTTTAACCACGCTTAACTGTGCGCATCTGTGCTCACGGAACTGTGCGTGCTTACGCGACAAATTAACTTTGCATGTGTAATGCGGATTTCCTTATAGATCCATACGTCTTCAGGGCTTGGGGCCGTGCGCCGTGTTTCGGGGGAACCTAGAGATCTGGGATACAAAGAAGCTGCGCACATTTGCTCCTTTATACGGAGGGTTTATGGGGTAAATCCACACTGTGTGACCTCTTTAGGCTCTGAAATTTCCATCATGTAGGAAGAGTTGGGAACAGATAAGAGCCCGCTCGAGCCTCATATTCACAGACTTTATCGGCCCTCGTCGGCGGGGATGATGCCAGAGCCGGTCCGTGTTTAAAGGGCCGTCACACAAACACATGTAGAGTAGTACAAAAAGTCTGCCGTCAACACACATCCACAGATTTTGACTTTTTTTTATTTTGTTTTTCTGCAGACCTCTGGACAAAATCTATGTGGAGGTGTGTGTGTGTGCGCGCGTGTGCGCACGTGTGTGTCCCTGACAGCTCTCTGTACCAACAGTGCCTGTAGCACAGCAGATACCAGCCAAAGATTAGGATGTAATTACACGCCACTTTCTGCTCCATCTCTCTGCCCAGGAGAGGCAGCGAAAGAAATGAAGAGAGGGGGGGAGACAGACAGACGTGGTCTGAAAAGAAGGGAGGTGAGGAGGAGATAAGGAGGAGCTGGGATGGGCGTGTGTCAAAACTGTGTTGTGTCTCTGTGGGACGTGTTAACCCAGTATTGCCCGCTGCACCCAATTTTTTTTTTGCACACACCGCAAAAGGGCTCCCAAAAATACCCCCTAAACCCCCCCTCCTCACTGCACCTGCCTCCGTACCCATTTTGGCTTGAGATGTACCCCCGGTTGCATTTTCATTGGCTGTCTGTCACCATGGTAACGCAGCGAATACACCCCCCCCACCCGTCCCGTCCCGCAAAATCAGAATGTGTTCACGCCGCACTTGTGCCCTGAGCGCCAAACATTAGGATAATCCCCTCTCTCATTTAAATGTAAAGTCAGCAAAAGAAAAAAGTGGCTCTTGCAGAAGTGTTATAAATTTATAAGAGAAGTGTGTGTGTGTGTGTGTGTGTGTGTGTGTGTGTGTGTGTGTGTGTGTGTGTGTGTGTGTGTGTGTGGGGACAAGTGAAAAACTGCCATGCTGCTCCTTCCACATACTGTATGTCCCCTCCACACACAACAGGAAGAAAAATTACAGCAGGAAAACTTCTCAAATCTAACCCTTATTTTTATTCTCTGTCTTCATTTACCTTACCTTCACTGTATCCTTCATATTCCCGTACCCCCCCACCCCTCTCCATTTTTTCCTTGCGGTGACATTTTTAGGTCACCTCTCATTCACTTTCATCATCCTCACCCCGGAATGGTATATGCACGCGTGGTTCGTATACACGCCAGGTGAAACTGGTGGAAGTGGGATGCAATAGAAATCCCTCTGGGGAAACATCAGGGAAAGCGTGATCTCCTGGCATTCCCGCTCACTCCCTCCCGGCTGTCTTTTGAAGATGGGAACGGTGGTGTTAGAGGAGGCAGATGTCAGACTCGCAGGGACCTCAAATGCAACACCTATGCATGCATGTATAGGTGGATACATCCACTTCCCAACCATTCCTTCCCCCTGGTTCTGAATATGCAAATGTGTTTCCCATCTTGATATAGGAAATGGGGAGAATCCTGCTCACGTGTGCTGGCGTTCGGAGCAGGCAAGTTTTAATTCCACTTCTCACCAAGAGAAGGGGGGAGTTCCACATTTCCGCAGGATCAAAAGCTTTTAGGGGATTTCGGAGCTGGTATCAGCACCGTGCACGTGTGTGTGCGCGCGCGTGCGCATTTTGCGTGAAGGCGGGCGGGGGTCCAGGGGGCTCTGACACAGATGTGAACATAGAAAAACAAAAACACGCGCGCTCACAGCCCTCCTGCATTAGCACATTCGCGGCGTGGCATCACAGGCGGATAAAACAAACAAATGCGCATGTAACGAGTCCCCTCCTACGAGACCCCCCCCCGCACACTACACATGCACAAACGCACACTACACACTTCATTATTAATTGATTCGCTTTTAATTGCGAATGGAAAATTCCAAATCTGGATCCCTTATAAAATTTCTAAAAAAAACAATAAAAATGAAATGCTATTTCCAATTCAGGGTTTCTTATTAATGTTTGATGAACTTTTAAGAGTGAAGGACTGACAGAACGAAGAGTAGCTCCACAGTAGCGGTGCCATTTAAAACTAACACTTGTCCTTCATTCATTACAGTGACTACAGCCTAAGCCGGAGATACATTCCATCATTAGGTATTATTATTTTCTAGCTCCGAATATGACTTTAAGTGTTTGACAAGTAGAAACATAGAATAACTTCAAAAATGTACATGATACATGACTATTCACCTGGGTAATGATGGTTTCTGCCCTTTGCCCTGCCCCAGCTCCTCTTCTCCTCCTTCACCCCCCCCTCCTACTATGAGGCGGGTCCAGCTCAAGGTTTCTTCCTCTTAAAAGGGAATCTTCTGCCACTTTTTTCAGGGCCAGGTCCCGGGCTTCCGTAAAGCACCTTCTGGCGGTTTTGCCTGTAACAGACGATATATGAGGAAGGTTGAATTGGATCATGGTGCCGCTAGCTTTATTTGAACATAACAGTCATGACTGGACACATTTCAGTGCCAAGATGTGATAACGGTGATGTCGCCTCCATGTTGGCAACAACAGGACCCACGTGATCGTGATCCTGAACGTAAAGCCGCTCCAGTGCTGGCGCGCCCTCTTACCGACATCAATCAATTAGGCAAACACGGAGCAATCGCCTCTCCCAGCATGTTAAAATCAGGAGTGGATTACCGAAGAGTTTCTAAATTATACAGAAATCGCGGCTGGATTAATTCCTTGTGACATCAGCTCGTCTGCGGCTTCTAAGCCATATTTAGTTGACGATCAAATAGCTTAACCTGGCCAGTTAATCCCATCCTAATATTTCCCTAATCTGTCCCCAATCCAAACTATAACAGAATCAGCATTAGTGGCAACTTGTTTGCGTTTCAGTCTTTTTCCACTCTTCCTGTCTAAAACATCAGTTGGTCCTGCACCTGTTTTCGTCTGTGTTCATCTGTTTTCTTCTGTATGTGTACGTGTGTGTGTGCGTGTGCGTGTGTGTGTGTGTGTGTGTGTGTGTGTGTGTGTGTGTGTGTGTGTGTGTGTGTGTGCGTGCGTGTGCGTGTGCGTGTGCGTGTTTTCCTGTAAATTTTACTTCACATTCAGGCAGTGTGACTCAAATTCTGGCAGCCGCAGCATTGTAACACACACACACACACACGCGCGCGCACACACGCACACACGCACAAACACACAAACAGCCTGATTGAAGGCACAGACCTAAACAGAGGATTAGTGACTTATCATCAAGTCCCTGGAGTTTTGATGTTAGCTAGGTTATGTTTCCTGCTAAGGTTCTTACACTTAACAATACGCAGACGACATCCAGATATTATTCATTATGCTTTTGAAGAGCACTTTATTTGATGAGGGAAAAACGGGGGATGTAGCAGGATGTTGAACAGTGAGTTCAACATCCTGCTGGACTTGTTTGTTTGGAGCAGACCCAACACCATAATCAGATCAACATTTTCCACCGAGTGTCGAAAAGCGAGCAAGCAGGGAGCGTGACGGGGATCATGACGAGGGTTTAGCTCTGCGAAGGGCCCGGGAACAGATTTTTTTTTTTTTTTTTTAAAGGGGAGAGGGATGAGTGGGCGGAGATGAAAGAAGAGACGGCAAAGTTTTCGGAATCTGGGGGAAATGATTGGCGAGCGGGGGGGGGCGGAAGCTAGCGCTGGGCCAAACGTATCAGCCTGCGAGTGTTTCTCTTTTATTAAAAGTCATTTATCAGCGTGTCAGCGGCTGTGACGTGATGGATCTAGCACACTTTGATTGATCTCAGAGTTATTGGGAAATTGATTGCTGTCATTGCCGTGTTTTATCTGTGAAAACCACTTATTGGACAGGGTTTTATAATGATATTTGATTTTGATGAGAATGTCAATGAATCATGATTAAAATCTGCAGTGTTGTCAGGAGTTTTTGTGACTAAGCTAATCAAAGTAATCTGAAAAGGGTGTTTTGGGGGGGTGAGATGCTGACTGATGCGTATGCACCTTTCACACAAAAAGAGGAATTCGTGTCCTCGGGCTTCTGTGCTGCACTTTTATAAGGGACATCATCATTATTAAATCCTACCAGGGAACATTCTTTAAATTAAAAAGTCTGGGCACTTTCCCATCCAAACAAACCTTTTTACAATCAGGCTTTTTAAGCTTACGCCTTGTTTTTGCCTCAAAGTGTGATCTAATGAGTGTAGGGACTCGGTTGGAGGGCCACAGAGGTCAAGTGGAAACAGCAATGAGTTCTCGGTGGAACCCCAGCAGATGGTACCAAAACAGGGGGAGGGAATTTGGGTGGGAGAGGGGGCGTTGACGGGGTGTGACCAGCGGGAACGAATATGAGGTGAGAAACTCAATATTTAAAACGAACAAACCTCTAAAGTTTAGTACACCCCCCCACCCAAAAAAATAATTCATTACTCGCAACACAATTTCCATGAGCCAGAAAATGATTTATGGAATGTTCAAAAATATTCCCAGTGTGCATAACGGTTGTTTTTAATCACAATTACAACAGAGTTTTAGTTGTAAAGTAATGACTCGCTTCTGCCTCCAGGACCCCTCCTTTAATTGAAAAAGTTAAATTGTCTAACAAAAATTTGACATTTGGGATCAAAGTTTAGAGTTTTGTATCAAAGCACATGCTAGGGGGCACTTTGGGATGTTGGGGCAGGTTTATTCTGATGAAATTAGACACACACTCTGAGGCTTTGTGTCATGAGCTGTACCTAAACTGCACACACACGCACACACACGCTAAATTTAATAATTTTTTTTGCAGTGTAAATCATGAAATATATCAGATTTCTGATTCTGAAGCCGCCAGCCATTTTAAGATAAACTGAGGAAATTCGTCGTCCCATCTGATTAAATAGTAAACATCCGCGCGGCGCTTCCCATTAAAGTTTTATTTTAGGGTGCAGTGTAATTGCCACATCACAGGAGCCAGAGCCATGCCAGAATGTCACAGGGGGTACAGGGATCAGTCGGGGGAAGAGGAGGGGGTCAGTGCACCCCATCTGCACCATCTGCGGCACATCCCATGACCCCATTCACCGTCAGTGGGCCATGTCCCACTTCATAACATGTCATAATGACAAGTCACCAGGAAATAATCAGGATGCTCATTTCAACTTAATGAAATGGTGCAATTTTGTGGGCTCTCAGGGGGCTTTTCTCACAAAAGCATCCAAATCAAACTGAAATTCCATAATGAAAGTTTAATGTGTCTAATATACCTCACCCTCAGATTAATGGAATATTTATAGTACTTTTGGCCTTTTCACACTAAATATCACCATCTTTAAAATCCCTTACATTCCCAAATCCCCATTCTTGCTATAAGGGAACACTCAGCCTAATAGGAATTGCTGGCACACAACAAGCACAGCTTGTTTTAGACTGAAATGTATGGGATTGAGTTCTATAAGACTAGGGATTTTCTCAATCCCAGTATTTTATTGCACCCAGCCCATATATAGCTGCGATGTGGGCTAACATTTGGTAAATATGGCGGATAATTCTGTCGCGCTGATAGATATAGATTGAGCTGAGCCTCTAGGGTTAGAGGATGTAAGGAAACAACAAGGTTCTAATCAGTGGTGCTGTGATTGCCTCTAGGATTAAAATAATGTGTTTTGATTGCATCATGCGATCAAACCCAATTGACTCTAAATCTGCTTGTGAATATAGATTGTGTGCATGTGCATATCTTTGTGCTTAGTGATTCAAGAGCATATGTTAAAGGGATCCATCAATGCCATTTTTTATCGACCCCTCCATTTCTGTGCATGGGCACTCACACACTCACTGGGAGTCAATATCACTCTGCTTATGACTCAGGGAAACAGTGTGGGAGTGATTTATTTAGATGTGACAGATGCGTCTTCGGCGTACCGATCTGTCCCGTGTGATAAGATTAGTCACATCGGACGCCTCCCTTTAACTCGGCTTGTGCGCGGTTTGATTGGAGGTCCTCCGTGTGTCGGTCAAGGAGTTTGTGTGTTTGCGGGCAGTGAGCTAATCCCCAAGAGCAGCTGCGCTTCAGCCTATGGAGCATCTGCTCGCGCTGCCAGCGTGCTTATATAACATTCTGTTGACCTCAAATTATGGGCAGTCAATAATGATGATTAGGCCTGATCTAATGGTTTTGGATTGATAATGTGCTTTCTGTGGCTTTGTAACAGCTATTGTATCATTGTATCAGGGTTTATTTGGACTACATCTAAGTGTTGGAATATTTCAGTGAGAAGATCCTATGAAAACAGCCTCTAATTTGGTCATTTGTCAATTTTTTGAAACCCAAAATAGACGTTCATGATAGTTACTGCTTGAAAACAAAAAATCTATAAAATCTAAAGGCTCAGTCCTGTTTTCCCAATGGTAATTACAGCAAGAGCCACACAGCAACAATTAAGAACTTGTTTTTGGAAGTCACTGTTTGACTGTAATTGATTACCAAACTCTTAGACAAGGTCGGATGCAGTTAATGGGCTGTAACTTTCAGTACTAAATTCAATCAAGGAATGTTGGACACACACAGACACACATATGCAGACACGCACTCAGACATGCACACACACACACACACACACACACACACACACACACGCACAGATGCTTGTGCATGTCAGGATCAAAACCAAATATAGACTCCAGTGCAGAATCACAACACTAAATGTTAATGTTGTTCAGGCTCATTTATTGTCCCACTTTTTCTTTTCTTATCTCCAAACAAAGCACTGGACCTCCTACTAAAAATACTAATGGGCTGATTTGAACTAAACCAAGACGATCTTTGATCGCATTCAGAATTTATTACGTCTTTGTGTTTGTGTTAGAACCCTCCATTTTTTTTTATGCATTTTAAAGAGCATTGGGATCAAGTGCACCATTATGTTGCACTGAGGTCTGAGTGTCTTTGAAGTGTGTGTGTATATGCACGTGTGTCTATGTGCGCGTGTGTGCATGTGTCTGCACTCCCAATCTGTGCCTGCTGTACCCTAAAGTAGTATATGTTCTCTACAAGGTAATTGGATTACTGAATTCCTCAAACGCAACTGCTGAGACCCCCGAGTACTATTTTATGCCTCCTCAGCAACCTCGTTGCTCCCTGCTTCATCCTTTGCTCTCATTTTAACTTTTCCCAAGACGTTCTCAATAGAGACCCCCGTCGATTTGCACGAAATAACCAGAAGCACTGACAAGTAGCAGTGAAAGCACACAGGATTCCTATTCCAGCTCTCTGACCCATTTCCACTGTAAAAAAAAAAAAAAAAAAAAAAAAAAAAAGGCTGTGAATCTCCTCCCATCCTCTCCTGCATCGCCTACCAACTTCTGTCGGATTGCATCAGAGTTGACTTACTGTACATGGCGAGCGTGAATCCGTGCGTGTTGCATTTGACAGCGCCTTGTAGCATGTGTGTCAAGGTCGGCCCTTGTTTCGAACAACCTCTTCACTTTCCCCCCTCTCATTTAATTGATCTCGAAGAAAAAAAAAAAAAAAAAAAAGGCGAGAAATGTACTATATATGTGCAAATTGAGATTTGTGTGAGGCAGTCTGCTTCACGCTCGGTCTGGGGGCAAG
Source organism: Lagocephalus sceleratus (assembly GCA_911728415.1). Classification (NCBI taxonomy): domain Eukaryota; kingdom Metazoa; phylum Chordata; class Actinopteri; order Tetraodontiformes; family Tetraodontidae; genus Lagocephalus; species Lagocephalus sceleratus. Next base: position 6,182,711 of record CAJVRN010000087.1, on the reverse strand, counting down.
GTAATACCCGTGGATATATCCAGTTGAAATGGGAGGGGAATGATTTAATAAGGAGGGTGTAATAGAGGGGAAGGAGTGAGGAGCAGATAGGATGGATGAATGTTTTGATCAGAGCAATAAAGAAGGACCCCTACCCATGCTTTTTTTTTCTCTTTGCCCTGGGGTTTGAGTGTGTGTGTGTGTGTGTGTGTGTGTGTGTGTGTGTGTGTGTGTGTGTGCATGTGTGTGTGTGTGTGTGCTTCTGCACACTTCTACTCTAACAAAGCAGTGGAAAGAGAATGAAGGGAGACAGCCAGGGGAATAGTGTAGAAAACAGAGAGACAGCTCCAGTAGACTCCATTCAGTCAGCGCTGCACCGGACCCAGCTCATCTGCTCCCCGACAATGGAGAGGTCACTGTGAATTAGAGGCTCTGGGAGGTTCAGGAGACGGAAGCGGACAAGACATGCTTGCATCAATGCATGCACATATTGTATATGCGTGCCCACAGCACGCTCGCTTAGCGCTGCCCATCTTTTCGTCTAGTTCCTCTATTTCTGTCCGTCCAGCTCTAAGACTGTCTTGGCTCTAAACAGGTCCTCAACAGGCTAAGCATTGTGCAACGCCCCAGAGACTGAGTGTGACATTTAGTGCGCTTGGTTCCATTTCCCGTGTCATTATCGGCTGTCTATTCTGCTGTGCTTCAACGACAATAGGCACTGTCTCGCTCCAAACAAGACCTACCGCTGTTGATGCCTGTTGAGAATAGGCAGGGGCTTTTTGTAGGGCTACAAATGGCCTCAGTCCTCCTGATGAGATGTATCGACTGGGCATCTCATTCAGAGACGAGCTGTACGGTGTTTTGAGGGCTGTCAGAGCGTATGTTGTCAAATGGAAGCATAATTAGATTCCATTTTCTTTTTAAATGTAGGTAAAAAAAAATATCCCACTGATGAAAAGCAGGGAAGCCTCAGAACAGGAAGTAAGAGAAATTGAAGTTCTTGAGTTGATACAATGGATGATACAAAAAATGTCCTTTCCAAAGACAGAGCTTCTCAACAAGGGGTTAATCTGGTTATATTGATTATGCTTGTAGATTCAGTATCTTTTCATCAAGCACAAGCTTGATTTATGGCAATGCAGATAGTCTGAGAGCTAACATGTGATAGGCAATGGGCCCCCGCTGTTGGATATTTGAGTATGCACATCTCATATGGATCTGCTAAAGAGCTATAACATCTCTCGTGTCTGTCTTGTGAGGTTTAACTGTGCTGTGATGGAATTCTTTAGCAGTTTCACAAGCTTGTCAGGAATCTAATCACCAGTTACACAGTGGGGGGGTGGGGGTGTCTATGCTTCAGCCTGAGCATTGATGGAAGGCTATAGGAGAAAATACAAATAACTCCGGCCCCTGAAATTCTTCATGTGTAATTTATTGCCGTCCTTGACAAAACCTGATGTATGCTAACAGCCGTCTCATTTGTGACCGTACAAGCTGTAACATATGCCCTGAGAGCATTTGAAACGATGTTTTTTGGGCGCTGGCTAGTACAGTTTTACCTGATTTATAGGCTTTTATGTTACTAATTGGGGTCAGGGCACGAGCAGTAAAAGAGGAAGATAGGGGAGATGGAGGTCAGCCTGTTTCTGTCTTGTTTACCATGGCTCCCCGTCTCCAGCCACCCCAGCTAAATGTACACATCACTTTTGTGTGTGCGTATGCATGAGCACAGTCCTGCTAAGCTGTTAAACACATTGTATATATTTATCCTTGGGGATGAATCCAGGGCATCCAACTGATGAGTCTTGGATTTAGCCTGATCAGTCTGGCTTTGGGGGCAAAGAGGGAGGGGGGCGACGTAGGCAGGCTGGGGATGAGTCACTGTTATGCAGCCGGTGGCTAGCACTTAAATGGATATATAAGCATGCGGCCTAACCCTGTTGACACGATGTTGGTTTAATCTGGGCAAGTCAACCGGTGCATTCGTGAGAACTGGAGAGAGAGTTAATCAAGTAAAATGCAGCCTCACCATCCAGTAGGAAAAAAAAACAATAGAGGGGGAGGTAGTGAAAGCATGTATTCTCAATCCAAAGCAGAAGGTAAACCGACTCTTCACACCGACGACAAAGGCTTCATTTTCTGTCTTCTGCTCTGGTCAGGGTCAGCCGGTGTGTGAGAGGCAAGAAGAAATCCCATTAGTAGAACATCAGGTGCCGGTAGGAATATAAGGGAAGCCAGCTTACATGCTGCTGCGTGTCACAAAGTGCCTTTCATTAACGTTTAAACATCATTGTGTACTATAATGAATCAAGGCTGCATCATTAAGCCAACTTTCCATCCCCCACCCCCGTCTTCTACAGCCTGGACACTCCCCACTTTGCCTCCAGAGATAGTTAAATTGCAGGTTTAAAGCACAGTACAATGCAGTTTTTGTCCCATATTAAGAAGTTTACATTTAATTTTTTCCCATAATCGCTGTCTAATTGTAACAAGCTATAGGTTCCAGACAAATTGGATTTTTTTTACCAATAAGCCAACCCTATAGTGCTTTAAGTGCCAGAATATATGTGATCCCAATAAAACCTGTCGCATGCTATGATAACATCTATGATAGATGCCTACAGAGCATTAAAAATGTTTTTTCGATCCCAACATCTATAGGTTTACCTGATTTACACACTTTTATGGTACTAAAAGGGGTCCAGATTTATAGTGCATCTGATTTATTGTATTTCAGTATTCTTTTGACAATAGCTTTTAGGTAGTTATTTGATACCATAAAAACTGGGAAACGTCATTACTTACACCTGAGCTCCACTCTGGGTGCCTTTTAATGGAAGCCAGTGGTCTAACCCCTCCAGGCTGTGCTAAAGGTGTTGTTAAACCATTTTTCTGCACAACAGAGCAGTTTTACAGACAGCTGGGTCGCCTCTAGAATAAAGAGAAATTGGCCTTTCTGCCTGTCCTGGACCTCGCCGTGCTTTTCTCCACCTCCTCACCTTTCCTCCCGTTATCCTCCTTCTCTCACCCCTTTGCTGTCCGGCGCTATTTGTTTGTGTTTGCCTCTCCAGGAAGTTTGAACAAAATGCCGGTGCGCGTCTCTTTCCTCCCCCACCTCCACCTTGCTCGCCCCAGCTGCTTCCTCTGTCCTCCCTCTCCACGCCTCAGCGGGGCTCCTCCATCCCCTTCCACCCCCATCCATCAATCCTAATCCCTAACCTGCGTTCCACAGCAGGGAACAGGGTCGGTACAGGGCACCAACAAACTCTCCACCCTGCCACAACATCAATCCCACAATGCACCTCATTTCCCTCGCAGCGAGCGCAGCACTCCCCCCACACAAGCACCCTGGTGCTGTTGTGCGCCCGCTCCCGATTGGCCGGCAGATGGTGCATTCAAGAAGAACATAAGGTAGAGGAAAAAACAGCAGTTTGCCTTCTACCAATAGAAATGTAACTACCGACCCTGGCGTGGTTGAGCCTTGCCTTTAGCAGGATTTGCTCTTTTTGAAGTTTTTATAGCTGCCCAGTCACTGGGGGTTATGGGACCAGCTGTTAGGCACATTCAGAAGTGTTTACATCTGTCACTGTGCGTGTCTGTAGGAGTGAGTGTGTGTGTGAATTCCAGGATGTTGGCGCAGCGCTGCCACCGACCTTGGAGACAGGAAACCTAAACTTACTTTGTCATCACAGACGGAGCGGACAGAACAAGGCCAGGCTCTCTGTCTGAATGCCTGGATGAGACAGGGAGCCGGTTTTCAGGAGGGTGAGAAATCCGAGAAATTGTTACTCACGACATGTTTCGGGAAGGAAGTAATGCACAGAAACTTAACAAAGTGTTATGATCATATTCTTCGCGCTGCTAATTTAGATTTGAATCATACCTGGTTGCATCAACAAACCAGTCAGGCTCGCCATTAGCAGCCTCTGCATGTAGTACGAGGAGAAGCCGGCCTGAATGAGTGCATAATGTGCATAGGGGCTCACATTAATGCATTCAAAGAATTAATTATGTAAACACGGACATGAGCAGTGGAGATCTGGCCTGAGGATGGTTCATCCTGCAGAGACGAGCAGGCCGTTTGGTTTACTACCTTAAGTGACCTGCTGGGAACACACACACAGACACACACACACACACACACACACACACACACACACACACACACACACACACACACACACACACACACACAGATGTATGTATGTCCACAATTATCACACAAGCCCTCACAGTGATGGGCAGTATACATCAAACAATGATCGCTCTGCAAGTAAACATGCCCATCAAATGCACTAGAAAGCTCTAAACCCGTCAACAGTCACAGTCAACGTATAAGTACAAGCCATACGTGTGTTTATACACACACACTCACAAGCAATACTACTTCAAATAAATCTGCATTGTAGAACATCTGACCAAGAGCAAAAACATCAGAAAGGGAAATTCCCCTGGAATTAACTACTGGTAACTTACTGATATTGGTATTACCGCCCTTTTCTGGTAATCCAAACAGAGATCAGAGCCTGTCAGTTCACACTTAACATTAACATGCGCCTCCGCGCACGTCTCAACTGACCACTTGTAATGGGACCTCACTTCCTGACTCTGTACGCAAATAAACACGTTCAGCGCTGGGACAAACAGAGTTCAAAACATTCGCTGCATTTACAAATTTGACATAGACAGGGTTTCACAATATTTGTAATGCTCCTTTGAGCACAATAACTTACTGAGAAAAAAAAAAAAAGGTTTAAAAACAGTCGGGGGACTTTCCGCACATACGGTAGTGAGTTTAGCTTCATCTTTGCTGTATCTGTTAGACATGTTTATTTATATCAAATGCTGTCTCCTCACATATTTACATAAACTACTGTGTTTCTATTCAAGTTCCTGCTCAGTAGCCTGGTGGAAACCATCAGCCTGGCCCTCCAATCCTTTTTTTTTTTCTTTTACTAACAGTTTGAACCAAAAAGTGATAGGTAGGTGGATTGGTAGCGTGGAGTCTTCAAGGTAAACAAAGCAGGAATAATGATATGTGCAGAGCGGGGTTGGGGTATCTCAGCAGCATATTTTTGCCCCAGGTTGCTTAGCAATATTCTCATTTCCCTGTTGGTCAACATGCATCAGGTGCAAATTCTGTCTTATCTCCAAACTCTGAGTCAAACCCTTGCCGTTTCCCCAGGCTGAGGATTATTTTGAATGCATAATCCAATGTTTTCTTTCTCTCCTTTTGTTTTCCATACTTTTTTGCACCACTTTGTCATCCTCGGAGGCATCCGCATGAGGCAGACAGATGGGAAGTGGCAGAAGATGGCAGCCAAGGCAGTCTTTTTCATAAAAATGCTCCCATGTCACAACTTAATGGAAAGTTGCTTTCCGAGCCAAGGGGTTGTCGTATTTCATTGCCTTTAATTCTGCTCTGCAAGCACAACAAGTCAGGATACTCCCACCCTATCCGTGCGTTGCGCCTGTGCATGTGGACGCGCGTGCCCCAGCATTTTGTTTTTCTGTGATGTAATGGAAGACAGCAGCGGTGGCTGTTTGTTCGCCCTACTTTCAGTCCATCGGCTCTTGTCATCTGGAGGAAAGTCCCACGGTTCCTCGCACGTGTGTCCAGTGGGTGGGGGGGGGTGGGGATGCCACACCTGAGCCTGGTAATTAGCTGCGGTAACCCCAGGAACACACGTGGCAACGCCCCCCGGTTAATGACACCGACATGAAGGATATTTGTTATATGTCTTCGTTTCCCTGGAGATCATCAGGCAGCGTCTTACCACTGGAATTTCATCTTCCCCGTGTCAACGTGTCTCGACTGGACCGCAGTTCCGCCAGATGTATGCCCCTCAGCTACAGTACCGCTGCCATTTCTCACCGTTTAAGTGTCTGGCCCACATTTATGTTTTCATGACTATTGAAGGGATCAGGAGGAGTGTTATAGAGACGACTGCAGCCTCCATCCATCGCTGCCTTCAAACCTTTATCTCTCCATCCCACCTCTAACCCTGGCCAGCGATCTATCTCTGCCCCTTCTGGTTGCTCGCGGCTACTCTCATTACTTTCTGGGGTCCAAGAAAGGAGGCACACGTCGGGAATTGTCCCCCTTTATCTCTCTCAATTTTTCTCTCTTGAGAAATGAAGGCTCGGAATTGTCACCATGTGTACTGTGACCGCGTCTGTGTGTGTAGATGTGTGCGTATGTGTGTGTAGGTGTGTGTGTGTGTGTGTGTGTGTGTGTGTTATAGGGAGAGCACGAGAGATAATGGGGCTTGGTGGGGTGTAAATGGGGTGAGATGACAGACTGGAGTCAGGAATCGGGGGTTGAGGAATAGAGGCAAGACACTTAAAGGGGATGAGGATGGGGTGGCTGTTGTCATGGAGACAGGTCTCTATGGAAACAGCCCGCTTTTTTTTTTTTCCTCCCAGCCAGACAGGGGGTGGTCTGCTGACTGCATGTCTGTGAGGGGTGCATGTGGGTATGAGACATCAGAAAAGCAAAATAATGATATGCAAGCCCATATTTCCATTTTGAAGCTAAATATGAACGTGAATGTTCCAACATACTGAACAGCAGAAATGGAATAGTATGCTACTATGATCCTCTCCAAGATTACCACCATCTTAATTGTGCAGTCATGACACAATCTTTAGCTTACCATCAAAACACAACAGAAACAGTATATGTATCTGTCTTAGCAATAAACAGGTTAAATAATGCTAATTTCGAGCTTGTTTTGATTCTAAACAAGCAACAATATATAGCATGCTTAACAAAAACATATGGCAAACAGAATTTAAAGCACAGAAAATATACATCCACTCCTGCTTCCATGATCTGACTTTCCATCTGCTGCAGCCTTTTATGAGATGTTTGTGGTCATGAGAATATTGTTGTGTGTGACAAAGTGCTTTACACACTCACTGCCAAGTGTCTGAGAAAGCAACTCTGGTGTCTCCAGCCTTTTATTCTTTCTCTACCTGTGTTCTTTCAGCCTCCCCGTAAACATAATTACAAGAGAAATACTACAGTAGTACAAGTACGTAAATAAACACCGTCTTTCTGTTACATAACAGGTCTTGTGTCTTCTCTAGTTATGCAGCGATTTCTTTGAGTGTACGAGAACGTGGATGATGCTGAGACTTTCAGTAAAGCCACTCAGTGCTGCGGGCCAAATCACACCACTCCTACTCCTCACTGTTCTCATACCGGCAGCCCTAGCTGTTGCATCAACATTTCATAAGGGCCTAAATAAAGAAACGCAATCTCATATAGAGGCAGAGCACTTTGCCTGCGCTGTTAAGTTGAATCTGCGTCAAAGTGTGTTTTTCATTACGAGAAGGTTCTTGTGTGAAAGTGCCGCTAATCACTACTGGAGACATTTTTCACCTTTTGTTGGGGGTGTGGGGGAGGCATTACAGGTTGTTGCGCAGTGGAGCCGCACTGTGTGAAAGTGTGACATGCAATAACGCTGTTGAATGCTGTTGCTGTGAAAAGATGGCTGCAACCCGCTTCACCATGTCCAAAGCCGCAATAAATTTACAGGGCTGCTTCAACAACAACAAACTCCAGGCCTGACTTTATTGGGTTCATCACTGGTGCACCACTCTAACCCCTCCAGTACTGCTATGAAGGGAGGGGCTGAGAACAGGTATTCGGCTCCTGCACTCTGGGTTCTCACCGTTAGCTGCCAAATCACACACTCTGGACCTTTAAACCAAAGCAACCAATTTGTCATTAGCATGTTTTTGATAATTAAAAACAGCTGGAACCTGCACCCTTTGTAAATGACAAATCAGTTTTATTTGTTTTTACAGTTTTTAATTTAGATTGTGTGATTACATGTTCCGCATCCCTGTAATAAGTGAAGATAAAGTTAAGCTTTCATTGTTTTTGCATCATTTGCATGCTCCCTGTGTTACACACAGTCTGCTGCACAATTGGCCATTAAAGCTTACATCATGACTAATTTATATGCATTTGGAATGAGCGGCGCACGCGACTTTACCCCGGCAAATCATCCAGCACAGGCCCACAAAAATAACCAGATTTTCCAGACTCATCTACTAGAACTAAACCGTGGCTGTAATCAGGTTAAAGCCCGAGCTGCGCATTCCCAAGACAGGAGCGTGTGAGGTGAGCCCTGTTAAAAAAAACAAAAAAACAAGCCCCGCCCCCTCATCCATCCATACGACTGTGACTCATAGACGCTCCGCATATAGAGCGATCTGCTTGTGCATCAGTGCAGCGATGCTTCTGTGTCCTCACGTCACCTCTCGGTAACTTTGTTACAGCCACTTCAGTAAAGTCCCCGCAGCATGGCGTGTGACTGGAATCTGTTTACGAGCACCGTGCCAGTCGGCTTTGGTCGCCGCCTCCTGTCTTTTTAAAGGTCTCCTCTCAAATGATTCAATTTTCCATTCAATCTGCTTTGTTTATGGAATTGTTAGACAGTATCAGGAAAACATCTAAACCCAATTTCATAAGAACACAGCGACAAGAAAATAATAATTACTCTATTCCCAGTGTCTAGGTTTCACTTGTGTAATCTTGTTTGACCGTGGCGTCTGACTGTAAACATTCATCCCTCGGAATTGTTCATTTCTCTTCATTTGCCCTGAACTCATCTGAACTTCACCGTCCTGGTTTCCCCCTCCTCTTCATCGCCCCTCCCACCGTCCCACCTCATCCTCCCGCAGCTCGAATCCACAGCACTCCTCGCTTCCCTCCCCTCAGTCCCCTCAGCCCGCGCTCTGTCCTTTGCCTTGAAACCAAGAGTTAACTTTAGGTAAGCGGGGCAGGTGATGCAGGGTGAGAAAGGGAAATGGGAGCAGCGTGACTGAGCTGGAAAACAAGCGAGGGTGAGGGCAGCCGGGGTGAGACGCACTGTATGCGTGTTGGAGGGAGTGGGGGAGGAATTGAAATAGTTTCCATCCTCACGCTGCAGAATTACAGCCTGGATTCCCTCAGACTGAAGACTGAATCCCCAGAGAATGACCAAGGCTCTTTTTTTGTTCCCCTTTGCCTCACTCCTTCTCCTTAATGTTCAGTGCTGATAAACTGCTGGCATCCCATAAGCAAAAAAAGCGAGCGAGATAAGGCCCCCCGCTAAAATCATCGGTCGGCGCTCCTCGTCTTTCCTTTTTAAATCTTTGTTTTCTCACTCCGTGCCACTCTCCGGCTGATGGGGATTAAGAGGCTGGTGAAACAGTTCAAACATATGTGGCTTTATCACAGCCACCCATGCATCAGCCGTGTGTGTGTGGGTGGGTGAGTGGGTGTGTGTGTGTACACGAGTGTGTGTTTCCAAGCCCGCCTGCGTCTGTGGTATTCACTCATGCCTGACGGTAATGTACTTGCACTGGCGTTTGAACTCATTATGACTCAAAGACACCGGGTCAAGACTCCGCACACTCAGCACATTTGCATCAGCGTTGTGTGTGTGTGTGTGTGTTTGTTTGTCTCCGTCTGCGCGAGCGCTTACATTATGTATGGATGCACGTGTCACACGTCTTTGATCGCGCGTCTGTGGTTGAGACGTATTTACATACTGTAGCTGCTCCACATCTCGAAGGCTTTGAACAGCAGAAGAAGCATCGCGCAGGTATAATGAGAGAAAGGAAGAGGGGCTGATCTGCAGCTAACAACATTGATAAGGATGACATTTGTCCAGGGAGGACTTTATTTATTTGTGTCTTTCTGGGCTAATGCTGCAGCTGCCTGTTGTTAAATACCTTCCCAGTTAAACGGACCAATGTGAAACCATTTTGCACCTCTGAAACTGAGGCTATGCAAGCTGACTGCGGAATTGCGAAGCCAAAAAAGTTGGAATGTTGTTTGGAATGACTTCTTACCTTTGTTTGCTGTGTGTTTAGAGCTTGTGGCTAGCAGTTCCAGGCTTTCCAGGCAGAAAGTTCGAGAGTGAGGCCATTATCTAGACAAGTTTATGCCATCAGAGTTGAAGCATCGCCTTAATACTTTTGCCACTGTGATTATAACTAGTTTCTGCCATTTTGCAGCCCTTCTGACCTTGCTTATATATTTTAATCTTATGGATGCCTTTAGTGGGAAAAAAAAAAACACACCCAGCAGATGTGGAGTAATTCGAAGCATCATTTGGAGTTCTATTTATAAACCACACAGCTCACCTTTTCTCCATTTCTGTTGGTTCTTGCTGTTTGCTGCTCAGCAGGTAACTGTGGATTTAAACACAGGTTGTTTTGCTGCAAACGGCTCCCAGCTGCGCCGAGAAATTAGACAAGCAGAGGGGGTGATCACCAAGAACAAGGTTTAGATGGAACATCAGAAATGATGAGGGGGGATTGAAATTTATAGTCGACCTCAGGGGACCTGCCCAACCTAAAGGATGGGGAATGTAAAAAAAAGTTATAACTATAAATTCTCGAGCTGAGCTGTGCATAAAATTCAACTGTCAGCTCAATTCTCAATTGTGTGTATAATACAATTAAAGGAGACATGGAAGAAATAAAACATAAGCCACCTTAATTCAGTAGATACGCTTCACTGTTTTCCAATATTCACTGGTTTCAGAGAGTCAACAGTCCCAGTTTGGTTTCCAGCCATTGACATGCTCTGCAAATTTTCTAAAGATCCGTGTTATTGGATTATGCGCTGGCCTGTGATTCAGATGCAGTGAAGCATTAGTATTTTCATTTTAAAGCTATTTCGGTGTATTTGGATTTATGTTCAGGGTAAATGTTATAGCCGTCGGATCTGGACTCCGCAGATGTGCAACTGTGACCTGCAATTCGGAGGTGGAATGTTTTCCCAAAGTCGGGCACGCGACCACGGTCCTGCTGTGACGTGACTCGGAAGTAAAAAACATTCTCCCTGCCATCTCAGTTCAGAGTTTTATATTAACTGGCTTTAGACCAGTCATCTCACCAGTTAGAAAATGCAGCTGCTCGGCTTCTAACTGGGAAGAGAGCGTGAACACACCACTATCCCATCCTCACTTCACTGGTCTCCGTCCAGTTTAGAATTCATTTTAAGGCTTGATTGCTTGTTTTTAAGGTTTTAACTGGATTGGCACATCTATCAGGGAGTTTTAACCTTGATGTTCCTGTTGAGATCGGCCAATCAGATGCCTTGGGACGTTCCAAAAACAAGATTTGAAGCTACCCAAATTAACTAAATTCCAAAGCAAACCCAGTACAAAATCTGGGGTAAACAGTGCATGTCCAGGGACAGCCTGTCAGGAGCCAGGAGATGGGATAAGAAGGCTTTCCTCCGATGACACACCCGGCATTGATGATATTGATCAGACGCAGCGGCTGAACAGACCGGCCCCATTCATCACCACAACACCGCAGCTTGGACACAGCAGATTAAACTGAGGCGTGGCCAGTTGGGTTTTCTGGGTCATCAATTCCTTTGCAATCCGTTTGGATCACGGCTCCGAGCAACACACTGCAGCCACTGTTCTCATCTATTACAGATTTTATTAAAATGCTTATTACCCTCCATGAAAGGCAGATATGGCAGAATCTTCAGTATTTTACATGCTAGACTAGTTTTTGAGTTTGCTTTGAAATGTGATTTGAATTATCCTTGATACAGTTAATGGAATAAACCTGTTGCAGGATTCACATAACTTCTTAGTAATAAATTCACAGATTGCAGGATATTATTTAATGCCGGTGTTGAAGCTTTCAAATTATATCGCATTATCCTGCAGGACTGCTGCTGTTTATGATCCATAAACGCAGTCTGAACATAATAGTTAATGACCCTCCCTCCACTCCAAGCTCTTCCATGTTGTGCACAAGGTGCTTGGCCCTGACCTCCAGCCTTAGGAACACCTAAGGCTTCTCCCACGTGTGGCTTTCTGACAACAAGTCCAGCCTGGACACCTTTTCATGTCTTTGTTGCCACATGTAGGTTTACTCTATACGCTTTAAGCCTCTTGAGTAGCAATTAGCAGCTGCCTGCATGCCTAACAATCCCTTTAACGAAAGCCCAATGAAAGCTCTCGCACCTCTTAAGTGTCTCTCCAACTGTGTAATAGGCTCTCTTCATTATCAGCCGTGGCCACATAACCTAATGTTAATTATGGGAGGGCAGCGCTGAACACGACCACCCTGCTATCTGGGCTTATCGACGGCTGTAGCCATAAAGAATAAAACCCTAAACACAAGTCCTGCTGCATGTGCCTTATAGCTCGATGTTAATTATTAATTCATCTTTTTTTTTTTTCCCCCCACATGACCCGCCACATAAATCAAAATACCATCTCTTGCCGGCTTTGACCTAAAAATATCTTTATTAGCAGCTGCTTTGGAGAAGCCTTATCAGCCTGTCCGCAGGCAACACAAGGCCTTCTCCCTGAGAACAGCGGCACACACAAACAAAGGATGTTGTCTGAGCCGTTGCCTCACAATGCGGTCTGTTATCAGTTAGAGCCGCAGACGGAGGAGACATTCCGTTGCTTGAAATGCGGCTAGGAATCAGATGATGGCATTGTATTACCCTACAATGATCAGCGCACCTGTATTTGTTCCCTCGCTCACTTGACTCCCCTTCCTCGAAACATCTTGTAGTGATTTAGAGGAGTTGGAGGTCCCCCGGGGACACAGGAAAGTCCTGAACTGAATCTAAATCAGAAGGTTGAGGTGAAGCGCTGCAGTAAGACAGGAAATCAACAGGACGTGACGAGGCAGCCCCACAGCACTTTTGCCCTGATTCCCTCATTCCCGTCTCTAATCCCTCCTCTTTCTTCGCAGAGTTGATGTTCATTCCTGTTCCTGAAATAGTCTACCTGCTGTCTTACCTTGCGTTTGGACAGTTGTTGTGAGACTCTCTTTGACATACTAATCTGATTACCGCATCTAATCCCATTGTTGCTAATGCTATTAAATGGTTCTTAAGAGAATAAATATTGTTGCTGCTTGTTTGCGGTATGTTGGAAGTGTATAAAGTTAGACAAATGAATTAGTGGCCCAACCTGCCTGTCGTCCCCTGGTGGTGGGCTGCTGCATGCTTAATAAATCTCCTTCCTTTCGGGACGTTTACATATCAGGGCATGTAATCCATGCAGATGTAAATATGTGTAATCTGGTTGAAATGACATTAAATCATTCCCAAAATCGGATCCGACACAGGAAGGTAACGCAGCCCGGCTGGGCGCTCGGCAGGTTTGTCTGGTGGAGTTTGAAGTGGAAGAGGAGGCATCGGCGCTACGTGGAGACCGGGGCTGTTTTTCCAACCGTGGAGGAGACGCGGTTTACGCTGCAGCATTCCAAAGAGTCGGCTTGTTTGTCCATCGCCAGTTAGCCTCCAGCTAATGTCTTCACAATACACTGCAGAGCTTGCGGTCCCAGAGATTGTAAACATTTAAAATAGAAAATCCTTGTGATGTCTGGGCTGCTCACCGCAAATATCATCTCCCAGCTATTGTCTGCGCAACGCTAGGAGTGAAGTGACTCTTGGGGATCAGGATAAAGAGCATGCAGATCTTTTCAGGGTTTTATTTTTTATTTATTTTTTTTTTTTAAGTGCCTAATAACTCAGAGTTTTGTCGACAGCCTTCAGCGCCGCCGCCTGCTACCTGTAAAACATGCCCTTGACTAAGATCTGCCGAATAACGAGAATTAAATGTCTCTTTCATCAATTTCCTTAAAGTGTTGGGTCCTTTAACAGCCTCAACCAGGTCCTACGACTGGAAAATAACCGAGCGGACATAATCAGCCGTGCAGCGGTGCTTGTGTCTGCGTGTGCGTGTCCGCGTGTTCTTTAGAAATAATTGTTGAGGAACAGTTGCAGTCATAACAGGATGAAATGGTCACTCGCTCTCCTTTTCCCTCTCTTGATCTAAACAATCTAAGAGGAGGGAGTTCCCGTCACTGAGGACCATAAGGGACAACATGTTTACTTGCGTGTCTCTCTGCGTGCTCATGGGCTTGTGTCGCAACTCCGTCTCCGTCCCCTCATTCTGTGCCTGCCTGGGTGCACGTGTGCGTCTATCCATATGTGTTTTCAGTGTGTGTAATGCGAGAGGACAGCTCAATCTGCTGCCTCTAATCACGAGGAGAGTGCAAGACACATCCTATTTCCAGTGACAAGGCTGTAACTTCCTGTGGGCCAGCGTTCCGCGGACACCGTCCCAGTCGCCCTCTTGATTAGGAGCTTTGTGCGCGTGCGCGGGAGAGTTCAGAGGCTCCTTGGCCGCTTTGCTGCCTCCTCTGACAAGTCAATTACTGAGACAAGACCGAGATAGTATCTGCCTCCGCTCGCAGAGGGGATTAAGAGTTCTGGGCTTTAATTGTAACCAAGACCAAATGTTCTGTTGATGATAGAAAGATGTGAGCAGTGACATGACAGTCCACCGGCCAGAAACACCTCAAAGGTTCCTTTAGATTCTAATAGAAATAGATATGAAACAGAGGTTAATCAAAATGTCAGTTTATTTGCGCATTTCAATCTTACTATGTGGCAAAGTTCACTCAATTTTTTTTTTTTTTTACCAACTGTGTTAATAATCAGAAATAATTGTCAGAGTCAGAAATGCTTTTATAAATCGAATGCTTTTATAAATCAAATGTACCCAGGTACCCACCGGTTTCAGTGCCTCCTTTGACATTTGGTGCATGTTTACAGTGCATTTTTTCCACTTAGCGGTGAACAAGAGGTCAAATGGATGATGTTTTGTTAATCAGCATTTCACATTTTAATACAAAAGCAACCCAGTTGACGTGCCTGAACCATCCCACGACAGTCAAGATGCAGCAGCAGCATGACTGTGAATCGACAAACGCTCCATTCTGAAAGTCGCGTCCGCGTTGATTCCTCCGGGTGCGTTCCTCCATCAGACAGAGACTCCCCCCGCCGTTCAAAAATACTTTAGAGGCAGCGTTTTGAGTTTATCTCTCAGCCTCCCTCTGCATGCAACAGTCCCCATCTCCCCTGGTTCCCTCCCTCTCCCAGCGCATCTCCACCTTGTTATCACCCCTCAAAGCCAAAAAAGCCGCGTTGCCATAGCAACAGCCTCGCCAGTCGGAGGGAGGATTGTGAGTCCGTAACTTTGGTGGTTTCGGTTGGACTTTGTGGAAATGTGATTTTATTGTGTGTATTTATACAGATTTGATAGGGTGGACGTTTTTTTTTTTTACTGTGGGAGTTGGCGTGACTAATGCCAGATTAACCAATCAAGTGCAAGAACAGAGACTGAGTCAGCACAGTTAATCTTGTAGCCGGCTAATCAAAAGCTATTCAGTTGCCTTCTCTTTAACATTTAATAAGGGAGTGATTTGACTATTAATAATGACATTCTAGCTTTTAGTGAGGAGACTCAAATCGCTGGATGTGCCACCAAACATTTTTTCCCTTTTCCTCGCTGGTTTATTTGGAAGCTTAAACGCCATCTGCCAACAGCCCAGCCAGCACACGCCGCCTTTACTGTATATGTCAATTAACTTGTTTCTCAAGTGCTCTCACTAGCAGTAAGATGCTCACAAATCAGATTACCTCTCCAAAGAATGTGAGTGTGTGTTTCTGTGTGTACGTGTGTGTGTGTGTGTGTGTGTGTGGGTAGAGGAGGTCTTAATTAGAGCTGCTTAATATGCATATGGATATGCCTTTTTTAGGGGTGAAAACAAATTCGTGGGGAACATATGGTGCCCCAGACATGACACACACCCACGTCACACACACACACTCTCTCTTCACACACACGCAAACACACACTTACACACACTCACACACTCACAAGCACTTCAAGTTGACACAAACACTTTCAATTTTCTCAGAGTCCTGATCACACACGCATGCATACCCCCCCCTCCCCACTCACAGACACCACACATGCACACACACACAAACACACGCACACACACAGGCTGGCCCGGGCTTCTACAGAAAGTAGTACATTTTTTCCCAACGTTTTCTTTCTCTTTTAAGCTTTCATCCTCTTAATTTCTTCATTCCACAGCACATCCACCTCTGCCTCCCTCAACATCCCTCTCCAAATATATTTATGTTTGAAAACATTTGACCAAAAAAGTGATGATAAGAAAAAGATAAATTCACAGAGAAGGCAGAGTTTAGGTTTTAGGTAATGATACTTGACTGTTTTGTACTTTTAGTACAGAACAACCTTTAGAAAATCAATTAAATACTGCAAGTGATACTATTTGATGATGACTATTTGGCAAATTGGAATCCAACAAGTGGAAATACATGGGAAAATGTTCAAAAAGTCACACTTAAGTGTTAATGTTATACAAATTTAAAATTGTGATGCACAAAAGGAAAATGTAAGCATTAATTTTCTGACAATAAATATATAAAATAAGTTAAATCCAGTGATAAAGATGTAAGGATCCTTTTTTTAAAAACGCATGTTGCTGAACACTTTCTAAAACAATATCAGTGTGGAGCTTAAAGAAGTGTGGAGTGTCCAAATGCCTCAGGCTGAATGGTTGGAATAATATTATGGTCTTAAAACATCCACAGTCCTTATCGCTCTAGTCCATATGTCTTAGCAGGCATGTGTATCTGCTCGTGCGTTTCCAACACTCCACCTACATGTTCCAACCTGAGACGTCCAGAGAAGTCACGCAGAGGATTAGGAATCTGCATTCCCAAATCCCAAGCGCAGGGTTCCAACGCTCTTGCAGCGGGGAGCGCTGGCCTCCTGATGAGCCACGCCGGGGAATCCTGGAACAATACCCGTCAAGGCAGCGCCTGAAGGGAGAGGATGTTGGAGTAGAGTTCCTCTGATCCACACCCCGAAAAAGATCCACAATGTCCAGAGAGACGAGCTGGAGAGGGTTTATATTTACAAAGGATTGCATTTCAGAAGGACTGTTTATGGCTTGCTGTCAAGTTGATTTATCTTCCATGCCCACACATGCGGAAAATTATCCACCCACCCTCAGAGGTGTGCATACACGTATATATAAATGTATACTTGAGCTCGGAGTTTATGTGTCACAATTACCATCAGACTTGCCAACAACTCCTTTACATGCAGCTCATCCGTATTCCCCCCAGATGTTTCTCAGTGGCTCTCCTTTTATTGGGAAGCGACAGTAGCTCTCTCTTTTGCCCACCCCCGGAGTGAGTGATGGCAAACGGAGAGCAGGGTTGGAGGAGTGATGGGCAGTGTTTGAGCCGGGGAGAGTAATGCTATTACGATAACAACATACTTCCCTGGCTGGTCGATAGTCACCAATAAGCTGTAAAGGAAAAAAAAAAAACCAAAACACAGAAATATGCACGTCTAGTGGGCAAGTGGTTGTGGGGTAAAAGAAAAAGGTTATGACCTCATACATATTGTACATTTGTTAGTCTGACAGTTGCTCTGAAATTTCATTAGTTTCCTTCCCACACGAGGGTTCTCCCGCACGTTTCCTGCAGGTTACGATGGAGTTTGACAGGATGTCCTCTCCTTTTTTTTTCCAGTTGTTGTCTAGGCCATAAGAAGGCATAAGCCGAGGCCTGGATGGTGTTTTATGAGAATCATTGATCGGGTGGCGCGCATTGATAGGCTGAGCGAAGGCAACATTGTGAATGAAGCAGGATATAGTGGTGACCCAGGGGGAATCACAACACACTCCTGCCTGATCTCTCACAAAGCCTCCAGGAATCTAATGCAGACCGACCTGATAAATGTACCCCCCAGTCTCCTCTGTCTCTCTGTCTCTCTGTCTCTCTCTCTCTCTCTCTCCCTCTCCCCCCTCTCTCTTCTTGCTCTGATGAATGCAGAGTGAATCAATAAATTCATTCCCCTGTTGGATACCTGACAAAATTTACAAGGACAAGCTTAATAAATTACTAATGGGGTGGCCAATTAGTTTGTGTGCTAGCTTGTGCTAGAATGTATCTACCGTGTGTATGTGTGTGCCTGTGTGTGTGTGTGTGTGTGTGTGTGTGTGTGTGTGTGTGTGTAGGTGTGTGTGTGTGTGTGTGTGTGTGTATGTGTGTTTCACTGGATACATTTAAATTCCTGTTTGCAGCTGCATATACGCTCTCTTCTTTGGATCTGACCAACACCCTCAGTCCATCTTATGCTTTTGTCTCCCTGTTTTGGAGTCATAATGATCAGATATGAAAATAACCGTTCACCAAAAAGTTGGGTTCTAGTTTCATATTTCTCATGTTGTTTTGGTACGTTCATAGTAATTCATAGTGATTCATCTCTGCAACTGTCTGTACCTGTAATTATAATAATAATAATAAAACACATTTTCAGGAACCTACCAGTCTTCCCATTATCAGTAGACAACCAACCACAGAGTGTTTTTTTTTTTTTTTTGGACTGTTAGCACACCAGAGACACAAACTACTGTCAGACCCGAAAGGCACCTTCGCTAGGGTCACCTTAAATAAAAGAAATTGCTGGTTTTGGAGCCACATCAAAACTTAATGAGTTCTTCCATGGCCCGCTCCTGCTGGACCTCATCCTGTATTCTTTAGTTTTACTGCAATCCAGCAGCTCAACCAACCATCGCAGTGGTGAAAGCACATGCTCCTTAGTTGAATTTAAAAGGATGTCTGCTCATAAATTTCTCCATACCAATAGGAGATACTGTAAAGTGATGTTTTTGTATATTGTTGATCTGGCAGTAATGAAGGTTAGCATCTACAAATGGTATATATTATATTGTTAATTAATGATGGATAATCATAACTATGACACATTAGCGTTATGGTAAATGGTTTACAGTCTGTCATATGTGACACAGTTCACAGTACGCAGTAGCGTAACGATGACGGCTTGACTCATGCCAGTAGGAACATGGAGGAGTCAGGGTGCAGCTACTGTAGCCATGCTGTCATAAAATCTATTTCATATGCAGCCATAATAACCAATTTTTGGAGCCCCAGCTTCAGCCAGGCGGAGTAGCTGCAGCTGAGCCCACGGGAATAATGAGCAATAAAGCTATAATTTAAAGCGTCAACATCATCAGTGTTAGAAGGTTTTTAGTTTGATTCTCATTCAAGGCCTTTTTTGAGTGTGGACTTAATGTTCTTCCTGTGTGTGCTCAGGTTTTCTCAGGATGCATACAATCTACAGACTGCAAAGTGGGTTAATTGCTCAGAGTATATATGGATAAAAACACACAATTTCCTCTTACCAGTTCATCAGGAACATTAAGGTGACTGGGGGGCTTTAAACTGCCTTTACATATGAATGTTTAAGTTAATGTGTGTGCCCTCTGTCAGACCATATTCCTACCTCTCGTCATGGCCACAGGCTGAGGTTCAGCTCCCTCCATGACCCTGATTAGTTATAAGTGGTGGTTAGGAGGACAGTCCATTTGACTTTGTCATTTCTTATAAATACATAGAAAAGAGTCTGCTCACCAAACCTGACTCCTTCAACCTCTTGTTGGTCGAGTGTAGCAGTGAAAATCAAAATAATAACGCCTGTCCTGTCGCTGTGAGCGGACTCTAAGGTCATAATGAGTCATTCTGAGTGTCCAAACAATTCCAAATGTGCATGCATCATGCAGATTCTGTTTGTTTCCCTCCCTCCTTCCTGGTCGGGTCAACGCGGTGCTATCATGAGGAGCTGGAGTGAGTAAAAAGCGTCCAGTTGCCACAGCTTTATTTCATCATGTGGCCGATTGCATATGTTTGGGTGGTAAAGACGACGTGGAGGTGAAATGCAGTCTGTGTGACAGCAAACATGCTAACACACGTGTGGTTAGCAACCCAGGTGTTTTCATTAGAGTCATTCCAACACATATAAATTACATGTTAAAAACCTAATCATACATGTTGCATAACATTAGCACTGCCGATTGACGTCAGCCCCGGCTGACAGGAATTTAACGATGCAAAACTCTCACCTGTGTGTCTGGGGAGCAATATCGACAGTGGCAAAGCAGCACTGATAAAATATTAATCATCTAAGTGTTTGTAATAATGTATATGATATAAATCCTTATGATTAGACCTTTTTCAACAGAATGGTTTCAGACCCCAGACGCTAAGATGAAACCTGACCACCTGACATCACGACATATACATTAATACCTGCTGTTGTCCAGAGAAATCTTTAGATTTTTGTGCGGGAGAAAGAGTGGGAGACACCAGTCCTGTGGCTCTGCTCCATTAACCAGCGCAACATCAATGACTCTTTTGAGGATCGCTATCTTCAAAAGGGAACCCAGCTTTTCTCCCTCAGACAAGCCCATAATTATTCTACATTTGCATGATAAGGAGGTCTGCCTGTGTACGCATTTATGTATGTACGTATGAGTGCTTAAACGCACATTAGCCGCAGTCAGGCACGAGTTCTCGTCTTTTATCTCGGCGCAAAAGATGGAAAAAGGCCTTTTTAATGTGGAGCCTGGACCACTGTGTCTTTGCTCTTCATGTGAGTGTTCATCATTAGCTGCTGTCAGTCCAGAGCTTTGAAGTGGAGTCTTGGCTCTCTATGCCAAATAGTTATGGCACCTAAGCTCTGTGTTTTTGTGTTTGCACGTATGTATGCTTCCATTATGGTACATTAAGGCCCCTCCATCCTCTCACTTATACACAAAAGTCTGTTGCATGTAAAGGAGTTTTCATCCTTCAGCATGCACGGTAGGTCTGATGCTGCATGCGATGATGAGAAAGGCCTAAATAACAAGACGTGGTTGTCTTTTCCTTGAGACAGGAATGTTTTAATAAGTCCCTATGCTTCACTGACTGTGGTGATGGGCAGACATAAATATAGGAATGGGAAGAAGCGGTGAAAACACAAATGGGGTGAACGAGCGTGGCGAATGCTTCGTCTGGAGATGTCCTGAATGTATAGTATCTATGCGATGCATGACTTCATGCACAAATAACCATATAAAAAGCCAAGCAGTCGGAGAAATGTTTTTAGATGTGCACAACCTCCCAAGGCCTCATTAGCCCCAGAATGTGGGTGCATGTTGCGTGTTGTGTGGGTGAGTGTGTGGGTGTGTGTGTGTGTGTCTGTGTGTGCTCACTGAAGCATAGCAACATGCATAGTGTATTTGCGCACAGCCGCCTGTATAATAAACACTTGAAGCTCATGTCAGTGGGCAGTCAGGTGCACCGGGTAGCAGATCCTCGTTTAGCTTATTATTTATGGATTATGTTTATTTAGTCTAAGTCTGCGTGGCACACTGGAACTTTTTTTGGGCTTATCC
The DNA here is from genome assembly GCA_911728415.1 of Lagocephalus sceleratus. Taxonomy (NCBI): domain Eukaryota; kingdom Metazoa; phylum Chordata; class Actinopteri; order Tetraodontiformes; family Tetraodontidae; genus Lagocephalus; species Lagocephalus sceleratus. The sequence continues at coordinate 6,161,606 of CAJVRN010000087.1, read as the reverse complement.
CGTCCCTCACACACTCGTGGAAACGGTGTCATTATGCACAGCTTCTCCGTGTTCTCCGCCGGCAACCACAAAAACAGCTTCTGGCAAGATGCCCAACGCTTCTGTGGCGTTGTGGGCAACCGGTGAAGCCTTAAAAAGAGTTTGGTCCTGTTTAAGAGGGCTTCATAGCTGCTGGTTCCTGATCAGACCCGTTCTTCCTTTACATAAAGAGAGAGTTGGATATGTGGCTGGCAGACATGCAACTAATCTACTAATTCACTGATGTTTGTGATCAATTAATTAGCAACACAAAGATTTTGTTGGAGCCTGAACTTGCTGCATGAGTTTATGATCACTGATTTATGTCCAGTACGGGAAGAATTCCACCTTTCAAAAACAAAAAGTGATGAGGCTGTAAAAGTGAGCGTGACATAAGGAGTAAGCATACTCTGATACTGACCATTCACTCTCCACGGCATGTAGAATCCAGAATCCAGGTTTGTCCCAGACCCCCCTGCAATCTCGACACAATGGGGAACATCTAATTGATGAACCTGACAATCCTTCTCTGCACAGGCTCCGAAGGTGGTGAGAATCGACTGCCGCACAAAATCAGCGGCGACTCGGTCAGCACGTGGCGACACGGAATGACGTGACTGAGTGAAGGTGAAATCATGGAGAGCGAGACGCTACATCAGATCAATTTTAAAGATCCAACGCAGTCCATATCGCTCTGCCCACCATCACCGTGGACCCGTAATGACTGACAGCCTTAATAACTGTCCTAATAACAGGAGAGTGGATTAATAAAGCATACCATAAATGATTAGCTCCATCATTAATCCATCCTACTGCTATTTAAAGCTTCACATATTAACTATTTTGACAGAGGGTTTCACGTGTTAATAGAAGCGCTGAATACACTGAACACTGAAAGTACATTAGAGGAAAATATGCTTTAATTAATCCCATTCTCAAGAATAGAAGCAAATTATATGTGCCGAACAATGCCACCCACCTGCATAAAAAAAGAGAGAGTTCAGCTGAGAAATGAAATATTTGTGCTTGAATCTGTTATAATCCCCTCGCAACAGATTTGAGGGTTAGGGTTAGGGCCAGGCCCTTCATTAGTTGCATCTGGACCGTGCCAAGTCGGATCCACCAACTCATTTGGGAAATCCAACCATATATTGCATACAGCCCCTTTATGGCAGCGCTCAAGGCTTAGCCTGTCAGCAAGGATGATGACAGAGCTGATTCAGGCTTGATAAATAATAAAGCGTTGCTGGAGGTATCACCTGATGAATATTGCATTCCCATTCCTGTTGCCTGCCCATCTGTCAGTCTGCTTGTCTGTTTGTCTAACAGACTCCCTGGCCAAATGCCAAGCTTTTCCATGGTATGCCAGTGGAAATATCCAATTCGGCTATAAGTCGACAGCTGGCAGGTTTGGAGGCGCTCCTCGTTCACGAAAGAGAAAAAAAAAAAGAAGAAAAAAAAAAAAAAACACCCACAGAGTCAGGCAGCGACAATTACTCTGCAGCACTGAAACTTGTTCCAAAAAAATGTTATGTCCCGCCCATCTGACATGCACCGCGGGTGGATTCAGTGCCAGCTGAGGGTGTGCTGAGTGCAGAGGGTTGAAGGGGGGGTAAGAGACAGAATAAATTATCACCTTCAAGAGATTATTACCGGGGAAGGTGTCTGGAAGTGTAATCTGAGGAGCCTGTGTGGGCTTGCACCTTTGGATTTCACTCTGACTGGAAATCAGGCCCAGGTTGGCTTTAGACGCACAATATCCTGTTAATTAACGTACTAGGAGGACTCACTGACGTTCACAAGGAAAAATGCAAGTTCATTCATGCGTATAACTCAGAGTTCCTTCAATTAAGTGCACCAGCCATTAATAGATAATTATTAAAAAAAAAACTATAGATACATGTAGATATATGTGTAGGTCACTTGATGTTAATTGTTCAGACTGATGCATTTTCAGGATGTCTTACAAAGCCACATGCAGTCAGAAGGTGTAAGAAAATGCGTCACGTGTCACCAAAGCCATTCTGGAAATCATTAAGCGTCGATATGAACGGATGGCAGAGAAAGCAATTTCAGTCCTGCGCCCATTGATGTTTGCTAAACAGATGAAAATTAGCCCGCAAACAGAACGAGTAGACTGGAACAAATAATTTGATAGCAAAAAGACAGTGTCGAACTTAAAGGCAAGAACGCACCAATCGCCATAAAGTGAAATTAGCATTAGTTGAAAGGCAATTGGCTGCAATATGATTTTGAAGTCAAATAATAGCCTTTTTTTCCCCCTAAAGTTTGATCGTCTAACAGCTCCTGTGGCAAAGGCTTGAATGCTTATTACTTTTGCATGCATCAGTATACCACTGCTACATGCATGCAACACAATCTCTCCATATCTGGACAACAATATCCCAGTGAGCAGCACTGCCAGATAATTGCTAATTACTTCACCAGTGTATTTGATGTCTTCGGGGTCCCTGAAAGGGAAACGACCTCTGTACTTTCTCTTACAGTACTATCGTTGATGGTAGAATAGTTATTATTAAATGCAATTGAAAATGAGGATGAAATAGCATGACTTTTTTTCTAGAAAATGGCATTAAAAGAACCCTAAAATATACACTGGAGGGCTGTGATGCTGCCTAATTTTTGGGCTAACCCTGTATTTGCTTGTGTGCCAATCGAATGCCTGTGTGTGTGTGTGTGTGTGTGTGTGTGTGTGTGTGTGTGTGTGTGTGTGTGTTTTGATGGCACCAGCATGTGTCAGCCGTGCACCAGCCAGTGTAGGCATGTCAATTGGAGAAATGAATGCTGCTAAAAAAAAAAAGAGAGAGGGGTGGAAAAAAGGTATAGGCAGAGAAAGGGAAGAGTGGAGGACACAATCAACCAATCGGGAAGCAGATTAGCAGGCGGGGTGAGCTGCAGGGGGTGAGCAAGGACTGTTACTACTGAGGAAAGACTTTCCCTTTCTTTCTTTTTTTTTTTTTTCGGCTAGCAACACGGTGACCAATCAAAATCTTTAAACCAAGCAAAACAACCCATACACCAGTGATCTGGGGTGTGTGTGTCTGTGTGTGTGTGTGTGTGTGTGTGTGTGTGTGTGTGTGAGCGCATTTGTATCTCCAAGAGGGAGGGAAATATATAAGACTGGACAAAAACTGCCAGCTCCAGGGATTTTTGGCAGCTGCCCAAAGTATGTGTGTGTCTATGTGTGCATGTGTGTGTGTGTGTGTTAAAGTCAGTCTCTAGGAGAGACAGACAGAGTGCACAGACTTCTTCTTTAATTTGACATGGTTCACCGTTTTGGCATGCGCCTGTTGCCTCTGTGTGAGTGTGTGTGTGTGTGGGTGTGGGTGTGTGCGTGCATCGTATTTGCTTTTTTGTGTAATTGTGTGTGGATACACACACACGGGCTTTCAGTGTCTGTGTGTGCGTGTGTGCGTTGGGTTGAGTGACAGCTGTGACCTTTTCAATATGCCTGTTAAACCTGAGCTCTTGTCCCAGTGCAGACGTGTCTGTGTCAACTCTCGCACTCCTACATGAAGGTCAAACTCTCTTCTGTTGGAGTACTGGAGGACACACGCAGGCACGCACGCCCACACACACACACACACACACACACACGCACGCCCACACACACCCACACACACACAACCTTGTATCTTTGTGAGGACTTTCTTAGACATAATGCATTCCCTGGCTCTTTACCCTAACCATCCCAATGAACTCCCTAACCTTAGCCCTGACCCCAAACCCTAAACCCAATTACAACCTCAACCTTCCATCCACGTCTTAACCCTCAAAGAGGCCTTTGAAGTTGTGCAAACCAGCCAAAACATCCTCACTTTTTAAATATGTCCTCCCTTAACTAGTAGAGTGCAGATTGGGGTACTCAATGTGTACCAAGTACAAGAAAACACACACACACACACACACACACGGACCTGCGTATGGACTGTTTCCTGTCATGTTGTTCACTTCTTCTCTATAAATACTGTGCTCTCTGCCCCCACTTGCATGTCCGGGCAATTACCACATCATAGTGATGCATCTGCTGCACTCCCCACCAGGCAGTAATTGTAGATTTAGTCATTCTCGTACTTCTCTTATTTCCTTTCGCCCTTCTCCTCAGTGGCAACAGTGCTTGCCTCGTTAGTGGTCTCTGTCATGCTTCTGCTGCGTAGATCTAGATTGCTGTGACTACCGCGCTCTTTGGGGAGGTAAATCTACGTTATCTGACGGATAAGGTGATAAATCTCTTTGATGATGGCTAAATGACATGACTGAGTTGTGCTGTGTTTATTAAATCACGATTGGTTAAATAATCATCTTTATTAGCAGAATCACAAACAGCTCTCATCCTGTAACAGACAGATTGACACTTACAAAAAGAGTTGTCAGTCTTGAGTACATCTGAGAAATGCAGTAAAACTGGAGCTAGAAAGAAAAATATCTAGATTTTTACATAAGAATTGAAAGTTTATATTGTAGAGTGGAAGCATACTGGTTTCCAAAGGCAAATAAATGAGATATTCTTTGTTAGCCAAATTGGTCACCTGATTTCAAACCCAATAGAGCGACTTCTCAGAATGTCTGAAAAGAACCAAAGAACCACAAACAAACTGCAACTGCAGCAAAGGCCCGATGTCAATCAGCTTCAAACCCTCCTTAATCTGATTTCCATCTAAATTAAAACAAATGATTTGTGAAACAGAAATGCAAATGAGGCACATTTCCATCCAGGTCTTGGCGGATGAACTGGTTTTGTTTGGTGATGTTAAGAGCAGAGGCTGCATGGCTGTAATGTAGAAGGTGCAGCGATTGTGAGTATTTGATGAGGAGATTCTGTGCTAATGTGTAACATAAAAGAATGTTTCCATCTGCTCTTGTGTGCATCAGCTATTTTGCACATTATTTTTGTGCCACTAAAAGGACACTTTTCCTTCCAATTATTCCATTCCCATCACCCTTTTATAGTGCAATAAAAAGCCAAACTCGGTGCAATCACCAAAGAACGTTTATCTAAATGTTCCTGCTCAGTCAGCTGCTGCTATATTTTTGTGTATTTGTCTTTGATGCATCTGTTTTAAGTACTTTTTCTTTGTTTCTGACATTTGAAATCCTTAAGTTCCACTTACCCCTGAAATTTTAGGAGAGCTTTGGATTGCAGACTGCATTGGTGTTGTACTCCACAAATGCATAACCCTTAACATTATAACGTGAATATTTTTCATCCCATATTTGAATGTCAGTGGGATTGTTCTCACTTTCCCAGCAATTTGGTGTGAGCGTCTCAACAGTATGGGTGTCTGTAATGTTCTGTGGAGTATAAGTCTTACTACTGGTGTTGGGTTGAAGGTGATCAGATTAACAATAAAGCTGAATGCGCGCGGCTTCCTCTGAGATTTTGAACAGGAGCTCCACAAAAAACTCCAGCTGTACAATTCTGTTCGCATTAAACGATGGCTGTCTCATTTGTGCGGCAGGCAACAGGGCGCTGTGCCATTATGGGTAACATGTGCTGCCTTTATGAGCCAGAGGAACTTCTTTCAGTCTCCAGTGGTTGTCTGGCAACATCATAACAACAAGGCTTCAGAGTGTCATAAAGATGTTCTCGTGGTTTTAAAATAGCCGTCAAGTAAAGCTGGATCTTGATCTTTGCAGAGAACGTATTTGCACACAGAAACAATGTGAGTTTTTTTTGTTTGTTTTAATGAGAAGAGGGAACACAGAAGTCAAATGTGTGTGTTCACAAGTGTGTGAATGAATCTGGAGGTTGTCATGGTACATATTAGTGGAAAAGTACCAGATAACAGTCAATCCTGCCTATAGGTGTATGTGCCTGCATAGATTTGTTTTAACGTGCATGCATGCGTGCGTGCGTGTGTGCATGTGTGTGTGTGTGAGCGAGCATCTCCCCAGTGCGATGATCACACAGGGGAGATGCTTACAGTCCATTTGTCTGCAAGCACACTGACCATTAGCTGGCCACCATACATAATGTATAGCAGTGACCTTTCTGCACACCGCACCCTTAGGCCTATAAGCCATTGTTTGGTGTTGTATTGATTTTTAGCCCCTTCATAGATGAAGACGGTGATTTGAGGGGAGAGAGACTGAGTGCTGTGGTGTCTGCAAAAAGGAGAGGGGAGGGCAAAAGCAATGGAGTGTAAAGAATTGAAAAGGCTCAGCGTGCAGAAGGACACATACCTGTAACCCCCCCCCCACCACCCCTTTCAGCGGTCTGACTACTCAGAGGGTGGCCCTCGTATGACAGGGTGAAAAGACAGGGTCATGTTCGATAGTGGTCAGTGTTGTGAGGCACACTAGCACCGCCAGTACACAGCCCATTAGATAAAGTGCCGAGACCAAGGCTGCATAACAAACAATTTAAGTAGCGTCCATAACAGATTTTCTCCATTCTTCAGATTTGCTCGGTGGAAAATGGGACAAGGTGGGGTAAAAGATACGGGGGGGTGTGAGGTTTTCCATCTGCACCCCTTCCCTATAATCTGCCTGAATGTTCTTTAAATCCCTCCTGTGCCAGATGACAACTAAAGTGGAGATACATCGGGGAGGAAAATGGGCTGAGAAAAGTGTTTTGGCATCCTAAGGTGATGGATCTTCAGACCACCTGGCAGATGAGAGAAAGGGGAGGAAGGCCAATTAGCATTCAGCATCACTTTCTTGTCATCCAGAAGGCCAGTTCCTGATCTGTAGGAGGACAGGAACAACACTGGTGCTCTCACCCTCGCCTACGGCACCAGAATTACCACTCTGATTTGTCACTTAGCATAGAAACAAAGACAATATGACAATCTTACATCATCAGCAATTGCATCACGCTCCCCAGTCATGAACCGCGAATGTACAACGGCTGTTATAATGTTTGTTAATTATTATGTAATAACACCCTGATATCGCTACTATGGAAAGCTGCTCACATATACTGAAGCAGAATTAACGCTTGAAGATGAATCTACAATACGTGCCTAATGGAACTTTGTTCAGACACATAAAGGTGGAGAAATATCAGTGTCCAGCGTGGGTGAAGTAGGACACAGCCAGGAGAAGTGCTCCAGCTCCAGACCTGGACACAGATAGTGCAAAGGAATAAAACAATAAAACTCACAACCCTGGAGGTTCTCCTTCACACTAGGACTGCGATTAACCTTATTAGTCTGCCTCTTTTGTCCAGATTGGAACAAATTAGCTTCGTTTATTTATATATTTACTTTATAATGTTGCATGTGAAGAACTGCATTGTGGAATGTAATGTGTAACCATGGTGTACTAACAATAATGTCTTTACAATGTTGTCAGCCTTACTCCAGAACCCCACAAAGACAGTTTCTTTTTTATTAAAATTACACTGAGATTCATAGTTCTTCTAAAAATGGAATAAAAGGGAAACATTAATTCACATTATACAGGTTTGATTTATAAATATATCCAAGCACACTGATTCACAAATGCCTTTTAATTGAGATGGATAAATGTGGAGCTGCAATACTGAGACTAATGCAGCACTGATCACTCAGTTAACGAGGAGAAGGAGCGGTAGGGAGAGAAGGAGCGTGCTGAGGGTGAAATAAGTGGCAACCAGCGGAGCTTTCTAATTCCTTCAGGAGATTGACACCTGAAAAGGCTTTCAAGCAGGAAACCGCTGGGTGGCAACACCAGCGCCACCTCCCTCCAACCCCCTGCCTCGACAACAGCTAACCCCTTTTTACCCTCTGCATCCAGTTTTTCCTGTTGAGGTCTGTCATCACCCACCAGTGCATAACAATGACTTTTGCATGACATTACATTTTAAATTGTTTGTTCAGTAAACAGCGTCTTCATACTTGCACATGGATTATGTTAAATGCACGAAGAAATTTGCAGAGTGTGTCAGAAAAACTCAATTTCCGTTAATGGCGCGCCATTAATTATTCAGCTCGCCATAAAGTATTCAAGCCTATCATTCTTAGCGCATTATGTTTATTAGATTATGATGTGGTTGTGGTAATTATGAGGCTTGTGTTTGGTGGTAATGCACTTTTGATGCGAGGCGCCATTATTTTTAAAAGAGCAGTCGATTGCCTCTGATATTCATGCAAAAAACATTTCATTAATTCTGGCTGGGAGCATTTGGTGTGTTGCCCTTTACTTCCTGTGTGTAAACATTTATAAAACATCTTGGAATTACATTGAAATGTATTTGCATTAACACACAGCCTTGGTTAGAGATCAACTGGAGTGTAGCGGTGAAGGTGTATACTCTTGTCATGGTTAATTTGTTGTCTTTCTGCCAGCGTTTCGGGATTAATCTCAGTTTACTAACTGGTTTTAATGGTGGATGCTTGCTGTGTGCTGCCATTCAGCGGTCAATTCTTCACTTTTCTGTTCCAAACTTTCTCTCACTGCACTCTTATCTTTCATCATCTTCAGCCCCCTCCCTCTTATTTTTCATCACTCTTGTGTCTTTCTGTTATTTTCCTGGTGCGTTCTCATTCATCTTGTGTCTCCATCAAGGGTGGACAGAGGGGTGGGGGAGGCGAGGGAGCGAGGGGGCTTGGAACAGAAGAGTTTCACAGCATGGCTCCTTTTCATTTATCAACATCAGGTTTTCACAGTGCGACGCCTTAAAAGCCAACTCAGAAACCTCTCTCCTGGCCCTGCGAACAAAGAGCCCAGCTCCACCTTCCCTGTTCACACCGCTTTCCCCTTTCACCAATAGGTATTTATCTGAGAGTGACTGCATGGGGTTATTTTCCTTTCAAAAGAGATGGCATATAAAAATGATTGAGAGGAACATTTACTGAGCCTTCCTTCACAGCCTTGGGGTTTTGCTATTTGTGAAAAAGGCTTTTAAAGAACAGATTAATTGTATTCATTCAATTTTCCTTCTGCTGTTTGCGTTCTTTGTCTCTCTCTCTGAGTTTGGCTTTCATGGTGCTGTGGTGTTTTGCCACGACAAGCGCTATCAAGGCTACTCCACTAAACAACTCTAACGCGACTATCCATTAAGCTACCTCTGAGGAGCAGTTTAGCCATGATTTTCTGCAGCTTTGCGAGGGGTGGGCAGATAAAAACAGCTGAGGATTTCACTTTGACCTTCCTTGATACAACCAGAATCATTGTGAGCCTGTATGTCTCTGTGTGCTGGGCTGTTGTCATTATTGGTCCCCTCCACATTTAGCCCTCCATATGGCTTATGAAGATAGCTTTCTTTGGGTCATGTCTTGGCTCAGCTTTAATTAGTGGATTTGCTGCTAATAGATGGAGCTAATTAACAGGGATTTGGGCTCCTGCACGTTTGCTACTGCTCTGTTTGTGTGTTTGTGTGCACGTCCATATGTGTGTGAGCTGACATGTTTCTGTCTACCCAACAATGGAGACAGGGGATGCTGTCACCTTGGAAACCATGTAAAATGGATTCCAGGGTGAAATCAGCCTGTGCCAATTAGACATAGACATGCTATGGAGATGGCAGAGCACACGCAGACACACACCCTGCACCGGCGCGCCTGCATGCACACGCACACACACACACACACACACACACACACACATACGCAGAGACAGTCAGACAGCGTCTTGCCCCAGGCAGTGTGGATATGACCATCATAATCACATCATCCCCCTGATAACAATAACTCTGTTCAGGGATGCAAATAATCTGTGTGTCCAGATATTTTATTATTGCAATCAATAATATTGAAACACCCCAATACGCACAGACATGGGCACACACACATGCACAATACACTCCTGTCACACTAATAAGAAAGCATTGGCCATTACAATGCTCAGTGTGTGTGTTTTTGCTCTTGTGTATGTGTGTGTTTGCTTTCCAGCAGCTGGGTCCCCTTCTTTAAAAAGCGCAGAGATCAGAAGAGAGCAAAGGGCTCACAGGGCATAAAAACTAATTTACTTTTCATAAAAAAAGTAATTCTGCTGGCTGGATTTCTTTTTTTTCCCCCTCCTTCTTCTCATCACTAGGTGGCCCCTCTGTTTACCAAAGGCGCTGCGATTGAGAAACGGGCCGAACGTGGCAGGGAAGGAATGAACAGGCATGTTTTTGATTCAGCCCTGTTTGGCATTTCCCAAAAGCGTACTGGTGACCCACGTGCATTCCAGTTCCTCTAAAGCTGTCCTGATGAAATGGCCACAATATTACTGCTGACTTTGTGATAAAAGCCTCACTGATGTCAAACACACACACTCACACACACAGCCTTCTCAACAGGGGCATGTGTTTGCGGACGAGTGGGCAGGCACACATGAACTTGACGAGAAGTTGGCGTGTTTGAGGACGGTGTGTGTGTATCCCCATGTGTGTTTGCTGATAAGTCTTGATAAGTGCATGTGTGTGTGTGTGGATGATTGCTGATTTGTTGCAGGGTGTCTATTGTTAATGAAATCCTTTGTGCCTCTCTGATTGGCTCATCAATCAAACAGCAGTTCGCATATTACCCATAACCCCTTTTCTGCTCTCTCCAGGTGGCGGATTACAATGTGACACATACACATGTGTACACACATGCACGTAGACACAAATGCATGATGGACGGCATCACAATGCCTGCACACATATACCTCCGTGTGTGTTACCCATGCACACACAGACATCTGTCAAAACGCAAACTTACTTTCTTTCTTTCTCGCTCACTTGCTCTTGTAAACTGTAAATCTATGTGCAATCACACACACACACACACACACACACACACACACACACACACACACACACACACGACACACAAACACACACAGACAGACAAACACTGTACACAAACACCCTCCGGCTTTGCTAAAAGCTTTACATCAGTAGTTTCCCGAATGTTGCTGTCATCTTAATATCCATCCACAGAAGGAAGGAGACAATGAGACAGTGAATGCATCATCTGCATTAATTTCTCCTTGATTCAAAGTGTCATGGGTAAAGAGGGCAAAGGGAGGGGCACGAGGGGGAGAGGTGGAGGGGGGCGGGAGATGAAGAGGTATATGGCTCAGGGGAGGGCAGGAGCCTTGGGGGACTCCTCGCCGTGGCTGGCCCTGGGGCTGGCTGAGAGACACACAGGCGCATATCTGCTGAGAGTGGTAACAACAGACACGAGAGAAGATAATCACGTTCACGCACATGCACACTCATGCAGAAAAGCTGCAGACATAACGAGGTAAACACCTTTAACAATGGATGTGAAAATCCAACACAGCCACAACGGGGACAGGATACAGTACTGTTCATGTGTAATCATATAATGGTTGGATTGTAAAATTATAGCCTAGAGGTGGGGGAAAGGTTGTTAGAATCACAAGTTTGAAGCCTTTTCCCATCAGGTTTTCTTTATGAATACTGTATTGGTTTTTGTGTTTTGTGAACAACCTGTGTTGCATTTAATGTCAGGATTAAACGTGTAAGAAACTACTTTACCTTTAAAAAGGTACCGATTTTTCTATCCTTCAGCTGTTTTGTTTGAGTGGAAGTCAGTTAATTCCTCCTTCCTTTAAAATCTCTCACCCGCGGGCAAACAGGAGGGTCTGGGCTGTGATAAAGCATGAATACAAATACTGACAACCAAGATAAATTGTCACATACATGACTTCTGCTCACAGCAAACACAACCAGGAGGGCTTTTTTTTGGACCAAAATATTACCAAGTTATCCAAAAATCAAACTGGCTTCAAACTGCTAACCATTTGTCTGAATATGATCTCATTTCAGTTGGCTGCCAGCTTCTGCTATCTGCTTTTAAAGCTCCGAGCGTGGCTGCTTTTGGAAATGTCACAGTGCTGTAACACTGTAGAAGGCTGGACATCAATGGTGTGGCATTTATGCAGAAGAGCTGGGGACAACAGGTGTAATATAGTTGCAGTTATGTGTAAAATTATATTTTTAATGCAGCACATTTAATTTTGTTTTCTTTATGATGATGGTGGACATACTTTCTTCCTCACTGAATGGGGAAGGGAATGTACGAGTCCATGTAAAGCCTTCAAGGATGTTGAGAAGCATTATATGAAGTATAGAATATAGAGTGAAGAGATGAGGGATTTTGATCCTTGTCATAGTGGAGTGAATTTGAAGGTTTCATTTTTGTTATAGTGGAGTGAATTTGAAGGTTTCATTTTTGAGTTACAAGTTTTCAAAAACCGCCACTGGTATGGCCACACAGTCCTCTAAAGCCCAATGTGCAAACTCCCTCCGTATAAAAGATCTCAAGGTATGGATTTCATCGTCACTTCATTTTCTTGCTGACCCATCTATAGCAACAGGAAGACAGACGTTTTTCCCCTTCCCCACGTTCGCTGCCCTCCCCACTTATCCAGCCCCTTGTACTTCTGCAGCTCCATGTTTTTCTCTCTCATCAGGCTGTCAGCTCCGGGACACAGATATGACTCATTTGTCTGTCACATTCAAGTTGCTAGACAAACAAGATCGCCAAAGAGTCCGTCTCCTCATCTCAGTGAATCACATTGTGGAGCTGGATGCCTTTCCCAAAGTCAAGCAATCTGTGCTGTCAGTACCTCTCTTTTCCCCCGACAGCTGGCCGTCTGCTTGATTGGAGATCATTTACTGCAGAACTGATCAATATAAGGGTGACTGACAGTCGGTGGTGCTTTACTGCGGGCATAGGCCTGAACTCTTTATATAATGATGATGGAAATGTCTCATACACGCCTACTCACTGATATTGTGTATAATATTGTGATTAAATACTGAATAATGTTAAATATCCTTTGTGTGTGATTTGGCCAGTGTGGGCAATGTGGTCGAGCTAAATAAGACAACTAGTTTGACATTATTGTAGACATTGGATCAAATCCAATTTCTGAGAAAAACTCTTACATTTTATGCATCTAAATAACTTTATTCCATAGGCAAATGAAGCATGTTGTGATTTTCGTGTTTGATAGATATTTTTCCGAGCCAACACCAGCGCATAGTTCAACATATCTGCCGGAAAAGTGTCCACTGATATCTGATATTCTGTTTCTGGAAAAGCAGGCGAAACTATTGCATATTCAAACTTTTCATTGTAGCGCTTCACATGTCCCACACTTCTTTCTGGGTTAGGAGTACAGGGTTATATAGATGCTGAAGACATGAAGTATAAACAAAGAACATGTTTGGCAAATGTGTGTGTCTTCTTGTGCTACTATATAGTACTACAGAGGACCAAAATAATTTACTTGCCAAAGTGAGGATTTTTGGCTGATCCGCACAAGTGACGAGGGCTGAGGTTAGATTTGGGGTTAGGGTAGGGGGCTGTATTATGTCCATGGAAGTGCTCAGGAGGATAGAAGTACAAGTGGTACATACATAGAACTAAAACATGAATTCAATTTGCCATTTTTGGTCAATTCTGGCTGCAGCTTACAAAATTTAAGACCTTTTTCAGGATACAGACTGTGTGTATGTGTTTGTGTTAGTATGCATCCTACTAGCAAAATGAGGACATTTTTGGGACCTTTGAGGGCTTTTTGGCAGGTCCTGACACCTTTAAGGTTAGTTTGATGGATGAGACTATGGATATGTTTTAAGGCTGAGGTTAGGATTGGATTTCGGCTAAGTTTAGCACCGGGGTTCGGTGTGTGTGTCTGTGTGTGTGTGTGTGTGTGTGTGTGTGTGTGTGTGTGTGTGTGTGTGTGTGTGTGTGTGTGTGTGACGTTTGTATGCGTGTGTGTGACAGGCCCACAGCACACACCATGAGGCTTCCAGCCCATGCTGATTTGACTCTGGTTGGACCATAGTCTCTCAGTGTGACCTGCCAAAACACACAGCAGCCGCACCAACTGTGAACTCTGTATGGACGTGGATGGAAACGGGGAGGGCGAGAGCCAGGAAAAGTGAGGTCTAATTCAACCAGAAGAGGAGTAGAAGTGTGGGGGGGCCATGTGGGAGGGGTTGGGGTGAAAGAAATTTATCATGGCCTCAATGTGCACACAATCAACCATGATGTGTGTGTTCAGTAATGACAGAGTGACTGATGTAGTTCTAGTCTCCACTGGCTGATACCCTGTACTTAAGAACCCATTTATGCTTGTAAAACCACTCACCCATAGAAGTTTGGCCTCTGCACGTGTCTATGTGTGCCTCCATGAGAGTGTCACTATTTGTCAGCTGATTGCAAACCCAGCTCGTTAATTTTGATTGCGAGGCCGAGTCGCGTTGTTTGTTGAACAAAAACAACAGGTTTGCCGCGTGGCGAGCCTCGCAGCTTGTGGGAGGTGAGACGGAGCGAGTTGATAGAGGGCGGAATATGAAGAGAAAATGTTGGGAGATGGAGGTGCGGGGGGGGTAAATAAGTGCCTTTCAGCCTTGTGGAGGGGGAGATGAGCAGGGACTGACAGCTCGCAGAGTCCGACAGCTAAATGGCTAACTTAGAACACAAGAGGTGACAGAAGAAGACGAATAGCAGAATTGAAAAGAATGTGTGAAATCAGCCATGTGACTGTGTCTGCCACCAGACAGAAGGACTTTCACTGTCTTTGTCGATATGCATTAACATACTGTTTTTGTTAGAAGAAGTCACTTAACTAATTTTAATGCTAAGAGAAAAGTGCAAATGATCTTTGGCTACCCAACTGAGCAAATGAACTAATTATCTCCTCAGAGAGGTAATGTTTCTGAGCCGAGAAAGCACATTTGGACATCTGGAAATAAACAGAATTGCAGCAGAGTCCAGAATATTGAAAGGAAAAGTCTTCTATAACTTTTATAGCCTATCTACTCAGCCATGTTTGTGTGTATTTTTGTGGTGAATAACCATCTTTCAGCTCTCCTGGGCTTTCCCTCTGGATGTCCAAAATCTCTGTGTGGACAGCCACACATTTATTCCACAGATATGAGAACCCTCTGTTGGCACGGTCACAGAAGAACTGGAGGCTGAAAAATGTTCCATTTTGCGCAGAAATTTGACCAAAATTCTTGCCCCTTACCTTGATTATTCGATAATTTTTACCACCAAATTGTTGGATAATCACAAGCACAAAAAATATGGTATCAGCAAACATTGCACAGGGACTTGGATGATGACACCCATTTGCTTTAATGCAGAAAGAGCAATAAAACCCCCCCGAGCAGCTTAGCAAACCCTCACTGACATCTCTGAGTTATGGCATTTTGCCTTTATTTCTCAAGAAATATGCAAAGACTGAAAAGGACGTACCGTCTGTCTAAACAAATTACTGTACTGAATGCAAGCTTTATAGCCGATGAAATTTAGTCTGAAGTAGGTTAGCCCATTCTGTTGTCATTTAAATCATCGTGATCTGACTGTACATGAAGTCCATTCATTAATTGCACAGAGGTATAGGGGATTGGAGGGGAGCTTTAGGGGGTTTGTGTTGTTTCTCATGCACCGTATGTCCTTTTTTATATCTGTATGAAGACATGATGTGATGGCAGCCGTCCATACTCTCTGCATTCTTCGGTGAAAGCTCAGGTTTTTATAATAAACGTAGGTTCAACTGTGGGAGAAAAGAGGCTGATACGTGCTTGGCTGAACTTATCACCCGTTATCCCACCTGTCAGAGGTGACTGTGCGTCCCAGTGTGTGGGGGTATGTTGGCTATATGTCCATGCATTCAGCTCACAGAACCGGCTGTGCTCTTCCTCAATAGGGTTCTACACACTGCTATTCAACAAACTATAACATCTTCCCGGCATTTCATCCTTTTTTTTATTGCGATATTGAATCAAATATAATGTGCCAATTATTTTCAAGAGAAGTATAAGTAGGCTCAATCCAACCTAAAGAAACAGTGAAGGGTCAGCCAATTGTCCACAAATCTGTTTTAATGTGCATAAATTTTTGGTGTGGGTTTTCCCTGAGGAGCACATTAACCCACAAAGATGCTGTACTTCTGTCAAAGATGCTACTTTTTGTAGATTATTTTACTTTTTGTCGGATTTGTAGCTGTAACATATGTTTACATCAGAGTAAAAAAGGCTCGACAATTCCCCAGACGTGTTTTGGGAATTCAGTCAGACCAGCAAAAACCTAAATTCCAGGCTATGTAACATCACATTGCATAAAAATAAGATAAAACACTCTGACCTCAGTTGTAGTGCATGTGGCATAAGAAATAGACCCCCATAAAAACAAGTTATAAATAATGACCAAACTAAAATGACAGTATCTCAGCTTTGATCAAGTAAAAGTCAGTTTGATGCCTACATTTGTTTGCTATAGTCTCTTTGAACTGAGGCGAAAGGAAACAGAAATGATCAAGCAGCATTGTAACTGCAGAGTCAATTAAAGTTTTGGGCTCTCTTATCTGTCTTAAAACACATTTTAAAAGGTTGTAAACATTAAGGTTACACGTACAGATGTTTAGCAGACAGGGCAAGTGAAATCTATGTCTTGCCTTTGGAAATGCAATATAGTAGGCAAGAAAAAAAAATGGTATTCTCCGTTGGGGTGAAGCTAATTATAAAGTGATGTGAGTGTTACTACTATTTTGACTGATTTGTGTGCACTGTGGAAACACTTTACACATTTCTTTTCCTCCTTTCTGATTATTTTTCATTCACACAGAAAAGTGTGTCACCGCAGCAGTGGAGAGCGTGCACGTCATCCTATTATTGTGTTAGACGCAAAAGCTCTAACAGGAGGTTTATTTACCGCTCGTAGCTAAGAGGTGCATGTGCCAATTCTGCTTTCCGCTGGATGCAGCCGCTGCCTGGCTGCACATGTCAGCTAGACTTGACATAACTTTACTCTTTTTCTCCCTTTCATTCTTCTACGCTCACCATCTCCCTGCCACCCCGAGGCAGAGCAAGGCAGCGATGATTCTCAGCAAAAGCAATGATCAAAAGTAGCGCTCGGATGCCTACAGGTTTCTCCTGACATGAGAGGAGATTGTTTGGTGGGAAGAGCAATGGTGCGGCAGAATTTGGAGGGTGGAAGCAAGGGGAAAAAAAAAGAGGAGAGCCACACCCATTAGTTTTTCAAGGCAGAGATGGGATACCTCAAGATTGGGATGGATGGCGAGGGGCGAGGAGGGGGCGCGGGAGGGGATGAAAGGTTTGAGGCATGAAAGGAAGACGAGGGTGAAAAAAAAAGGCGGAAAAGAGAAAGGAGGAATAAAGCAGAAAGGAAGAAGTTGAGCTGAGCCGAGCAGAGCGCGACATGGGGGGTTGGGGGCGTTGGAGGGCGTTAGATGCAGGCAGGAGGGGGGGAGACTTGAGTTGAAAAGTCGTCATAGGTGAATAATTGAAGACAGGCAGCCTGTACCTACACACACACACACACACACACACACACACACACACACACACACCGCACGGAGGCAAGTCAAAGGCAGGGGTGGAGATGTGTATATGCAAGGCTGAGCAAGACCGAAGCGGAAAATCTTCCCGTAATGAGGAAATTCTTGACTCAGTATAATAATGTTTTCCCCAATTGGAGAAAATGTCATTCCTCAATGCTCATCCATACCCACTGCCTCTACTCCACTTTCCCCAGAGTGGATCTGATGGCGTTGGTTAGCGAGACCGCGTTAACTCAATAACAAACCGAAAACTCCTGGTCTCCGTGATTCTGAGTGTGACAGCGATGGTAGTCGAGCGCTCTGTTTTGAAATTGGATATGAGGTTTTGTTCTGTCCTCATACAAATTATTTTACACTCTCTCAAGGGCAATGTTAGGTAAATGATTTACCTCCTCGCTGTTGTTTTGACTCGTGGAGCCTGGATAGTCTGCGGTTTTATATTTACCACTGGTGTGTGTCACTATGCATAGTGCTCCTCTGTGACGTGATTTCTCGCTCACATAACATGTATAATGCATACCACAAATTATGTTACGTGTTTGTCCGCATCTCTCCCTTCCATCTGATGTGGAGGTGTTGGCACTGGAATGCTTTATTTGGCTGCATATAAGGCCAATTTCAGCCAGATTTATGACCTCTGGCGTTGGGTTATTTCACCAAATCCCAAGACGGGCTCACAATTGACGAGCGCTGCGTGTGACGCCTGCTCTGTTTTTAAATCTGAGAGCCGCACCACTGCCGGTGTGCCAGGGGAGTTGTAAGAAGAAACCCACTATATTTCCAGCAAGGCACCTCTTATTTATCCATTTCTGCATGCGCCAGATGAAGAAAGAGCCCGAGGCAACTTTTATTACACCCTCCCTCTATTACACCCTTGTCATAAAACGACACACATTTAATCACAGCCTTTGCTAACATGATGAAGTAGTTCATCACAAAGAAATGCCAGGCCTTAACACTGGAAACATTCCAGACTGGACAGATATTAGATATGTGTCGATAAAAATGATATAGGCATCACCCGTGCCAGTCCATGAATTATAATAGAGGAAGGGGATGGCACGTCCCGTAACTTATCCAGCCCCAGTCGGGATCCCCGGGGAGAAAGCAGCATCCTCGGCATGGTGACAGGAGGATGTGGGTCGGGCAGATGCTCCCCCACAGGGGAATTGGGCTTTAAAGAAATGGAGGCAATCCATGTTGGGAATACAAAGTATTAGAAACATCCCTAAGGTGGGGAGATTCTCCAGACAAAGAGAGGGTCTATTAGGGTACGGGGGGGATTCACAGCGACTGTGTGGCCCTCAAGGAATATGGATATGTCACCAGCATGACTCTGACACCATTATGACTTGACATTTGGCCTAAAGATAACAACTAACATGCACGTGGAGCTCTTTTCATCCGGATCACTGGAGTCATACATGTTGTCAACTGGTAAGTTGAATTTGATGTAATCACGCAGATGCTCCGAGAGAGTTTGGAAATATGTGTGGGATCAAACCAGCTCCTCGGCTCTATCTACAGCGTCATGTGAGCGGAGCAGATGAAGGAAAAAAAAAAAAGCTAAATCAATGAGAAACTTTCTGTGCAAATTTCCCCTGATGCAATGCAAAAGGCAACCAGGCAACACATGCAAGCACCGCCTTCTCCCCAGATAACGCCTTCAACAACTGCAATGACAAAAACAACCCCCCCCTCCGACATCATTCTTACTCTATTTAATTCAACATGGCCTTCCATGTGGTTGCCTGTCCATCAGGCTTTTGTCCAATATGATAAATACCACATTTACATTCTATACAGCAAATACTTTTACAGTACAGTGACCTATTGCTCATCAAGGTGATGTTTCTATATTCACACACCTACAACAAACACCTACAGGTTGGGGAAAAAAAAAAGAAACGATATTGCTTTAACTTTTGATGTTTTCTATGCTTGCATGAAATATGTCTTATTGTGATGAATATATAAACAGTGGTGATCACACATGAAATTACACCCATCTGGACTCCTTTATACATGGAATGATCTCGATCTCTAGACCGTATAGGCAGTGAAAAAGAAAGGAATGAAACAGAGAGAGAATGCTTAGAAATCACAGAGACCAGGGGTGAGGAAGAAGAGCACCAATAGAAGTACAGGTAGAGAAGAAGTGGCTGAGAGAGCTGAAGGACAGCAGCAGCAGCAGCAGCAAAGAGAGAGAGAGAGAGAGAGAGAGAGAGAGAGAGGGAGGGAGGGAGGGAGGGAGGGAGGGAGATGGAGTGTCTGTATTGCATTCCTGTTGCATCAGTTCAGAGTAACAAGATTTGGAGATGCAGGCTCAGACATACTAATACGTTTTTACCCCCCTCACCACAGACACACACACACACACACACACACACAGTTCTGCTCAGCAACACAGTTTTGCTCACTACTCAGATTTAGCCCGTGTTGATACCTCTGCAAGTGTCTTGAGAGCGTGAAACAGAGGGAAGAGAAACAAGTGGATGACCAGCTCAGCTCAGCTCAGCACACACACACAGACACACACATGCGCAAACACACACGGACACACATGCACACACACACACTGCAAAAGACAGTGACCTTGAGCCGTAGTAAATAGAACCATCAGTAGAGGAACTAAACACAAGCAAGATGGCCATAAGAGTGCACAATATATCTGCCTGAGCAAATCTAATTTGGACTTCTTTTATGGAGCCGTGACAGCGCTGCCTTTGTGATGCTGTTAGAGCCTCATAAGAACATGGCTCATTGTTCAACTTACACTACATTCTGTATTTTTCAGTGAGATGAAATCCCACCTTTCACGAAGGAGAATTTATTTTAATTTCCTCTTTTTCTGTCTTTTGAATGGGATAGGAGCTCAGATCTCCTTCAGAGTGCTTTCACAATACACCATTCAAAGGAAAACACACTTGGGCACTGATATCTGGTCAGTTATAAAATTCCAGCTCCTCCGAAGGATTGGGATGTTTATTTTCAGAGGGGAAACTGAGCCCAGGCCTGCACTCACGGGAAGGCTTAAACCGGGATTGAAAAGCGGCAAGTGTTGCTGTTACGTTGCAACATCCTGGATATTTTTAGCCTATCAAAACAGCTCATTTTATCATCTTCTGGCAACACATATTATGTAAATGCACAAACACGGCGACCATTACAACCTCCTCAAAGACATAACAAATTACAGACAGACACGCCACTCTCACACAATGGCTTGACATTATTCATGCGCTTTTAACACAGCCACTATTGGCACCTTTAAATGAACGTTTACAACGCCCCTGCTCTTTTATTACCTCTAAAATGTCACATGATCTGTTGTCTTTTCTCATCTCTTTCATCCTGCTCTCCACCAAACTGTTAAATTTCTCCTCAGCTTGGGTTTAAATCCCCCGACGTGCATTTCCCTCGAAGGACTCAACCCCTTTTCTTCTATTCTCTCTCTTCTCTTCTTGAGCTTGCGAGTTCTTTCAGGTCGAAATGGTACCTTATGTGTAAAGAAGAGAGGCAGTGAATCAATAATCAAAGCTTGCCGTCTTCATGCCCAAAGGCGGATGGTTTCTCCCTCCTCAGTCTGCACTGAGGATCATTCATAGTGTATAAAAGACATCTCTAATGCCATGCTGTAAGAGCAATAGGAGATACCAGAACACACTCCTTTTCTTCTCATTGAGCTTTTGAGTTGATTCTTTCTTTTTTAATTTTAGCGTCTCCATATGTTATGAATCCAGCGGCACCAGAAAGGAGATCTTTTAGCCAAGTGATGGAGCGCTGTGGGTTTAGTTAATTTGCTTTATAGATGAAGGCGAGGGATTGCCGCGGGTGAAACAGGTATCACCTCAGATCTCTTTAAAGTGTAATCCAATAGAGAGCGTTGTACTGCTGTGCAATCACGAGGGTGTTGAACGTTCGGAGGTGTTTGCTGAGGGCGGCTATCACACAAAATCTACAAAACACGCACAAGAACAAGAACGCACAAGGAAAACAGGAGGACCTTGAATATATCACTAATTAAAGAGTGATTAGCACTAATGGTAGTATTGATTGTTGGAGGCTGACGTAATGACAGAGGCTAATCTGGTTAGTATCTGGGCGCTGAGGGAGAGAAGGCCTGTAAATTGAACTTTGCAGAAACTAAAGTAGTTAAAGGTTCCCCAGGTTGTTTGTATGGCACATAATGCTTTTATGTTATTTAAGTAGCAATCAATCAACCACATACGAAAGACTTCTTGTGGATGCTAGCCGTCCAAGCCTACCTTTGCCGCACTACTAGCGGTTACTTTTCTCTGAGATAACGGTCCTTTCACATTAGCGACATGGCCGTTAACATCTACAAGTTACCTCTATATTCTTTGCTTTCTCGTGCTCTGGTAGCACATCGGCTGAGTGAGCGCTGACCTTTCGGTACTTCTAGGTCAGAGGTCAGTCATAATCTGCCTATCACCATTCTTGTCATAACCCGTCTGACATTTCACTGGCTGTGGCTCCAAATGTCAGGCCATAATCTGTAAGGGCGAGAGCTGCCAGACCACGGCTACGCTGCCTCTCGCTGACACATTTCCCTGTTTACTCCGGCACTTTCTCTCCATTTCCAACAGTTTTCTAAGGACTTGGTTTCATAAACAAGCTTGATGTGTGTATGATATCTAATTTGGTTTGAAATGAAATTGGAAACTGTCCACTGGGCTCAAACCAGTTATCTTTCATTCTCCTCAGTAAGTTCTGTGTGGGAGGTCATGGTGGGCCGGGCATCTCTGTTTGTATGAGAGAGACGGGAGCTAAATGAGTATTGTTGCCGGTGTCGACTTCCATTGTGAGCCAGGGGAGAGATGGAGGGAGATCATTGGGTGTTCCTGTCCCCCTCTGTAATGGGGAAATGGATTGTGAGAGAAAGGAGTGCCGGCCTTCATTTATGCTTTGATTCCTCAATCTCTTTATTTATTTTCCCCCCACATGGTCGAAGAGGCCTGCCAAATTTGTGCACCTGTGTGTTCCTGTTGGTCTGTTTGATCTCTGAAAGCACTGCAAACCAATGATGCATGCTTATTAAACTTTAATACATACAGTATTGCATATGTATGTGCTGGTGCTGTGGTGCTGCTCCGATGAGATTTAGATTGAGATTGAAATGAAACACATTTAAGGTAAGATACAAGGGCTTCCACTTGTTATTTGTTATATTTTGCAGCTGACCCCTTCTTAGTATATATGGGTTTGTTTTATGTTATGTGTACTGTTTTTCTGTTCATTTTATCCAGAAGCACTTTCTTCCTTTAGAAAGTTTTCTAATCATATTTTGAGCAGAAATTTCACTACAGAAGAATTTTTGTTTTTCACAAATTTTGCAGGAACAGGCTGAACAGACTCAGAGTCCATGTCGTATTAAGTGAAATCCAGAAAAAGAAAGCTAAATTAAGGTCTATTTGTAGAGTTGTTATTCAATGTGCAAGTAAATTAACAGTCTGCAAATTATATCTGCTTATTTTCATCCACCATGCAAGTTGACATTCCTGACATCACTTTAAAAGCTCTTCACTTTGATGTATTGTTTGAATTTAGGTCATGGGGTTTTCTGACAGGACTTAAAGTATGAGAAAATATTTCCCTGTAAATAAAAAAAGTAAAGCCAGTTTTCCTGGGTTTATCCTCCCCTTCATCCCCTGTTCCCATTCTTTCATCAATCAGCCAACACCCACCTCTTGTCATGAGTGCGTCATGGCTGTTAGTGGAGATTCTGACATATTCCGATACCCGTGTGTAACTGTTGTAAGAAATGTCAGATTTAAGATCTGCAGCCGCGTGGGAGTGTAAGATCCGAGTGGTGAGGGCCACTAGGCGCTGACTGCCACCCCGTCTTCTCTGCCTGAGGCTACAGAGTCATCTCCAACTCCCCAGCAAGCGGCCCAGGCATCTTTGCCGGAGCTGCTGCGAACAGGAGCACCAATCCACCGCATCCCTGCCATTTAGCTGCTGTATGTATAGATGCCAAACACATCACACCCCCCGCGACGACCGCCTCGCTTTAGATACCACCTCGCCTTTTTCCCTCCCTGTACGTTGAAGACACAGAGTGAATGCTCAATCGTTCTGACATATATAGGTCCTGTGTATTTAATGGTGTGTGTGTGTGTGTGTGTGTGTGTGTGTGTGTGTGTGTGTGTGTGTGTGTGTGTGTGTGTGTGTGTGCGTGTGTGGGAGAAGCTGTATGGAGTTTAGGGTTGTATCTGAGTCAATCAAGTAGACATCCATAGATTCCGATCACTTCCCCTCAATTACCCATTATAAAAAGCGACGAGCATCGGAGAAAGGGAAAAGGGCAAAGGAAAGATCTCAATTATGACAAAAAAATGGACTCTCCGCACTTCAAAGGCATTTCATTTTATTCCCATTTTATTTTTTTCTGATTTATTCCAGATTACTGTCACATACATATCCTATGTAATTCCACTCATTCAGCTACTAATGCCTCCCTCCGTGTGTTTTACAGAGTAGAGACTGAGATATCAACCTATGAGCCCTACATTTATTACTCTAATCCATAATATGACATTATTGCATCATCTGTCCACCTAGCGTTTCTCTGGCCCTGAGGCACTCGTATCTAAAGTGACAGACGGTGGCTGAATGTGTGTTTTTATGCACGTTTGTGTGCATATGTGTGTATATGTGTGTGTGTGTGTGTGTGTGTGTGGGGGGGCTTGTGTACGAGCTGGAAGAGCAGCACAGGTTGTATTTGAATTGATGGCCGATCACTCCAAGTTTGCACGTCCATATGCTTGAATCTGCAGCTACATCCGCCATCTGTCCCAGTGTGATGCTAATTTAGCTCTCCTGTCAGCGTGGACTGTTTCCGTATTCCCCACCGTCTAAAAATGCCTGCTTTGTTGCTGTAGACTGCTGTTATATAGAGTGCAACTTGCAGGAGCCACTGCCTGGCTTGTATAAGCAGAGCTGGTGGGTAGAAGTGGGAGCCCTGAGGGGGGGTGTGTGTGTGTGTGTTTCTGTGTCTGCGTGAGTGTGTGTGTGTTTGTGTGTGTGTGTGTGTTTGTGTGTAATGTGGAAGGAAGGTATAGGCTATTGGTCTCAGCAGCTCTATGGCTCGTCTCAAGCTTAGCCTGGGGAAGCTTGTCAGGATATTCTATGGATAATCACTCAAAGCCGGGGTGTTTACCCGTCGCTCAGAGTGGGGGAACGGCGGTAAACCAGCAGAGTAGTTTGCTCATGAGGTCAAGAGGGTAAAGGGTGAGAAAACGTCTGCGTGGGGGTTTACGTGTGCAAGGGCAGTCGGTTTTACCATGTTATGTGAGAGGAATGTGCAAGCAACTGGCAGTCTTCATCGAAATGCAAATCTCTGAATGTATAGACATACAATGAGACAAATGTATTAGCCGATATTTTTTTACACTTGACGGCTTTATATTGTACATTACATTAAAATTCATAGGTAGTTAATTAAAACACTAATGAAACATCAACATACTGTTGTTTTCTTTGACTGTTCTAAGATAATATATTATGAATCTCAGAACTGTGGCAAAGACATTAAAGATGCAGATGTGGCATGTTCCAAACCAACCTGTTATTTCCAAACGCTAAAGCAGCACAGTTCAATGCTAACTGAATACCGCAATGTGACTAGGTGCGAATCAAGAATTCAACAAAATTATGGCCTTTCACAGGTGACTGACAGGCTGTATTGTGTGGTACAATTTTACAAACCTGACTCGCACAATTGAAAATACTCCAGATTAATGGAGACAGTGGAATCAAGGGCCAGGCTGTCGTTTAGTACTTGGCTCAAAGAGGAAGGATATAGCGGAAAGAGAACCCTGCATATGTGGTTGGACATCAACACTTTGTCAAGACTGTTTACATTTCGTTATGAGGCGCAGGGTTCCCTTTGGTGAGTCAGAGATGCACAAATGTTTAATGTGATGCTGTCACTGCAAGACATAACAGAATGCTACAGAAAGACCAATGCGAGCAGGTGAAGATCACTCTGTCCAAGAATAAACAGGTAGCATGTAGATTGTTTGTTAAAAAGGGGAAATATAATCCAACCAAGAAAACTGAGTCCCACAGGTAATAGAAAACATTTGATAACCTTATTAAAACTCCGGAAGAGTAGTTTTGATTCGTTTCTGACCCAGAACCTTAAACGATGAAAAACACAGTTTACGATGCGCACCGTTTAAGAGTATGTTCAACCTCAGACTGCATTTCAGCTAGTCTTGTCGGCACAAGAGGAAGGTTCAGCAAAGCAGCGCCCCTGATCCAGCGGAGCCATCGGTGTTATCTCCTCTGTATTTATTACTGCACGTCAACCATCTGTGATGCACAACCGTAAAGACTTTGTGACTTAGCTTAGGGGACAGAAACTGGCACGCTGCATCAAGAGGGGCCGCTAATTAACGTAGCGCACTGTGCTGTTAGTGCCATCCCGGCTCTCCCTGAGCGCTCCGCAAAGCTGTCATGCAACCACAGAAGCGTCTGACGGCCGCATGCACACGCACACGCGCGCACACACGCGCTCACCCGCTATGTGATGTTTGTGTTTGAAGGTAAAGACTGAGACGCTCCTGTGGGGCGAGCCTCACCGCCGGGACGCTCCACAAGAAAAGGCGGCGCGCGTGCGGTGCGGCGGTGGAAAGAAAAGGCGACGTAGAAGGAAAGATGAAGACAAGAGGAAGAGGGATGGGTGATTGAGACAAAAGCAGATGAGGGGAGAGTTGAATGCGTCCTGTCTGATAAACAGGAACATGGCTCATCATTACAGGGTGCACCGGGGGAGAACTGAAGCCCGTCTGCCCACTAATACATACTAATGCTCTCCGTGTGCCGTACAGCCACTGTCAAACTGCAGGACATGGGCATGGTGCGGGGGCTTTATGGCACAGTCACTGAAGCACGGGGAAGCGTTAAATCAAAGCAGGGTTTCAAAGATGGAATGCATAAAACAATAGTCAGTGATGTGCCAGTGACTGTAAATCCAAGCTTAGCTAACTAGTCCTGGTGATGTGGATGTTAAAGCTGTTTCTGAACGCGCTTTTGTTGTTACAACATCACACAAGTCTAATGAGCTGGATTTACCTCACTCCATATGTTGCCCCGCACTACATCAAATGCTTTCTCCCCTTTCTTTATTTTCTTCTTTACACTTTGTTGGCAGCACCAAATGGTATTTTGGCTCAGTTGCAGTTGCCCTATTTCCCCTCCTGTGTTTTTCTTCATTAACTGAAAAAGTAAAGGGAAGAGAGTAAAGAAAGGTCCATCACACGGTGCAGTTTACTATGTCAGGTTGATTTCAAACAGGTCCAGCTCCCCAAGCGGCGGGGTCTGACACCCACTCAGCCGTGCTATTGCCTTTGATTTTGTGGGTTTTTTTTTTGTTGTTTTTCTGTGTGTATGTGAAAGAGAGGGGTGTCAGTGGTGTAAACAGTGAATGTCCCTGGTGTCTGGAGGTATTACACTGAAGCGCAGCCATGCATAGAGGCCTGGGAGGGCCTTTCTGAATCACTGGACAGGACCGGGGCGACCTTTTCAGCACACATTAAAGCAGGGTCACCTCACAGAGATACAGGTTTGTGGGAGAGCGACATGCAGACGACGGGCGCAGGGGTGGGGGGGATCCAGATGGAGGGGTCGCGTGTGAACGCACTCTTCACCATACCTCACAAAAATGTTTTATCACCGTATACGCATCTGTCCATACGAATCCACGCGTCTGAGCTCCTTTACTGTACACGGTCACAACCTGCTGTCAGACGTGTTTGGGCTGATTTGTCTGGAAAAGTTGTGCGATCAGTGAAAACGATGAGGTGTCTGCAGAACCACAGGCGGCGCATCGATCACAGAACTTCTATAGATGTCGTTTTTGTTTTTGTTCTGCCGAACGCTCGCTCACGACGCATCTGTAACACAACGCATGCATGGGTGCGCTTCTCCTACCTCAGCAACAATCTGTACCAAAATGTCTTCACACATCAAACTCGTGCATGTGTGTGTGTCCATGGGTGCGCGAGTGTCTCAGTGCATCAGACCGGTGAAGAGAAGAATAACCCAATTATAGAGACAGTCTGCCTCACAGACATACAGTATGTGCATGGTCTGTGTGTGTGTGTGTGTGTGTGTGTGTGTGTGTGTCTGTGTGTGTGTGTGTGTGTGTGTGTGCGTGTGCGTGTGTGTGCATGCGTGCGTGCGCGTGCACATGGTTGTGTTTGTAGACAAACAAAGCCCAGAGAGTCATTTTTGATGAAAAGAATGCAGCAGAAAATGAGGAGGACATAAGCAAATACGGAACAAAGGTGTGAGTGAGTTTTTTTTTTATTTTTTAAG
Organism: Lagocephalus sceleratus; assembly: GCA_911728415.1. Lineage (NCBI taxonomy): Eukaryota > Metazoa > Chordata > Actinopteri > Tetraodontiformes > Tetraodontidae > Lagocephalus > Lagocephalus sceleratus. The sequence goes on along the minus strand of CAJVRN010000087.1, from coordinate 6,133,979 downwards.
AGTTCTTCACGAAGAGCTCAAATATTGAAATATTGGCATTTATTTAAATGAGGAATCCTGAGGGCAGCGCCGCACCGTGCACGCCTCAGTTCATGTACGAAGTATTTCTCCATGTGCAATTTTTTTTTCTTTTAAGAAAAGGGGGGAGAGAAAGGGAGGGGAATATGGCCCTGAACCTGACAATTTGGAGGATGCAGTTGCATAGCAACAGACAGCAGCCGAGTACCTAAAAAGCAAGGCTATTTGGCTTGTTAAATATTCTCTCTTTGCCAGGACACCACTCAAAGCCAAATGTGTTTCCATAGAACCAGATTTAAAAATGCAGCTGGATAAAGCAAACAAGTGAAAACAGGGACAAAGCAACAGTTCTATTTTTTTTTTCCCCCTTCGCTGCTGAATTTATTGGCATTTTTATCTGCATGGAGGGGAGGTTATACCACGCACAAATACAGCACGTCCTTTATTTGCACAAAAAGTGATTACATCTTAAGAAGGTAGCCAGTTGCTTGTGACAGACTATACAGTATGACAAAAAGATGAGTTTGTCCACATCAACTCACACATTTCATTGTCCACATGGACAAAACATATTGCATCCAAATATTATCTAATAAGTCTGCACACAATAGGGAATTAGCATTTGAAATGGCATTTGTGTGTTTGCGAGCTCATAACATGTGCCGGGGATCAAAGTCGGGATGTTTTGTCATATTACAGATAAAGACAAAGCAATTTCCCTTGGAATTTATTAACATTTCAGCGAGGAATCCTCAGTCTGTGGACTCTGCTGTGTGCATATGTGTCCTGCAGGTTGTGAGGTTTCAATAAAGCAATAACGCAGCAGCGGTAGTTTGCTGTCAGTGGAGTCAGCTGTAGATTAAACTAAACAAAAGGCCCTGACAATATTCCCCTCAAAGGACAAACAAGACTCACTTTTATTGAACCTCTCCAAAATGCAAAGGTTATACATTACCTGCTCCTGAATAATGCATCAAAACACATGATTTTTTCTCCTTAATCTATCCTGTGTTGAATCTAAACCACCTCTGAAAATCAAAGCTCTGCTCCTCCACGAGCTTTTGCCAACTTTGCACCCTCTCTGCTATCTCTGGCGGTGGTTATTAAGGTTTCCTTTGCACATGAATGGGACGGCGTTGCTCCGGGATATATCGTAAGTGACTGCTGTTGATCTCGCCACCAGTGTTTCTCACTGAGCTCTGAATAATAGATAGGAAAGCTGACCAGAGATAATATGTCTCTCATTGAGGATGTAGCTCCTAGCATCATGGAGAATGAGAGAATGCTAACGAGGAGCATTTTTTTCTCTTACCCCCTCTCTCTCTCTCTCTCTTTTTTTTTTTTTTTTTTTTTTTTGCAAAGCCGCAGAATGTTCCTTTTCTGTTGGCACTCATGCATTTATTAATAACAAAGTTCCTTTCAAAACATCTCCTCTGGATAAGATGGATAACTCATTCCTTTTATCATACCCCCCCTTCCCCATGCACACATGCAGTATATCGCAGTGACTGTGATGAGCTGTGAAATCGAATGGGAGGGCTGGAGTGCAGTTTTGTAGCCTTTCAGCACATAAATTTGGGTCATGGAATAGATTATCACCCCACACATGTCACTCTGACACTGATAGATACATGCAATCCCGAAGCACTCATAAATTACACATGCTGCATGAAAATTAATGCACTGTTTAAATTGGTAAATGATCGTTCTGTAGATTGATATGTCCTGTATATACAGCACTGCTTTGCTTTTGGCCCTATGAGTATTTATCATCTGCTGTACAATTCTATATGTTTTTTTACATCTTAAGAAGGTCTGGAAGTTGTCGAGCAGGCGTAAATGTAATTGTTCAGGCTTTTTGCTGTATATTTATAAGAGACACTGCATCTTTGTGTACAAAGACCCAGGATTCCCTCTTTCGGATATACAAGAGGAGGCCTCTGTTTACCTTATAGAGCAGCAGGTCTGGAGTGCAGAGGCCATATCAAAAGGATCCTATAGAAAAATAAAGGCAGACAGTGCTGACGCTCTGCAGAAGCACTCCGCTGTGAAGAATGCGCTGTGTTTGAAGTCAATGACAGCTTTTAGGGATTTGGTGGGGACTCAAGTGTTCTCTTTTACCCCTCTCAAACATAAAGATGTGTGTGTGTGTGTGTGTGTGTGTGTGTGTGTGTGTGTGTGTGTGTGTGTGGGGTTTGAAGGTGACAGAGACAAAAAGTCCCATTTCAGTTGCTTTTGATGGCACCAGGGTTGTCTTCTTTTGGGCATCAACACATTTATTTATATATTATGTGAAAAATCCAAAGAATAGATTTCCTTTTTCCTCTTCTGTGTTTTTTTTTGTTTCTCCATCCTCCTGTTCGGACTGTGTCTATTATACTTAGACACCCTTTTTCCTGTCTGTTTGACCTTACTTTTCTGAGACTAAAAATAAATAATTAAAAATAAAAACACTCAGCTGCCACTTAGAGCGTTTATTTCAGTCACAAAGCATGTGGCACGGCACACGTAAACCTGATGAGGACAAGTTCACAAGTTAAAAAAGTGATTTCAGACAGGAAAGGACCTCCTCTCTTATGTCCAATGAACCTAGGAATGAAGAATCTACTTGGTTTGGATGCAGATGAAGTAGCAGTTGTCTGTAATGTCGTGTTTTACTAGTGATGGAATGCAAAGGCAGACACACCAGGCAGATAAAAGGTGATGGTCAGGCAGCCTTTGCTACTGTATTTCATTAATTTATTGATATTTTCTAAAAGTCAAATGGCTGGTTGCTGTTTTTAATTGCAGGATTGTGAAAAATGACCTAAAGGTCCTTGAGTCAGACATTTGAACACAGTCCTACCTACAGGACTATTGCATGTGCTGTCTTCTTAACTGTATATTCCATGCTGGAGTATGTATCTCAACACCTGCGCCCGTGTGTTAGCATGACCCTCGGGAACCTGCTCATAGGGAAAAAAATAGCTCAACGGTGCTTGAGGTTAAACCAGAGAACAGAGAACTTTAAAGGCAACCACAACTGGGATTTTAGTGAAAGTAAAATCCAGGTCACACTGTGGATCTGACAGTTAAATGTACACACTTTCCCATGTGTTTAACAAATGGACAAACTCCTTGATGTAATTCTTCAGTACTATGCTTTGGTTCAGATGAAACGAGATAAGAAAATCATAATATGCAATGCTTAAATGTACAGGTGTTATTTTCCCAGTATGCCCAATGTAGGTTATCACGTGATCAACATTTGAATTAAACATTCTACTGTGTGGGTATCTGAATGTGTGAAGTGTAGAGTGTGTACTATTAACGTATTTGTTAAGTTCCCATAACTATGTTGCTTTGACTATCTGATGGGGAAGATCCAACAGTGTCACTATCAGAGAAGAACCCAAAGACCCTGACTGAGGGACCGCCAACTCAAACACGCTCTCTGCATGTTTCCTGCTTGTTTTGTTGCGTGTAGAAGGTGACAGACAGGAGGTCCGCCCCTCTCTCCCCCTCAGATATAACCTCCTCTCTGTTCTATGAGCATCGAGGGGATTAAGCATCTTATTTACCAGATGCAACAAGCAGCACCGGCGGGGTCCTCCCAAAGATCTGCTGGGTGTTCTGCATAAACCAAAGGCTGATGAGATGTTTACGCAGCCCTTTACCAGGCTAAACACTCCAACATCAATTGATCGACTGGGGAACAGATGGTGCCATTATAGATTCACCTTCCCTTCCCACAAGAAGATGAGATAAAGCCCCACCTTGATGGGTGCAAATCTGGAGAGGAAATATGGGGGAAGAGGTGAAAGAGAGGTAGGATGAGATGACAGCTTCCTCCTGATGGGATTCCATCACAGTGGTGGGTGGACAAAGACAAGGAAATAGAGGATGGTTACTCGTGAGTTATGGTTCCCAATGGTCAGGACACCCTCAGAGGTTCTCTGGTCCAAAGGTCAGAGCTTTTCAGGCCAAACGTGGAGGACCAGCGCAGCATCAATCAGGCACCTGTCATTAAGAAACACAACCAGAGGCAGAGGAGAAGAAAAACCACAGCAGCATGTATGAGAGCCAGCAGCAGCCGCCCAGATCTGCTGAAGGGGTGCGTGTTCTCTCAGAGACAGCTCTGCTTCCTCTCGCCTGCTCGTGATGGGTCATTTTCACTGTGATCACTCCCTCTTTGACAGACCCACTTGACTGAACAGCAGGCACCAAGTTTAGCCAGGGGCTGAGTGACTGTACTAGCGGGAAATAAGTGGTGGCAAATAGCAGATTATTGATAAATACACCGTACAAAAAGGGAAAAAAGTTAGATTTGGTCTGATAAAAGAGAGGGGTTCTCACAGATAACATCTGATATGAGAAAAATCTTCTGGTTTCCACCTTCAGACTCACAAAACGCCTTGCTGAACATGAAGAGAGTTCATCATTGAGGACGTGGGAGCATGCCCTATAGCTGCTGAGCACACGTCTCATGTGTGAGGACTGCTTCCATAAATATGGTGCTATTGTGTACCTTTTCCTATGTTGCTGTGCGCAGCTGCAAGGATGTACTTTGGTGTGACAGGCAGCTTATTTCCAGGTTGTAAAGGGAAACGTGAGCAGATGTGCTTAAACTGCAATGCATGTTGTCCTCCCTCCATGACTCCCCTCCCCTTCCCCTTAAATTCATCAGTTATTCCCCCATCTCCTGTGCACCAAAAATCATTCAAATTAACCAAACTCTCTTTTTCTGAGACTGCAAAGGTATGTAAATATCTCAGATTAACCAACACATATTGCTACTAAAAACCTGATTGTTTAAGAGTACACAAGAAGGTTTAAACAGGAGAATAGAGAAGAGCATCACACATCCGAGTTTATGCACTATTCTCTTTAATGTTCAGAGCACATGTAGTTCAGAAAAAGAAAGTTCTGGGTGCAATATACAGTTTGTATGTTCTCTCCATGCCATCTTGGCTTTTGTCCAGTTCCTCCAGTTTCCTCCCACAGTCCAAAAACATGCACATTGGTTTGATTAGAGCCTCCAAATGCCTAGGTATGATGGTGAGTTGATGTGTGTGTACCCGCACTGGCAAACTCTCTGGGGCCTCTCGCCCAGTGACCACTGGGACTCCAGCACACACCGTGAACCTGAATAGGACCTGAATAGGACCTGAATGGTGCTGGGACAGTGTGTGTGTGTGTGTGTGTGTGTGTGTGTGTATGTGTGTGTGTGTGTGTGTGTGTGTGTGTGTGTGTGTGTGTGTGTGTGTGTGTGTGTGGCACTCTGGCCAGCGCTGCCAGCGCTGTTGTGCAGGCAGACTGGTTGGCACCTTCAGCTCAAAGTTTGGTTGATAAAGAGACTTCTGACTCATACTCATCGTTATAGCAACGTGGTGACAGCCGTCACATCCTCCACCAGCCAATCAGCTCTCTGCTGATAAGACCACTCCCGCCCATGCGTGGAAAGTGCTGGTTTTATGCTGAGAACACAAAACATATGATGCCGGATCATTACAGGATCAGCAACAGTGCAGTGGAACGTTTGTCTGTTGACACATGCTTCATCCAGCCAACCGTTGTCTCAAACCCTGCAGAACACATCTGGAGGGCAGCTGAAAAGCAAAAGCAACACTCCAAACAAATCCTTCTGACAAGTGCCGAAAGAATCAAGAACCCGTCAATGTCTTTGCACGTTAGCTTTCGTGTGTCTGCGTTTACCCTCCAAATTTAGCTCAAGACGAGCGTGTGAATGCTGCAGGAGAGCAGTAAGTGGGCGTGTTGGTGACTGATGTGTAAGCGGAATAATACAGATATCAGATGATTTTGTACTCTAAGATAGACATCTTAAGGGTTTTAAGAGAATTCTCAACAGATCATATCGGGTCCACATGAAAAAGCTCCTCATGTTCCCCCTTTTAACTCTTACTTTCTTTATCTGAACCACTTGTGGTCCCATTGTTTTCTAATCTTTTTTCTTTCCTAACTGTTCCCACCTTTCTCTATACACTTTTTCTGTTGCTTTGTCTTCTTTCCTTCCTCATTCCCCCACTGCTCCTACTTTGCTTTCTGTAAACAAGGTTTCACAATAAAGGTCAATAAGCATAAACCTGGTTCGTTATAACTGTCATGACCAGCGAGACTCCTGAAAGAACCTTATCAGTGTTTTCCCCATTCTTGCTGATATCAGCCACACACACACTGAATAGAAAACACAACACACACACACACACGCACACACACACACACACACACACATAGACACACAAAATTTGTTATCTTTGCTATCTAGTGTTTAGCCAACTCAGAGCTAATCCAGTGTGAACCCACTCCCTGACTTTTACTCAGCAATTTGCAAACAGATTTGAAGAGTGTGCACACCCACACCCACACACACACAGACCTACACACACACACACACACACACACACACAGAGTCAGAGAGTTTGGCCCTAGAGCAGGGAACATCACGCTCTAGTAATGTGATGCTGAGGCAACACTGTGGCACAGTGGTGTGGCATTAACATAAATGTGCATCTCAGCATGAGGAGGAGGAAACATGTGGATATTTGGAGTCGTCTGCATGTGATAGCTGTCTCATTACTCCGCCAGTGAGCCTGCACACACAGAGACACACACTGCCTTACATGCCTTACATTGCTAAAATATTTCACAAACAATCCACCCTAATCTAATTTTCTTCAACCAACATAATACTCATGGGGAGTCTCCCTTAATTGAATAAGTAAATTCATTGAAAATAAAGGAGTTTAGAATAGCCATAGATCTATAATTGAATTTAAATTGAAACTGATGCAGAAGATGATTCCTCTGCTGGAGAGGAGGTGGTTGAAGGTACTTTAAAAACATGTATTTTATGATTCAGATCTACAAATTAGGGTGGGTTTGATTATTTATTGGAGGCCACCCACAGCAGTACCCCAGAGCCAGAGGGAATTTTTGGGAACGTGATATACCAACAATATTTTTTCCACATACAGGCTACAGTTTCAAACACAATGGGTTAATACACACAGGAGAGCAAATGATAAAGAGCAACATTGTGAAATGGGCAACTACAGGTTTATGTGCTTTAGCGGATTACTGTACATTATACTTTTTTAGCACTTATGTCTTCAGGAAAGATATCACTGCACACTTCACTATTTATGTTAATTTACAGCAGTGACTAGCAGTTTTCCAGAGTGGAAAGAAAGATTGTTGTGCAGGTTTTATAGTCAATGAATTCTGATCCAGCCTGGCTCAACATTCAAGGACTAGACGAAGGCTCCAGGCTCACCTGTGTGTGACCACGCCAACTTGCATAAACAGCTTTTTTTTTAATGAGGTACTGCTGTGATTGGCAGCCAGACAGGTGGAGAGGAAATGTGGGCCTGATTGGTCAGTTTCCAGCAAGTTCACGTAAACAGCAGTTAAAGGAAAAAACCCTCGAATTCCCCCACTTTTTAAACGCTTGACTAACTTGGCTCATTTTCCCATATGAACCTGTTCCCTCTTGTTATAAAAGCAATAATCAGGCACAAGTTTGAGGCAAAAAAAGAGAAGAAAAGGAATATTTGTGTCTTTAGAGCAACAAGATCTGCTCGGTCGTCAGGATTGTTTGTTTTTCTAAGAATAAATAGACTTATGTGACTCATTAGGACGGATGGTTTTGCTGTGCAGAGCAGTTCTGTTTATATGACTTTCAGTTCACGCACTTCCCTTGCAGCCTCTCTTGTCCTCTCTCTCTCTCTCTGGTTCTCCCAGGAGACCCGGTTAGATAAGACTGCCTGGGCTATAAAAGCAAAAAAAGAGCCTGGGGAGCAGAGTCTGACATGCAGAAACATTCAGTAAGTGTAAGGCACGGAGGCAAAAAGCAGAATTCGCTTTTCTGAAGGGATGAACACGAAGGCAGGCACACACACACACACACACACACACACACACACACACACAGGAACACAGACAACCCATTTTCTTCCTGTTTTCTGATCCTTCCTCTGAGTGTCTCCACCTCCTTTTCTCACAAGTTTTCTATTTGTGGAATCCTCGCAGGCCTTTCTGTCAATTTGAAATTCCTATTTTTTCCTTGGTCAGTCTAGCCAAAAACAAACTGGTTGGTTTCTTCTCCAAACACACACACACACACACACACACACACACACATACACACATATAATTACATGTAAGTTGTCATCAGAAAGTGTGTGTTGCACCTGTCCTCTCTAGCTTTCAACAGTTGGCTCTTATTGTAGATGGCGCTCTGCACCACTGGCTCACTGTTGTGTAACAAACAGATCAGCTTCTGCAGCTTCACTCATGTGGGCTGTTTGCTGTCATCACCTCGCATACGTCACCAAAGCAGCCATACGTGTAGCTTTATAATTATGTTGTCTCAGTCGAGCGGTGGGAATTAAAGCTAGGAGGTGATAAGTATGAATTGCGTTGCTGGGCTCACTGAGCAGCTTCAACTTTGTCAGTTTTATCTGGATTCAAATGTCACATTAGTGCCAAAACAAACCCTGGTACTTGATGCTGGTAATGGAGCAGGTGGAACCAGGAAGCTCTAATCTAAAAGGGATATCCAACACCAGAACATACACAGAGGTGGATTTAATATTTAGACTTATTTTATTTTAGCATATTGAACTCCAGGAAGAGTAAAGAGTGACCCTTGGCTCCAGCACATATGCAATAGCTTTTTGAGGACTCCCTGCTTCAAAGTTGACCCAATTTGTGAAAAACCTAAATTATGTTTTAATATTTTTGCTTGTTTCGCAGACAGCGCCACATTAATAGATGCATTTAGTGATATAATACAAACACACAAATGAATCTACATCATGAGACTTGTAGGGGCTCCACTGACATGGTGGCCACCGCCTAAATCCTCAGCTCAAGATGCAACCAACAATCAGACATTAATCAATTCAATGCACCCAGGGCATCGGTAGAGAGTGGCCCATGTGTGACACACACAAACACACGCCCACGCACACCTCCCCAGACAGCCAACTGATTACGCATCATAACACAGATGATTTGCCCCATGGGTTGACACTTGCTGTCCAGTCCAATCACTTTACCCTTTCCAGCCGGCGCACTATTGTGTGTTTGTCCATGTCCAAGTGTTCACATGCTCCGGGTACATCGGGATATTGCTGCATCTACAGTGCTTTCAGCGACGCGATTTGTCACTCCGTGTAAAGTGTTAAGTCAAGAAAAAAAAAAATCCTGAAGGCAGCAGGATGGAAGAAAAAAAAAAAGAGAAGTGTGTAATGGATTTCAATGTGTGGCACAGCGTTTGTTGTTCCGAGGAAAAAGGTCAAGTTGGGCAATGCTTGGAAAATCTCACTCTTGGGCCTTAAATGCATCTTGTGTTTATAAAAAGTCTGTTTTTCAGGGGCTACATTAGCCATTTTGAGGAGATCCTATAGCTTCTTCTCCTGAGCATTGCATGCTGAACAAAACATGCCCCGCTCTAGTTCTCTCCAAAAGTTTCTTGTTCTCCTCTTCAAAAAAAAAGCAACATCTATGGGCCTAACCACACTCCAATGCTGTCATTCTGTTGTTTGCCATGGCAGAGGCACAGCATGAAGGGTCTGGGGGTTTAAGGCAGCTACTAGTTTGGATGTCATGTGAGAAGGACATTAAGACAAAGGACTGCAGGAGAACCGGCCAACTTTAAAGCCAACGCCAAACACGCCCTGTAGTTATGATGAAATTGTGAGATTTACGGTGCACGCAGGCAGGGGATGTATGTGCAAATGTAAGATAGACCCCAGATGGAAGCAGGCAAACACACTCGATCTCGGTCTATTCTGTGTTATTTTTGGAGATGGAGAAAATGGTCTAACTTGGCAAGAGTGCACACGTGCACTGGTGGAATCAGTGGGTCCCTGTGTATATGGGCAAGTATAGGGTCTGGCACATGTTTACTGTGGTGACCCACTTTCCTATACATCTGGACCTGATAACTTCTCTCTGGCAGTTGCGGGAGAGAGATCTAGGCAGTGACATCTCTCTATATCTGGACCGGCTTTGAAACTTGGCTGCAGTGGCCCAGAGTTTCATCCATAATCAGCGAGCGGGGCGAGTGCCATGTGAAATGAGTTGCTCACTCCACACCATCCTGCTCAGACACACGAGCTGCAGCACAGAGGGGTGTTTTTTAAAGCTGCTCATGCTTTTCTCTGACTTAAGTGGTTGGTTTACATTTCATATGGAATGGACTGGGGTGGGGGGCAGAAAAAAACTGCACCATTGTTTAGTTTTGAGGTTATATATTGCTGTTTGGTGATTGAAACAAGTCCTCTATTTCTTTCTTTTATTGTGTTTTCCCCAGAAGGCACACTCTCGGGTTGAACAGAACCTTCAAATCTAAACTGACTTCAGATTTTACTTTGTGTTTTTAAAGTGGCATCTAAGAAAAGGTTTTAGGTTTATTCCCATTGCAGTGTAACTGAATCCACCTGGTTTTAATAAAACAGTCTAGATTTACAGTAAGTGCTTGGTCAGAACATTACAGTTCCTTTAGCGTCACCTGTTCAGACTATCTCACACCCTCTACACCCCAAATCCGCCCAGTGGACATGTGAAAAGTTTGACTGCTGAGTTTCCCCGCAGTAGAACACAGCAGAACTGGACCTGTCCATTTTAAGCTCGCTGTAAAAACTTCACCCGCTCTCTCTCTCGTCTCTCACGCAGAAATCTTATAAGTGCAAATTCATCTTTCTTCTTCTCCTTTTCCTCTCCTCTTTTACAAGGCATTTATGTGGCATACTCTGGAACTCTGTAGAGGGGTGAATGGCGGATTTTCTTAACCGGTTTCGTTTGATTGCCTCTGATCCCTTCAATTCGAGCAAACCATTTCTTTTAATATGCCCACAGCCACAACACGGGGGTTAGTCCTTCATAGATGAATCGCTGCAGACTGACAGCTCCCGATAAATCAGGTGGGCTTAAGAGAAAAAGACTAAACTAACCCTTTAAATACCTGCTCCATCCTCAATTTTCAGCTGCCTTTGTGAGTCACTGACCTTACCAAGATACTGTGACCCACCTGGATTTTACCATCCTTCTAAAAAATTGATCTCCCTTGGGCCTATAGATGTTCACCTCAGGATAAAGACATTGTTACTGTGACTGAGGTATGTTGCTTTAGAGACTGATTTCCACTGCCCTATGGGGTCCCATGGGAGCCACACACGCGTTAGTCTTATATATTTGCTTCACTATTGGTATCGATCCTTGTTTAGTGTCAATCCAAGCACTGGGGAGTAATGATCACACCCAGCCATTTGGACACACACACACCAACAAAACCCTGCAGAAACGGACAGTCCAGGGAAGGTGAAACATATCAGATAGATGCACGGCCTGGGCACACCTACCCACGAGTGCCGCTGGTACAAAATGTTCCGTCCACTGCTGTCGCACTGCAGAGCACCGGCTGCTCTGCCGCAGCAATAAACACTTGCAATAAGCCGAATCGAGCTGATATAGCCACAACAAATGAGCAAGAGACGCCAAACCCTCCCCTCTGCTGCATATCCGCACACGCGCGCACATGCACACACACACACACAAATGCATACACGCGTCCTCCTCCTCCTCCTCCTCCTCTTCCTCCTCCTCCTCTGAAGCCGGAGCAGACAGATAAGCAGACAGCCAGAGACGGACTAATCCTCCCACATTGAGAGATGCTATGATGAGAATAAAGCTAGAAAGAGACGGAGTGGGAGAGGATGAGGGAGGATACATGAGGAGAGATGAGAGGCAGAAGGGTAAAAGTGAAGCGAGGATAAAGATTAGTCAGATGAAGAGAGGAAAAGGGATAATTTTGAAGTATTATTAGTGTGAATGGTGTGTTGAGAGTTTCATTTAAATTCCCCCCTATATTCTCTCTCTCCACCACCCCCTCCTTCCTTACATCCCGCCATTGTCTTGCACTTCTCCTTATTTAATAAATGTTGCCATTTCACAGTGCCAGTCTTACCAGCCATCTCAGGCATTTTTCAAGCTCCCTCTCCTCTCTCTCTCTCTCTCTCTCTCTCTCTCTCTCTCTCTCTCTCTCTCTCTCTCTCTCTCTCTCTCTCTCTCTCTCTCTCTCTCTCTCTCTCTCTCTCTCTCTCTCTCTCTCTCTCTCTCTCTCTCTCTCTCTCTCTCTCTCTCTCTCTCTCTCTGCCCCCCCCAACACACACAGACACACAGACACACACACACACACATCCAGCCCATCCCATTCCTCTTGCTCTCTCTCCCTCCCTCGCTCTCTATCTCTCTCACAGTCTGACTGAGGCTGATGTAGGTCAGTGCGTCTGGAGCTTGTCTGGAGCTGGAGAGAGCCTGAGAGCTCCATGCCTGGTCCTCATCGACCCCGGCAGCGACTACCCGAGCTGAGGACACCACTCCCTGGGCTACTTGAGGACAGATCCACCCCGCCTGACCTGATCTGCTGGGAGGAGGATCTGCTGCAGGAGGGGGGTTGGGGTGGGGGGGTGAGGGGTGGGGGTGGGGTGGGGTGCAGGGTGTTGTGGGATCTCTGTGTGCCATCGAAAGTGTGTGTTGTTAGCATGTAGGTCTAATGCATTTATTTATAGGGAAAGGAAGATCGAAAAGTAAAAACGCAACAGATCGAGTGGCGTCTCCTTGCAGAAACGTAGCATTCAGGATGATGTTTGGGGGAGCTGTTTCACACAGCCCTGCCTAGACTTTTCCCTTCGTTTGCACACTACTCGCGCTCACTTACAAACTAACTTCTTTGTGCTTTCTGTCTCTCTCTCCCAGGACCAGGTTCCCTTACGTCTGCATCCATTTCCAATTTTAAAACAGAAAGAAAAAAAAACAAAAAAAACAGACACTCCAACAAACTCCAAACTCTGATGCGACTTTCTTTTCCCACCAAGAAGTTAAGACAAGCAGCTGTATCTTCTTTCCTCTTTTGCAGTATATCCACTTTGGCATCGCTCGGCATGGATCCCGGTCTGGGAGGTCTCCCCTCTTGAAAGAGCTCCACATTAAAATTGTCCGTCTTCCGCCCATCGCGTGTCGAACTCCCCTTCTGATGGATACCGTGGAGTACAATGACAACAAATTTTGCGTAGGGCTCTTGACGACTTCTGCGCTTTCTTTCGTCCGTCCTCTTCTCTCTGCTTCTCCATCTTCTCGGGGTTTGAAACAAGGCTCAGTGAAAACAACAACACAAAACGATTGTTGTAGTAGAGGAGTGGAGTGCAGCTGCGAGATCGTCTGACTGGGTGGGAGCGAGTGTGTGTGTACGTTTGCAGCGAATTTGATGTGTGTGTGTGTGTGTGTGTGTGCGCTCAAGAGTTGACTCTGCAGCTCGCCTGTGTCCTGCAGTAGTAAACTGGTACTTAGCTGGCTCTGCCTCACTGTCGGTTTGCGTGTGTTTTGGCATTTGTGCGTGTTTGCCTGCGTTGACGTGACATAGCAACCATCTGACCTGCCTCGTCATCACCGTTCGGGGTGAAGGATGCTTGGATTCCCTTCCTCCATTTTGGGCTTAATCGTAGCCTCGTTTTTCTTTTCTCTGACTCTGGGTTTTTTTTTTTACTCAAGTTGTCCCATTTTGCAGCGTCACAGCAACAATAAAAGGCAACAAGGGCTTTGACATCCTCACATCAAACTACTTCTTAACTCCCTATCTTTGACATCACTCCGTCTTTATTTACCTTATTTCACTTTTGGATTCTTCATGGTTCTTGAAAGCACACAGTTTCCATCATGCCACAATCCACTTTTTTTGCCATGTTCTGCTTCTATTTTAAAGCATATAGAAATTAAATGATCACTTTTGACAACTTCCCTGTCTCTAAACAGCAAACTGAATTACTGAAGTCATTTTGGTCATACAGTATGATCCAAGAGCAAATTAAGGCCAACAACTCAAAAAGAAAATTGATAAATCGAACATTTCGCTTTATTGCTTGACAGGATATTTTCAAAATGACCCTGAGTGAAATACAATTAAACTATTAAAATCTACTTTTCTCTCTTTGGGGGCCTTGATTAAAGTTGAGGAGGCAACAAAGAAGGATACAGACAAGCCTTTAGTTGCATTCCATGGCAACTTATACAGAAGTGACTTTGTGAGTGTTGTTGTGTAAGGACTGACAGCAGTGGGTGGGTGATATGGTGAGATGGCCACCTGCACTGTCTGCCACCTCCACACAAAACACTGCGAGGACAAACTGCATAGAGATGAGTCACGCAGAGGGAGATGGAGCGTGCGCGCATGCAAATCACTGCTTAGTCTTCAGTTTTTTTGTGTGTGTTTGACTGTTTTGTGGAAGGGACTTCCCACTGCCTTTTCAACTTTGAGCCCATGCAGAAGCTCCAATTTGGTTAGAGCTGGCCACACATGCGTACACACACACGCACAAAGCCTTCATTGTGTTTGACCCTGGTTGACAAGCAGGAGGGTCAAACTGGTGCGTCATTCCTCGGCCGCTGAGAAAGGCGGATGCGTGGTAATGAATACCTCCACACGCTTACGCACACTTTGCCCTCAGTGCAGTTGCTCTTTGCATCTTCCAGTTCCACGTCTGTGTGGCACATTGTGACGACTGTAATTCCCTCTGTATTTTTGTCAGACTTTGTCATAATAAACCCAACTCCATGCTGGGAAGCTGAGCTACTGAGGCATAGGCTCCACTCTCTCTGAGGCAACTGCTTGCACTGTGGTTAGCCTGATGTATTGGGTTTATGTTTATATATATATATTTTTTATTGCATCTAACTCCACTGTCAGTCAACTCTGAAATAATGAGGCCGCCTACTTCTGCACAACTCTAGTAAATGTGCCTTGAATGCCACATTTAAATGCCTGAACATACACTCCAACGCATTTAAAGGAACATGTCTCACAGTTGCAAAATCTTGTTTGACAGGAGGCCACTGTTAACATTTTAGAAGAAAATATTATTTAATCGCTGCTGAAAACATTCAAAAACTCAATAAAACTCATGTCAACACCTGCCCATCATAAGCTGAGAAAGCTAGTCACAGCCAGATTCTTAACACACTTTCAAGAAGTCATTGTAATCTCTCCAGCCTCTCACAGCAGTCTCTCACAACGACACCAGCCCTTCAGGCGTCAACAAAGCTGAGACAAAGCACTGGTGTATTTTGGTGTAAACACATGGCTCCGGCAGCTCTGAAGATGACAGAGAGATAGGCCGGCGAGAGCACGGCGGGGCTCGGCATCCCAGTGCTACTGTAGCTTTGCATCTGCCAGTGACGGAGTGGAAAGCTACCTGACAGCTGCTTCTCACACATCAGATAAGATTACAGGTAGATCTCCTACACCTGTTTAAACAAAACTGCGTGTGTGCGCACGGGCGCGTGCATGCTGCTTTATAGGTGTGTGCAGGAGTTGGAGATAGCACACTAATCCAGTGCCAGGTGTATGATTGTAAGTGGGGTAGCCAAAGATAAAGACTGATGAAGCAGCTCATTATTATTTATGTGCTTGATTTATGTAAGCACAGAGGGGGGTAAAGGGGTTGACTTGTGAAATTTTAAAGAGTTTATGACTATTTTAGTCTGACATGAATCTGGTCATGAATAAAAAATAAATATTATAAATGCATAAAGAGGTTTGTGTTACATCATTTGGAGACCTGATCAACAAACGGACGCATTTGTGTTAATTTCTTCATTTGCTGCCGCTGATCTGTGTCTTGCAGCCACAAAACCACTCTGCAAGTAACAGCCTTTACTGATGACATCACCTGCCTGCTTGATTTAATGATGGCACGTAAAACCATGCGATGAAATGACAGAGATCAAGCCGCTGTGCATGATCACGCGCACAAACGCACATGCAAATGCGCGTTTGCGCCTCGTCGACTGCCTTTGGCTCCAGCCTGACATCTAGCGACACAGGCTGTAACTTGATCCAACATGACATGTCAACATTGCCGAGCTATAGAGGAGGAGGAGGAACCTGTTTGGAGAGGTTTTATTATTTCACTTCGCCTCTACGCCTTAAGAAGTTTCTTCATCCTTTCTTGTTTGGCTTTTACGCACCGATTTTACGCACCGACTTCTTTCACACGCATCTGTTAATACTGCTGTGATGTAACGACTGGAGCTGCTGCTGTAATGACCTGTAATCACAGGTTGGTCGAGATGGTTGTTTGAGTGGGTTTTGGTTCTGCTGCTCTGTTCACCACAGTGTAGATTGAATTTGTGTTTCCTCAGCAACCGCCCCTCCCCCCCCATTACGCAAAATCCAAAATTAGTCGATACACATCCACATGAAAGTCATTAAGTTCCAAGTATATCCTTGCAACGAGCTTTCCTTGCAGCATAAGGAGAGGACAAAGTGTTCCTCTAACACACACACACACACACTCACACACACACACAGAGAGAGAGAGAGAGAGAGAGAGAGAGAGAGAGAGAGAGAGAGAGAGAGAGAGAGAGAGAGAGAGAGTGAGTCTTTCTTCCAGTAGTCTGACAGGAATGAGGTCAGACACACCGATCCTCATTGCACATTATTATTATTATTACCCATTTTTTTATTCAGCCAATGGGGCGCCGGGGGGAGTGGTTTGCGTGGAAAAATCAGGATAGAGACAGAAACCGATTGGCTGTTATATCTCGGGTGAGCCTATAAAACGGTGAAGTTCTCGTTGTTGTGTTTACAGTAATATCACAGCGCGCACAGCAAACAGGGAGACTATGAGAAAGCGCAGTCGCTCCATTCAACCACATGGTTCCTCAACCCCACAGACAAGCTGCGCTGCAGACAGCCAGGTTCACATAAGGGACTGCTGTTGCCTACAGCGGCACGATTTCAACCTCACAGGGCGGGTTTTCAGCCGCACGGGCAGTTGAAAGTTGTTGGAGATCTCGGGATCGTATTTTTGAAATCTCACCGGTGAAAGTTTTGACCGAAAACCAGCCGAACCTGATTAGAAGACACTTGGATGAACTTTTTAAAGAAGCACTCGGCAGCGGTCCGACATCAGAGGAGTGAGACAGTGAGGACTATTTTTGTGAACGCCCGACAGGCTTCCTGAACTTTGTAAAAGCACTGAACTAAAAAGAAGTGTTTGCAGACACTCAGAGGGAAGGATGGTACAGCACATGAGCCAAACCGAGAGCGCCCACGCTCATTCCCCCGGCGGGGACTCTACGGACACGGGAGACATGGACCTGGAGATGGATGCGTCCCCGACCCCCGAGTTCCCCTCCAACGGTGAGCGGAGCGACTTGGCTTGGTGCAAAACTCCAACGGGACACATCAAGAGACCCATGAACGCGTTCATGGTCTGGTCGCAGATCGAGAGGAGGAAGATTATGGAGCAGTCGCCGGACATGCACAACGCGGAGATCTCCAAGCGCCTGGGAAAGCGCTGGAAACTGCTGAAAGACACGGACAAGATCCCGTTCATCCGCGAGGCTGAGCGGCTCAGACTCAAACACATGGCCGACTACCCAGACTACAAATACCGTCCCAGAAAGAAAGTCAAGTCCGGAAGCGGGGCGAGTAAGCAGGCGGACCGCGGGGAGAAGAGCGGCGAGCGCAGCGCCAAAGCCGGTGTGAAGAGAAGCCCCGCGTCCAAGGCGGTCAGCAAGGCGCACAAGCAGGTGGGCGTGAAGAGCGCTGCGGGGCAGGACTGCCCGTCTCCCGCTGACCACCAGACGCTCTTCAAATCCAGGTCAGTGTCTGGCGCAAGGCAGATCCCAGAGAAACGCGGCGGCGAGGCGAGGCGCGGCCACATGTTCGGCGGAGCCAGCAGCCTAGAGAGTGGGCCTCTCTCGGTCGGGGTGCCGGCCAGTCCCACCCTGAGCAGCTCGGCGGAGTCCAGCGACCCTCTCAGCCTTTACGAAGAGCAGAGCCCGGCGACCAGCGAGTCATCGCACACTGCGCGCCTCAGGTACACCCGCGCCTCCTCCCCGACACCATCAGCGTCTCACTCATCTTCATCGGTGTCGTCGTCGTCGTCCGATGAAGAGTTTGAGGACGAGCGAGTCGACCTGAACCCGAGTCCCGGGTTTGAGAGCATGTCTCTGGGTGGGATGGGCTTCTCCGACGCAGAACTCGACCGGGACTTGGACTGGAGCTTCGGGGAGTGCGGGGCGGGATCTCACTTCGACTTCCCCGACTACTGCACCCCGGAGGTCAGCGAGATGATCTCAGGAGACTGGCTGGAGTCCACCATCTCCAATCTGGTGTTCACCTGCTGAAAGATGGAGCACGGTGGAGCGGAACCACGACGTCTCCCCCCCCGCGTTTTTTTTTGAACCGTTAAACACCCTCTTTGACAGGCATGTGCGTCCAGACCACGCTATCTCCGCCATTCTCTCACCACACAAGGGTGAAACGGGATAGGAGTGGCGGCCCGTGTGCGTGTGAAGCCCAGGTACGCGCCCATCACAACTTGGACAGCGCTCGACGTGCTTGACGAGAACGCGCAGGCGGGGAGAAATGCTTAGTTCGCATTTGGACACGGGGGAGGAGTGAATGTAAGCAGAGAGCAGTGAAACACTCGGACTTCAGCTCAAAAGTTCACAGCTATGCCCGGAGGAGGACGACTGAGACTGAACTTTGACGCGTAGATGTTTTGGGATTTGTTTTTTGTTTTTTTTTGGAGGGGGGGGTCGGTTCGGGGAAAAGGGGCATTTACCAGAGTGCTCATCCTGTTGGGTTTTGTCTCAAATAAACAAACAGTTCACATTGACCATCGAGTTGCTATTCAGGTGTAGTTCTGTTTTACTCTAAACTTCAACTAGTTTCGGTGTCCGCACGCGTTGGCCTCCGCGATCGGGAGGATTTCGTTGTTGTTGTTAAATGCGTAAACATGTTCATTGCTGCGTAATCACGCAATTAATGTGACCATAGGACACAGTTCACTATCACCAGCTTCTCTCTCAACGGCAGGACATAAAACAAAGACAGACTGAAAACTTAAGGAGATCCTTTTCTGAAACCTTTTTAAACACTCAGTGCTAAATTCAGGACCAATGCTCCCCGGTGCGCATCCTTTCGCCCAGTGCTTCAACTTTGTAGTTCCTCTGTGTCAAATGACGTTTTTTATATCGATGTATTTATACCGGCCAACCTTTTTTATACATAGAAGTATTGTCCCGTACAGGTCTCGTTTGTGTTCGTGCACATACACCTGTCTGTTTCCTGCGCGGAAGGGCTAGAAGTGTATCTTATTTAAAAACGTCTGACGTCTCCCACTTTTTAGGAGATTTGAGTGTGTCATGATTTTCTACTTGTATTTTTGTACAAAATCTATAGAAAAAAGGGGGGTTTCCGGCGAGTGGGTAACCTACAACATTGTTGTTTGGATCTCCATTGGTGTTTAGACGTGCAGAGGGGGGGTTGTTTGGCACAATCTGACCTCACACAGTGTTTACAGTATTTACCCACATGCTTCTTAATGGCACAGTGACTCCAGTTTCACCAGCCAAGTAAACAAAGCACCACTGAGGCTCCCTCTGAGTGGTGACTGTTTCCAGTATACATACAGACCTAAAGAATATAGAAAGATCCAAGAGAGTCACTGTTTGGATAGAGCTAATACCTCTGTGTGCTTTTTTTTCTTTCTTTTTTTTATCAAGATAAGTTTTATTTGAACCACTGGATGGAATTTCACACTCATTCCACTTTGCCTATAGACTTTGGAGGAAAGGAGGTGTATGAAGTGCTTCATCTGTTTTTGCGCAAATTGCATTAAAAAAAATAGTATTTAACCTTTCTGTACCTGTTGGCTAAGTATAGCAGGCTAATTGTTTTCCTATATTATGGCATGGCAAATAGCATTTGTATTTCAGATTCAGGTATATGTAGCTATAGCTGTCGTGTTTAAGATTTTTAAAAGAATAATAACACGGAGATATTTATGTAAACTGACTGTACTATAAGCAAAGATTGTGTGTTTTATGTATGATAATGATGATCAACGACAGGCACTAGGACAGCCATCTTTGAACATCCTTATGTTGAAGATGATTGTGGTCCACAAGTTTTTTTTATTATTATTTTTTACCCTCAAAAAGGCATCTTTTATATAGATATGTCCCTCCTCTATTTTTCATTTGTGCAATATGCTGTGTATGATCATGTTTTGTCCAGTTATGCCAATATCATTTGATGTTTAGAACTCAAAAACCAGCCAATGTTTGGGTCAATCACTGCCTCTCAGACCTCTGTACAGATTGTCGTTGTTTAATTTGTTATTTCTTTTCTTCCAAGAAGGAAATAAAATCAGCTGGAACTGAAAAGTGTAAAGTGTGTATGTTGTGGTTGCTTGCCCCAGTTACAGTTCTGCAGAGCACTGTGTCAAACCCAACGAGGTATCTGGACGAGATATTGAAGCGCCTCGTTTTCTAAAGGTAAAAGCATGCCAGGGAAGTGATGAGCCTTCATTATCACATTCCACAGCTGAGCGTTCAGAAGGTCTGAGGAGGAATGCTTCCACTCTGTGCATGGATACATGCACGTTCACTGCAGATAGGTGTGTGGCTGCGGGCTGTTAATCAATAGCAAGCCAGTGAATTGATGGGAGTGGTCTCTTTTCCCTCACTTAACCCAGACTGTCTCGTTCTACACGTGCAGAAAATGTGGCTGCCATGGAAACAATGTAACCAAGAAAGAGGGCGAGGCTGCATCCCTGTGCGTCTGTGTGTGTAGGTCTGTGGGTCTGTGTGAGTGTGTGTGTGTGTGTGTGTGTGAGAGAGAGAGAGAGAGAGAGAGAGAGAGAGAGAGAGGGAGACTGATCCATCGGGATGGCAAAATATGTGTGTTTGAAGGGGCGTCAGACATTTCTCCAAGGCATGACTGGAATAAAGGAGGATGAGGAGGTGTGTTCCAGTCTGTGTGTGCCAATGGGAAGGAGGGAGGTGAGGGTACAGACGGGGGTGTTTGTCTGTCCTGGTGGATCCTGCAGGAGATTGCTCCCAAATCCAATTAATTCCTACTGGATGCATTCATTTGTCTAATACATCTGATGAGGAAAAAAAAAAGACAGAAAAAAAAGTAGAGAGCCCTGAGGTACAGTATTTAGTGTGTATCAATTTATGCCCGATTCCACAAGAGACATTGGTAATTATTTCCATCCCTCCATCTGTCAGGGGGACAGGGTCGTCTGCAGCTTTCCTCTGACATGTCGGGCTGGGTAATGAGAAAGATAAGCCATGGTCATTACACATAGAGGAGACGCGAGGCTCAGATGGCTCCAATGAGCTCGACATCACACACGAATCGGTGTGTGAGGTGTGTTTGAGGCATCTGTGTTTATGCTGATCACCCTCAGGGTCTGATGCAACTGCAAATGTAGAGGGAAAAAAAAAAAAAAAAGCGATAAGGCTTTCCGCACATGCAGATGCGTGTGTCACGAGAGGATGTTCTGGCTCCCCGTGCCAACTTTGGCTCTGATAAAGATCAGTTTTGCACAAAATCCAGGCTGGGGAGCATTCTGACTGCTCTGCAATTAATAAAAAATGATGTAAACAGCTACAAGGTTGTCTAAGGTTTCTTGTGAAAAATTGATTTGCTTTGCAAGAAAAACACAACTCAAAACCAGTTTTCCTTCAATAACACAACCAGTATTGATGATTATTACTGATTATAATCTATATGGTGTCCTATGCATGCAATGACTCTCTAATATGCAAAAATGAATGTTTTATCCAAAAAAATGAATCTTAGTTTTAATCTAATGGATACAATTCATTTTTTTTACCTGAAGAATGTGAATTGTACCTTTGTTAAAAAAAATGATTTTTGATCTCTTCTTGCTAAATGAATAGAACCTCAATGCATATTTCTCACAATGAGAGAGCACAAAAGGCTTATGGAGACTCCCCTGACAATACGAACATAATATGCTCTATAAGATATAAAGTGAGAAGCTAGCTTTGCCAGGTCCCAGTGGAAGTATTACAGGAATAATATAGAATATCATTTTGATAGCAGTGGGGATAGAAATACCATCAGGTCTGTATCAACGCACTTTCCAGCACTGATGGTCCCTCCAGGAGTAATATCCCAGCCTGCTCTGCTTCTGTCATACGGTCACCGTAAAGCTGAAGGCGGGACAGTTATAGGAGGACTCCACCAACGCAGCAGAACGCCGCGTCAGTGATTTACTTACTCCCAGCGTTTGTGAAGTAATTGTTTCTCTGCTTCAGGAGCGGACCTTGATCCCGGGGCTGAGTTCCTAGGTCTGGGGCTAATCTGGACTGTACCGGTGACTTGTGACAAACACAGACAGAAAAATACACAGTAATCACTGTACAATACAAGTTAATCACTCTGACAATTAGGCTAAATGCATTTTGGAGTGCCTGCTGTCATGGCCAGGTTCAGCACAGCATGGGCCGGACAGCAGCTGTGTGTGTGTGTGTGTGTGTGTGTGTGTGTGTGTGTGTGTGTGATTACTGTTTGTCTGTCTAACCTGATGGATGAGAGCTTGAGAGGACAGATGTACATTACAGTACAATCCAATCGTTGCAGCGCGGGGTTAAATGACGTCTGACTGTGCAACTATGGAGGGGGGGCAGGACACATTTAGCCCAGGGCTCCTGGCTGGATAAACAGGGTAGTGCCCCCATTAAACCCTGATGAGTGGATAAACTGTGGAGTGACACAAATGGAGAAATGGGCTGTAAACATGCGAGCGTGCCTCTTAAACAGTGGACTCATTTTCATAACAACATAAAGATCTGTGCATTGACGCTTATGTTGGTAACAGAGCCGCAGCTCACATAAACCCAGAGGATCTGAGGTGAGGCCGATGGGCGTTCTTGAAATATGTTGGTGCTCTGAGGGGAAGCCTTTTATGCCTCAATGGAGTAAAGATGCATCAAGATGTGTGGGCAACTGTTAGCGGACCATCTCAGGCGGTCGGTTTCTTCTCTGTTTTGGCAATCTTTGTCTTCTTCAAGCATATTTAATTCCCTAAAAGACGTAAAAAGCAACCCTTACATTACATTACTACTATTATTATTCTTCAGAGAGCCAGGAGTGAACAAACAACTTTTAAATGAGAAAACTGTAAATCAATCTGTTCGCCTTTTGTCTCATAAATATCCTTATTAGCTTCTCCTGAAGGGCTGTTAGAGAGATGAATTTTAATCACATTTAAATATCGAGTGCATTCTGCGTCTCTGTTTTTAATCCTCCTCTTTAATCCAATACATCTGATACAGTCTGATCCAGCATCGCTGGGTGAGTCACTGTGGGTGAGTTCATCTCAGGTTCGCTCCAGTTCAGGCGGCGTGACTGCAGCGGGGGTGATGCTGCGAGCGCAGGCAGTCGGCAAATGGCTGCACGTTCCCCCCACCAGCCTATAGATGCCGTGGGAGACGCAGGAGAGACGGTTTCAGCCCACCTCCGCCCAGAAACGGGCCCCGGTGAGGACTCAGACGCCGCGGTCGGCACACGGAGAGCTCATTGTTGAGCACTGGGCTAAAACAGTTTGGGAACTCTGACTCATCCTGGTAGGTGTTGAGCAGCGATGCTCTTGAACAGATAAGGACGAGTTCTGAGAACGCCGAAGCTTGGATCACAATTTCTAAAAGGATTACTTGGCAGAGGAAACAACATAGCTGATTGCGCGTAGATTATCTCATCTGATCTGGCATAAATATGGCACGTTTCCACGTTTCCGTGATGTGCATGATATGGATCCTGTTTAAAAAAAAACAAAAAAAAAAAACAAGGTGAAATGTGTCCCGACACAGACGACCTACATGCAGCCAGAATTCAAATGCTCCAATCGAAGCGCGTCACTGTTGCTGTGACACAACCGAAATTACATCATCCCTTTAGATGGCCATAATTTCTGCACCCAGCATGTCTGAAGTGGCACCGACAAGGACAGAAAACCGAATAACCGCATTAAATAAATGGGAAGAGTGTGACTTTTCAAAGAGAATCCACTTGATTTAATTAAGAAAATTGAAAATGCAGTTTGCACATGCGGCCCAACACTCATGCACAGGAAGACTTGTGTGCCGCTGATGCTGGTGCATGCAGCCCGCCCTTGCTTTCTCATTTAAACTGGCAGATCTGGAAATCATGCAGCTCTCACATGGTTTGCATGGATGTCTACCACAGGATCAGGTCTTTCGTTAATTAGCAGAAACATGTGAGTCCTCTGAAGAACTGTCTTCAGAAACATCTTATTAGACATGATTACTGTTATAGACTGAAGATGAAGGGCAAATTTGTCTTTCTTGCCTTTCTGTTTTACAGTAAATGATTAAGAACTGCAACTGATTATAGTTTAGTGCTCAATACCCACTGATGTTTATCATTCTCGTTAAGCTGCAGTTGATCTTGTCTTTTTTTTTTATTAGTTTCTGCATTTCATCACTGCTTCCATGTATTTCTCTCTTCACATCTCTGCTTCATTTCCTGCCGTTGGTGGATCGATTTGATCGAATAACTCTGCGTTTGAGCATTTGGAGGAGTCTTCAAAGCTTCAGAATCATGGGAAGGATGATCATACACGCTTTGATTCTGCACCAGCGAGCATCCAAAGTGTCCAGGAATAACATGAGACACGCTAGTAGTGCAGATGTACAAGCATAAATTCAGTTTAAGATGAGGTCATCCGTCACTTAACCAGGAGCATAAATGAAACTTTAATGCTGTGTTATTAATGTATACGAAAGTGCGCATAAAACACTGATAAACAAAGGCGGTCTGGAGCCGCCCTAAACGGCCCAATCAAGTCAAAACGAGGATGCAAAGACCCGGTAACGGAGAACTGTTGAGCAGATGCAGGATTACAGCTCCTGAGGTGTTGCTGCAGACATCCATTCCTGCGCCGTCTGCTCAGGTGTCGCGCTGGATCTCCCTCTCGTCGGCTCATGGGTGTCACTCACACGACGAGGAGATGTGATTGCAATCACTCCTGTCCTTTTCCATCAGCCGGCTGCCCGCTGAGCAGCAGCAGAGCTGGGCTCGCAGCCCGGATGCCGTTTTTATTAGGAACTCTAAGAAAAGACTCAAATCTACCTGCTGGGTCCATGGGTAGGAAATCCTCCGCCGGGCTTTAGGAGATGTTCTTGTGCTATCTGAGGGATGATGGCGGACTATCGTAACGTGGCAGCCTCGACTATTCTCTAATGTGCTGCTTATAGGCAAGGGGAGATTAATGGTTTCTGAAGTCTGAAACAAAGTTGTGTGTGTTTGCTGCAGGTGAGAGACGGAGGATAAATGGCTGTTTTCAGGATCCACCTCCAGGTGAGGAGGTCGAGATCAGGTCACATGTGTTTGGCCCTTATGGCGTATTTACATGATTCCAAAGCCAGTGCTAGAATATGGTCAGAAAAACCATAATAGGACACCATCCCTGATCCCTGTAATGCTGAATTTAAATTCGGCGTAGTTTATTCTTTAACCTGCCCCGGATGAATTTGTGAAGTTTTTTCCTCTTCTCTTGGGCCAAGGGTGAACGGCTACAAAAGGTCACATCTCTTCAAACGTCTACAAGGTCAGAGAGCAAACAGACACTTCTGTTTTTAACACCCCATGCAAATTCTGAACTGCGGTGACTCCTGGGAGGAACGGCTCATCTTGATTCGCCGCCGCCTTTGAAGATTTTTGAATTAAAATGTGGGCTCATGAAGCCCGCGCGGACAAGAGGCCCCTGTGGCTACTTGGCCGAGCTTCTGTTTAAATGCCAAAATGGGTCCACTTAATGGGAAGACAAAGAAATGCTGCTCCTAATGGTGACTTAAGGCAGGGAGGGAAACATTTCCTTTTTTAGCATAATTTTTTGTTTTCGACAAATTGCCTTATTAAGGAGACTCTCGTGCTGTTCGCCATCAGTTGGACTAAGTGACCTGTTTATGAGCTGAGGGACCCTGAAAAAAACATGAAGTAAGGTATTACATTTTAGTCTGAAAATGCATCTTTTTATGAAGGCCTCTGCAGAGAAGTTCGTTAACTAATTCTTAAATGAATCCATTTGGAACCAGCTCTGGCTCATTAGCGGAAGTGTAGAGGAGGTAGACATGGCATTATAATCTTTGCTCTTCCTGATTTGTCGTAGCCACGCCTGTCATCAGCGGTTAGCGGGAGTGTAAGACGTTGTAATTGTGCACCGGTTTTAGACCACGATGAAGCGCCTGCGGCTCCGTCGTGAAACGGGACTGATCTCCTTTGTTGTCTCGCCACCTTTGGCAGCCAAATCAGGTATTGCTTTAAAGAAAGCGCTAAAAGCCGGGCACGAAAGCGAGGTGGAGGCCTGTGTTTCACCGACCCGTGTGCGTGCCAGCGCTGTGTGTATTGCCGCACGTTGGGAGGATAGTGGGATATGATGTTGTGACATGTCTCCTCTTCCGTTCTATAGAAAAAAAGAGAAACAACAAAGACAATTGCTGCAGGATGCAGACAGCATAACTAATTAGTCAGGAATGCATATGCACACACACACACATACACACACGCATGCGGCAGGCAGCGAGAAGGATATGATGTCACCTCCATAACCATAATTACCCATCATAAATCATGTGGTGTGACACGCTGTCACTGACAGTCTGGGTGTCCTGTGTGCCAGCAGGATGGCTGCACTTTGCTGTTTGGGTGCATCATAGCTGCAGACTCAAATTTCTGCTTTGATGTTCTTTTTCCTCTCATCAAATCCTTTGAAATGATGCAAAATGCTCAATTATCATTCATTTGGCATAGTTAAGTAATAATGTGGGTCAAATATTACAACGTGGATCTTTCTCCATGGTAGATTAAGCGTATTGTGTAACACTGGTAAAAAAAAAAAAAAATAGTTGGAGACATCTGGATTTGTCTATGACCCACTTTGCATCTGGAATTAAAATGCATTTTTGTAATCACATTGGTCATGACCTCACGGAACACATTTGTAAATGGGTCTTCCTCTCCAAATGGCCCGCAAAGACGATCAAAGATGCGATGCGAGATGTCGGACGCAAGACCAGCACACATGCAGCGCCTCACGTACAGGGTCGAGGGAGCAGTAAAGGAAGATATGTTAACGTTTTAAGCTTTCAGAGTGTAAAATGAAGCACAGAAGCTTCGTGGTGAACCCATACTCACATTTTAGTGCATCAGTTGAAGAATGGGGCTGAAGCACTTCACCGCACCACACTCTCATGGGAGCTGGACCTTGATGGGGGCACTCATGACACATCCTAATCATGTTTGAGGTGAAGAAGGATCTGATTGCAATAATTAAACGAAACCACATTGTTTGTGTCTTTGTGCATTGGTTTGGTCATAACCTGTCCATTTCAAACATGCTTTACAATACTACATTTAAAAAAAAAAGAAAAAAATGCTTCTTCATTGACTTGATTGTCGTTGTTTGTTCACTTTGTCTTAATGGTCTAAACTGTATCTCTACCTTCAAGTGTCACAGATGTCTCCTTGATGTTGTGTCTGTATGCATTTTCCAGAATCAGATTGGTTAAAAGTCAAGGGTGCATTATTGGTTTGCTGTTTCATAACCTTTTTTTAAAATAAAAACCCCAGACATACAGTTTAAGCCATCATCAGGGCAGTATCATAACAGTACATGTTTTCACCTATATGTGTAAAGTGTCCTTGCTTTAGCACAGTGGCTTTTTATTCCCTGTGGATAGGCACATATGTACCCCACACACACACACCCACACACCTACACACACATGAACACGCACGCACACGCACACCTACACACACAGAAGTGAAGAGAAGTGCTGACACTGCTGATTTCAGCAGCATCCCTGTCACTAAAGCCCTTGAAGTGTGGAAGCAGCTCTAGCAGTCCTTCTGCTGCTCAAGACAAAACCCACACCTCAACTTTCCACACCCCACCTCCTCCTCCTCCTCCTCCTCCTCCTCCTCCTCCTCCTCCTCCTTGTCTTCCTTTTTGTATTCACACTTAATTTGCTGCATTAACTTGACTGCTGTGAGAAACAATCCTGCCACGGCTGTATAAAATGTAAATTTTCGAACAGCCCAAACAGTTTATACATCCAGGATGATTAATTGATCCTTTTCTCCAAAAACACGGAGGACGGGAGCGTCTCCTTCTCCTCCACCACTGCCTCTTGGTGACACATACTCATGAACATCCTTCTTCCTCTCAAACACACCCCGCTGCTCCCCATACTGTAGCTTACACGCTTGATCAAACACACACAAAGAGTCAGTGAGCTATATTCATCTGGTTCTCACTTTTTCTCTCTCACTCTCTCTCTCTCTTTTTTTTTGCTTGTGTAATCTTTCCTTATATAAGTGGAGGCAGGCAGGGTCACAGTATCTGGAACGGCGCAGGCAGAAAAAGGTTGGTGTTTGTGTCACGGCTCGTCTAGACGACGATCGAGGTCAAATATTGGCAAACATGAGACGTGAGGCTCTTCAGAGTTTTTGTTGTTCTCTTATTTTAGAAGCGACTTTTGAAGATGGAGGTGTTGGAGGTTAGGTATGAGGAGGGCGGGAGCTGTAAAAGAAGAGAAGAAGCCAGACTCTGACCTGTGGACGGACCATCACGGATGCTAATAAAACAACTCACGCATCTCTGTGTCAAATAAAGGCCGTCATCAGGCGCTGGCTACCAGAGCCGTCTAAACCCTGCTGGTTTCATCAGAAGACCTAGTTTTTTTTTTCTGTCCTGAATTCAAAGTTATTTTAGACGTACTGGTGTCGGCAGCAGAATATAAGATGAATCCAAGGCATGGAATGTGTGCAAGCATTTATTCTTACTTTCACTGATGGAGCTGAGCAACTTCAACACCTCCACTCTGCATGCTTGGTGTTACGGTGGAGGTTAATTAGAATTACTTTGAAAAATTATGTAAATTTTTTGACAACTTAAATGAGATGGTGTCTGATTGAAAATAAAATCATGACAAGAGAGGGATCTGATGAGGTCAAGACTGGGGCCACACTCATTTTATTAGTGAAACTGACGCAATGATTGCATTTTAGAGAAGAGAGGATAAAAATGATGGTGGTGTATGTGTCACGTGAGTGTGTGTCAAGGTTTGGCTGGTATTGCCAGGACATTTTAGGAGATTTGACTCTTTTAGTGGATTCAATTGCTTATTACATTCCTGTTGGTCATGCATCTAAAGCTTGGGTTAAATCTCATCTCACTTTTTGGTGTAAATACCAAACACAGAAACATAAGCATTACCCACCCAGCCCAAATGTGTTTTGTTAGCTTTCCCTCAACTGAAGCCATCCATTAACCATTTAAACAACTCCTGGTGACATTTTTGTCATGTTTCATGTCTCAGTTTTAGATTCCATCTCGCACTTTAAGTAATTCTGGAAACAAACCCGTGCGTGATTCATCGAATGAGTCATGATTCAAACCCTTATTTCGCATTTACAGGACCCACCACAAGCTTTTGAGAGTAAAACAAAGGCATATTCTTCTGTGGATAACCATTTTGGATGATATCAACTTCATTTTGAAAAAGATCTGATTTATTTGCACTGGCATGTGTGAATAAAACTCCTACAGCCTTCAAACTACAGCACTGATGGCTCTCTGAAAACCCACGGAGAGCTCCAAAACATAAATGCTTGTATATGGTGTTTTTCATCATGACATCACAGCTGGTACACTTTGCCTGTAAAGTGATTTGCTTTTCCTTCCTCTGTATTTCTGATTAGGAGAGGAAGTATATGAACAACCAAGACCAAAGAAATTTGCTTCCATGACTCCACAGTCAAGTGAAGGGATATATTTTCCAGATGGAAAGCTCTATACTGTAAATGTGCGGAGCGCCGTGTATGTTAAATTGGGGGCTGGGTGCGCATGTACAGAGAACACATCTGTAAAAGCCATTTCTCTGTACTGTATGGAAAGGAAGAAGGGAATAAAGATAAATGTTCTGTGACACTCTGAAAGTGGGCCAAACCAGGTTGTGTTTAAACTGA
Source organism: Lagocephalus sceleratus (assembly GCA_911728415.1). Classification (NCBI taxonomy): domain Eukaryota; kingdom Metazoa; phylum Chordata; class Actinopteri; order Tetraodontiformes; family Tetraodontidae; genus Lagocephalus; species Lagocephalus sceleratus. The sequence continues at coordinate 6,104,077 of CAJVRN010000087.1, read as the reverse complement.
TCCATATGGGGTTTGGAAGAACGGATTCATCACCTTCATTCATGCAGTCTAACGCAGGGCCCTGTGTTATAAGAGTGCTTCTCAGGTTTTGGAATATTGACTTTTGTTCACTGTTTGTGACATCAGTGTTTGTAATTAAAACACAATCCAATCAAATAAATGAATAAAACCAAGACAAGAAGCATGTGAGATGGCTTCTTTTTTTTTTTTTTGCATACCATACAGACACTGAATGTACTGGGAAAACAAGCTGGAATTCTAGTTAAATATACCAAACCCACCAGTGTGGATCTACATGATGGTCTCTGTGGAACATCCCAGCAATAGTTTTTTTCCTTGTGTGTGTGTGTGTGTGTGTGTGTGTGTGTGTGTGTGTGTGTGTGTGTGTGTGTGTGTGTGTGTGAGTGTGTGTGTGTATGTGTGTGTTTGCCTTTCCCCTCAGCTCTTCTACTGAGAGAGTGCCCAAAGGGATGGAGGTTAGGGTTGACTGGAAGATCTCACACACACAAAACTTCCACCCAGGAGACCAGAATTTATGCCCTGGGTGGAAATGTATGTATTCAAATTCTTTTTTATCCCACTGCTACAGCGTTAGCAATACAGTGTTTCAGCCACTGCGGGAGGAACGTGCTGAAACTTGATGCAATTCATCTCAAACATTGAAAAATCCTAAACTTTTCCCTCCCTCTCAAGTACCTTGCAGTAGTATCCTTGCAGTAGTCCCAGCCTGCTGGGGACTATATCTTGACTCTGTCTGCAAGAGCATGACGACATCTTGGCTACGACCGGACCTCTTGTCCATGTTTCCTCTGATACGTTTCTGTTTAATATCCTGCTACTGACTGGAGAATAAACACGAGGACGCTGATAAACTGTTGTGCTTGACAGCGTATCAGTGGTGCAGCAAAAGTAAATCACATCAGTTCAGTGTCAGTGAGTTTTTACAGCTGATAGTGGATGTACGGCCTGTGGATTTGGGATTTGGGAAGAGTCCTCACTGTCCTGACCGGAGCAGAACTGTATCTACCAGTTCAACAACAGAAGGTATTCAGATGTACAATCTGTTCTATGTACTAAAGAAGCATACTTCAGGTGGCCTACAGACATATATACAGAATGTTGTGCACAAACTTGGCTTTGGAAGAGAGAACATTTAAGTGTCTGTGCAGGTCAGTGAGACCAAATGCACGAGTGATTAGACTCCACCCACTTGGCGCAGAGCCCCTTACAATTTACTTGATTTCTGATTTGAAAGCGCGTGCAAGAGCAGTCTAAATGATGTCAGATTTTTGCAGAAGCCCTTCAATGAAGAGAACCTACTGTAATCCAACAGTATGGACATATGAGATGGGGCTATTCCCTTGCTATTAGTACTTTAACCTCAGCCCACAGATCACATATGCAGGGGTTGGTTTGGCCCCCGATTCTCCTGTTTCCTCAGCTCCTAATCCCCAAGGATGAATTTATAGTGTTTCCCTCCCCTCCTATATCTTCCCTTCCAGCACATAACTGCCACTTCTTAGATTTCTTCTTAGTGTTAAGCTTTGATGAAATCACGGTAAAGATTCCGAGGCCTGTGTAACAGTTTGAGCTTCTCCTCTGTAATGAAAAGTGAAGTGGGCGGACTCGGCCTTTACCGCGAGCGCGCGAGTTTTAATGTAAACCAGCTCTGCCGTAGAAGGGAAATGTGATTTTTGGCAGAGCGAGATGTGGTTTTTCAGTCTGACCGTTTTTCCCTTTTCTCACATGACAGCTGGGGCTCTACCAGTACAGGTCTGTGAAGGCCGGTGATGGTATTTCAGGTTTTATATTTATATTTCTCCACATCAGCAGCTATATTGTCTTTATTTTTGACCTCTGGACAACATTTGGAGCAAATTAAATGTACGGCAGCTCTTATTCAGCACTTACTCCTGTTTGAGTGTGTAAATGAATGCATGTGTATGAATGAGTGCATGAATGCATGCATTATTGCATCTTTCAATGACAAATCAGGATGTTGTAAAAAGATTCGAGGTTGGTGTGTCAAATTAAGCTGTTGCCCAGTAAGAGAAAAACCAATGGTATTTACCAGCAATGTATAGCCATCTTTATCTGGTTTCAGCCACTTTTGTACCAAACGTCAGTGGAACTGTCAGATCTGGCCGAGTCAGCAGGGGCTCGGACGCCACAGGGGCCCCCTCTGTGTTCGGTGATGTAACTAATCAGCTCGCAGCACAAGAGAGGACCTTGTGTGCCCACGCCGGAAAATGTTTGACAAATAACCACAACCGAACAGCATGTGACGAGGACACGCCACAGAAAAACACAGACGATAATGTGCTGGGGAGCATTTAGACAGATCTACAGCATTTACCGTGTCTGTTGATGACACACTCATTTGCACATGAGCATTAGCAAATGCGATGTAGCTGTACCTGCTTTCAAGGTTGGTGGAGGAGAGTCTGCATTCAAGTGGGATTGGTCTCCAGTTTAAAATGCTGCATCTGTTTCAGGGGGCGGAAAAAAGCAACATTTAATTTAATGGATACTAGACCTTTGGTTACCCATAATGCAGCATAAATTATATTTATTTCTAAATGTCTACTGGGACTTGTTGATTATTATTCTTGTTCATCAAAATCAGCCTGTTCAAACAAAAATAATTATGTTTGTAGGGTACTGAAGTCAACGCTGGTGGGAAAGATCCTGATGACTATGAGTGGCACAATGTGGGTGATCAACTTAAACAGGAATGAATGGACACAGTATCCAGTTCTCCCGCTACAGAACACCCAAGACACAAACCACCAGCTCGAGCTCCCCCAGACATTCCTCTCTGAGTCACTTGATTTATAATCGGTTAGCAATGTCAAACAGCATTAAAAGATATATATTTATTTGGTGGAGAACTCCGCACTCTTTCTGATATATTGGTGGGCTGAGGGCTTGCTTTAACGTCCATCCTTTGATCGGACCGGTGCTGGAGAGGGAAATAAAGGTCCCACATGTGTCTGCAACTGCATGCAGGCGTATACAAAAGAGTATTAAAGTCATCCGCAGGTGGAGACCACCATCACTGAACACACACACACACACATGCACACACACAGCTCTTCAGAAGATGCTGAAAATACAAAGCAGGTGGACAGAGTTCATGGGTTTGGTTAAGCATGTGAATCAATGACCTGCATTCTTCCTAAAGCACAGCACCGGGGCACTTCTTTAATTCCAAAATTAAATTTTATCTCAGCTAAATTGAAGCCCAATTTTCAAAGATAATTAAGCACAATTTTCTCTTTCAGTGCATGAAAGCTCCAAATTCAGCAGCTAACCACCTGATAGGCCGTATCACTGACACATACTCGTATCCAAGGGCACGCAGATGTTTGCACACATGTACCGTGCACTAACGTGGACACACACAGGCACATAGGGGTAAAAGGCTTCCTTGTTTTCTCTCTTATCGCAGGGAGGCCTCCCTGGATTGGGATGACATGGCAAGTCTGCTAACGTCAGAAGGGTTTTCATCCGCTGTGGCGCACATGCGAAGGCGCATGCACACGCACGCACGCAGCCCCGAATGCCAGCAGCTGGATCACAGTACAGACCACACGCATTCCTCCGCTCGCCGAGTCAGGACTACTGATCCCTATCACACACGCGGCGGTGAGCATGTGGGGAGCAGCGATGGTGGGCGAGCAGGGGGGATCAGCAGGAGCACTGGTGGCACTAAGCTCCGGGGACACACCAGTAGCCTTGACAGACAGACAGACAGACAGACAGACAAACAGAGAGAGAGATAGAGAGATAGATGGACAGACAGACAGACAGACAGGCAGACAGACAGGCAGACAGACAGACAGACAGACAGAGAGACAGATGGACAGACAGACAGGCAGACAGACAGACAGCAGAGGACCACAGAGGTGAGATGGGTCCACACAAGTCCAGAAACTGTCCAGAACCACTTCCGCTTTTCAGTCAGATGAAAAGACACAAAGTTGTTGCGTCTTGTTATTTTATTTATTTATTTATTTTTATACTCCGTGTGTTACTCATAAGTGGGTCATTTCCACTGTGGGAACCAGAATCGAGCCTATGTGCAGAGACAACCCATCCATTTTCCCTCCTCCTGTATTTGTTCCTGTCGTCCATCGCTCCCACTGTCTGCTTCCTCTCTCCCTCCGTTTTCTGAGAGCCTGGGGAAAGTCCCTCTCTTTCTCTCTCTCTCTCTCTTTCACTCTCTCAGATTCCCTCCTTCTTTCTCCTTGCATTCCTGTAATGAGTGAAAGTCTACCACCAACACATTCAGTCTGTATGCATACACACACACACACTCACACACACAAACACACACAAGAAAATTTGTAAATTTTGCATATGTGAAAGAAAGTAAAAAAGAAAGAAAGAGAGGAAGAGAGAAAGAATAAAATAAGATTATGTTTTTCTAATTGCATTGACTTATTGAGTGTTGAAAGTGGTCTGTGAGAGCTGTCACTAAATATAACAATAGACAGTAAAAGACAGGAAGCTGCAAGTATGTTGGGATCAACAGTGTGTGTGTGGGTGTGTGGGTGTGTGTGTGTGTGTGTGTGTGTGTGTGTGTGTGTGTGTGTGTGTGTGTGTGTGTGTGAGAAAGTGAGTGAGAGAGTGTTTGCATGCGAGCTGTTCGATTGCTTCTACAGCTGCGCGGCCCTCACAGGCCCAGTGTAATCAGTACACTTCAGCTGTGTGTTTCTCCCCCTCGGTGGACTGAATCCATTTCGCCTGTTACTTTCCCTCTTGACGGCTCAATTTAGTGTCACAGTAATACTTTGGGATACTGCGGCTGAAACAAGGATTATCAATTATATGTCCTATTTGACCGATTACATGTGTATGGTAAACCTACTGCTCTGCACAGCTACAGCGTTTCCAGTTTTAAACTTTTCTTTGACTATAGTTGATGACAAATATTGAATAGCAATGATATCATCAGTTTCTGATCCCTACCCATTAGCAGATGTGCTCTCAACTATATTTCCTTTCATTTATTTTGTTTTTATTAGTCTGCAGCAATCAATAGATCCTTCACTTCCACCTCTGTCTTCACATCTGCATTAGTAACTGACTACCTGCTTGATCAATAATTAAAAGTACACGGACACTTTAGAATGTGCAATCCAACTATAGAAGTGCAGATTGGTTCAATTAGCTGAATATGTGTCGTCCTATACGTAGTCCTCGATCCATTTGTATGTTTTGTGGCACAGAAAGATGAGTAATTATCATTATTTTTCTTTTTTGTACGCTGAATCTAAAAGTAATTAAAGGCGTAAAACTGTTCAATTTGAAATGCACACATTAGAGTAAATGTATGTTGTACAATTTTGCTGTGATTAATGCATCCATGTGTATATTATCTCAATAAAACTGCAGCTGTTCAACATGGAACTCATTTAAACTGTTTTATAAACTGCTGAGTAGCTCAAACCGTAATAACTTATTGGCCCAGATATATACATTGTATGAATAATTTAATGTGCAAATGAATTATTAAATAAATCTGCCAGACAGTTAAACACAGTGTGCTTCAAAATGATGATTTATAGAGTACAGCCATTGTGTCTTCTGAGCATTAGCATCAGCACAGTAATGCAGGATTACCATTATTAGCATATAATAACGATGTTGATAATGTTAATGTAATAATTAGCAGGACGTAAGCAGTTGTGGTACAAGCTACGCCTTTAGAGACTTGAGAAGCTGAAATCTTTTCAATCTAAACTGATGGACGTGTTGGATCAGGGTTTGTAAGCCAGAATGTTGTGGCTGCTTTGGCATCTTCCTTCACCCTGAATGTTGTGGGTTCGGCAGCTCACTACCCAACTTAAGCCTGAGTTCCTGTTTTCACACCATCACCGGCTCAACTGCGTTTGTGTTTTTCTGTTGTTGTTTTCATTAGAGGGTTAGACGGCAGCACTCCAGAGATTCCTCCGTTTCTCCTACTTTGTTCACTTCTGCCTATGCTTCAGCGATTGATATTAAATCTGTTCTGTTTGATCAATAATTAAAGGTGCGCTGCCTAGTGTTCCCTGACTAGACTGAGTGTTATGAATTATAGATTGTTATTCCTGCTGGTCTGATCAAAGAATAACATCAACAGTCCTTTGTCGGCTTGGAGCACCAACAGTACCGGCACTCTCTACTGACTGTATTATTTTTGCAATAACCAGTGCAGCCATTATTCACCAAGTTTATAAAGTCAAAAAGGGGAAATAAGTTGATATAAGGGTCTCTTTGGTCAGATGTTTTAAATAAAACCCCTATCTTCTGCAAACAACTGTTTTTCTTTTTGTTATTGCCATGCAGGAATATTCTTTAAGTTGTTTGTGATCAAAGGCAAACATCAATAAACACATGCGTAATGCATCGTGTATGGTCTTTTACTCTGTTTTAAATGCACCCTACTAGTTATACCACAGATATTTGATGTAACTGCCAAAATACCTGTAGATGCAAGTTTAGAGTTTTGTTTAGTTTGCAACTAGCAGCCAGTTAGCTTAGTCAGACTTTTACCTGAAAGCGACTGGGTTGGAGAGCGACTGGGTTGGAGTGTGCCAGAGAGGGAAATATTTTTCTTTCTTCCCCTGGTCTGATGGTCAGAACATCTGACCTCTCTGTCCAGCCACGCTTTGCTTGGGGCACATTGGTGCTGGTTTCTGAAGCACGATGTATCCCTCTGTGTAATTTTTTTTGAGCATGCGGTGCTTTGATCTGACGCTCCTTGAGTGTCACATGGTGATGCCAATGCTGCATTTAGGGTCAGAATATGTGACGACGGGAGATCGAACAGGTCAGTCAAAGTAACACGGCCCCCTCATGAATGGCTAAAGATGGGGGTTGGGGTCAGGATTAGCCTTCTGACCCACCAGAAGAAGGTCAAAGGTGTTTGGTGATTCATTGTCTAAATACTTGTGCGCCTAGCTGTGGGCTTCCCATGCAGGAGCAAACGAGTAAACCAACCCAAACCAACCAAGCTGCTTGCTGTATTCCAACATTAATGTCTATTGTTTAACATTCTTCTGGATATGGAATCAGCTGATTGGACTGAATAGCTGTGATTGTGTTTTATTAGCTCATGGTGTGAAGTGATCTTTTTACCCTCGCAGAGCGAATAAAACCTCCACTTCAAAACAAAAGAGTCACAGGAAAGAGCGGGTCAAGGCAGCCACTTCATCACACCATTGTCTGACAGCAAGCTTTTTTTTTTTTTTTCTTCACGCAGACAGAAGCAGTCAAAACAGGAAGAAAAGCACCAACAGTTGCCCTTGTCTGTCACCTCCGTCTGAGCTCAGTTCAAGCTCTTAAACGTATATTCGCATACGTTTCCCGGCCATTAACACCTGTCAGGCTGTCTTGTCCGATCGCTCATAAAACTGCTGAATGGAGCGAGTAGTGAGAGAACAATAATAGAACAGAACACTGTGGGAAACTGGACTCCATTTTAGGGCCTATTCATTCATACAGGAAATGGACAAATATACAGAAATCCACACAGAAACCAGCCATTGTGCATATTTCCTTTGTTCACACACTGGACCAGAAACAAATTGGTCAAACGATGTGTCACCACCTAATAGGGCTGACTTAATAAGTTAAGTTTGAGTTCAGAGCTTGTGTATTTATATCCGTGCTGTATTTTTGGCACCGCTTCAGTTCCGTGTGGCAGCTCTCCAGATATGATGTCTTGTTTTCAACTTTTGCCAAAATCACCAAAGCACCTTCCTCCTTTCTAATTCTAATTTTCACTCCCACTCCCCTTACACACACACACACGCACGCGCACACACCTACACACAGACACACACACACACACACACATACACACGCGCACAGACCCATGCTGAGCTTTGGCTGTGGTAATTAGATACACTCTGTCTAACTGTCAGACATCAACTGGTACCAGACACTAGGCTCCAACATCATTGGTTAATCCTCCAGACATTGCTGTGCGTTTGGATTGGCTGCCGCCTCCTCGCCGCTCTGACTCTGACCCAGTAAACTCGCGCGTGAACCAAATCTGCGCATTTCCATTGGCTGTCTCCGAGACACATGACCGCTGCTCACAGATGCTCCCTGGCTCCGCCGCTCCCAGAGGAGGATACAGTTATCCTCCTTACAGAGAAAAACAACACCATTCATCACCTCCTTCTCTCTCTCCCTCCTTTTTCCCCTCCCTCTGTATGTTTTGCGTTGCTACGAGTTTGTCTTTGTCCCCCTGAAGGTTCCAAACGCGCTCAAAATCCTCAGGTCAGACTCCCCTCAGACAGCTGAAGTTGATCCAATCAGATCCATTACTGGAATAATCCCCAAGGGTGTCATGTATCCAGACGAGTCCACTTAAACATTTTCATTCTTCGATTTAGAAAAAATGATTATCCACTGCCTCCCATATTAAACTCTCACACCCCCGTCTGCCAGCAGCAGTAGTATCTATAAATATTTATACCATTCAAGAGCATACTCATAGAACAGTGGAGGGGCAAGGATCTGTTTCTCACAACAGCTTTACGTTGTCACTTCCTGTTGCTTATAACTGGCCAAATTCGCTCCTACTTCCAGAAGTCCAGTACCAGGGACGGTGTGTGCTGACTCTGAAAATCAGTGTAATCTGAGCTTTCACACATGGGCTATCAGAGAGCCATTCAGCATTCCATACTGCTGTTCACATGTTTGATCAGCCTTTATGTCCCCTCATATGAAGTGTCAGCGCATACTCGTCCATGTACCCACACTCAATTATCTTCTTAATAGGCCTTGACGAGAGCTGTGGTGCCAACATGCTACTGATGTGTGAAATCCACACTCTTTCAGCCATGCTTGTGCACAGATTTTTGGGTCCAAGTGCAAGAGGGCAGTTTTTTTGTTTTTTTGTTTGTTTTTTACTGAGACTTACAACTGTGCACCCATAGCAGGATTTCATATTTATTATTGGTTTCACACATTTAGCCATGATTAGCATCGGTTTTGTTGTCTTTGACAGTTCAGGGTTTTCTAGTTCGTTAACCATCTCTGCTGTGTCATATTTCTGGGTTTAACCACCAGTAACACCTAAGGTCATGATTAAAACATAATGTGCTAACTGCTGAGCAAACAAGCCATAAAGTCTTTCCAACCCTGAACTAGAAACTCACACACATTTTGGAGAGCACAACCTACTGGAAATTGTTTTCCGGGATTTATTTTCAATGCATAATGTGCTCAGATGGAAATGTGGAAAACACTGTAGTTTGCTGCCACTAGTTGGCAGTATGTTTGTGTGATGCAAGAATGCACTCATTGCCACAAACATTGCTGCACATGTATGCAGAGTGAAGTACTCGATCAAACGGTCTGGTTTGGCAGAGGGAAGAGTTTTCCCTCATTTTTCAGACTGTCAGCTCAGGTAGAGAAAGAACCTTTTTAATCCGAGGGATAAACGTTCAGAAGCAAGTTTAGCTTTTGTGCTTTCTGTTATTTCACAACAAGAGAAGAAGAGAAGAGTGAAATCTGATGTATGTGGATCAAACTGCACACCAGTGCCGAATTGAAGTGTCTTTGGTACTTGAGTTCATGGACAAGCCTGACTTTGAGATGATGAAAACACCATTTAGTTTAGCAACCATCTGTCAGGTTGTTGATGCACTCCAACAAACGTAACTCTTGAAGAACACCTATAATTATTTCTACTCTTTTTTTCTTACTCTTTCAGTTTCTTTATGCTGTAGACAAACACGAGAACATTTATATCTTGACCTTTGGAGTCCTGACATTTGAACTGAAGGCACCAGCAAAACTGATTTAATGCACACTCAAACACATACATGGCTGTTTAGCATCTTCAGCTTCAACACTTGCAGCACACCCACAACCACAAGGCTTGGTCTGGAAAAAGACACAGATCTGACCCCCACACATGCACACATATGCACAGAAGGAGAGTCGAGCAGAGATTAGACCATTAGAGACGAGACTCAGCAAAGCTGATTCAGGACTTTTTTTTTTTTTTTTTTTTTTTAGACTAAAGAAGGAAATGAGCTAATCTCCACCCGGACACCAACAATATGTCTGTCAGTTGAGGATTTACACCTTCAGGGCTGTCTGGGTCATGCTAAGGAAACAGTGGTGTGTGTGTGTGCGTGTGTGTGTGTGTGTCTGTGTGTGTGTCTGTGTCTGTGTCTGTGTGTGTGTCTGTGTCTGTGTCTGTGTGTGTGAGATCATGACAGCTTCTTTACCAGGCTTATTCAAGTTGTCCATGATTGCTGATTTATCATCAACGTTTCTTTGTTTTTATTCTCCCTATCCCCAACTGTGTTCTCTTCATGTCCTTCATTTTCCCTTTTCTCTCTCTCATCATCCCTCCATTTTTCCAACCATACTAAAATTTGAAGGTTTCTTAAAATAAATCTAAGAACATACACAGATGAAAAGAAAATCCCTTCCTTTCGTCCTCACTGTCTCCTCCTCTTTGTTTCCGGCCCCACTAGCATTAATTTGGTTCTTTTCCTTGTTTCCTTCTGACTCCTGTAAGAGCTGACGGAGGCATGTCTGAGTCCGGGCCGCTCTCATTAACCTTATCATTAGGCTGACCCCCAGCTGGACAGCGCTGCCCTCACACCGCTGTGCAGCTTTGAGGAGCTGTGTCAATACATACAAACTCAGCCATTAAACCAAGGAGGCGGGAGCTCGGCCAGGAGGGAGGTGGATGCACGGTGAACTCACAGAATGAGCCGAGAGTGTGAGGAATGAACGATGCATCCAGGTTGGTGTGAACTTTGCGCCGCCTCCATTCTGTTTGATGTGCTTTGAATGTGTGCATTATGTAAGCCTGTGGTGATTAGCCTGCCTATGTTTCTTCCATATGAATTGGACCCTGGGGGTGCAGAAACGTCTCAACTCACTCAGTGAGGAGGCCTGATTATCTGCTGTGTAGCAACAATGAAGAAGCTTGTGTTCAATTTGATATCAAACTGTTGCAGCAGCCTCAATCAAGTCAAGGCGTAAACGTCTGAGATCATGTTTGTATAACTCACATTCCATTGTGTGAATAAATAATAATAGTATTATCCAAAAATCAGTAATGTTACAAGTCTAACAAACACAGCCTGCTTGTGACGGACTTTGTTTTTGGATGGAAAAACCCAATGTTGCACTATTTCCCACTGTTTTGCTGCTTTACCTCTGCGTTCTTCAGGTCCTTCTCTTTTCACAGACCAGAATACAAACCTTCACCTGTCCTAGCGGAGGCAACATAAATTTGTCAGTAAATCCATTTTGGTTAAGTGGTGCATGTAAACATACTGATTATGATGTCTTTATTTTTTTTTTACGTTCAGACATCTTTTTCTTCACCTCAGTAAACAAACAACACTGCACGGTTCACTTAACCAAGGCTTATTTACCTTGATCTAAAATGTCATCAGTCGCAGCGTTAAATTTCTGTTTTCACAGAAACAACATGTGTGAAAACACCTCGGCTGCGAGACTTCCTGGCATTCGATTGGCCTGACAGCACTGCTAATAAGCACCTAGGGTTCCGAGAGGATACTTTTCTTCCTTTCAGCAAATATGTATTTAAAGACATGTTACTTTCATCATACTAACATCTGAGAGTTCACAGTGAGATGCACACATCGTCATGGGGCTGGGGGCTCATCACACAGACTCCTCATCTCCAACTAGGTGAGAACTTGTCACCATGGAGCTCAAACACTCAATGGATGAGGAGGAGAACATTGTTTGGCTTTCAGAGCGGCTGCAGAGTTGACGTGGTGTTTCCCTTCCTTTTGTCCTTGCCGACATCTTTTCAATCAGGTTCTGATGATTGGACCGAGGGACAAATATCACTCTGACATGTGTGTCATTTAGCTGAACACGTAGATGAATCTTTAATGGCTTCAGCTCGGCTCTTTTGTCTTTGTGTTTGAGCTGCTATAGGTGAGTCTCGCCCCGGGCATCACAATCATTCAATGTGTTAATGGTTCGCACACTGAGCTCGTTAGCTATGCGCGGCCCTAATTATCATACAAATTCAATTAACTTTCTCGGTATAAAAGCAAGAAAAGCAAGACAACAACCCTTACAGTGTGCTGGCTACTCTTCCCGCATTTTATCTGAATTTTAATCACACTCAGCTCAGATGAGCTTTATGGGTCGTCCCTCTCTGGGCTTTTTTTTGGCTGCTTTACGGTGTTTTTTGCAGGGTGATGTGGTTCCGAGCACAGCCAGACACCCTGACTATTTTGCCTTCACACTATGGAGGAACCTGACAGGTATTTGTCGTCTGTGATTATAGCTGTCTGTGCAGGCCGGATAGCAGCTGCTTCAGATGCACCATTGTAAGAAGATGGTGCCTGACTGTGGCGGTCGGCCACCGTGTTGATTGAAAGCCAATTTTCAAAGTGGCGTGCGGTCGGAATGTTCAATAGCCGCGGCCTGGCAGGCAGACCCTTCATATTCCATCATGTATTCTATAGGCAATGCTCTTATCATGGGAATTGGTAATTAGTGGCATGCCTTGTGTCAGAGGACAGAGCACTGAATACCAATGACATTAAAGGGCTGATGAGATAAGAGGCAAGTGCGCTGGGTTGTTTGTGCTCCCGTGCTCGCATTCATGCTCCAGGGACAATGGTTAGGTGCCTCAGCCATAGTCGTGCATGACTTCAATTTACATGTTTGCATATTTGACAATTAACCAAATTGATTTCCTGTGTGCTCTGAGCGACGGCGTCGGATGTCTGTTTTCCCAAGGATTTTCCACAACACGTCTATCCCCATATCAAACAGGTCCAATAATGGCAATGTCTTATTTGCATATTGTTAATTAGACATTCATGCTAAATGACTAATTAGCATATATAGCGCTCTGTGTTTTGTCAGGGTGAAAGCCACACGAGCAATAAGTTTTCCTTTCATATAACTCATTCTTGCTATCTATGCAAATGTGAGTAGTTTGTGATGATTTTATTCAGTTAGCATGTTTGAGAACAAAAAAGGAGGCTCAGGAAGAAATGCCTAGCTCAAGCCTTCACAGTAGCACTGGAGAAGAAAAGGTTCCTAGCAGGGACAGTGAAACCAAGGTGGAGATTTACTAATGATTCTATTTTTCTCCACTGCTGAAAAGAGAGGACTAATGATGCCATTCTTGTTTGTAGTTGACATTTTCTTTGAAGGGTGATAACGAAGCTCCTCAGTGAGATGTGCAAATGCAGCAATACTTAATCAGATCTCCACTTATTATCATCGCCATTAACCCAGGAAAGAAGTTTTGAACAAACCCACCTGAACTCAGGTGTGCACAAGCGCCTACTTTTGGGAAACCTGACTAGATTTAAATCATCCAATAGAGAGATGGATAAGGTTTATCAGAAGAAAGACAAATGGTGATAATGGACAAAATTATCATCAAAAAGTGGTAAAATAGTCAGATAGGGAAAAAATGTATGTCACCACTCTCTCGTCACCTGGAGCCAGACTATAGATGGAGTGACATCATTATCTCTATTAAATAAGCTGGGCATACCTAAAACAACAAAAATTGTCATTGAGATAATTGTAGCCTGAATAAATCCCTGTCTTAAATAATGGAGGGAGATCCTTCCTCCTGCTCCATTTGTGTGTCATGTACTGTTACTCTGAGTGCCCTTCATCTGTCATTTACTTTTTTACATTGATTGTAGATTGCAGAGACTAGGTGTACTTGCATTAGCAGACTAACTCTTAAAACATTGCCATGAATCACATCGGCTTCTCTCAACATCATGCAGTTCGCAAACCACTGTGTTTTATAGCCAGCCTGTCAGCTAGCCAAAACTAAGCAACCCAATATCTGAAGCTAAGCACAAGGAAGCTGGCTATATAAAGCAAGATTACACAAATGCAGCATCACTAATAAGCTATGATAGCATCTAAAGTCAAAGATCAGTCCTGTCAGAACTGCTCAAGCAGATCTTAAAATGTTTTTGGATCTGACATTGGAATTGTTTTTATGGACCGCTGCATTCGTAGTCAGCTGTGCGGGAGAGTTTTGCTGCAAATAAGGACGTCAAAAGGGATAGGGATGGGAAAAAAGTGCAGTATAAATAACGAAAGACAGATAGAAAGAGGTGGGAGGGATGGGAACGGAAAGAAGGATGAGGTAATCCCTGTGGGAGCGGCCTGTGCTGGTTTGCTAAACCCCTCCATCCTCCTCCACCTCCTCTCTGCGTCTTTCTTCCATCACTTTTTCTTTGCAGGGTCAGGCAATAAGAGGGTGGTTTACAAAAAAAAAACAGGAGAGACTATGAGGGGGGACGGCGTCAGTAGAGAGGTCGGAGGTTAAACAGGGAAGGGTTTGTTTTTAGAAAGGGAGAGGGCACCGAAGGTGAGCAGGCCAGACATTGTGCCTCGGCAGCTTTGAGGCTTGGGGGCTGTCGATGGTACAGTTCCCCCCTTTGTCTCATAGAACGATGTAAATTCCTGTGAGGTTTTAACTAACATGTCTTATTAACTTCCACTGAAGTGCTACCATGGTGTTTTCTTTTTGTGTAGAAACTGTTTTATACTCCCCACCTATGTGTAGGAATATCTGTGTTTGAGTCTTAGCATGTCGGTGTTACATTTGAATATGTATGTTGTATGTTTCCGATGAATTATTTGTTAATTTGCTATTGCTGCCCATCTGTTTGGGTGACTAACACAGAAGAGGAGGGACTTCATGCAAACACGGTTGTCAGTCTACCATGCCGACCAAGCATACTAACACAAGGTGAAAAGGAATCCCAAGGTGCCTTCATGAAAGTGGCTTAAGATATATGACGAGACTCGGCTCGTGTGTGTGGGACGGCAAAGGTTTCATCTCGGTTCTGATCCCTTTACATCTTAATCTATTCAGATTACACACTTTTACAGGGGTGCAACATGTAGCAGATGAGGGCAGCAGGGTTTCCCATCTGCTCATTCAAACGTAGGAGGGATTCAGAGCGCGCGGATCATCCTGTCAGTCAGACTGGAGGCAGTCAGGGCCAGTCAGTTCCAGCCTGACTGCACAAATCAGCTATACATTAACTTGTGCGATGTGGTTAAGGCTCTTAATTAAACAGTGAAGCTGTAGTTGCTGTGAGCTGCTAATAACTATTAGCTGTGAATTACGCCGCCCATTCAAATGAAGTGTCAGGATGTGTAGTTATTACACGAGGCAACTTTGTCTCAGCTCCCTCAGCTCTCTTTGACTTTCAGCATCCGATCACTGTCAAGACTTTCTCCAGGGATGAGGCGATTCTGGATGATCCTCGGCTCCTCCTGTGCCCTCCCATTATCCTCTTCTGCTTGGGGCAGAGCTCATGCACCCACAGGTCCACATACACCCAATAGCGGCTGCGCGTTTTTCTTTTTTTGGATGGAGTCGGCCCGTCTGTAAACTGCGTCTGACCCCGCGTATCTGGAGGCCTCACCGTGCACACACACACACACACACGTAAGAATGCTTCCCCAGCAGGGGTACAGTGCGATGGGATGACTTGCTCCTCCGTGAAAGGCCTCTTTGATTCGGGGGGCAGAATTCCCATCGTCTGCCGCAACGTTCGCAGGAGGAAATGGCGCGTTAAAAAGGGCAGGCGCACCAAAGCGACTCATAATGCTTTTGATCCACTACACAACAATGAATCTTTTCCACCGCACAGGCCAGCATGACATGGTTTCATAGTGGATCTTAAATAAATTTTATTCACAAGTAAAAAAAAAAAAGAAACTTTAAAAAAAATTCTCCAGCTATTTTTAGGCTATTTTTAGCTATCTTAAATGAGAATGCATGTATGAGAGAAAGCAGCTTGTTATTTGTTAATATTTCATGTTTTGAACACCGAGAAGGATGTTAATGCAGCAATGTGATGGTCAAAAACCACTAGTTTGTGGTAATCGCCGTGTTTGTTCACTGTCTCCTCAGATGAAGATGCGTTTCCCCCAGTCCCACATGTAATGAAAGGCTTTTAGCAAGTCCTTCAAAAGCATCAGAATGGCACTTTTCCCCATTTCCTTTGTATCTCATTAATTTCCATATTTAATTAGCTTGGCTCATTAAATCCCATGTACATAAGAATGTATGCATGGATAATTGCATGCAATGTTATAGACACAAATTATCCATAATGTTCTTGTGTGAGTTGTGACAGAACATACAGGCCTTGTTGATTAGTCCACTCTAATATACATGCCACTTGATTTGTTTGTCAGAGTGTGTGTGTGTGTGTGTGTGTGTGTGTGTGTGTGTGAGCCTCCATTCTGGCCTCGAGTGTGTGCATATGCCCATGTGTGTCCACGAGTGCTATTGCAGCCATCAACTCCAAAGCACGTCAAAGAGTAAAATTAGCCATCAGCTCTCGTAAAAGCATGGCTGACAACCCGTAATCACCATCATGAGAGGGAAAAATTGCTGCATGTGAGCAAACACGCACATGCCAGGTCAGACCTACGCAGACGATGCCAGAAAAAAGGCAAACTCTGTGGAGGAGAACCACAAATCTTGTCTTTTTTCCTCCTAGCTTAGCTCCGCATGGCCGTGCAAAGAGTGAAGCTTATTTTTATTTATGGCTTCAGTGACACTTTCCAGCATCACAATGAATTAACGAGGGATTCTTTAAGGATGTTCCATATGAGATCTTCCCAATCACAAGTGTGAAAAGGACAATCGGTATTTTTAATCGCAAACCAGAGGGAGATGTGCATGAATAACTATGACATTTACAATTAGCTGTTGTCAGCAGTCTCAGGCACTGGTGCAAATTACAAGGTACACATTACTGCCATAAATGGAACTGACAACAATTTGAAATGTTGTTTGAAAGTGGCATGATAGCAAATTGTATTTGACCCTGTTTAAGTGGGCTCACTCTTGATAGGCAAGCCGCCTTTATTCACAGGAGATAATTGGTTTGATAAAATGTGGTTGGCGCAGGCCCTGGAACATTTTAGGAGAGAAAGCAGCGGGCGTTGATTAACCTTGTCATAGTTCTTAACATGTCACGACCAGGCAGCTCTTGCACATGACACACGTCCCAGAGCCGAGCGTCGCTCGTGTGCCAGGGATAAGTGTTAAATTAGTGTTTTTCTTTGTCATCGTTCCCTTCCCGTGACAGATGCACTCACAGCGAGGACGCTGTTCTTTCAGAATGGCAGCGTCAAACATTTAGCTCCTGCCTCTGAACTTCTGGGGGCCCGGTTCGAGGGGTGGCCGGGGGGGGCGCGGTGGCTCCGTTCATCTCCCTGGGTCCCCTTGCTGTGGTTTCTCCACATTTGGCTGGCAGACAAGTGCATTGTGCACGGGTTCCCCTCTGATGTGGCCGCTCGATGATGACTAAGCACACACACGATGGAGCGGGTATGTGTGTGGTATCCACAGCTCTGGCTGACACATGGCCAAAAGGAAACTGAGAGGCGGGATCCATGGGAGAGTTTGGAACATATATTACAGCAGCCAAAGTTTTTCACTGCCTAATTAGAGGACAAGCTGTGGGTTCCATTGGTTATGCAACCTGGAAAGACTTCCTGGTGAAGCGTTCACTTCAACATGACACATCTGGATAAACTATTCAAAGATTTGGTCCCAGTTCAAGGTCATGGTTGAGGATGACCTCGCCTAATCCTTTATAATCTTTTCCATTTCAGGTGGATTTTGAATTCCTCTTTTGGTTTCAGGCCAAAGCAGAACCACTCTATCCTTAAAGCTACAGTTATCATTCCTGGTTGGGTTTCATGCGCATTTAAAGGTGTTTTTTTATTATTATTATTATAATTTAGATGAAATAGAGGTTATGCAGAAAAATACAGCCAGGTTTTGCATTTCAAAGCGCATTTCAGACACACTGGATTTTGCTGGGTCACCATATTCAGACATTAGTGGTGCTCCTGTGACATTCAAGCTTCATTATGATGATGGTCTTTATCATTAAAATGCAAAGACTCCATAGATGCATGACAAAAAAAACCCTCCAGATGACTCATGTAATCCATGTGTTTGGTGTCAGGACCAAAACATCTGGTCCCATTTTGTGGTAGCTAATGAAAAGTTGGGCCTTTCACATTGATAAATGCTCTATGAACTGCAAAGGCTGGTGTGCTTCTGACTCCTCTGGGCATGGTGGGCAGCCCCAGAGAGTCACACCATCTATCTTTCTTAATTATACATTTTAAACATCACCACCCCTAAAGCCAGTGTGCCCTTTTTTTTTGGATTATGAACATGTCATGTTGTGCTTTTTGAGACTTTTGTAATTTCTTCCGCCTCCCCCTGTCAGTACGGCACGCCCTGTAAGGGGAAACACATGATGAGGGCTAATTGCGCGCAGTGTTCGTTCGGGGTCAGCCGGTGTGTTTGTTCAGTCAGAAACTTTGATTGAGGGCACAACTTCTGAGTGGGTTAATGTGTGTGTGTCGCTGAGGTGGGCCTGTGTTCATCATCATCAGCTCGCACTGACGCCAGGACCGCCGCTGTTATCACAAGCTCTCGCTGTGGGTGGTTTTCCTGTGTGTGTGTGTGTGTGTGCGTGTGCATGTGCATGCGTGTGTGTGCATGTGGTGGTGATGGAGCGGACTCATAGTACCCTTGATCTCTCTCAGTCTTTTGCTCTTTTCTTTTTTTCCCCCTCCTCTCGTGCTCTGCTTTAACTTCTGGAACTCCCACTGAAATCCCAAGCAGCTCAGAATTGGAGGAAGTCCTTCCTGGGATTAATACACTTACACACACACACACACGCATGCACACACACACACTCAGATGCAGACACACACTTCCTCATCAGATTTGGCCTCTCTCATTCGTCCTCCCACAGACATCCTGTTTGTCTCCTGCAACTCCTCTGCTCCCGCACATGAACATAAGCCAGGGAGCAGTGGAGTAAACACAGGAGCAGCTTCTGAGGAGAAGAAGATGGCACGGAAACACATGAACTCCTGAAAACACAGTTCCTGTCGGCTGTCTTCCTTGCTCACTTTTCTTTTTTTTTTTATCACCTTGTGCTCCTGTTTTTTCCTCTTTCTATATTTGGAACTTGTTGATTCTTTGGACCAGATTCAGTGACAGGCAGTTTTAACCAGGATCTGGGACCTCGCCAATCATATTACCGCCGCGTTCCTGAGCAGTGCTCCAGGAATGAGAGAAACCTTGTTGATTTTTTCTGTAATCATTTTCCATTATCGCTCGCCGCGGCGGTCGGCATCGGCTCTCAGTCCTGTCTCCTCATCCGTAGAGCGGTCTATCCAATCCATTTTACCCATCTGCCAATCTCCATCATTTTGATCTCGTTCTGTCCCCTCTTCCCTCACTTCTCTGTCTCCCTTCGCTCAATCCATGACTAATCCATTACATCTCTTAATGGCTGTTGTTTCGCTTTATAGAGAAAAGTGAAGCCAGTATTGGCATTTCTGAAGCCGTGTGTGTGTGTGTGTTGGGAACAATCACCTCCCTATCTTTTCTGTCAGGCATTCTCCTGTATCATCTACATTTTGTATTTTCATGGAAAATAATATTTTTCAGGGACTAAAAACACCTTCTGCCAGTGTAAAAATCATTAAATCTTCAATTTGCTGCCTTGAACTGAACCGGAGTTACACTGTTTATGCTGCATTTTAGTTGCAACAGATATATTCAGCAATATTTTTGCCATTTCTCAATAGAATGGTGATTAATTACTAGTATATTTTGAAGTTTAGACCTATGCCATTGAGAGACTGACCAAGGTCTTGTGTTGCAAAGCTTTCATTCACTCATACAAGGTAAGACAATCATTGGTCCCTTTTACACCAAAGTTTTTTATTCACCCAGCTTAAAATATATCCTCGTAGCCTGTGTGGTTTGTGCTTCAATCACACCTCAAATTTCCTGAAAATCTATTCAAATGAGGTTAACAATGTACTGTGTTAATGATTAACTTGTCCTTACTTGGTAAATCCATTTCAAAGACCAAGGACCTTCTCTGCTTCTCATACCTTCCTGCTTTCTTTCCTTCCTGCTTTCGGCACCTGCACTATTTTCCAAAATGATCGGTTTTGTGAGTGAAGCTTAGTGAAATTAAATAATATGTGTGCTCCACCAACCAACATTCTTCAGTCTACAGCTCCACCCCTTTAATATACCCTGGTATGAAAAGTCCTCCCGCTCTGCTGGACACTTCTTGAGGGACAATTTGAGGCTTGAGTAAAACATTCTAATTTGTGTGCAAACGCACCAAGGTTCAAAATGACAAAAGTTCGTTCAGGCAAAAAGGGGCTAATATCAATACACCATATATCTCCTGGAAACAAGACAGGGTGTCTTCTTCTTGTTATCTCCAAGAATAAAATCTGAAAACTAGACTATACAAAATAGTAAATAAGGGACAAGCAACCAAAGCGGACACAACTACTATAGCATACACATTTCATATATACGTTAATTGGGGAAAAAATGCATCTGCAATGCATTCACATAACTTATTATACTGTACATGCTTGACATAACTTAATCAATTATACTTTAATGTGTTGCTCCTTTCCAGTGTGGCTAACTCCACTAATCCGATTATATGACTCCAATAATACCTCACCACTATAGGACTGGCTTTCCCCTGATTTTTCCAATGTTGTCAACCAATTCAAATGATGTATGTATTAGTTATTTACAGAAAGAGTTGGATTTTTTTTTTTTTTTTTTCTGCAGTAGGGCCTGAAGTAACTACATCTCTGGTTAATAATGGGGTATTCCTCAAGGACACGCTAGTCTGCTTTAGGACCCTGACACCATTACTCTGGCAGTGACATTAAAACAGTGGCTACACAAAGCTAGTATGTTTGAATTGTGGGTATTTCTGAAGATATTACCGGAGCAGGAAAAGATATTGCTTTCATTCCTCTATCTTATCTCGCCACGCTCCCTGCATACTGCTCGGACACAATCGGAAAATAACAAAACATATCCTCATCTAACAGTTATGGTGTCCTTGAAATCGTAAAGGGCCATTCCACGACAAATTAGTGGTTAAACTCGCTCCCCTGGAAATCCCAGTGTGGCAGTCAGCGGCACTCCCCCCTGATTTAAGATCATGAGCCTTCAGTGTTCGGCCACATCCACATGACAATTCCCTTCATTCACGTGTTTTATGGAATCATCACTGTCACCACCCAGCAAATGAGCACAGCAATATTTAGGAAAAATGCACTGCGAGGCAAGGCTTTTGAATATTTCATTACGCTGGTTATAAAAGCCAAGGGGGAGGATAACATCCATTTCCTGAAGCTGTGTGGGTGTTGCTGTGTTGCAGCTCGCAGGGAGGCACCGGGATTAGTGGTCGCCACCGGAGCGCTGCTGCGGCTGATGGGTTGTTTGTGTTGCAGGGTGCAGCTTCCTCAGCGCAGCGTGGTCCAGCTGCCAGAGAGGCTTCTGAGTGCGTTGGCTCCGGACCGTGCTGACTGGCTTTCTACAGCAGCATCTGCAGCGGCAGAGATAAGCGGCGACACACACGTAGCACGCACACACTTTGTTGATGTATGACGTCATGGGTGGATTCGGTGTGCCCGTGTGAGCGTGTGATGTTTTTTTGGATAATCTATATTTGAGAGCCAGGGGGCATGTGGGTGAGGTTCTAACAGGATCCCGAGGCCAAAAGTTCAGACGCTGAGAGAGAAAAAGAGAAGTGTGTGACGGCTTTTGTGGATGAAAGCAGAGGGAATGGCATGAGAGATGTGAGGGATGAAGGTTAAAATGGTGTGAACCACGCTGTTGAAAGGACTCAGATACAGAGCATTGTAGTTTATTTTCCATTTACTCCCCTTGCCTTTTCACAGGCTCCAGTCACAGAAAACAGATCACTATATTTATTATTAATCCAAACATCTCCCTTCCTCCCACCGGGTTGTCCTGCCCTCAAAGCTGAGCGACCCTCCCTTGCTTCGAAGGCCAGGCCAGCCTCCCTGCGAGGCAGCTCCAGGTAATGGCCTGTGAAATGACTGGGCTTTTGTTGGTCGGGAGGCTCGCAAGAGACTCGGGCGGCTTATTTATGGAGCTACTGTGGTCTTTCTCCTGGCCTCGGCACCTATAAATACACTAAGGTTGGCCCGCTTAAACAAACAATGATGTGAGCCTGGACAGCCTGAAATAGAATATGCAACTCTGCAGCTCCGTCTTTAAGTGGGAGGGAAATTAGATTTGGAATCCAAATATGAGTGCTGATTCAGTTCTGGCGATAATGTCAAGATGCAATAAGACTGAATTAAAGTTGACTTTTTATTGGCCTGAACTCTGCTTGGTCCTCGCCCTCCAACACGTGGTGCCAAAGTAGACAGGGCACGATGATGCAATGCATTCAAACCTCACAGATCCTCCGCTCTATGGAATCAGGCCCATTTGGTAAATCTGCGTCTCATTTGTGTGACTTATACCTATGTATATATACGTGCGTATATATATTTATACACACGTATATGTTTTAATTCAAAGTTTTCCACACCCTAACAGTCCGGAGCACCTCGCAGTCAGGTTGTATTTGGAAGACAATAGCCGTCAGGGAAAAGATGCTGGCAGGCGAAGTTTTATGTTAAACTTGGACACGTTTCAGTTTGTATAGAACGGCAACACGCACTCGCCAATACTGGGAACCATCGCAGATCTGCTCAGTCCACACACAAGGCGCTCTTGTTAGTGTCCAGTTTTAGCTGAGCGAAGCTGAACACACAGCAGACCGGACTGGAGAGCAGCCCAGTCCTGGATACGGCAAACGTGGTTCAACTGATAAAACTGTCATTACCATGTTGGAGGCAGCTGGTGAGGTGCAAGGGCGAGCAAGGGAAGACGAGGAAGGGGGGTGAACACATCCTGTCAGGGTTTTCGGATTGAAGACTGGGCAGATACTGGTCCGCCGAATACTGGCCAGTCATGGTTCCAATTATAGCCCATAGCTTCAGAATGTTTTTAGCATTTTCTGCTTTATTCATAAATCAAATCCCGACCCAGCCCAGTTTGTAAATAATAAATCTGACTCGTAGATGAAACCCCAGAGCTCAAATGTAGATTGGATTTGAAAGCAAGGTTCAAACTCAGTATCAGTTAAATAAAAAAGGTAAGCAAAATGGTGCATTTTAAATTTCCATTGCAGATTTCGGAAAACCTTCTTCTTCTTACTTCCAGCCCTCATGTGTCCTGTGGTCTAAAGGGAGATAATTTTCTGTGATGGGTGACCATAGATCCCACAGGTGTCTTTATGTCTGGTAGCAAGGATCTGTTCATTACCTGGTCATGTGATCTTTTAGTTAGTTTGTTTTTACTTTTAAGCCACTGGTGGTACCAGACTCGCTGTGATCAGCGGTATATGTCCAAAAATACCAGCATCGGCCTTGAAAACCCAGTAAGGTCAAACCCTAGCAGAGATAGCTCCTGTTAAATCAAACGCGCTGCTCCACTGTGGTGAGAGAGGAAAAGGGGAGCAGTGTGAGGGAGGAGGTGGGTTTGGAAGGTGTTATGTTGCAGCAGGGTGCCAGGGGAGCTGTGAAGCTTGGCAAAGAGGTGTGTGTTCACATCCCCGGTTTCCCCACAGCTGCTGCTGAAGAGGGCGGGGCAGGGCCCCGGCAGAAGATGGGTGAGATGAATGGAGAGACAGACAGCAAATAGGCTACAGAGACATGCACCAGGGACAATTTTTCCATCTATCACTCTTCCAGCTGAATGTGCAGCTCACAGAGGGAAAAAAATGTAGCATTCCAGGTAAAGCTTGTAAGAGGAATTAAAATTATGAGACTCGCCTTACACTCCAAACTCTTTCAGTCAGGGTCGTTTGTTGTCAACATTGTGACTGGGTGAGGTTCTCTGCCTCCCACTAATGATCTCCGAAAAAACGCATAACTTCCAGGCAGTTTCAGGAGTGAAGAAGCCAAAGATGTAAGAAGTTTTGATGTAGTTGACAGAGTGCAATTAGTTCATCTGCTTCAAACATTTCTCAGCTATTCCACTGTTGAAGCTCCTCACTGTGAAGTAAAACTAAAGTCAGGCCCTAACAAAAGACTCAGATTGCATCTGCATGATACTAAGATGACACAAAGGTTTATTTTTATGCCCAAAATATTCATGAAAAATTAGTAGATTCTAACAAAACACCAGTTTATTGATTAATCAGTAGGTGGAAGTTTAGAATAAGGCTGAATATCCTGTTTAGGTTTTCATTACTGTAATACTGTAATAAAACCAGTAAAATATTCCCTCATGTGGCAGTTTATGCCCTTGAATCAGTGAGCCAGGCTGCTTTCTCAGGATTCTCTGACCAGGCTGGTATAGTTTGGTTCACTCTGTTCTATCACTTTTTAAAATTGACCAAAACCACCAGGACAAAGTCAAGAAAACCATGAGGAAGAAGACCAGACAGCTCATCCATTGGCCAAAAACTGAAAACATATTCCCTCCAGTGGATAATATGATATAATCTGGGTGATAGTCTTCAGACCAGCTGTGAATAAGCTCCTGCACCTTCTCAAGACTTCTGCTATTGTGACACTTTCTAACTTTTTCTACTGTTGTCTGGCTCCTTTTCTGGATTTGAGCTTATGTTGCACTCCATCGCTTCCTCACTTTGGTGCACTTCCTTTGGTTTGACTTTCTCTGCTTCATTGAATAATCCCTTTGAATTCTGACTGCAAGCAAACCACGTCAGGGTCCACTTACAAACTAAGCTAGACTTACAGTTTCATTTGGACTAGTTGCTTTTTATTTGGTACAACCCAGGATAACAGTAATAAATAAAGCTGACACTCTGAAGCTGAGGAAATGAGCTCTGGTCTGTTTAAAGTGGTCCAACCAGGTCCAGTGTGAAAGCACCTTCAGACTCTATAAAAACCTGCCTGGCTGCTAAAATAATACAATTTACTATAGACGCACAAATGTGGCTCTGCACAGATACTGTTTTACTTTCTGAATGAAGGGTGGAGAGATGTTTTCACTCACAACTTTTTTCCAGTTGGCATCCCTTGGTTGAGCCATATGGTTGGTTGGCATGATGGAGTGAAGTCTGAGATGGATGCTGATAGAAAAATGATTCATCCAATCACCTGTCACTTTTTTTTTTTTCCTGAAATGTGTCTACCCTTTTCCAGACTCTCTCCAAAGTACTTTCTAAATTGCCCTAAACCATCTGGTGCCAGAAATAATCCACAAAAACAACCAAAGATGGAAATCTATTTTAGCATTCCCTGGAACTCATATGTCACTTTTTCAGTTTTCAGTACAATATGTTGTACAATATGTCAGCGGATGTTTCGGCAGTTCAATTAAATTGAATTTCTTACATGACAGATTGGTTAAACTTCTTTTTAATTATGATGTTGTCAAAGGAAATGCGTTCTGGAGAGAATTATGTTCTGAAACCACAACTATAGGTTGATAGAGGGAAACTACAAACATGATCAGAATATTTTCATTGAATTTGAGCAAGAAGTACAAAAGATGTTGAATTCGCTAAAGCCTGTTTATTTGAAACAGACAAACTGTTTTGTTTTTTTAAAGCTAATGCTCCTTGTTTGATGTGCAAGATGATGTTGAATCTGCTGCTTCCTGTTTACCGAACAGAATTTGCCAGCAACTTGTTTCATAAGTGCAACCAGACTGTCGCCTTACAGCAAGAAGGCCCTGGATTCGAATCCCGGTTGGGATTGAGGCTGGGGACTTTCTGTGTGGAGTTTGCATGTTCTCCCTGTGCCTGCGTGGGTTCTCTCCGGGTACTCCGGCTTCCTCCCACAGTCCAAAGACATGCACGATTGGGGATTAGGCTAATTGGAAACTCTAAATTGCCCATAGGTGTGAGAGTGAATGGTTGTTTGTTTCTGTGTTGGCCCTGCTGGTGACCAGTCCAGGGTGTACCCTGCCTCCGCCCATTGCTCTGGGATAGGCTCCAGTCCCCCCGCGACCCTCAGTGGAGGAACAAGTGGTAGATGATGGATGGATGGATGGATGGATGGATAGTATTCAGGTTTCAGGTGTTGTAAAATATTACAACAGGAGCACAACTACAAAATAAATTAGGAAAACTTTAAATAATACAAGACTTAAACTTCAAATTCAAACTCAATTTCATGTCTCAAACTCAGACACCTCATATGCAGTGCCTGGTGTTTTTAGTTACTGTCCTATCTAAATTGAGCAAGCATTTCTTTTTCATCCGTCTGAAAGCTAAAATGTTGTCAAATGAGGACACCGATATTTGGTTTATGCGAGCGTGCAAGGTAAGCTGAAGTGACTCCACATCTGACTGTGACCTGCTATGTTCTGTAAAGTTGTTTATATACTTATTTATGAAACTTATAAGCCAAAAATATAGTATAAAATGTAGTAATTGATTTAACCTCTTACTTAATTAAAATGGATGTGTGTGTAATATCAGATTTACACCTCCAGGTATGCTGTATGCAATGAAAACATAAAGCACATTGCTGTTACAGGAGAAAGGTTTGATGTTATTTCAGTGGCATCTTCTTTATGGCATGAGATTAATACCTCTGTGTAAACACGATGCACTCAGAATGCTTCAACAACAAACACCAATGCTGTGTAGGAGAGTAAAGCCAACGCCCCGGGGCTGCCGTTGCTGCAGTGTGAAGTCAGTCGAGGTCATCAGGACGGTTTTATGAATACAAACTATTTCAAATGCAGTATTCATGAAATGCTTCTGTGGTCGAACAATAATTAATCCAAGATCGTTTTTTGTGAAACATTTAATTAGCCTATATCCGAAGGCGGGGAAGCCTCATGGTGTTTTAGAAACACAAAAGAAATAAAAGGCATCGATCACCAGCGATCGACTGAGCATCATCCGCACTGTCCAGGCATGTGAGCATTAATGTTCATTTTAATATTGTGACTGTAAAAGGCTATTGTGGAAAGTAAACCTTTCTGCTTTGCCCCGTTTTTGTTGTGGCTGGGAGGGGTGGGAGGAGTGATAAAGGGGTGAGTTTAGGTGAGGCGAGGAGCGGAAATCAGGGTGATGACACCACAGTGAAACTGAAGGTGTCGGTTCAGGGGGCTGGTGCGGTGCGGTTTGGGATCGCTGCTGATGTAAACTGTGATCTGTCTGTCACTTTGACTCGCTGTCAACAGTCTTTGCCCCCATTACAAGGCTCACCTGCTGCTGGGATCTGTAGCCTGCAGCGGCGGGGAAGTCTTGCACTGTGTAGAACAGATCTCTGACTGCTGGCAACGTGGAGTCATTTACTGTTACATTCACAACCAAAATGTTGGGAATACTGCCTCAGTTGCCACTGGGTGTGCATGCAAATTCCACATTTCATCTCATAGTAACGTTACTCTCTGCCGCCTAGATGCCCTTGTGCACATGAAAATATGTTGTTCAATTTAAATGCAAATTTTCTCATGGCAGGAGAGTCACTATTTGGGTGACGTGGGCTCGACTGTAGAATTATTTGGTTTAATTCGGAATGATCATGCACCCTTTCATTAAAAACATATTTACTTGAAAGTGTCTATCTGGAAATAAAGAGGTGATCGATTAGTAGAGAAGAAAAAAATTATTACAAATGTTATTTGTGCATGAAAAAATATGCCGTTAATTAACATTTTGATAATGAACATATTCGGCCAATGAGCAAGTTTGATTTGTGTGTCCAACAGAATGCAAATATGTAGTGGATATTTTACATTCATTTTCATGAAAAAAAAAATCACCAAAATGTTCACTACAATTCCCCTATGAACATTTTTCTGATGGACAAACAAGAGGAAATGAAGAAGCGTCTGACATCACCACGAGTGATTTAACACTAATTTAGGAGCGTATATGTGAAAATCCTTCACTAAATCCAAATCAAACACCCCATTTCTATGCACATCCATCCACTCAGAGATCAGATGATGCAGCTTTTACAAGGCCATCAGACAGCTCTGCATCTGAGGAGGAATATAGCATTACAGCCACAACACGTGTTGTGTTCTCATGTACAGTTTGCTATCAAGGTTGCGTTGTTCCAGACTGAAGAATCCTTCCCATTAGCGAGAGACAAAGATGTAATGATGAGGTGTAAAGGTGTCCTCGTCCTTCAGACAACTTGATGGCATGAAATCCAATGTGCAAAAATGCAGAGGCGGTGAAAGTGAGGCTTAAGTGGATAGTTGCACATGTGACTTTGACAGAGAAAGGCATTGATCCCATTTGAAGCCTGGAAAAAGAATCACATGTTCTTGAGTGTGGAGTGAACAATCCCCCTGCTGTTTTACGGAAAAGGAACAGGAACAGACACGAGGGGTGCTGAAAGACCTAAGTCAGTCATGTCAAGTCGCACTGCAGCAAAACTATGACCTGCTCCGAATTGATCCCCTTTTCCTGCTCCTTAACTTCCTAAAGTTACAACAGATGAGGAGATGTGATTATTATTTAGAAGTTCATGCTAACAAGGTGTAAGCACAGGTAAAAAATATAAAACATTTTAATTGTGTCTCCTGGCTGCTCCACTGTCTATTTTATGGAAGTTCTTCATTTGGTTTGATGCTGATTTGACTGAATTGGCACACTGGTCTTCTAATGATGATGTTTTACAATTAGCTGTGAAACTGTGTGAATGTTTTTGCTCGCCTTGGCAACGGTTCCCTTTGGCAAACCGTTCTATGTTTAGAGAGAACGTGCTTTTGGCCAAATCAAGGTTTATGATAGACTATCCCAGATGGGATGTTGCAGATGGCTGCATGATCTGGCCTCTATAGGGACAATTTCGAGCCTATACCCAAACGGCATGCAATAATCATTTGTTTAAAAAAAATAACTTTCTGTGAACCTGTTCACTCACCATAATGTGACCGCGATGGTTTTTTTTTTTCCTCCCTAAGACAATTAGATGATTTCTTACGTCTCTCAAAGGAAAAATCCCTCAAGTTTAGGTCTGCGCGTCCTGTTACCCCGCTCCTCCTGTAACATCTTCATGGAAAAGTCATAATTGCACACACATGCACAGACAAAATCATTCATATCCGCTCAGACATTTACTGCAGCTGTTATGTTTGTGGCACGGCCTAACTGCAGCGTTAATCATTTCTGCATGGCGGAGAAATCCGCCCGTTCCTCTCACAATTAATCCACATCCTCCACGCTTGGAAGGGTTAACACCACGAGACGACAAATTATTCCCCACAATCCAGGAACCCATGTAAGTGCCTCCTTGCGCTACCCACAGATTGATCGATTGCTTTGTTTATCAGTCATAAAACTATTAACAATCAATCTTTCTCTTCTTTTTCTTCCATCCTTCTCTTCCCAGAGCAGTTGTTTATATGGATAATTATACATTCATTAATGCATGGGTAGTTGTGCGTTAGTAAAATGATACATGTACAACTGGGATGCACCAAGCCCACATTACTGAACAGATTCCCATTGAGGAATCTTTTAATTAACAGCATGGTTTATGTCTCAGGAAGGACCTTTTTGTGTCAGGAGGGAAAACGATGGAGGGTTAGAGTGAAGGATACAAAATGGAGAGAAAGCAGGAGAAGGGAAGAGGTGACCCAATTGAACATGAGAGCAATAAAAATGAAATGAGACCTTCTACGTGAGCTGTATCCGAATCTGTTCCACAGAACTTTAGCGTGACCTTTCTGGAGTCAGACTCCATCTTTGATGGTTTGTTGCTACACACAGCTCCGTGTTTTGTTCAAGTTTCTGTTCGTTGCATAAAGTGCAACCGCACAGAAGGAAAACAACAAACAGTTGTTTTTGTCTGCATGTCTTTGAAGGCCGTGTTCTTGGATTGCATCTTTAGTATGGACAGAGTGGCCTGTCTGTAATCCGGTGTCCATCCTCCTGCTGCTAGAAGATCCACCGGCATTGAATAATACATCCAGACATGCTGTCAGAGATCAGCTGACCCTGAAACTATTGGATTTTACATTAAAAGGCCCAGTCCCGAGGATGAGCTCTGAGATCTGCAGACAGTTTTGCTTGTCTATCTTCAGACCTTGCCTGAAGGTATGCAGTAGTGAGGTAAGTATGGCATGAGTTATGCAAGCTCGTGTAAAACTTTTGACTTTTCAGTCTGTTTTTAATGTTATTTTATCATATAGTTCACCAAAGTTTACGTTTTCTAAATGTTTTTATGTGTGTTGTACAATAACTAATGTTACATAATGGGTAATTAGCATTTAAACCAATCTTTTATAGATAACTGACCAGCTAACACATGAAATACCTTTTAATAAATGCCTGTTACTGCATGAACAAATGGTAATTAAGGGGTTCTTATGGTCGTGGTTGATTATAGTTTCACAGGAGCATTTTCATGCATAAGTACACACGTGTTGGATATAACTCTTTCAGGGTCACTGACCTTAGAACCAGATGCCCGTGGCATCTTCAGACAGCTTATTCTGAACCCTGGCTTTTGGTACTGGCCAATATTTTGATCAAGTGCCACCCTCTAGTGAGTGTGCAGCGGTGACTAATCGTTTGGACCGAGTCGTTTCTACTCTACACCCCTGGAAGCCCTCTTTGCTGTGTTTTTTTTTTTTTTTTTTAATCAGCGGCCGTGTTCCTTTGAATGCCTTCAATTATTGACACTAATGCTCCGGTCCTCATCCTTAGTCAGGGTCAGAGTCACATGGGCACACACAGAAGTTAAAGATTCATCAGTGTTATGTTGGACTTGATGAAAAGCAATTTTATTTAAGGTAGCATGCCAGAGCTGTGGCTAAAAAAAGAGCAAATGAGCCACAGAGATACAGAGTGTGCGTGTACTCCGGTAGGAATTAGATAACATGAGTTCATCAAGTTTACCGTTAGACTTTCCCTGCAGCAATGTGCATCTCTCCCTCTCTCTCTCTCCCTCTCTCTCTCTGTCTCTCGATCTCT
This sequence comes from Lagocephalus sceleratus, assembly GCA_911728415.1. Taxonomy (NCBI): domain Eukaryota; kingdom Metazoa; phylum Chordata; class Actinopteri; order Tetraodontiformes; family Tetraodontidae; genus Lagocephalus; species Lagocephalus sceleratus. The sequence continues at coordinate 6,073,238 of CAJVRN010000087.1, read as the reverse complement.
TTCTCCTTTTCTATCTCTCGATATCAATCTATCTCTGTCTAGATCTCTCTCTCTCTCTCTCTCTTCCACTAACCTCAGTTACCCATTGACCTCCCCTTGATGTCATCAGATTTGCACCACAACCAATTGACCTACGACGTTGCGAACTTTTCTCAGCTCTTTCTCCTTGTCCTCATAAATATTGTGTGTCCTTGCAATTTCATCCAATTATTGAGTTCAAAAGAAGGAAAAAAAAATGTTGCTTTTGTGTCCTACTGAGACATTAAGTGATAAAGTAAGTGTACATCATCTGACTCTTGTCTTTGTTGTGACTATGGAATATAGACAAAACACTGCTAAATACATTTTAGCAGACTGATGGTTAAATGCGTCAATATTCTGGTCAAGTATAAAAGTAATTGAATAACTTTTCCACCACAGTGAAACACAAGGAGAAGAGGAACATTTCAATATTATGTGAATTTAGACAGTTTCCCTGATGCAGATTCTCTTTTTCTATAAATGTCTAGCCTGCCTGTTAGAATTTGTGTTAGAACATTTCATGCCTTCTAAAAAATGCACCAGACATGGGTGTATTATTTAAAAAATATGCAAATCCTCCACTTAAATAAGATGTGGTGACTCGTGTGCCGCTGTGGTAGACGTGATCAATGACTGCTGCTGCTGTCGCGGGTTGTTGATGTTTGCCGCTCATGCAATCGCCTGGCAATCCCTCTGCTTGCTTCACAGCTTTTCATGCCCCCCCTCCCACCACCACCAACACCAGCAATCTCTCACCACGACCAGCACCACCATCAGCACCAGTCACTCATATTTGTGTCATGTCACCCTGCAAGAAGAAAGTGAAAACTGATTGGAATTAAGAAAACATAAAGGAGATGCAAGGGGGAGCTGAGAAGACAGGTGTTTGAGTGAATTGCGATTCTTACTATGAAAGATGTGGATGTATTTCAACAATGTTTTCCTTTCAATTAGGTCTATTGGACACTTCAGTTTATGCATTGATCATAGAGTGTTCAATATATCAATTTTACGATATCAAATTTACTGTATACAATTAACAATCTGATTCTTTAGATTTTTGCCCTCTTTATTCCACTTTTTTAGTCCATAATTTTATCCTTTTCTTTTAACATGACCCAGAAACACATTTTACCTGCTTTATCAAGCCTCACAGTCAACTCTGAACCCCTTGTTGCTGCTCTCTACCACCCTGACTTCAGACTTGTCTGAGGCTAAAGTGTGTCCCAATAAGGAAGGGGCGCCGTGAATAGTGACGGCTAAAGCGGCGCCCGGCTTAGCCGATCAGTAAGACACAAACTCCTCACACCAGCGAGATTTCAGCCCCAGCTTAAAGGCTTCTGGGGAATGGATTTGGACTAACATCACATGAAATTGCTTCTTCAAAGTCTCCTTATCTAGGCAGGGGGAAAATCTCAAAATGGTTTTGCAAGTGGTTTTAACGCTAAAAAACATGCAATCACGTTTCACACTTTTAAATTACATACTTAGCTATTTTCCTGAGCGGGGCAGAGGGTCAAGTGCTTAAAGATTTGTCCCCCTTTCAGTCTGTTTCAGAAAGGTAGCAGTATTGGTGTTATCTCAGTTTCACAGCGAGGAGACAGCCCATTCTGAAAATGCGTATTTCTGGCAGATGAATACTGATGAGCATTACGTGAACACACGCGGTGGCCTGGTCTCAATACCATTTAAATTACGCACAAAAACAAACTCTGAATAGGATGATGGAACTCGGTTCCCATCGGAGAGACTTAAACTTGGCTAATCTGATATATTCTCAGCTGAAACCAGCACTGTAAGCTGGCTGTTGTTTGTTCACCTGAAATATGGGCCGTCAGCAGTATTTATAGTTAAAGCCATGATTTCTGCATGCTTGACAGTCCCGTTTCCCCGAGGATCCAAACATGCTCACATATGGAAAAATCCATCCCAGCCCGTCGTCCTGAAGAAGCATAGCATTATTTCATGAACACGCGTGAGGGATTTCTCGACTCAGATTACTGTTATGATGATGTGACTTTGTGGATCTGCCATTATCAAGGTCCCATTTGGGTAACTGTGGCCTTTAAATGCCACATAACTACACACGAACAGTGAAGAACGAGTCAAACTTGGGCGAATGTTCCCATTTCTCCTTGGTAATGGGAACATTCAGTGTGACCATCCAGTCAGCCTGAGTATTCCCCAAATTATAAAGTTAGGGTTTTCAACAATTCAAGTTGGAGGTGGATTAAAGAGAAGTGTTCCTGAAAAACACTGAACAGATTTTAGGTTTCGCAAACTGTTTTGCTCCTCCTCCTTTAAGTGCTTTATCATACAGAGCAGTACAGCATCTCATAAGACTGTCTGGCTTTAATAAGGCAGTTCACTGACCTTGACAGCCTTATCTCCTCAGGCAGGTCGTTCCAAAGTCGATGGGCCTACTCTCATTTTGTCTTTAACCTCGACTTTGGAACAACAGGAACAGTCTCACCTGAGGAGTTCAGCCTCACGTGGAGTCATTTCAATGATTCAAGGCCAAACCTAAACGTGCTGTAAAGATAATCAGTGAAAATGGAGCCCATATGTGGGTGAGGTTAGAAGTCTCGGTGTTGCCTTTGGAACTAGTGGGAGGTGGAAGAGGGAATTATGAAGATGATGAAGGTATAGATGAAGTTCTCGAGGTTGGAAAATAAGTTTTAATCTTGGTATTTATTGAGGTGGATAAATGTGACTGCAGTAGTTGTTTGTGCCAATTGGAAGAGCAGTTTGATTTAATCATTACAGTAGATGAAGGACCAAGATTAGTGGCAAACAAAGGACCCTGGATTTCTGTATTTGACTTAAGTTTTTTAAATGTATCGGGCCTTCCAACACTTCAGTTGCTTCGGGCTTCCTTGGAGACCAGGTAAATCTATAGGTCATCTGCATAACAGCAACACTGAATGTTGTGTTTTTGAAAAATAGCTGCATTAAGAAATAAAATGGGAAATAAAATGAGATGGTTTCCTGTGGCACATCACATTCCATGTGGGTATCTGAGAATGATGATGAGTTCCCTATGGTAAAAATGAACTCCTTCCTCTGTCAGATTCTCATAAAAGGTCATTTATGACATTAGGAGGGGATGGTGTAATGTCTGACTGAAATTTGTCAAAGAAATCTGACAAGAAAATTTGTCATAAATTCTAGAACCTGAGTAGAAACCACTTTTTCTTGTTGCTACTTTGCCCAAAGGTCACTTAGGAATAGAGCAGTAACATAATACACATTTATTTATTTGGGTCACTTGATTTTCTCTGAAAAGACCTGCCCGGCACAGTGTTACAGCAGCCGATAGCACAAACTGATGAAATCATTATTGTGAAATGGGAACTGGTGACTGGACATGACGAGCTGACATTCATTTATGGAAATCAATTTCAGTCACCGCCGCGGTGGCAGCTTTGGGTCTGAGAAGGAGGGAGAGAGAGCAGACGTTATCATCGACATTTGCTGCACAGGGCCGATATCATTCATTTGGTAACTGTAGCTCTCTCGCATACGCATACATGTGTGGCCGTTATATACAGGTATGTATGTACAGATTTAGCTAGGCAGTGAATCACCATTCTTCCACGGTCCTCTGCTGTTCAACACTGTTCCTAAACGGGTGAGCACAGGCTACTCTTTCAAAAAGAAAAGACAGAGAGAGGCCGACAGAGGAAACACAGAAACACACGCTCACACACTGTAACCCTCCCATTGGCTTTGCGCGTTGAATAACCTGTGTTGCGTAACCGAGGTCAGATATAAAAAGAGGCAAATCATCCCCTAAGACACACAGACACCCATTTCATACTGTAAGTGGGTCACAGAGTACAAGAGAAATAATAACATAGAAGTCATGGCAGATTACATGGCTGGGATCAATAGTCTTCACTGTCTGCGCATGAAAGCGTCACTTTACCCTGGCTCTCACATGAAAACAGCTTATTGTGGCCTGGATTGATTGTTTTCTGGCTTGATGATGATGAGGATGTGTCCTACTGACACAGAGCCACACATCCCCCCTGAAGCCCGCAGAAGTCAGTCCAAGTCTCCGAAACTCCGAAAAGCAGTGAGAATTGTGAAGAGGTGTGAGGGACCCACACTCATCCTGTCCGTCTTGTTCTCCATCTGAAATCACGCCTCAGTACTCAAACGTTGACTCTGAAGGCTCCAGCCTTTTACGACACACCCTTACGACAGGAACCCCTGTCTGATGACGTGCCACACAACTGCTTTTCTTTGTCATAAATATCAATACTCTCAAATTGCAAGTTAACGAGCCATGTGCTAAATGGCTTATTTGATCAAATTTTGATTTCAGGTCAAACTTAAATGACCATTCCATATTTTGAAAAAATAAGCAGATACTGTAGGGTTTTATTTAATTTCATTGATTAAATTGCACAAATATGGAAAGATTGACTGAACAGCATTAAAAACATCCAATTCCATTTACACTCAATTTAAATCTAGTTATTTCCATATGTTTTGCTTTTTTTTTTTAAACAGACAAACATTCCATCCACCCATCTTCTATTCACTGTTATTTCTGATGAAGAATATGAGATATTCTGGAATTCCCACTACAGAAAAGGAGTAAGATCTGTGACTTCTCACCTTCCTTTCCCTAAAGTTCAGGTATTTTTTTTAAAAAAAGAACATTAACAGTGCTCATATCCTGCATCTCCCCTCCTCATCTGAGGCTTCTGAACGACCCAGCAGACTCGCACACGCGCCCACAAACATTCCTGCTTTGATACAAATCCCTGTGGCGAGCTTCTATCATCTCCAGCAATAACGAGCTGTCATTGGACCTCACTGATGTATCTGTCTGGATGTGTCAGCGAGCGAGCGGGCTGACTGAACGCCGGGCTGCGGCAGTTCACCACTTCCAAGGCCTGCCAGTCAGCACTGGGGGCACCTGAGACAAGCCTGTGTCAGTGAGGGATTATATCTGAAGGCTGACACTGGATCAGAGACGTGGGGGGAGAAAATATCAGCCGTGTCAACGTTTGACCCCACCCCCAAATGGTGAAAATAAAAAGAAGTTGAGAAAGATGGCAGAGTACGGTGATGAGGGATTGACAACTAAATGCCAACAGGTTTTCTCATGAGGATTTTATAATCTAACCAGGTTCCATTTTATAGATAAGAGAAAATATGTGTTATTAAAGTTTTAGTGTGAGCATATAAACATTTACATTTACATGGTGGAATGAGTTTAAAGCAAGTCAGCGGGCACCTTGGATATTCCAGATCTGAATGTCACCATGATACAAGATAAACCTAAATAACCCCCCCGCAGATAACTCCCAGATTCAGCCATCACAACCCCTTCAGTAATGTATTCCCTTCACATTGCATGAGATATATTATCTAGCCTTCCTTATTGTGTCGGTGATAAATGCAGCACGCATTAACTCCACCAAATGTGTTTCTCCTATTTCCACAATAAAGGGGGCCTCACTTCCCCTGACCTTCAGCTGGGCTGCAAAGCCAGCACAAAATATGCATTTAGAAGAAGCAGCAGGAGTGGATGCAAGGGTTGCAGGAGATTGCTTTCTTTTGTACGGCGTCATGCAGGAACATGCATCACTGTCCGCCTCCGACAAACAGCCGGTAATATGCAGAAATATTAAGTAGGATCAGCAAATAAATATATGGAGAGGAGCTGGCGCTGTGACAGATGTTGGCTATTTGCATGGAGCTGCTCTGTCATGTCATTAGCCAAATCTCTCAGGCAAGCAGGGAAAATGAATGAACAGGTTCCTCGGAGCGGACGGGCGGACTCGGAAAGTATCTACTTTCTGTGTGAACCGGGCACGTTGCTCATGTGTGAGCAGACCTCGGTGTGTATTTTTCATGCCGCCATCCCGGGTGCAGCAACTTTGTTTCTCGTTGGTGTAGGGAGAGTTCCGATCTTTGAACCTGCCTCATGCTTTAACATTTATACGGGTGTGTAATATTCTGAGGTGTGTGTGTGTGTGTGTGTGTGTGTGTGTGTGTGTGTGTGTGTGTGTGTGTGTGTGTGTGTGTGGTGTGTGGTGTGCGTATGTAGACACAAGCTTTACATGTATGTAGCACATGATCCATGGTGTGTGTTTCCTAGAAGGCAGCAGGTTGGTGTATTAAAGATTGAAGCATAGATGGTGTGTGTGTGTGCGCGCATGTGCACGTGTGCGCATGCGAGCGTGTACTTGCTAGTCAAGGCCACTGAGTTTCATCCTGCTGCAAAGCGCCATCCAACTGTATGGCTTCAGGGACACCATGTCTGACCTCCACCCAGCTGAACATAAATGAGTAAAGCCAAAATACAACACAGAACAATCCCATTTATTAACCCCCTCAGGTGCATACATGCTCTCACAATCAGCCTCGGCATTGTTCGCGCTGCTCGGCGTATTGAGCACGTCGCCAGAGTCCGCTCTAATGGCGTGGGTCATCAAGCACTATTCAAGACAGAGGAAAAAACTGAATCAGAATAGAGGTATTGATTCGAAAATGTCCTGTTGTGTTGTTTCTTGGAGCTTTCATCCGTATTTTTTTTTCCCTCTCTGCGTTGGTGGAAACCCTCGGGTCATGTATGGGCAGTTTATAAAACCCGATCTCTTTTTTCTTACCTATGTGTATACATGCTGGTGCATGTATCAAATCTTGTCAGCTGCAGAATACATATACGAGGAGGCAGGAGAGTCGTATATATGACAAAGTGCAACCAATAAAGTATAATTCATGGCTGTTACAGTATCTGTAGATACTACTCATTACTCTTGTGTTGTACCGGGCCCCAAAACAACAGCCCTCATCACTATATTGATTGCAAGACACCTTCCGCGGCACGCTTTTTTTTCTTTTTTTTTTTTTTTCATTTTCTCTCAGACTGGGTGATGGAGAGAGCGGAAGAATAGAGAAGATTGGAGGCTGTTTGGGCAGTGGAGGTGGTCTCATAGTGCAGTGATAGTGACAAATGGAATCTGCCATTAGAGTCTGGAAAGAAATTATATTTGCGCTGGAGAAGAGATGTTGCGTTGAAAAATTACCAGTTCAAGGTGAAAGTCAGTCATAATTGAACAGAAGTATTAAAGTATCAAGTATTTGGGTCTGGGTGAAGGGGTCAGCAGGTCTGGCTGCTTCTGGGCTCACTGGAGGACAGACCTATGCCCTCCTTTGCTGCTGAGAATACACCCTCATCCTGGAGTCTGACTCTGAGGAATGTGGTCGTCTTCAGTGTGTCTGGATCTTTACCAGCATAAGAATATTACATGATATTACATGTATTTACGACGTTAAAATAATTTTATGCTAATATGTAAGCACATTAAAGTAAATGTATGAGAAAATAGTACCCTAGATTGTGAGTTTGTACCTACGATAATCACGGTCTGTTATTATTTTGCAAAATTGTGGGAAAAGAAAAATCTGATTTTCTCAAAATGTTCATTTACTCCAGTGGAAACATCTTCGAAACACAATGCTTGTCCTTGTGCTTCTGAGGTCAGAACTTCTCGTGAAGTCGTTCCCTGCGTGAAAGTGCTACTAATGTGCTGCATGTGATACAACATCCTCATGTGATCATCATCTTGTTTTTTTTTTTCCACAAAGTTTTCTCCAGAAGAAAGTGTGCAGCACAGAGTGTTACATCTCTCACTTTTTTTCTTTTTTTTGGTTTCTATTCCAGCTTTGTCATACCCCAGTTTGAGATGGTTTAGTCTGCATTCACGGTCTCCAGATGTAATCTTATCTGTCAGCTATCTATAGCAAATGTCACTTTGATGAAAAACAGGCACAGACCACTTATATCTCAAGTCAGATGAGGATAATGAGGTCATGAGTATGACTGAAGTGGACTCAACTGGATGGACTTGACTAGACTTGACTGGGCTGGGTTGGGTTGGGCTGGATTGGAACTATGGGCTAATGGAGCAGTAAAATAAAAGTGTCATAATATTTCAAATTGCAGAAATGAAGAAAAACTTTTTTCAGAAAAGTGCCAAATTCAGCAAAACTCTGTGTTTAACGTAGTTCTCGGGGCAAGTTTGTAATTGTTTTTGAGCTGATATCAGTCACCTATTTCCATTTTTATGCGATGAAGTCACAGAGTGTCGGGGCGACTGACAGCTTGGGCTCGAAAATATTTGCTTGGTGTCATTTCACGTTTTCTCCCAGATCACCGTGCTCGGAGTTCTCTCCTCGGCCTGTCTTGTTTCATTTAATCAACCCCTTTTACGGACTGCTCGTGGACTTGATGAAACCTTGGATTTTTTACGTGCCCGTTGATATACGGTCGTATTAGAGATGGGTGCTTTCTGTTTGACGAGCGTGGTTTAATCTAAATCAAGATATGGGCCCCCCGGGGCTGGCGCTGTAATCACGTCAGCCCGGCGATAGCTCTGACTGTCACTCTCTCTCCATCTCACTTGATTATCGGCTGAAATTATTGAGCAGATTTAGATGGCATCAGGCTCTTAGGTAATCACGGGGTGAATGGGCCTGGATGTATGGCCTCGTGAGGTCACGTGGTTCATCTCAGCATCTGGATTTTGGTCTGCAGTGTTACCAAGTTTGAGAAAATCTTACCAAGCAGAAAAAGTGAAACTTGCATGAAGTCGCATATGTCTAGTACGTATAAGAACCTTTGGTGATGCAAGTCTCCCTTAATCAAGCAGTCATGTTAATTGTGTAACATGCTTGTCCATTGCCATGCTGTCTCATCTCATTTGCATATTGAGGCCTGCGTTAATGAGGGGGGCTAGATTACAGAAGGGGGGAGGGGAAAGAAAGTGACCCCTCCCTCAGTATCATTGATTTATTTAGGCTCATTATGCTGAACCGCACCGACCTGCATTTCCAGTTGCAATAAGGACAGGGCCGTATTAAATTTCATGGACAGATTGCTGCAAAATGTACTGTCACAAATGACATAAGTGATTTGTCTGAATGCTCTAATGAATAAATTATCATCAGAGGAGGAATTTCCTGTTGAGGTAGTGTTTTAATTTGCCAAGATGGCAAAAGAAGGACTGAATTCTTGCAAATGAGAGCAGGGTGGAGGGAAGCCTCCTTCTTCAGGACAATGTTGCCGCAGGGCCACAAGTCGTAACGAGCCAGTTCTCTGCGGCTTGTAGCAACGATGCAGAATAATGAAAATAAGTGTGTCCATCAGAGCAGTTAATCTCATTTGGCCTGTAACATTGGACTATGTTTTCATCCCGGACTAAAGATCCCTTGTTTGCCGCTCTTTTTATGTCCGCATGTACTGTAGAGGGTCACACACACGTGCATGCACACACACAAACACACACAATCCCAGCCTTCATGCAGACACAGTGATTTAGCGGCGCACACAGACAGTGGCTTCACTCCTCTGTTCTCGCGCCTCTCCATGCCTCCTCCTCCTTTTCATGAAACAACACAGGACTCCTCTGAGCCCCGAGGAGAAAGAGCAAAATTTACAAGAGGAACACAGGGGATCAGTGGTGCTGTTGTATACTGGCGAACAGCACCCCTTTGACTGGGAACCAGAGGTCAGGGCGCGACTCCAGAAGCTCGCTGTGTTCTTTGGTGTCTGTGTGTATTTGTGCATGCATGGGATTGTGTGTGTGTTGGCATTTGTATGTGTTTTAGCCTCCGGCCTGTTTGCTAATGTTACGGTAAAGCCACAAACTGTTTTTTTGGCATTCTGAAGTCACATGACAGCATGGTCTATAATCTTTTCATCTACTCTCTAAGCTATAGTGTTTGCTTCTGTCAGTGTCTGATGAGCACTTCCATTGCATGATGAAGACTTTTATTATAACACAGTTTCTGTCCGTTCTCTGCTGCTCTGTAAGTGGTTTATCCACTTTAAAGCCCATAAATAAAGGCAACACTCTGAGTTTAATGAGATTATACTTCATATTTTCACCAAACCCGCCCCTGTAGACAGTTTACTTTGGGACCTTTTGATACCCCATAATTCTTTCATCAAGGATTGTCAACAACTTTTGCATACTTGACTGGGATCATGTGCTAAATTTGAAATAACTAAACAAATCATCCACATGTAGCTCTACACTTGAAATGCTATCCATGTAGATTACAAATTAAGTGGTGCTTGACAAGTGGAAGTTATTTCCAATTGGTAAAATATGGATGAAGAAAAGTGGTATGTATGACTTAAGATAAAGACAGGATGTTAATAAGTAATCTATTCCATTATTCCTACATTTGCACCCCTAGTTGCAACATGACTTACAACACTAAATCTTGAGGACAAATATCATCATGTTTCTGTGTGTGTCCTTCCGGGATAAACGTTGTTAGAAAGTGTTAACTGCTGTCTGCCACTGCATCTGGCAACTTTTTATTGACTTTATCCCACTTGCCCCACAAACAACTATGTTTTATTTAAGTTCATTTGGACAGAGAGATGTTCTGTGATTTTATAATAACCTCTGTCAACTCCTCCTGTGTGCTCATAATCTAGTGGCTTTTCCTCAGTTTGTCATGTGTATCACCATTATTCTACATTTGAAATATAATTATGTCCCAAAATCTTTGGGTGTGATTTTAGTTGCAGGACCAGATGTACATTGATGGGAGATGGATGTTTTGTTTACTTTTGTTTACTTAGCCATAAAGCATATATATAAATATATATATATATATATATATATATATATATATATATATATATATATATATGTTTGAGAAAAACATGCAACAATTCTTACTCAGAAGCTGTAAAGCATCAGTGTTCATTTGAGGTGACCACAGTAAACGAGAGGAGATTCTGTCTTGTTTTATGACCCTTTCCTCAGCTAAACATAAACCTGAATATGGTTTCTGCATTCATGGAAACTGAATGTATACTGTATACTCTCTACCTTTGGCATAACAACAGGATGAGATAACTTTCAAATTCTTTTCCCCTGTATGTACAAGAAACTTACTGAACAGAGGTTCTGTTGATGAGGCATAATTACAAGCTGTAACAGAAATATAAGAGGACAAAAGGAGAATAATCCCCAGGCCTGTGCTGCATACTGTGGTGAATGAGCAGCAGCAACATGATCCAGTGAAAAGCGCAGTCAAAAATGAAAACATTCCAAATGCAGGTACAAAGAATCTCTTTCGAGCTGTACAGACTGCAACCAGAACAGATTAAAACTGCCCGTAAAACCACATTTTTTGAGTTTTATTGACCCTGACTTTGTGCAACTAACCTGCAAGAACTCCCCTTCTAAATAGGGCTGCAAAACATCAACCAAGCCACCGTGTTGTTTCATGTAGATTTATTGTGTTTTTGATCAGTGAATTGAGACTGTTTGGAGCAGTTTCAAGAACAACTGGGATTAAATATGGGACGAAACATGCAATATATAATAGAAGATATGATGTGGAACGTCACGGTCGGCCATGGGCTGCTGCTCAAAGGATGATCAAGATTAATCAGTGCAGGGGTGTTGATTTTACCCAAACACCAACATCAAGACTAACGACACATTACAACAGACTGAAACTCCTCTGAAAGGCATCAGCGATGGGTGGAGAAGCGCCATCCAAACTCCATTTAGCATCAGAGAAGTGACAGGAAGCAATAGGACAACCTTCATTCCGGCTGAGCGGACGGATGGATGATGAAGCAGAGGAGCCGAAAGTGTGGCAGGAGTGTTTCTCATGACTGGTGGTGTGTGTGTGTGTGAGTGTCTACCAAGAGGTGCAAGTAAGTAATGGGTGCTAGCTGCCGTCCAACATCCCCATCATTGCCGTCGTCAACACCTGCATAACACGCTCGCTCGTAACCCGAGCACACAAACAAAACCTGACGGCGCTGAAGAAGGCCATGAGCGTGCAGGGTCAGAGGTCAGTCTCTCTGTCCCTATCCAGTTGTTCGGTGATGGGAGTCAGGCAGAGGTGGCTGACTCAAAGCTCATCAGGATAAAACAACAAAATCAATAGACCGAACACAGAGGTGTCCATGGATCACACACACACACACACACACACCTTGGAAACACACTGTTCTCAGTGTATCCAAGATCTGTGTGGATGGTGAGCAAAAAGTAAGAGCTGTAGTCACCCACAAAAAAACAAGTTTTTTATAAAGACAATGATATTAAAATGTTAGTGAGGTCATTTTTTCCCCTGTGCTGGATATGGATACAGGGACATAAACAACCCATTGTCTCCAGTCAGCATCACCTCTTATCTGTTAACAGGGCCTGTCAGAGAACTTCCTTTATTCTCCAAGGTATTATATCATATTATGTGTGCTGCTAAAAGAAGCAGACTAACCAAGTCATCTGTGCATATATAACTAAACTCAGACACCTGTTTCCCCTGTTTCCCCCTTCACCACTATTTTTTTTTTAATAGAAAAATATTCAGTAACACACCCAATTCTCACTTATTTCAGGAATCATTACACTTAATGTGAAAGGTCCAGATGTTGACTTGATTCATTAGTCTTTAGCTTTACCATGTGTGGCCATGTACTTAACAACTTGTTGGAAAAGTGGTGAATATTATCAGAAATTTGTCCTATAACATGACGCTGAAAAGATCTGAGGCGACAGCGGCTCCATGTCTTCAGGAGGAAGCAGTCTCCTGCACGTGGTCATCTGCTGTTTTACACCCACTGGCTTTCACACGCGTGTCGTGTAACTGCACATGAGCCCACACAGAGTGGGAGGGTGTGGGGGTGGGCGGTTGTTGATTGTTTGTGGTCTCTGGTAACAGATGTCTTCCTGTGCAAGGCCTTCTACTTAATGATTCCCCTGTTCGACTGGAAGCACCACTGTGGCAGACAGCGCTGTTGCTCCGCACTTTATTCCAGAGGAAATAGCGAGGGTTAATGTCAGCTTTTCTCTCCTCTGCTACCTTATTCCCATCCAGATTATGGACTTGAACGACTTTTTTCAGTTGTAATGGAATTTCCAAGTAAAGTTCATTGAATAGATCTCCACTCTGCTGCCCTAACGGGCCAGTAATTGAATTGAAATCAAACCTAATTGGATTGGTGACGGAATGCCGCAGAACACTGAGTCTTTTCCTGGGAAGGGGATGTACAGAACAGGACAGCGCAAGTGTGTATGTGTGTGTGTGCACCCATAAATGGAGTTCAAGATGGAGCTGAGGCGACGCTCGGCAATGAATTCGATTAGACTAATCATTTTCACAGTGAGAGTTGAGGCCCGGTGCTTCAGGGTGGATGACGGTCCCCAGCGTGCCGGTTAGATGCTGACAGTCAGCAGAAGTCAGACATCACAGGTTAACGGGCTGCACCATGAAAACTCAGCCTGTTGCTGATCTTATGTGGTGTCTCCTGCTTCCACGAAGAACCCATCAAGGAGCACAAAACATATCGGCAGGTGACACGTGTCTGTTTATTCCGATGTTACATTCAGGGCTCTACTTTTCCTCTTGCAGCTGTTTACTGTCTCTTTACTGGTGCTTGACTTTATTCTTCTGCATTTATCCTCTCACCTACAGTCAGTTTTACCCAACTGCTGCACTTTCAAGACTTCCCTCTTCTCTCCTGCACGTCTGTTTACGTGACTGTTTGTTTTCCGTGTTCAGCTCTTTTTTTATATATAATTTGCGGCGTGGGTTTGGGCTTTCATCGGGACCATAATTAAAGGCGAGGGCTTGATGCACCGATGCCACAGTGACCCGAGTCGCCTCTCTGACCACACATGTTATGGCTGGGGCTTCGCAGGTGGAGTTCTGATCACTCGGACAATCGTCTTTACCAGAAGTGCATGCCTTCTTCCTCTTTGTTATGTAATAATGATGTGGTGATAAAACTTGGTGGTTGTTTGCCGCCGTGGAGTGCTCTTTTCTTTCGCTCCACTGAAAGGACGCAAAGGCAGATAAAGTAGCAAGTGTGCACTGTCTGAGCTGCACTCATAAGGACTCTTCAGCAGAGTTGAAGTGTCGGCAATGCAGGATAAGTGTATAAAAAATATGCTGCACATTATCCCCCTGCAACTTTTATTTTCTGTGTGCAAAGTGTGACACGTCTGCAATGTAAACCTCTTTGCATCTTCTGCCCCACAACAGTTTAGGTGAAGAAAATTCAGGTGGGCCACTGGTTTATAATTTAAAATGAATGCTGTCCAATTTGAATCAGCATCCAGTAGTGGGAGTTGAGGCTGTCCCCGGGGTCTATAGTGTACGCGAAGTCTTGATTTTGCCCAAGGTTGTTCTCTAGATATGAGCAGCTCCAACTTTTCTTTTTCCCCTCCTCACATCGTTTTTCTCATTAGAACTCATTTCGGACTTCATTTTAGCTGTAGGGTCCAACAGGGCTCCAATTAGATGGACGACAGAATTAATGAAATCTCTCTCTCCATCTCTTCGTCCTCCTCCTCCTTCTCTTCCCTTGCTCTATTTATCCCAGTGCTCAGGGGGACACTCGGTCTGGATTCAGTCATTGTGGCGACGTTTCTTCTCTTACTAAATTAAATATGTGTAATTGAAGGATTCATAAACAGATCTAACCTTGCCAGCAGCGATTGGGGGCTGATGCTCAAGAGATCCATGTGAATTTGTATGTGTCAGAAAAAAGGCCTCAACCAGGGTGGAAATATATTCAAAGTTGTGTAAAATCAAAGGAAAATTATAATAAAAATGAAAAGTCACCTGTATAAATACTGTTAGAGTAAAAATACGTGGTTTTATCCCATGCAGATTTGATATTGGAAGCACATTTAGGTGATTTAATTATTTTATAAAATGCACTCAATCATTCATGTTCATTCAACTTTATTTATACAGCATCTGTTACCGTCTCTAGGCGCGTAACAGAAACCCAGAGTCTAAACCACCGAGCAACAGAGAGGGGCAGGAAAACCTCTGCTTGAACAGGAAGAAACCATGAGCAGGACCAGTCTGATATGGAGAGAAACCCACCATCTGATGACCAGCCATGTAAAGGAGGAGCAGAAAGGATAGAAAGAGGAGAGGAACATACACATACATCATAGATGCAAAATACATTAGTCATGGCTTGTATCCTAAAGGCATATATTTACTGCATATCTGCATAATTTTTTCTCATCCTGCCCAGCTGTTAGATCTGGTATTTCACACTTTATAATTGCAAAAGGGCATTACTTTTTTTTTTTTTTTTTACAAAAGGAGATTATTTCCATAAATACAGTGTGCTAGTGGATATACTGTTAGATGAGTGACTGTTGAGGCTTTGATTCATTTTTCTCAGATTTCTCCATTGTTTTTAATCACTACCAGTGTATGATGTCATTTGGGCAGAATTCTACTCTTTGTTTTTAGCCCCTCCCAGAAGTTCTGGGTTGAGATCTCCAAATAGTTGTGTTGGATATTCCTGATATCTGGGTGCAAATACCATCTGTCATTAATAAAATGTAATGGAGAAAAATAAAATAATTGCCTTCATACTTCCTGCAAGTACTTCCAAATTGTGTTCAAGCGCAGCACTCGACTGCAGCGCTGGCTGCAAATGTCCAGAGTTTTCACTCCTGGCACAGGAGGGAGAGAGACACATGCTTCAAGTTATTGACTAGTTTCTCACTTTTGCAGGCATAACACATGACATAATGTCTCCTGCAGACAGTCTCAGCCGAATCCAGACAGTATTGTGTCTGAGTAAACTCTCTTCCTACACCATGTCCTCTCGTTTGTTTGCAGTCCGTCTCTCATTTTCCTTATCTTACCTTTCAGCACCGTGACATCGGAGAGATGAAAAGCTGTTTGAACTTCAGACATGCAGGCAGCTTCTCTTAAGTGTCAGGTACAGTGTGGAGAAACACGCATTTACACCACTCTGGTTCAAAAACAAACTAGAACAGAATGGAGTGAGTCACTAAAGCGTGTGTAACTGTTACTGTCCTTCACTGTCCGGCTAGAACACATCATAGAAACTGCAACTCACCTCTTTCAAACATTCATTTGCAGTCTGTCCTGTGGATCTCATGCAGTTTGATGACATCATGCAAATGTCAGGAGTTCCCACAAGCAACACTTTTCCAGGAAAATGAAGTTCTTACTGCAATGTTGACCTGATTATGATTGCTATGGCACTTTGTGTCTCGTAGACTAATGTTTAGACCATTGTGGCAAATTTTGAACCTACCTGATGCTTTGACGTCTCTTTTGGGCATCGTAAATTCAGGTTTCCAGGCTGGACAGTTTTCACATCAGCTGTTCATGGGAACTCTCCAACTGGTGATAAATGATGGGTTTTGGATTTTTTAAAAAAACAGACTCAATGCTTATGTGAGAACCTTGGCACTGCACAAGGAGGATAGATGACCGTGTCGTTGAGTGGTTAGGACCACTTCGGCCAAAAGCTTCTGTGGCTGCCAATCAACTTTTTGGAAATCGAGAAGTAGACGACATGTCTGCGCGTTGGTAAGTCAAGCCAGGTGACTCCTTCTACTTTAATCTCTTTGGCTACCATGGCCTGGATGAGTCAGAATCTACACAAACTGGCTCGGAGGAACATTTCCCACACTTTTTTAGCCCATTGTAGCCACATTTTCCTACTCAGTATTGCATCGACATCAATGTCCATCTCATGCAATTCGGCAGCTTTTACAACCCTAGTTTGTTTTAAAACACAACCACAAGCGAGATATTAATTTTAACACACAGTCATGATTTGGAAAGATTTGAGATTGTTTTTATAGTCGAGGACAGTCTCAGAATCACACAACACAGATATTGTCTTCAGTGGCAATGGGACATCACCTAATATACTACCCTATAACGAATGCATAAAAAAGCTTATGTTCATTTTTTTCCCCAGCTCTGCTATCAATAAAAAAGACACATCCATTAGTGCAGGGTAGGCAAGTCTGGGGCAAACACTCCCTCTAGCATTTAAACAACCCTGCACTGGGACTCATTCTCCCAGACTCCCCTGGGGCAGGGACACGCCATTGTCAGGCCCTGGAGTGCTGCTGGAATCTGTCTCCTTCAAGCCTGCTTTGCCTGCCTGTAGCAGCAACGAGACAAAAGACGGCCAGCACACAACAGTGAGCAAGCTCCTTTTTGCTGCAGCTGATGTGTTTCCCTGCGAGTGGCCAGTCGGCAGCCACATATTCAAATTAATGGATGAGAGTAAGGAAAGTGAAAGATGAAAAATGCGTCGGGAAAGGCTCTGACTTTGAGTAATGCTGGTAATTGGAGGGAAACATATAGAAATGCAGTGGGCATGTATTAGCAAATGAATGTGGAACAAATCCCTTCCTGATGCATGCCTCATTACTTATTGTATCTTTGTAATTGGGAAAGCTGCATTGCACACACCAATTTGTCCACACAATCCACCACTTTAGAATCGGACCGGAGCCGGTCGCTTTTAGCTTACCTCGGTCCTGTCGATTTATCAAGTGTGTTAAAGCTGCAGTGCAGCTGATATCTACTGTCAGGGTCTTACAATCTTATAGCTTTGTCTGATTTATTTGCTGTCTGGCTTCAGCACTCTCCTGTGTGTTTAGGTGCTAATTAGAGTACAACACGCACACACACACACACACACACGCACAAACAAACACACAATTTCTTACTCACACACCCACTCAGAAAAAGACCACAGGCTCGTGGTTGATACAGACAGTGTTTTATCACATGAGAAAAGTGGGTGTTGCACCAAAAGTGGGCTTTAAATTACTGCTGACACCTCAAACAAGGCTCACCCACACACCCACACACACACATAATACAGATGTCTCTATATTGTCGTCTCACATACACTCTTGGAGACCTATACTGGGAAACAAATGAAATACTCCTGCACTGTCTGAAAAACAATCTTGATCTCCATTATCATTTTTTTTCTTTCTTTTTTCTTGGAAACCACTTTGCCACTGCAGCATTCGTCTTTTCATCCCTTTCTTAAAGATTCCCTTATCCTCCCCACTTTCCACTCCCCTCTCTGCACTCACACACCCCTAAGCCCCCCCCACCACCACCACCACCACCACCACCACCACCTTCTGCTCACCACAGCTCGGTATGTGCAGTAATCCTGGATGCCCTGGAGGGCGAGCCGCACCGAATCACTCCATAAATGTATGAGTGTCCAAAATGAAGAGGAGCTGAGAAATGTGTGGGCAGTGGGCTGGGAAGCATGTCCAAGCTTACTAACAGGATGGGGGGGCAGAGTGTGGGAGGGGGTGAGGCTGTGAGTGGGTGTTTGGGGGTGTTGGAGGGAAAGACAGACAGAAGAAAAAAAGAGTTGATTTGGGCTCTTTTATGGACAAAATGTGGGATGCTCATAATTTTGATCTTCAGCTTTTTTTTATTCCGTTCAGGATCACTGCGGGTTGAAGAGTTCATTCAGTTCACCTGTGAGACCCAATCCCCACTTAAAATGATTTGCACTGGTGCTGCGCTCTGATTTTTAAACTTTTCAAATGAAAAACTCCCTTCTTCACTAATAATGAACTTCAGTCAGGTGCAGCCTCAGGCTTCAGACAATAAGAGACTGCTCTCCAAAAACTGTAACTCCTACAGGTATCCCATTACAAGCTACAATCAGGATTTAAAAAGGGCTGTCCAGAGCTCGCATGTGTATATAAACACACAGACAACCGGGCTTGTAATAACATAACAGTGCATACTTCTGCCTACATTAACTTTAGATTTGACAAGTAAGAGGTCAATTGAAGTAAGAAAAGGAAGAAAAGAAGCCTTGGATAAAATCAATTAGTCAGGAAATATAAACCTGGATCCTGTTAGACAGCTAAAATATGTGACCTATTGTGGTTATCAGAATTTAGCCTGCTAGGTTCCCCTCTAGTGTCACTTTTCAGTAGTGAAATTTGGCCATTGCTCACTAGATGTGGTAGAAATAAGTTGGGAATACAGGTAGCTATGGTTTTGGTGACCTATTGCAGACCAAATCTTATTCTCTTGTCTAATTCACACATAGAAAACTCCTATGTCGGGGGCTGCAGCACATCTTCCAAGTTTTCCAACGCATGGTAACAGATCACTTTGTAGCTTTGACTGCATATTTCCACTGGACACTTTAAAACTGCAGCGGAGCAGCTGGAGGCAGTCAGCAAGCGTTCACCCCAATACTTGTGTCTTCACTGGTCTCTGTTTTGCCCTGTTCTTTTGGCATGAACGTGGAAAAGAAAAGGAACATTTAGAGAAAGACACCCAGATATTGTTTCCAAGTTATTGTACGTTCTGCCGGACTATTATCACAACCTATTTTTAAAATGTTTGCCTTTAACAATGCGTGCACATGGAAACAATTTGATGGTGAAAGAGAATCATATGGTAAAATAAAGACTGTGGTTGGGGAAGTTTAACAGATTAACGGTTTGGTTTTCTGAGGAGAAAACACTTGGTTGAGATTAGAGAATGATCGCGGTCGTGATAAATTAAAGGCCAAATACGCAAACTCCAAGTGCAACACAGAGGGAGAAAAGCATCGTAACGGATGGGAATGATTGTGGCGTCTACCAAATTAGAACAACATTGCGATGAATTAATCATTTCCTTGGTACGTGTCAGGCCCACCCACTGTAATAACTGGGACCCTCAAAACAGCCTACTGAACAGCCCACGTCTCCTCAAGCAGCTTTATTCAAAACAGGATATACCAGACAAGCATTAACTGTGACTTTTAATGGGGATGCTACTACTTCTAAGTTCCCCTCGTCTTTGTTTGAAATGGTAGCATGTTTATGTGGATATGGAACACAACATATATCTGGAATAACCTCCTCCCCACACATCATCAAAGAACCACAGAATATGACATTTTATCAGCCAAGCAATTATGAGCAATGGAACAGAAACCATTCTGGTGCTTTAATTAACTCATCTTTATCTTGGGAATCTGCATCTGGTTCAAAGAGAAGAAAATTGCTCCAGTATTAGAACCTGACATTCTGAGGTGTGGTTAATTTAAAACCAAAACTGGTCCATCAGAAAACGGGGTAGTGCTCTAAGAGCCCGATGCCACAGCTGCTATTTCTATGATGAAGAAGTTAATGAAGGATGGTTTTTGATCAAAGATTTAACTTTGAAATCATTAAAGTAGTGCTGCAGCCTGCCCTGGATTATACGCCACCTTTTGCCACTTATCAATAGCTGCTGAACAAGTTACCATTACTTATTTACTACACGGAAGACCCTCATCACTGATCCAGGGATTTGATCTCACAACTTTCCCCTTCGCTTTCTTCCTCAGTATGAAGTGAAAATTTGCACAGTTATTCATATTTAGGTGGACCGTGTCAATAAATATCAATATTAAAGGTGCAAAGGGAAATCACAAAACTATCTGTAAAAACCCATATGTTACATATCAGGGATCAATAATATGCAGCGTTCTAAATTATTGAAAGTGGAGATGTGTGAGGAGTGTGTGTGTGTCTGCTTCCTCCTTCTGCCTCTCATCTTCAACCCTCTCTCACCCTCTCTCTTTTTGGAATGATGCACATTTGTTTCCCTCCGTCATTCCTATACCTTCCCTGATCCAACCCCCCATCCCCACCTCTCCCCCCCTTCCTCTCGCTCTCTGAAAGACCTCTGGTGACCACAGGGAAAGTTGTTTGGAGTTCAGGTAGAGTTCAGACGGAGACCCTCTAGCCTCTCTCTCTCTTCTCCACGTCTAAGCCGACACGTAAAAATCTCCCATGGTTTCCTCTTGACATGGGATCAACCTGGGAGCTCAAAGCCCCCCAGAATGGCAGTCGTAATTCCGTCCCCTGTGCTTTGAGCTTTGTGTTTGATCAAATGAGCCGCTGTGTCCACGTTTGACATTGGGCTCACTTATGTTTAATGGGGTTCTCTTTTGCTTTTAAGAACGGATGGATTATGAGACAATGATGCCAGAGCAACATGTATAAGCTTCCCAAGCTCCATTAATGTGGCACATGTGCCAGCGGTGCATGTCCTTGTTGTCCTTTTGTCTTCCTTTAGCTCTTTTATGTCTCTTACAGTTCTTTTTTTTATCTCTTCATAGTTGTGTGTTTTAAGTGTGTAGTTATTTCAGATTTCTGGCAGAAATCCTAGTGATCAGTGTGACATTGGGATAGTTCCTATAAAGACAACATGACAGATGTTTTTGTCATACATAAAAGTCACCTTTATTATTATAAAATCAACTTTTTTTTCATACAAAATGTAGGTTGTTGTTTTATAAGTCAGTGTTAACACATGTGTATTTTTATTGACTGTATATCGTTATGCTTCTGTGTGCTTTTTATGGGTTAATCTCATTTTATTTCTAGTAAATCTTGTTGAATTGAAAAAGCAGTTGCAAAAAGATTAAAAACAAAATCTATTTGTATGCAATAAAAGACGGGAATAAACCCACTTTCTTACCACAAAGATCCACTGCAAACAGAGGTTATGGCCCAGAAATCTCTGCTCTTTTGGGATTGAACTCAGCAGACCCTTTCAATAATCCATCCATGCTGTTCAGGGAAAGACAGGAACATAGCAGTTTAATAATGAAATCTTATTAGAGAGCAGGAGCTAATGTACAGTACATATGCATAACATGATCTGTTGCTCAGTAGAACAACATGACAATGGGATAAGTCATGGATGTAATTGAAGATTCCACATTCAGCCTGTTCTGAAGAGCTCCAGACAGTAGCGAGGCAAAGCTCACCGTTGCCTTCTAGTGGCCGGAGAGGTTGTTACACCATTGGAATTGTGCACAACAGGAGAGGGTGACTTTACGCATTTCCATGTGTCAGGATGGGTGTGTCAATGCCAAGGGCCTGCCCGTCAAGCACATGTGTGTCCCGTAATGTGCCTGACACGCGCAGGGCCCCCAGTGACTCCCCGTTATTAGGCCCATTAGACAGCCGGGGATGAAGCAGAATTTTCATTAGCTCAAGTGAAAATGCACGCGCGCATGTTTGCCGTTTGTGTGATGAGTATGTAATCTGTCTGACACCAGCTGGCCAAGAGGGAGAGACACTCCAGAGATGATGGATAATAACTCGCCATTCACAGGACGGAGAGAGCAATCCGGAGTGACTGGGTGGCACTGGTGTTGGGTTTTATTTTACACTGGCTTGTTGGTAAATTAAAGCATGAATGGCAAATGTGCAGCTGTCATATTTAAGTACAGCACTGCATGGGTTTGATCATTCACCACTCAAATGGAGGCCTCGGCGTAACTTTATTAGTTGCATTTGTGATTCAAGTCAGCTCTATTTCCATAGCATTCTCCTCTCTCAGCCATATCGTCCCATTCCTTACTCATTTGTTGCCCCTCTATCATATCGCACTGCATTTCCCAACCAATAAACGGGGGCACTCTTCTGTAGAAATGTATTTATCTTTCGCATAAACTCCATTCCGGCTGCACTGGTCGCTCTCCACTAGCTCTTGCCGGCACTTAATTTCTATTAATGGGTCTGCAACTGCCGCTCGAATCCAATCCAGTGCTCGTCAGGGAGAGGAGGGAGCACACATGAGGAAATATGCATAGGCAATTATCCTTTGTAATGTGCATGGCCTCAGCCGCTAATGCATCTGTGCTCACTGTGTGTTGCAGGAAACATGGTGGATCTGTGGCTGTGGTGTGTGAATACATTAACTGTGATGTGGGGGCTGACAGGGTGGAGGTGAAAAGTATGTTCAAAAGTGTGATCTAAGTCACGCTGCGTTATTGTTACTGGTAGAGTGCCATTCTCAACCAATAAGGAGGATCACTTACGCGCTTGCTGAATCACAAACACTTGGTGTCTCAGTGCGCCGCAAAGATGCTGGTGATGGTAATCACCAGCAGCATTGTCTGCTGAGTCGCCTGAAGACCCTTGTCTTCTTTTATTTTCCAACTGATAGCAACAGTGTCTCTCTTGCTGCGCTATTGTTCGTGGAGAGTCGGCCAATATCTGCTCAGCTGTCAGCTGGTTATAGATTTACCACAGCTCACTGGGACAGTGACAGGAGGCCAATAACGGGCTCCTGGGCTTGTAAAGCCTCCATCTGTGGAGGAAACACAGAGCAAATAAAGCCAGAAGAGCCGACACACACGCACAACCCTATTAGAGCTGCCGTAATGACACTGCGGAGTGTGTTCATGCACACCAAGGTGAGTTAAAGTTTACAGCGTGAGGTCAGAGATGAGGTGGGCTCGGATATGATGGGATGAGGCCTAATAGGGTGTTTTATAGACGCCCTTTGTGACTGTGTGCTTTTTTCAACATGTGAATGAGAGCAGTTCATTTTGGTTTGTGTGTGTGTGTGTGCGTGCGTGTGTGTGTGTGTGTGTGTGTGTGTGTGTGTGTGTGTGTGTGTGTGTGTGTGTGGGTGTGCGTGGGTGGGTGGGTGGGTGTGTGTGTGTGTTTTCCTGACTTTACAAAGGATGTTTTACGGATTGACATGGTTTTGGTAATAGGATCACAGTTGTTTTAAGGTTACAGTTATCCTTGGGATCGTTTTAATCTGTGTTAAAGAATGCATTGTGTTCATGGGTTTTTGCTTTTAGCTGCAAATTGGACAAACGGGGCAAGACGTTTCATCTTAGATGAATCATACAAGCAGCTTACGAACCCACATTCAACATTCATTTGCCGATTTTAACGCAGAATTCACAAAATGTGCATTGCCATTACATCAAACACTGGTGATCCTCAGGGCCATGACATTCCCTCCTTACTTTTTTATGTTCAGATAATATAGGATAATACAACAAGGCAGCTACCGTGTCAAGCTCTTCAAAGCCTCCACTACGCCACTCTTCCTCTTAATAAAGTCTATTTACCCATTTGCATTTGTGTGCTGGCTGATCTGATTGCCTATTAAGGGCAAAAATACTCTCCAAATGAAATTGTCAGGAACTGCTCCGAGATCATTGGAGTCTGGCAAAATGAAACAAGTGTCCTGCATGTGTAGTTTACACCCTCAGGACAGTGCTCTCATGGATCACCAATAAAAAAAAGTAATCACTGCGAAAACTACTTTACTCCTCATGTTATAAGGCCACTAAAACTCTGGAAGCATAATGTGGATGCTTTTATTTTCCTGATGTAAGCCTACACAACTGAAGTTTGTAGAGCAAGGCTGTTAAGGTCTCTGTTTCTATCATTTTTTTTATTCACATTGTTCATGTGATGCATTATTTTACTTCCAATGTGATATTCATTACAACCAGCATGACAAAGTGTAGCTGCATCAATGAATTTTGCCCACACATGACAGATCGATGATCACTACTAAATAAACAATAGTATGTGTTATTGTGATTTGATATTGATATCTGTTGATTAATATTAGGAGCATCTAAAAAGGAATATTGCAGATATCCTCACGAGCAGAAAGAAAGGTTTGAAGGTTTGTTAACTTGCTGGGAACATTTCCATTATTTTAAATAGCGATCAATACTGTGGCATATAGATTGTGGAGGAGTGGAGGTGAGACCCTTTCTAGTGTGAAAAGCCCCACGTCAAACCGTCCCGACAAATCGAAGCTCAAAGAAATACAACCGCAAAAAACCCACGAGGCCTTTGTGACCTGATGGGTAGAGCTTTAATCACTGAGGGACCCTTACAGCAGGGTCAGCAGGGGTTGAAGAGATCTATGATAACCTGCCAGATGCTGGTCAGTACAATAAACCAGATTAATTAAGTGCAGAGGAACTGTAGACATGGAGAAACAATTAACTTTTTCCAAGCAATAACCCCCAACGCTGCTCCACATCCAATAATTCCTGCAACCACCTGAAACAGGTGCCCGTTGTTTCTCACTTGCAGTCCATTCCCTCGTGAGGACAGGGGACGGAGAGGAAGCTGCCCATTGTGGGCAAGTGGCCTTCTCTGTGGCGAACACATGGACATTAACAATGGACTTGTCTTTCAAACTCTGTCAAGCAGAAAAGCAGTAAAATAGGCTCGCTTTACCGCTTTGCTCAGCTGAATATGACGATCGACGCGGCAGAGGAGGGGGTAAAGAGAAGCATTAAGACATGTGTGAGCAATGTTTCCCAAGGAGAAATGAATAGATTGAAAAGGTCTTGTGAAGATAAGTGGAATATGGCTCATTAATTATTTCATTGTATTTGTTTTTTATGTATGGGCTATACTGTGCACTTATGAGTATATGTGTGTGGAAGTGTGTCTTAAAAGCAGGCCCAAGGGGAATGAAATTCCAGCCAGTAAGCTCCATCCCAGAGCTAAATTACACAAGCCAGCCATGATTTCATGCTTCACTACATTATTTCTCATTTTTCCTCTGCTCTCTGCACTCTCTCCCCTCCTCTCTCTGTCTCATTTACCTCTGCTTTAACCCCGCATGGATCTTATCTGGCTAAAGAGCAAAGAGAGGTGAACCACACAGCCATGCAGCATGAATATTTCATCTGTTTTTGGATTACCATTTTCTCTAAAGATTCATTGTTCAATGTATAATACATGCAGCATCGCACCTCAGCGCCTAGATCGTAACCCCTGCCCTTCTAATCACAGGCAAAGCATGCCCTCACCTAAGCCCACCACGGCAGTAGTGTGTGTGTGTGTGTGTGTGTGTGTGTGTGTGTGTGTGTGTGTGTGTGTGTGTGTGTGTGTGTGTGTGTGTGTGTGTGTGTGTGTGCGTGCGCGCGCGTGCGTGTGTGCATGCGTGCGTGCGTGCTGGTCTTAGCCTTGCTCTGACCCCCCCTCCCAAACATACACAAACACGCGCTTCTGCCCTCAGGCTGGATTAGATGATGAGGTAGAAGAATAAGTGAGATTGGACAGAGGGAAAATATGTGTTGTAGCAAAAGAGTGAGTAACAGATTAAGAGTGAAATTCAACCCTTTGTGCTGCTGGCTTGACTCCAGCTTTAAGTTGTGGCTGTAATATTCTCTCAAATGATCTCTCGCAAGACTCCATTTGGCGGTCTGAGAACTGGCTTGTCCTCCTCATCTCTTCCCCATCTTCCCATCGTCAAATGAGCAATGAATGGAGAAGTAGGCAAGGTTGTATAGATTTGAATGGCTCACTCACTGGTGTTTGATGGAGAAAACGGTCGCAACCATCCCGACCTAAACCGCCCATATCTCTTTAGAGCCATAGAAATGGGCTCTTTTAAATGTATAGTTTCTCCCAAATTACCATACAAGTAATTCAAAACACAGAGGCAGAGGCAGACAGTGAATATTTCAAGACCATTTGACCTGAATGCATCAAAAAAAAGAGAGAGAGAGAGAGATCTGCACAATTACCTTGCACATGTGGGTGAAAGTGTGTGTGATTGAGCCCAGAAGTGATGTCATTTTACTGTTTCCCAGGATGAAGGTGGGCCAATTTGAACAAAAGCCCAGCAGAAAGGAAAAATCTTTCCATTTACTATATATTCAGGGATAATCACAGTTGTCATGGAGCGAAGGTCGCGCACACATATACACACGAGCAAACACCTCCAAGTGTCATGGGAACTGCGATCCTGTAAATCTGCGCAAAATCAAAAAAAAAAATGTACGCATGTCACAGAATGTTAAATTAATGTATTACTTGTTGTTGTTTTTTTTCCGGGGCCTCAGTCTCACTTTCATTTTCTCCTACATCCTCATGTCTGTCAGGGAAAAAAAATAGTTCTCTCACAAGATTGCTCTCATAACAAGAGCATTTACTTCCAAAATGTCAATAAACATAGCGGAAGATGAAAGTGACTGCACGCTTTTACGTTGAGTTAGACTTCCTCTTTGAACAGGCTCTTGTTTGTTTGTGATGGCGAAAGTCTCGCAGCGTTGGCAATCGAATCCCCCCGGGACCGCCTGTCTTGAGCTGCTCAGTCTGCAGTGCCACTGCTGCGTTCAGGAACCTGGTCGCGTGCGTGGAAAACCTATGACATGCCGTGAGCTGTTTTTTTTTTTTTCTTCACAGCAGCATCTAAGTCATGGAATCCACATGGGAAATTTCCATTTAAAGTGGCAGAAAGTGCGGTCCTCCGATGGCCCTTGCGTGCACCTCCAAGTTTGCCGCATCTCAAATGTCAGCGTGGTGAAATCAATAAAAACGGGGGGCATTTTTGTGAAAGAGCCTCCTACATTTTTATGTTGAACTGCGCCGAGCCGAGCCTGCACTGGCAGCAAACTGACGGCCGGTCTCCCAGTGACAGGCTGCAGAGCGCTGGGCCTCAGTTTCCCCAGATCTGCTCTCTCAAATGTAAATGTTTCAGCGTTCCTCATCGCGCTCAGCTTGGTGTGGCGCAGCCGTTGTGTGTTTGCTTTTCAGCAGAACAGCACGTGTCCTTGACATATCCCTCGCTCACTGGGAAAAACGGGGAGCGCTCATCATTTCTGTAAACTGGATCTACATTTTATCCAGTTTTGTGTCCGAAAGTTCTGATCCGCGTTTGGAACACCTGAGAACTGGGTCGCAGAAGGCATCGAGTCTCATTTTGTTGTACGTCATATCAGGCCGTCCCAGAGAGAAGATTCCTCTGCAAATTAAAGTCAGTTCTTTCACGTTTTTAAATGAAACACCTTGCAACCAACTCAGTTTTCAACAAGTTAAAAAAAAAAACCTTGCGCAAAAACAGGAAATGATGTAGTCATATCGAGTGCTTGCTCATTATAAAAGCACGAAAACATGAGAAACAAAGTGACTGAAAATGCAGCTCCACTCACACGCTGCCACGAGGAGCCAATCCAGACATGTCACGTTACTCCCTCGGCTGCTGTTATAAAAGGCTGTTTGATGATGACAGTTTCCGAAATTGGCAAATCCAAAGCGATCTGGCTACAACCATCACCGAGCACAAGTTGGTGTTTCACCTCCTCCTGTGAGATCCTTCCCACATGTTCTGGGGTCTTGGGTTCTCCAAGAATGTCTTCCTTAATATAACGGAGGGGTGCACTTTCTTTTCCTTTTGACCCTCAACCTGTGCAGTTACAGTTAATAATGTCTCGGGTTTCCCGAGGTACGTCTGTGCCCACATCGATCTGCTGACCATTTATAAATAAGCCAAAAAGGAGTGTGCAGTGTCCTGCCTGGAACATTGAAAACCCATCGAATAAAGAGCTGCTGTATGTATTTGATCAGAAATCCGATCACCACTATGACATATTTAGCAGCAAGTGAGGAATAATTGTTCGTTTTTGGGCAATCAATGGGAAATTGTGCGTTTGATTAAATGGAAACAACAGTCTCCTGAGCGACAGGAGTTATTAATCAGATCTCTTCGCTTCTCGCTGACATGAAAGCTTTAGGTTTTTGCCGAGAGCGGAGTCTTGTAGTGATGGCAACGGTTACTACTGAATGAGACACAGATGGAGGTGAAAAACGGGGAGGCGCGGACCTGAAAACGACACAGTTTGGATTCCGTGCTCCGGCGTTGACTCTCGTTTTCCTTCCAAACTTCAAACTGTTCTTTTGCGTCCTCTAAACTGCTGAATATGACAGAGCTGGGACAAAGAACAGATGGTAAATCACAAACACACACACACACACGGCATTATATATGTATTTCACACATTCATGAAGTATTAGGCTCTCGCGTCTTGTTCTTAATACATTCCAAATTAAAAATCACAGCTCAGAATGGTTTAAACTAATTGGCTTTAGCACCAGTCTGTTTAAAAGCAGGTACGGAATTAAAGGAACTATTCATAACTGAGGACTTGGCACAGAAATCGCTCTCTACCACAGTCGGATATGCTATGTCTGCTTATATCGTGTCGACATGTGGAAGGATTAGCTTCTGATTACAATTTTATATCCATACTGTCTTCTATATTTGACATATTGAACCATACGCTCCACATCACATCCATCATGAAGCAGGGTTACCTCGCAAAGTGATTTACCTCTTTGATAATAACTGTAATAAACATCGGCCTGCAATTACACGCACTCTCTCTCTCACACACACACACACACACACACACACACTCAAAGTCTTCGACACTCAATACTTCAACCTGTCTGCCGCGACTTGTGCGGCCTATCAATCAGCGTAAGCTGACAGCTATAGCTAATGCCCGTCTTTTATTTAAGCATGCTTCATAATTTTCCATTAGATTACTGGGTTTAGATCCCATACGGCACACATTCCTCAGGTTTCGAGTGCTCTTTAATTGTGATGCACACTCCGTGCCACAGTATATTGTAATTGTATGACATTTTGAGGGATTTAGCCGCAACACATGCCAGCAACATTTTATGTATTTGACATAAACAGAGTCAAATTACATGCTGATCCATGACAATGTGCATTACGGGGATCTAATTATAAAGCTGTATTTAAAGATGGAGCATGAGACTAAATGTTACCTTAAAGCCAAATACAATATGTGGATTTGCTCAATATCAATACGAGCGATTTGCCACAACATCTGCGTGTAGATGTGTTAACAACTTTGAGTCACGCTCCATAATTGGCAGGTCAGGATTTGCTTAGTTATTCAGTGATAATGAGCTTCTCTAATACTCTCTCTCTCTCTCTCTCCCCTATCTCTCTCTCTTTCTCTCTCTCTCTCACGCACACACTCTCTCCATCTCTTCCCTTTCACAAACATTCAAAGGCAACTTCTTGCAGATGTTCCACTGAAACATTGATTTAAACCATTTGATTCGGCTCTGTCCTCCGTGCCAAGTGGACTCCTGCCCATCCATCAGCGTGACTCAAGCAAACATCAGCAGAATTGTCATCAGCAGAAAACCTCGACTTGAGGGAAACTGAGGCAGAAGTTGAACTTCAGAGCGGTGAACTTGAGCCGACCTCTCTACGGGCTTGAATCTATCATCTTAACTGAGGCGATCCACAGATGGCAGCCCTGCACATCCATCAGGAGAACCGCTCAGCCCTGACACATCTAAAACCTGAAACAGTGCAGAGTCAGACTTGACGGAATAGAAGTTTAAATTTCATAAGACCAGATTTTTCCACTCTATCACCCATCAAACATGTATGACTTTGACTTTCAGACTCAGTTTTGGCCAAAACCGTAGAGAGAAATACATTTTCCCTCTGCCTTGCGTCATTTTATATTTCGATACTTCCCTTCAATCTAGCGGGTCTATTTCTTTCTTAAATCCCCTCTGATCTGGCTGCTGTATCCCTCCATATAGAAAGGTTAAACACACCTAAGCAGAGGCAGTGTGAATGATGCTGCGGCTCTTTCTAAATGTTAATGACACCCTCCGGGCAGAGCCCTGCACGCCACAGGATCCTACTGTAGAGTTATAACGGTTATGCTATAGTGACTCCATCTGTGCCCAAACACATCAGACTGTGTGTGCTGGTGCAGGCACACACACACACACACACACACACAGACACGCGTGCGCACCGTAGACGCCCCACTGTACGGCTGGCATGCAGCCAGGAGACCTTCCACTGGATGGTCAGGGAGAGAAATCAATCAAACGTGGCTTGTCAAGCCCCTGAATCCATTATGGCAGCAAGAGTGGTGAGGCTTGAGTAAACAGGGATGACAACGAGAGACAATTAGCGCAAATTCGCCGTGTTGTCAGAGGCAGGCTTGGGGAATTGGCAGTCTTATACGGCTCGGCTCAGCCCGCCCCAGCTAAGTTCAGTCAACAGGCTCGACTTGTAGCTTTATTGCTGGTAATTCACCAGCCCCCTCGGTGTTTTATGCCTCCTCTTTTTACAGCCCGAGCAGACCCGAGCCATTTAAATAAACACCGGCGCTGCGAGATGATGGCTGAGGTGCTTGAATGCACTGATGCAGGGGCTCAGCGCACACCCTGCATCACAACTGGGGCCACGCTGGCATTCCAGGTTAATATACTGCACACTTACTGCATCCAGCAAAGGAATTCTGGCTGAGAGTGTTTGGGTTTTTATCCTGTCTGCAGCGTTGGTACATATATCCACACCGGCACAGAGCTGCAGTGGCGGCTGCGGTACACCTAAACATGGTGTAACACATCCAATTTCTATGCAGAAGCCCTTTGCCCAAAATAAGTCCCTGACCTGTGGAATTAGCCGGACGATTTGCCACACTCAAAAAGGGAAAGGGAGCTGTTGTGGAAGCAACGTGCAGAGAGCTGTGCGAATAAGTGAGCAGCCATTACTCATAGGTAAACTCATTACATTGGTCTAATAGCTCTGTCTCGTGACTCTGCCCGTGCCCGCCTGCATGGAAAGGACATTAGTGTGGCCTGTGTATGGAACACAGCGTTAAAGTTCATTCATTCCACTCTATGGTATGGATCAGACAGATAATTAACTGCAGAGACATGAAGTCATTGTTCAGTTAGAGATATGGGCCTGGCCTAATAAGAGCTCACGCTGTGGAGTAGCAAGGATAGGAAAGGAGAACTACAAGTGAAGTTCTCCTCTTGGCAAATGTACTTGTTTCTTGAAAATGAAACTCAGACATTTGCACACTTTTGAGCGTTTTTTTTTTTGGCATTTTGTGGATTTAATTAACAGCTTTTTTCATAACAAAACATCTATTTCCCAGTCGTGACAGAAGGAAGCACCCTCCAGCTCCATTTGTTGAAGACCGTGACATCATTGGAGCTGTGTAGTTTGAGCATTTCTCATTTCACCTTAGTGTTTTTACCTTGAGATCTAATTAAACCCTCTGAAAACAACCTTTTAGAACAAATGTGTGAATAACTAGATTCATGCATTGTGTGTGTCCAATGTGTTCTGGCTGCATGTTTTCTTTGAGTACATTTCCCAGGCCTGGTCCTTGTCCAGGGGCATGGGTCATCATATGTGATGTAGAGCATTTGAAGATTTAGAGTGAGGAATATCTTTATGCATAAGTGGGAACACCATAAATGTCTTATTTTATGTAAATTTTGTCTTGTAAAGATTTTGGGTCAAATTTGCTCTTTTTATTTGGAGTTTACATGCTCCTCCAAGGTCTTGTAGTACTGTGGTTTTCTCTCTCTCACACACATACACACACACACACACACACACACACACACACACACACACCACCCCCACCAACACTCCCTGACCACGGTTAAGATTAATGTTGTTAAAACAAAATTGATGCATATATATAGTGTTAGTTGGTAATATGATAATAACTAATGATACTACTGGTTTTGTTACGGAATAATGAGGCACAATAATATGTTGTGGGAAAAGGCAGGAAAATCTATAAACAAATAAAACAAGTTGGCTCTAACAATGGTCTTCCTTAAATGGTAATTGAGTTTTGCAGAGCTGAGAGAATTCCCCTCATAAAGTCAAATTTACGTCCCCTGCTCGTGTGTTGTCTGGGGCTCCCGCACAAGGTCAGTTGGTGCCCAGGCCGAACCGTAAATCCTGACCTGAGAATTTTTGAATGGACCTCTGTGCTGGACATGGGCCCTCTGTGGAGGGAGGGCCCCAAATTACAGAAACTCTACTGATGATCCAGTATAGAAAAATAACCGGGAGGTTTTTAGGCCGTTCCAAGAACTACAGAAAAACCCTGCAGAAGGTCAGAAAGGAGAAGCATCTATAGAACATTTATTTGGCATGTCAGTCTGTTTGGTGAAGGAATATATTTCAGTATAAAAGGTCTCCAAACCCACAATTGCATGTCTCAGAGTGGATGGCTGTTACACTCAATCTGTCCTTGTGGGATAGCATGCCTCTGTCTGGGTCTCAGTGGACAAGCTAATGTGTTCTCTCTCTCTCTACATATGTGTGTATACATGTATGTATGTATGTGTGTGTGTGTGTGTGTGTTGTGTGTGTGTGTGTGTGTGTGTGTGCGTGTGCATGTGTGTGTGCTACAATATTTATCACAGGACTACTGCACAAACTAAAAGCATCAAATCGGCAAAGGCGCCATACTGTTCCATGAATGCACTCTCCTCATACTGTCCCAATGACTCTAAACAGTCCTGGAGAATCCTGCAGAGGACAGAGAACCAAATGGAAGCTTTTCTGACTATCCTATAGAGGAGTGACAGCAGCAGGACAAAGCGAGATGAGACAGTTGTTTGGGCCCGTCTGTTGGCTGTCTCTTTCGGTATACGCTGTCTTCTTGCATGTATGATTCATATAGATGCATGGAGCATTTCTTCAAAGCTTTCACATGTTTATTAGCCCATAACATCTGATGCATTCATGTTTACGCTCCCAAGCCGCATTTGACATTTTCTAGATATGATGAATCATTAATGATGACCTCAATAGGCTTTTACATCTCTGGCCCACAGATCAATAAAGTGGTTAGGGGAGTAGGTCAGAAGCTCTCTGGAGGTGTCTGCCACTGTGTGTGTGTGTGTGTGTGTGTTCGTGTGTGTGTGTGTGTGTGTGTCTTTGAGCGCATTTTCAAACACTTGCACCCAGCGAGCGACTGTAAAACGCCGTTGCTAATTGGAGCCAAAGCGCTGCCCTGTCTGCGGCGCGTCGCTACCGAGCTGGCGGAATTGTGACTGGTTTTCCGAGTTTTTCTTTTTCTTTTTTTTTTTTTTTTTTTTTTCGCTTTTTATTTAAGCAATCCTTGCCTGCGAGGCTGTGGGAGTTCCATCCATTATTGATCAGATCCAAGGATGAAGGCAGGAGCACTCAGTGGGGACGGGGCATCTTGTCCCACATGGAAAAGGGGGAGAAAAAGAGGAGTTGACCGCCAACTCTGCATGAAAATAAACAAGGAAGCGTCTCTTCTAGATTTATATAAATCAGCCAAATGTATGTAGACAGACACACTACGGTGTGAATATTTGCGGCACAATCCTACGCAGATGATGACATCCTGTTACCCTCTGCTTCCCCCGGTTTTGGCAGCGCCTCGGCTCGGCGCTCTTCACTGATTCAGCTGTGTAAAACTGACCTCCACCTCACCTTGGCAAGGCTCCCCGACCAAATGGGCACCTGGCAGCGGAAACACACGGCCGCACACACACACACACACACACACACACACACACGGGCGTGCGTGCCAGTTAAAACACCCGTCGGCGTGCGCGCAAACGCGCTCTGGTAAAGGTTACAATGCTGCGCGCAACAAAGGGGCAGATGGTTGACAGTGATGCGGTGCCAGGGATGGCCGGGTGGTTAAAAAGTGTGTTTCTGTTTGTGTCTCTGCATTGATGTCCCCCCCCCACCATGCTTCTGTCTGGGGGGAGCTTTTACTGCGGTGGTGTCACCCAGTCCAGGATAAACTTTTTAAAGTGTGTGTATTTCTGTTTCGGGAGGGACCGATTCTCTTGTTCCTGGTTTATTTGACGAGTAATCAACCGGGATCGGACTTCATCTCCTTCTCATTCATGACCTGACCCTCCCCCCCCTCCCTCCGCAGGCACCAGGCCATCCGCTCCGTGTCACTGGCGTCTTCGGCAGCCATCCGCTCCCATCCATCCCGGGTCGTTAGCCTTGTCCGCCAGGCTAATCATCATCTCCTGTGGCTCCAGTTAGGCTAAGAGTGAGTACTCACCAGAATGAGACAGTTAAATATTCATGCCCCGCCGAGGTGTAATATCCTCCCCCAGTGATGGTTGAACCTCTCGACCTGAGGTAATCGGCTGTAATCACACGGTCATCCCAAGCAGTGATAAATTTGACGAGTGGATGTCGGAGGGTGACCAGTTTTCGACACGATTGAGTCCGGTGGAGATTCGACGGCGCGGAGGCCACTTCCTGCACGTGCTTGGCACTCGCAGGAAGCGTTCCTGGTGACAGTTCATATTAGCCTCAGGCGTGTAGGTATGACATCATTGGATTAATAATGCGGCAATTAATTACGACCTATTAGCCTGATGAATTCAATTAGGTAGAGGATACATGTGGCCGTGTGGAAGTATCACACCGGGATACGTTAATGAGTCGCTGGAATTTAAATGTGCCAGTCTAAAATGATACACAGTCATGTTTCAAAGTCTACCAAAGATGAACGGCATTATTGATATGATAATGATTCCGCTGGTGGTAATGTGATTACACGGCGAAAGTCACGGATCTATACCGCTGGAGTTTGATGCCTTGTAATGTGACAGCAGACAGCGTCTTAAATAAAAGTTTCATGCTGATGACACACTCAGCCTTATGGAGACGGCTGGTGGGTTCAAGGCATCTTTGAAGCGGCTGCACGACTCGTAAATGTTAATGTAATTGTTCCAATGTGCCAAAAAGATGCCTTTGCTGATAAATGTGACAATTTAACTTTAATCTCCACAGCAGCCCGTTTTCAAACATTAATGACTTCATACAAATGAATTTTTATTCGTAAGGCTATAAATGATGCAATTCGGCTCATCAGTCGCACTGTAAATGCATCCCTATGGCATTATTTACATGAACTCTCTAAATCTATTCTCATACTTAACGGGAGCAGCGTCATGTAACTTTTGCAACGGGAAAGGACAGTTAAACGTGTATGGCTTCAAATATGTATGCAGTTATTCTACAGTGCAAAGACACAAAGGCCTCAGAGCCCGTAAAGAAGCCCTGTGCTGCATTCCACTGACATCTAGTGGCAGATCCAGGAACGGTGCTCTGATCCAGGCCGCTGGAGCTGCAGACTCCATCCGCCTCCCCATACATCAGTGCAGACTTATTGATCCGTGCGATATGACCTTGAATGATCAAGCAGGTGGAAGTGCCGCGTCGGAATGAAACTCATCCATTCCCTCCGCTGCCGTAATGGCTGGAGGGGAGGTGGGGAGGAAAGAGGAGCCTGTCGAGATGGATCCCCTGAACCCCTGAACCAGTCAGCTCTGCAGTGGCCTTATGTCATGGGCAAGAGCTGCACCTTCAGGCACAGTGTGTGATCTGGGTAGAGGAGAGAGAAGTGGGTCACTCTGTCTGAGATGCAAGACAACATGAGGATAGATAGATAGATAGATAGATAGATAGATAGATAGATAGATAGATAGATAGATAGATAGATGGATGGATAGATGGATGAATGGATGGATTATAGCAGATATGCTTAAGTGCTCTAAATAGGTTTGCTTATTGCATATTTGTGCTTTCTTTGTCTGTTTAGTAGCTTTAGTTATGATCTTGAATCCACTCCCAGCCTTTATTCAATCCGCACACAATATTTTAGCACTACTAATTAGACATAACAGGGTAGTAAAATCCCGGCCTACAACCATAACGCAGGCTTAAAGTTGACTGTATCATTTATGGCTCAAGACTAAAGGCGCCACTTTAACTTTTAATGTAATTAAGTACAGTACTAAACCAAAGAAATCTGCTCATTCTGAAGAAGAAGTTTAGCTGACTTAACTCAGACGTTTTCCTTTTTTCCCCTGCAGGCTTTAGGTGTTTGGAAATCAATTAGGGAATAATTCAGATTTTCTGCTCTTTTTTTGCTGCTTTTTTTTCCTCCAAAAAACTGACGTGTTTGAGAGCACAAGTGAAGGAGCGTGAAGCTCAAAAATGAGAATGCATTTAAGGAAAAAAAAGGGCTTTTTTAGAAAAAAAAGGTTTATAGCCCATAGAGCTATAATGAGCAGCGTGGCCGCGCACCCGCGCATCAACACACAGATGCATGCGCGCAGTCCTCTGCCTCTTCATCATAGGATGTGACACCTGACGGCCCATTAGTTCCCAAAGTGCTATTCTATTCTATGAATTTGTCTCCTTATAGAATATTTAGACTCTGTATGTTTCCCTCCACTTGTCAACGTGGCATGCATTATTCATGTTAATGTGCCATTATCTGACGCTCCGCGTGATGTAACGCAGTCGTTGGCTGGCCCCGCTCCTGCGAACACATCCAGTGACCTTCTGAACTGTGCACCATCATCACCCTGCCTGAAGCGCTGCAGCCGCTCTGCTCCATAAAGTACGCAGGGGGAGAGGAAATATGCACTTTGCATCCGCTTTCTTTTGCAATTAAAGTGTGTGATTGCTAAATTGACAAAGCCGCGTGGCGAAGTCTCGAGATCCAGCCGAGGTCAGTCGCATCAAAGGGCCTGGCGAAGACACGCAGAGTGAATTTATCTTTGTGCTGAAGGCCTGGCGGCGTTGTGGGACCCAGGCACTATCAGGTGCACATCAGGTTCCTCAGATATTTCCACGTATTAGCTCGAAATGTCGGTATTTTCAGCGAAAAATCTACAACTTCAGACTCTGCTACTGGAATAAAGACCTAAAATACTTTACATAATTTACAGTACAGCTTTTCTGAAGATTGGAAAATAAAATGTCAAAGGTGCCAGTTAGCTGAGCATTAATATTTCCTCCTTTCTCTTCAACATTTTAAAGGTTTAATCATAGATTCAATTATAATAAACGTGATGGCTTTGCACCACTATGGGGGCTGTTTTATATACAGTAGCTTTATGGGCTGGTGTGGTTTGATGCACAGGTTATTTTTAAGACATCACACAAGCACGATACATAATTTATCACTGTGAAGGATAAGCCTCACATGTTGGTGAAAAAAGAAAGTAATAAAGGCGGTGAGGCGTGCAGCTGAAATGACTGATAATGCTTTACAAGAGATTCTAAATAGAGTGGATGAAAAAAATGTTTGCACATCATCTTAAAGGGAAGTGTAATTATCTACCAGCCAATCAACACCGCGCATTGACTTCCTGTGCCTGACCTCTGTGGACTTGTAACCATGGAAATTTTTCCTCCTTACTGATACGACTGACACGTAAATGTGTGCGCATGAGTGTGTATGTGCGTGCGTGCGTGTGTGTGTGAGAGAGAGAGAGAGAGAGAGAGATTCATGTTGTACTGTATTATATTTAAATGCACCACATAACATGTTACTACACTCAACTTTGTCTGCGTGACAGAATGAGTTTTTTTTTTTTCAGAGATTTTAAATATTTCTTTTTGAATCTATTACTTGCTTTGACATTAAAGGGGAAGCATTGTTTATGTGAACGATTTCCATAATACTTTACTGTTGATCAAAAGACCAATGTAATTAGATAGAATGAAAGGATTTGTACAATAGATCAACCAAATCATGGCAGAGATGTGGAAAAACAAGAAACAAGGAGATTTAAAAGTGAGCCCTGTGGGACTCCAAATGTCATTATCTTACCTCATTACCTCAATATTCTGACTTTTAGCCGCTGGTGGGGGTCAGTATGAACCTCAGGATACCTTTTAGATTTGAAGCCATCTGCGGTCAAGAACCCAAATGTCTAAAATAAAGCACGAAGTGTGAGGATAATTTCACACAATCAATGATTTCACCCCAACTCAAGTGATACAGAAATCATGGAACATAAGCAGTAAATATAGGCTGTCTTAATCTGGCTTTCCAATAATGCCACTAAATATTCCTTTAGGTGGTGGATCCCCGGTGCCCAGTGACGACTGGAGCCCTTAATACTTTAATCTCTTCTGGTTTTCTTATTCTGGAGTTTGCTCTTATCAGTGCAGTGTGAATGGATGCAGAAGATGAAGTCTGAGAGTAAGTTTGTCTCACTCTAGCACAGCTTTGCCATATATCAAAAATAGGCCCGAATAAATAATGTAGGAGCCGCAAACCTCATTAGAATCCTTATTTTAACGCCACTGGGTGCAAGGATGAAAGTCATTAGATCTCAGACAGGAAAATCTAGCCTAGTTACCGGGTTGAGAGACAGATGTCATGTGTCATCCAGAGTTAACTGGGTTTTGATGCGTCTCCACGCATGCCCAGTGCGTCTGCGCTGCCTGATCAGCAGCGGTGATCCGGACATCCAGCGGTCCGACGGCGCATGGATGCTCACTGAGAAGCGCGGGCACTCCGCCGAGCTGGGTAAGACAGCCTTTCACAGGTTGCAGACTGGAGGTGAGAAGTCGGATGAAATGCGTTTGGCGAGCGGAAACCGCGAGGAGCCGCGTTAGTCGCAGTGAGATCTGGGTGAGAGGCTGAACGGCCGCGATGAGTCACTGGCGTCCAAGATTCGCGCTCACCACGGATGACAGTCGTGCCTTCTTCATTTCCAGTCCTGTCCAGTCGACAAATTTCGCCTTGTCAGTCGCACAAGCAGTAAAACCTGTTGCGCTCACGGCGTGCGTCAGGGTCAAAGGCTTTGCGTAAAAACGGAACAACAACAGTTGGCCACAAACCTCTGTCTCAATCACGCACAGAGCTCCTACATTTGGATTATTATGAATGAGTGCATTAATTTTACATCAAAACAAGCAAACAGACTCGCTTTAGTCCAACATAATGGCCAAAAAAAATCACAGTTGAGTGGAGAAATTCTATTAAAAAACAATGTAATTGAGAAGATGACTTGTCAAAAATGAAGAGCTATTAAGCTATTAATTCACCTAATTAATAGATCTTCCCAACGCTCTAACACATTTAGAGATAATATAAAAGCCCTGAAGATGGGAAAAGCCAAGCCAGACTGAAGTGTATCCTCATTAAATTTACTCATATTTATTGGGAGCAGGGCTCTTCTCTACAAAAACAACATTGCTTCTATAGTTCCAAACCTCAAAGTGAAAGACGTCATTTATAAAATAGATTACACCCCAGGTTATACCTCAGCTTGTTATAGACAAAATGACAACACAGCCTCATGAAAAACAATGAAAAACCAAAACCCCAGAAGGTCAGTAAGCCACAGACTGTGACTGTGTAAAACAAGCATGTCGAAAGCTTTCTGTACGGGTAAAAACTCCACCATCTCTCAGGGAATAACCAGCTACTTTATTATCTATTCACTTCATGAAAGGCACAGTTGCGGTGTGCCGATTTACACGAGGAAGAAGCGAAAAGAGCAGGTTTAAGTTAGTATCTGCGCTGATGGGGATCAATCATACGCCATGTTGGCTCAAAAAAAAAAAAAAAAAAAAAAAAAGACCCAGTGGTGCAAAATGAAAGAAATCAATCAAAGAGATCCAGCAGAATAACACCAGAGCAGCATGTGTGCATCTGTGCGAGAGAACAGCACAGCGTACGCTCGCATGACTCATTCGTGGGCGGCAACGCAGCCACATCAGGGCCACTACGGCGCCTCCAATGTGGCAACAATAAGCCCCCCCAAAACCCGACGGAACCGGAGGGAGAGAGAGAGGGAGGGTTAGGCTCCAGCCGTCTCCACGCTCATCGGATAAACCGCGCCGGTTGGCGGCACGTGCGTCGACCCGAGCTGTGCAGGTTTTCTGTCTGCCGTTGCAGGTGTACGAGGCGTGCGCGCGTGGTGCGATGGCGCTCTGCTCCGAGGCCTGCGCCTCTGGCCCGGGAGGAGAGTCCTCCGGCAGTGAGGTGAGCCTGCTTTTTTTCTTTTTTCATCTCAGCTCAAAAGGTCGGTCGGCGGGAGAACGCAAAATGTCGTTGCATCCGTGTGATTTGCAGTATCTGTGGGAAAAGGGCTCATACCCAAGATCCCTACATCAATTTTGGCTCTAATTGTTGGTAGTTAAACCCAACATGTCTTCTAATCCAGTGGTCCCCAACCCCTGGGCCGCGGACCTGTACCAGTCCGTGGATCAATTGGTACCGGGCCGCCAAGAAATAATTTATTATTTCCGTTGTATTCATTATCTGAGTCTGAATAATCTTTTATTTTGAAAAATTACTGGATTGTCTCAGTTACATTGGTCACTTGAGCGCCAAAAGTTATCAAAATGAGCAAAAAACAGACATGGAAAGTTTTGTTTCGAAGGGGAAAAGCCCCCTCCCCGGGCCGCGATAAAATTGTCAAGCATTGATAAAAAGGTTGGGGACCACTGTTCTAACCAATATGACCATTTAAGTTGCACCAGAGGGTCATTTGTGAGGTTGGGACTCCCAGTCTTCGTGCTTAGTGAAAAGATGTTATCACGTTTCTAACATCGTGATCTGTAGCCAGCATGTTGGATCGTCTGCAGTCAAATAACCTGGATTGACCATTAGCCTAGCCACCGTTTCAAGCCTCGGAATGTTCACTGGCAGGAATCATCCCAGATGTGCATCTCTCCAGGCAGGTTCTAGCTGCCTTCACTTTGGGGTTCGCTCCTATCTGCACCACTTCTATGAGGAGTGCTCATCCTCCGTGTGGGAGAGGGACCCGGAGGATCAGGGGTTCGTCCAGAGCCGTAGATCGGCCGCGTGTCGGAACTCAGCTGTATGGAAGGTAGAGGACCGCTATCGAGCGCAGTCGTCTCAGCATGTCTTTCACGCTGTGGTGTACAACCCTCCAGGTGTCCCTGGTCCTCGGTCTCCTCATCCTCACCGCCGGCGTCGCCACCCTGTCAGTCAGCTACTCCACCGCTTTCAAAATTGAGTCGTTCGGAGAAGGAGACTTGTTCTTCGTGGACACCCAGGCGGTGAGCTTCAACAGAGGGGTGCACTCCAGCGGTGCAGCCGGGATCGGCCTCTCGTGCCTGGGCTCGGGCCTGCTGGCCATAGGGGTCTTGCTCTGGATCCTTCAGCTGCCCAAGGTGAAAGAAAGGTTTTTCCGCCGAGCGGGGGAAGCGGAAAAGATCGGAGGCCCGGGGTCGGCCGCGAGGGCCGCGTGGAGCGTGGTTACTAAGCCGCCAGGTGTAGACGAGGGGAAGACATCCGTCACACCGTCCAAGGTGGAAACTGTGCAGCCCGCTTCTTAGACAGTGTCCCTGTTGAGCTGTGCCGGCCGTCATAAATGTCCCGGGGGTTGCTCTCGCTCAAGTACGCATCATAAATCTGTGTTGTGATGT
Organism: Lagocephalus sceleratus; assembly: GCA_911728415.1. NCBI lineage: Eukaryota > Metazoa > Chordata > Actinopteri > Tetraodontiformes > Tetraodontidae > Lagocephalus > Lagocephalus sceleratus. Next base: position 6,031,760 of record CAJVRN010000087.1, on the reverse strand, counting down.
TTTATTTACCATGAGAATTACAAAATCGCAAAGCAAAATTGCTGCTGTTGCAATTTGGTGACCGACTTTAGACCCAGGGCCTCTTCACGGTCATTTTGGATGCTCTCTGTATCAAATGGATGATAGCTGAATCAGTCGCCCCCTGGTGGTTGGCTGCTGTAAATTCTGTCTGGCTCCACTTCTGAACAGTGGGACATAATTTGAAGGGCCTTTTTGTGAACTGTTAATCTCAGTAGTTTGCCTACAGAAAGACAAACAGTAGATGTATGCACTATGGTCTAGTGTGTCTCTCCTTAGGAAAAAAGAAACACAAATTACATATTAAAAACAATGTATTTTCATTATCCTTGAACATTACAGGCCCTCAAATATAGAGGATAGTTCAGGATAGAAATGATCTCCACTCGTATGTATCCACATTTCCATGTAAGCCAGTGTGTTCAACACATGCACAGTCACATGCACTTGCACTCATCCACTCACCCTCACTCCCACACATGTTCAAAATCGTGCTCCATTGACAATATCACCTATTTTCTCCTCACTGTAATCTCGCTCCCTAATTGCCTGAGATCTGCGTCTCCAGGCAACAGTTGGGCTTCAAGTGCTCTATTTTCAACCGCGAACAAAGACTGATTGGCCTGGCGCCTCCCCGGCCTTCCTTTCCCCGCCAATCGGACGCTTTGTTTACAGTCGTAGTGAGTAAAGCACCGAGATGAGGAATTTGCGCTGGCACCTTGGAGACCACTTGTTTGATCAGGTCCTCCAGCAGACTTAAATTACTTTCTGTCATCTGTAGATTTGGGGGGGGGAATTGTTCCACTAGATGTTGGTGGTTTTCTGTTTTGTGTCACTAATGTAAGAAAAATCAATCCTTAAATAAAACAAGGAACAAAGACGAGCAAAGTGCAGCAAAAATAAAGTTGTGATCTGCATCTCGGAGTGTGTTAGGACTCGTCAGTGTTTGGGGGTTGATCTGCGGACACCTGAAAGCACCAGAACAAAGAATCATCTGCCGTTATGGCATGTTTTATGCGGCTAGACACTAGAATGCACGAGTAAGCAAATTAAGTCTATATTCCGGCACTAATTTCTTAATGTATCTACAACAATGAACCTATGAACAGGAAACAGTCGTGGGTGCAACCGTGGAAAAATGCATTTCATTCCCCGGAGGCCACCCGAGGTTCTCTGGCACTCAGGTCTATGTTCTTACCATGACGCACCACCAAAGCGCACACACGGGACCCATAAGACGAGAGCTGCCGGGTAATTGTAGTCCTCACTTTAATGCTAATGTAGCATGAATTAAGCAGCAGGAGCTGGAAAATGTAACACGCGCGCAAATTGTGTCGCACAAATTGTCGCATTTGCATTTTTCCCAATGCAATTTCAGGGAGTGGAGTTAGCGTGGTGACTAAAATCTGAAAGTGGGAAAGATTAAAGTTCAAGTTCAGAACAATCTGAGTTGGACTGCAGAAGAACCAGATCAAGAACGGAAGTCGTGATCACACAACGGGCCCGTGAACTGTGTGTGTGTTTGTGTGTGTGTGTGCATGTGTGTGTGTACACATTGAGGACATGAGTCACATCTGACTCATTCCGTCTCGACTCTTGAGAACTCAGCGGACACTTGGTGCTCGCTAACTGAAGCGTCTCCTGGACCCATGCTTGTTTTGCAGAACAGAAAGATGGAACAGACGTGGAACTCGGCCCGACGAGAATGTGTGCCGAAACTTGAGCCCTTCGCCTTTCGGCACGCTAGTAAACATTTAGCCGAGCAAACAGACTTCATCAGAAATTGGATGAAAAGAAGGATTAGCATGCTACTACAGTAAAGAGAAAAGCACCTAGTAGAGATGTAGCAGTAGCATTCTGAAGTCAGGCCTTATTATGATTAAGTTAATAGGCTAATATGGTTGTTTTGTGTTTCTTTTTCTTAAGTTGAAAAGTTTTTCACTTTTGCTTCATTGTTCCTCCCTCTTGTTCCCAAATTGTTGCGATTGGAACATACTCCTGTCCTGCGACATACATGGCTGCACGATCTGAGCACGCTGCATTTGTTAGAGAGGGCGCGTGAGTGCGTCATGAGACAGAAGCGCAGAGAAACGCTCGGCCGGCTGCGAGCGCTCCGAGTGACTCACGCCGCGGCGAGAAGAGAGAGCCCGGGACCGCAGGTCTGATTGGCAGGCCCGCCCGTCCCCGCGAGCGCGCTCGTGTGTGCTAGCGTGGGCGGGCGGGCGGGTGCTGGGTCTCTGACCTCTCAGGAGTCTGAGACGGTGTAACATCTCATCTGCTATGGACAACTGAGCCGGGACGTCTCTCATGCAAGTGGGGGGGGGTTGGAAACGGGTCGGTAGCCAGCCGTAGTGGAGAAATAACACCTTTCATTTCTCCAATATTCAACCAGAAAGCAAACAGACGGGAGTGAGAAGGTTATGGGTTCCCCTCCCAGAATGTCTGATCATGGCAAGCGTTCAACGGCCTGTTCTTTTACCGCGTTGGCCCCTAACGGCTCCTGCTGAAAAAAAATCCCCGTCCCCTACGAGCAGCTTCCACCATCTGACGCTCCCCGATGCCGTCGCCGCCGCCGCTCCTCCCCGCTGTCGCCCTCTCCCACCTCCTCTCCCACCTCCTCGGCTAGTTTCTTATTACCGCGCTTAAAATGGCATCTGTCGCCTCGTGCCTTCTCGCGCGCCTCGCTATCGCGGTGATTTGTGCCCCCACTCGTGTGCTGCAGGGATTTTTATGTGCCTCCCTCCAAATCTCGGGCACCAGCAGAGCAACGGCACTCAATTTGTGCAAAACGGCATTTAAAATGAGGCGCGACAGAACTGCATATTAAAATGTTAGCATCTTTGAAGGAGATACGCCCTTATTTTAGGTGAGAGAAGGTCACTCAATCCCTCTGATTTATTAAATTCTGCCTTCAGGTTAAGATTAGCAGACATTTCTAGAAATTAAACCTTTGTGGGGCATCATTAAAAGATATTCACATCTCCAGTGGAGTCATCAGATGGTTCTGGTTGACCGTGGCTGATGTCTCGAACACCGCGAACATGATGAGATGTTATTTCCCTCCCCAGCCACAACTCAATCTCTGCTCTTTGGATTTTTTTTTTTTTTTTTAGCCAAAGAGCGTAACCCAGTCCAAGGGCGTGAAATACCCAGGCCTCGTACTGTACTCCAGCAAGGACCACAGCATGCATGGTAATGTGGAGAGCGCCGTTGCGCAGTGAAGGAGTTTATTCCACTTGCACTGGACTCATTTTTATCATCATCTGAGGGGTTATTTTAGGGTTATTTCCAATAGCAGGAATGCAGATGGTGTGCATTTGTTGCTATGCTGAGACTACAGATGAAGAATATTGGAATGAGGTTGAGTTAAAGCTAATTATGGGTGATTTTACTTACCCTAAATGTGTCTTTTCAGCTGCTTCGTGGAGACGCTCCTCTAAATGTCCAGTTAATTACATGAGCTGAGGGGGAAATAGAAATACAGGCCATATAAACTAAATTTTCAATGTTACTGAGGATTTAACTTTATTGAGGGAGGCTCATTTATTTGCAAATTACTGCCATTAAATTACCATCTGCTCCTGCTCCCGCAGACTCTTTTCACCACCAAGAAGCAGAAATCCCAGCAAACCTGTGAATATGAAATCAAATGAATTAATATTTCAAATTGCTGTCAGGCATACAGCCACAGTTCTGTCCTTCAAGGAAACAAATGGTTAACACGCGCGACAAAATCACGGGCCCCGAGAAAATAAGCTGAAAACTGGAATCCCTCAAAAAGTGACTATGACTATTAAAGTCCCTCATCGGGAGTCATCGAGAGACAGAAATTCGAGATGTTCTGCGGATAAAATTGAAGCAAATTAAAACACTCGATCACAAAATAACACCAGGAAAGATGAAACATTAGATATTGATGATCTACGGCGCGTGGCCTGGGCTTGGTGTTAATTTCTCAACTTTAATGACAAATTTTAATGACTTGCAGAAATGTTTCGTCCGTTGATTCATGGTGGTTAAGTATTTATGAGAGGAAGGTGCTAATAAGAGCTCTAACTTTGAGGCTGCAGGTAGGCTCCGACAGGCCTTAATAACCTGAGGACTGGCAACAACAGTGCTGAAATGGCACCACAGTGCGCAGACTTGAGTTCCATTACGTTATGTTATCAATTTTATGGAGAGTTACAAGAGTTAAGTCAACATCTTTCTAATACGACTAATGTAGGGGATGAGGAAATAAGTATTTTATATGAAAGTCGGTGCAGTTTAAGTGACTGACTGGTGTCATCCCCGATAAGAGTGTGGAATAAGGATTTTTCCATGTGATTATGGGCTGTTACAGTTCTTCCTGACAGTGTATTTAAAGATTATCTCTTATTCAGAATGTCAATTTAAAGTCTGCTGACGGGGGGGGGAGCCCGAATGTGACACCCACCTAATCAAAAGTTTGCATTGCAGGAAACTTATCCCCCCACCCCCCCTCCTCCTCGTCTTTGTCTGAAGGCCATCAGGAGATTTTTCACAGTCGGGCACCTGGAAATATTTGCAGTCGCCACTGGTTTGTTGAGCATTAAAAATGCTAATTGGAATTTTTTAAAAGGGAAAGAAAATATCGCCTCGCCGTCCCACCTCCTCCAGTCACAGGCTGTCAAAACGCAATATTCCAAATTAGATTGTATTTGGATAATCTTTTGAACTGTAATAGGTTTCCAGCCAGCAGGCATATTACTATTGGCACATCATTATTAAACAAAAGTGACACCGAACCATCACTTTGCAGGCGGCGCTAGATAAACGTTCGACACCGTGCAAATAATATTAGTTCTGCTTCCAGAGTCACCGGCTTATCTCTGGGATGCTATATTGGGTTCATATCCCTGTCGGCTGGCGAAGGCCTTCTGACGGAAGTGTCTAAATTTATGAGTAGCCCGCACGTGTGACGAGCATGTATGAATAGGCTGCTGTGTGTGTGCGCGCCGTGTAGCGCGCGGGCTGCACATTAATGCTTTTATATGTAAATGCCATGTTTGTGTGCGAGCGTGGGTGGGTGCACAGAGGAGCGTGTGCCAGCACGTGGGTGTGTGTGTGTGTGTCTGTGGAAACCGGGATGCATTCATATGTAAATGGCCAATGTGTGCACGCCTGTATATGCAGAAGCGACCCATATCATGGCATAATGAGATCCGCCACTGTTGGTTACCCTCAGACACTGGTAATTATGGATACAGTGAAAAGGACTGATGCCGACGAGCCGGATGGACATTCACACACCGACAGCGAGCCGCCGGTCTCCCGCCCCCCGCCGGCAGCCTGCTGTAGGGGGAGAACGACGACCTGTCTGTTTGCCGGGAATAGCCCTCCGCTAACTGGTTATGATAAATTAGAGCGGCATCCGCTGTCTAATCAGCACCGCCGAGCCCGCCTCCCTGTTCTAATATCCAACAGCAGTGATAAAGAACACTCACAGCCATGTCGAGTCAATGAGAAGCTGATCAGAAGGCCGCCTGTTATAAGATAAGGGCATGCAAATGGCTGCTAATAAAAAGGCAGTAGGTGCTCAGAGGTGCCATTTGTGAGATATGGCGGCGGTTGTGAGCACGAGGGAACAACAGTGTTGTGTCAAAGGCGTCTACGTGTCGGGTTAGCGAATCACCTACTAAACTGGAGGCTTATGGATTTATCTCAGCCGCACTATCTCGCTCCAGCAGGTCACCCTGCAGAAGCCTCAGATTGTTTCAGCTGCAAGACGCTTTAAAGCCCTGTTAGCTTTCATGAGCCTCTTGGCTCCATCGACATCAGCCCACTTTTGGCTTTGCATAGTCACTTCCTGTTTTAGGTGATGTACATCCTACATTTTAAGACTGAGATGCGGAAACGTCGCCTATTTTTATGCTATTTTTCCTAAAGGGGGGGGGGTACTTCTCCATATATCCTCCCTTGTTTTAGCATCCTTCCCCTCTAGCGGGGAGCAGTCTATGTGTGCAGATGAGAGTCAAATGTCCTCAGCAGGGCCCCGTAGATCATCAGAACGGAACCCAATTCTCTGGTTATGTTGCAGTAAAACCAAGAGGCAGCCATCGCCTCTCGCCTAATGAAACGCCTGATGCTAATTCATCCATCCGTCCATCCGTATGTGGTCACGAGAGGCGCTGGAGTCCATCTCGTCTGTCTCCGAGCCAGAAAACAGGAACACACCCCGGACGCCAGTCTGTGACCAGACCCTCAAACCAGTGGATTCAGAGTCTCTAGTTAAGAGAAGCCCCACTCAGGCACAGACGGAACATGCAAACAAGGCTAACTATTGTTCCACTGGAGAATGGTTTAGGAAAATGATGTCCCATTTAAAGCCTTTGCTTTCATCAGAGATGAGAAGATCTGAGGGTTATGGCAGTGGCGGTGACTGGTGAGCGGCAGCGGTCATCAATAAGGATAAAGGTAAGTAAAGTCAGCAGGATACGGCTCCTGATGCGCAGTAACCGGATGGAAACGGGGGACGCTGCGCTTCCTTAACAACCTCATTGAGCATTTTTCCATCCAGGTCTATTGCCCCATCTCCACTTAAAGCATTTATCATGGCTGTAATTGTCCTTGTCTGGGCCGTTTCTCCTCCGCACAAAAGCGCCGTCTCCAGCGCGCTCCCGGAACGCTTCTCCCTGATACGTTCCTGCCCCCCTGTTTGCGCTCTGACAACGGCATCAACCAAGTTCTGATTTATCTCCCTGCTACTCGCCTTGAACCTTTTCAGCCACGATCTCATTCTCTTTGGATCTCTCCATCTTTTGAACACAAGGGTTTCTTGTCCCGGAGCCTAATGGGCTCCATATACCACAGCGTGTCTTTCATTGTGAGGGTTTTGTTGATCAAACGCGCATCACCGGCCCGTATATGCAACGCGGAGGTAAAAACCATAAAGGATGAATTATACTCTTCCATGAGACTCGTATGGGTTCAACCCCGATGGCCATCAATATGCAGCGCTCAGAGCGCGGGAGCATGCACCTCGGCTTCTTTAACAGCTTTCTCACTTGCGTAGCTTTTTAAATCACTGCAGGTTGGAGGGGTCGTTTCGGAATTTGCTCGCTGTGTGCGTCAATACTCCGGTCTGCGTGCACTTCCTGCCATTTTTCTAACGTAAATGTCGACGAGGAGCTCGTGCGAGGCCACTTTTGGGAATTCTCGCCGCGGTTTTAAAGAGGGAACTTTCTCTTTCTTCTTTTTTCTCTATTTTCTTCTTTCCCGCGGACACGTTTCCGCGCCTTTCTCTCCGCAGCTTGCCGCTGGTGAATGCGTTCCTGGGGTCGTTTGTGTTTGAGTTGGTGACGTCGCAAAGGCCGCGAGGGCGTGCGTGTTTGCGAAATCGATTGAGCAAATCCACGATATTTATGAAAAATAACGCCAGCGCCGTCTCAACTGCGCATATCTCTGATTTGGAAACCCCTCGAGAGACGCCAGAGCAGACACCAGGATCCTCTGACTTTTGCTTCTAATGGCTTCATTTTCTACCCTGTCTGTTAATTTGTTCGATACATTGATTTCGTTTGGTTGGGTGGATTTTGTTCATGTTTAATTAGAATTGTAATACAGCTGTGCGCATGCAGACATGATATCTGTTACACGCAACCATCGTGGTTACTACAGGGACGGAGATCCTCCCTTTGTCAGTTAATTAATGGCGAGGGACTGTAATGCTGTTTGAAATGCACCATCAGTTGGTGGTGGTGGTGGTTGGTGGCTTCAAAGCTCGTTCGGTGACATTCTTTAAGGAAAAATTATTAATAAGGAAAGTTTGCAGATGTATTTAGAGCAATTAAAGCAGTATTTATACATTCAGCATCATGTCTGAGCCCATTAGGCAGTTCTCCTGCAGTAACTCTCATTAATAATGTGTTTATCTTCTAAAAGACACTTGCTTTTCTCCTCTATCTAACATTTTTACCTATAATCCATATTTTCTATGTGCCGAGTGCTGTGTGCTGTCCAGTACAGTCCCAATCACATCTCATTATGCTGAAGCTGTTATATTTTGCTCTCTAAAAAGATATCTGTAGAACCTGAGGGAAGCAAAGATGCTTGACTGCTTCTAAACCTGGACAACACAGGTAAAGTGGTAACTAAATTAGTACAGTAACCTAAACCAGCTCCAGTGGACATGCTGTGGGATTAGGTGGTCAGGGGCTGCAGCTGCTGTCTTTCATGGCATATTCCTTTGAGAAGTATCTGAGAGAGACTGAGGAGAGGCTCTGCTCAATGAGCAATTTATATGTTCTCAACAAAGCTTCTTCTTCGGAGCCCCAAGGCAGGTCTTAATTGTTAGACTTGATATCTCCACTCCCCCTCTCCTCTTTCTTTGACTGTTTTCTTCTCCCTCCTCCCACCAACCCGCCCTCCCTCCAGCTATTAGGAATTGGATTTGGAGCAGAACGATCCATTTAGTCTCTCTCCTCCATCTCTATCCCCCTCTCCCTTCTTCCACACCTCCTTTGTAGGTTTCTCTCATCACAGCCAAGACTTAATCTGTCTATTTTTACCTGGAGGAATGAAAGGATGGGATGAGGTAATGCTTTTCCTGTCCATCAGGTGGGCACTGGTGCATGGGCTGTCTGGGGTGTAACTGGTTTAGGGAGATAGCGCCACCATGTGGAGGCAGGGGCGAACCGGCGTCGAAGTAAGACTGAGAAAATCTTGTCATGACTAGCAAATCAGATCAGCACAGGAAGATGAAATGAAATTATATCATAGTGATATATAAGCAGCTTAACAGTAACAGGATGCGTTGAAACCAAGAAATAGAATTGTTTTACATTTCCCAAGCTTTTTTTTTTTAACGTGAGATTGTCGGGCGATTATAGGGAAACGGCTCCACCTAGCGGACAAACACCGCAAGTTGCAATGACGCCAAAAGAAAGAGGAAGAGTTTGTTGAAGTTTGTATTTATTCGCAAAAGATGCATAACAGGAAAATACAATACAAAACGTGTAAATCCAGCATCTGAGATCAGTATTTGAACAGCAGAGAAATGAACGCTCCACCGAGAAGGATTTCTGCTCGAAATGTTTTTAACCAAGAGGCTTTCTTTGGAAGTGATGGAAAAACGGGGAATTGAAATAACATTCAAACCTTACTTAAAATGTAAAAAGTTTACACGAAGGGTATTAAAGGGGTGTGGCTTGGTCTTGTAAGACACAATTTTTCTTTGGTAACTTGTATCTGTTGCCCCATTTGTCAGTTTTAGTTAAAAACAACAGTTTTCTGTTTAATTAGCTCACCCAGCAGCATAAGAGACAGACAGACAGAGGCTGTAGTGTCAATATTTAACTTTAAGACATGAAATTAATTGACGCATTCACTCCCTAACTCTTAAGTATTTAAATCTGTTTAGTTGGACTAAACCAGAAGATTAGCAAGACTTCTCAAACATTCCCCACACACACGTTGTGAGTTGACAAAAAAACGAAGTTTGCCGGATCTGTAAAAAGTAAGGCCTTGGATTCAAAGAGTGAACAAAGTTGTCAAAGTCTGACAGCGGTTCTCTTCTATCTGCAGTCTGATCCTTGTTGCATTTTGCCGTGACCACATCAGTGCAGCAGATTTTGTTCCTTTCGCAGCATTTTAGTAACAACAGCCCAAAAAAATGCAGTAAAACTGCTAAAAAAAAAAACCAGCCTGCATTTTATCAACTACTCTATTAAATATCTGTAGAGACCTGGAAATAAATATGTGCAGAGAAGAACATGTGTCAATATCATAACAATGACAACAAAAACATTTCCGGGAGAGCTGAGACGAGCGATGCTTTCCCTCGACGTTGCGCTACGACGTCCGATGCCGCGACTGGAGCGTCTCGCTTCACTCGTCTTTTTTGCTCGGAACGTCGCAGCTGCTGCGTCGGCCGAAGCAGCGGCTGCGGTTCTTGAAGCTGAGGTAATTGTTAACGAAGTAGGGGTGCTCCTCTATAAACCGGACCAGTTCGTCTGGAAAAGGTGGAGAGCCAACCCGTTATTGCCTCGTTCAATCTGCGCCTTTGGAAGCGCAGCTCGGGGAACCGGACAGGAACCTCACCGTATGTGATGGTCCCCGTGTCGACCTCCAGAGACAAAAAGAGAAGCGCCAGTTCCATTTCTTTCACCCCCAGCATTATTTCCAAGATGGCAGCGAGGTCGCCCTCTTGAACTTTTCCGCCTTCCTCGCTCTCGTACATCTGTGAACCAACACAAGCGACCGTTTCTGAGTGAGTGTTTTAGATTGTGGCGCTGTGCCCGGTTTGGTGGTTAAAGGTCTCACCGAGAAAGCTAATCTGAGCGTCTCCATCGACTTTGGTCGGCAAATTGTAGAGAGGGCGATGACATAGTGTCTGATGTCTATTCGTCCATCTGCGCGCTGCAAAAACATTCAAAGTGATTTTTCTTTGTTCGTTTTCCCACGTCTGCAGTAAATGATACTCTCCAACCGTGTGTGTTTACCTGGTCAAAGAGTGTGTGGATGTGTGCGAGCGTGTCCGACACTGGTAGGTTGAGGAACTGGGAAAAGTCCTCCAGAGCCAGCCGGTCTCCCTGCAGCTTTCTGGCTCTTCTAGCCAACTCCTCCAGCTGCTTCTCCGAACTCTCTGCCCTCAACCTGATGATGCACAGAGGAAATATAAAGACATGAATCGTGCAGTTACGTAACGTAGCTGGATTTGCTACTGACAGCTTGTCGGTTTTTACTCGTGTAATTCCTCCTACCGCCACAAGGTGGCGGCGTTTCTCCAGCTTCAAATCCGGTTGACGCCAACTCTACCCAGTCTAACCAGTTGGCCCAGTCCCCCTTCCACTCACCCCAAGCGGCAAACCAGGTGGTTGAACTCCAGCAGGCTGCTGAAGTCAAATATGCGCAGCTCGCCCTCGGATAGGATGATTTCACGGTCTTCAAAGCTCAGGTCTGTGAGTGGCACCTTCAGCGCTCTGTCAGCAGGGTGCAATCGGAGGGGACAACATTCACCAACGGACACATGTGGCATGGTTAAAACGAGCACGGGTGCACATACTTGGCCATAACCTTTCTCACGTTACTGGCAAACAGGGAAGGGTTTTCCTTCTCCTCCTCTGATGGAGTGTAAATAGGCAAATACTGTGGAAAGAAGAGCAACATTTCCACCATCCATTTCCTTCTGGTGAAAACTGTGCGATGCACTTATAACATATCAAGATTATTACATTAGACGAGTTAACAAAACCACCTCTATCTCCATGGCATTATGAAGCTGGCACAGAGTGAGCCACAAGAGCTTAAACCTGCAAAACAGAAGAGGTTTTGTAGACCAGAGAAAACACCAGAGACCCTACAGGTGTTTTTACTACACACTCAGCAGAGGGTACTATAAACTGTGCGTGCACACAAGTGTTTGCGCTGGTATGAGGGAGAAGCACACTCACGCTCCAGGGCCTCGCCACGTCCATGTAATCGTGTCCTGTTGAGAGGGCGAGAGGAAACATTACTGCGCAAACATGCACGCACGCCGCTTTTGAAGTCAAATTCCTACAGATTCCAGAACTTCCTGGAGTGGGTAAGCGCCAGTGTGGGGTTAAAATGTCAGCGAGCGTGTACTGTATGGTTTTTAAGAGGGAAGGCTTGTTTGACATTGCAGGTAGAGGAGGCTTTGGTGGGGGGGTGAAATATAAGAGCATCCTCCTCTTATATTGTGATGGAGGTGAGTCACCTGAGGCTATACACAGTAAACAACAGAAGTGGTTCATAAACTGGGATTAAATATGAAGAATCAAAGGCAGGATATGCACCTGAATGCAGCTATAGTAAAACACGGTGATTTAACAGTTAACAAAAGGTAAAATAGGCCAAATATGGTTTGATTTAGCTCACTAAAACCACTGTTCTGTGTCCTTTTGTTTTGAATGCTGAAGTCCTGGGAATGCTTATAAGGTTTTCTATTTCCAGATGGATTGGGAAAATGTCCGCCAGCGACCTGGCGGCAGGTTCAGACTCTTAATGGCTTTTTCTCGTGCGTTCTTCCCCCCCCAACACCGCTGCCAGAACAGCGACAGTGGTTTGCCTAAAAGGAAGCCGCAGCAGAGGCTTTCTAAGGAAGTCAGAGAAAACACGTCACCTGAAATACATTATTGATGCCAGCGAGGAGTAGCGCTGACAGAGAGACGCGATACCTGTGTCTGCGTGTGTGTGTGTGTGTGTGTTTGCGTAGGAGAGAGGGTCATTGAAAGATAAATAGGTGGATGAAATATCATCCAGAACAAGTCATTCAGGACAAGCGGGACACATGCTAACGTGAGAAACAGCGTTACATCACAGGTGTGTGCCAATGCTCACACTCCTGATCCTGGAAGTCAGGGGAAGGTAGAAAAGATGGAGAGACAGACAAAGATTACCAGCTTGTTGGGGTAACGTAGCACCACAGGCTGCACGGGGAGTCCTGGTATGAAAGCACCTGAAACACACAGGAATCCAGTTCAAACCTCATGAGAACACGTGTGTGTTTGTGTGTGTGTGTGTGTGTGTGTGTGTGTGTGTGTGTGTGTGTGTGTGTGTGTGTGTGTGTGTGTGTGTGTGTGTGTGTGTGTGTGTGTGTAAATGATTAGAATGCAGATTCTGTGATGCTCTGGTGTGGACACAGGAGCCAACAGAAACTCCATTTGACCTTTATTTCACAACCAAACACTGCTGATGCTACTGCATCAACTATTATAGCTAACATAATCTTTTTTCTTTAAAATGACACACATCTGTTTTGGGGAGCAAAGCCCATACCTGGGGAACTGCAACTATCTTTTTAATTACATTATATTAAATTGGGATGTTACAACAGCAATAGAATTGAAAGAAAATATATCACAGAATAGGAAGAATTGTAAAAACAAATGTTGCCGATATCAAATTGAAAATACACATTTAGTTACATAAAATAAACTGTTTCAGGTCTTAAAAGACAGACAGAACATTGCTTCTATGCATCCACCTAAAAGTCTCCACATCTCCTCTAATAAAGATCGGTTGGTGTTATTCAGAACACACAGGTGGGGACATCAAAACCACACACACACACACACACAAATACACACACACACACAAAACACACACACACACGTACGTACACATGCAGCACAGCCCTGTTGCTGTGGGAGTCAGTGAAAAGACATAACAAGAGGAGACACATGCAGAAAGGACTGGTAACACATCAACCTGGGAAAACACAGAGAAACACGCACACGCTCAAACACAGCACGACAGAGTGTGACCAGCAGGGCTTACTGGGAATGACAGAATTACTGACTGGAAGAAAGGGGATTAGACAGAGCAGCCTGCGAACAATGGCTCGGCACACACACACGCATACGCGGGGGCCGAAAATGATCGAGTGCAACTTTTTTTTTTTTTTGCATCCTGCCTCTGAGCGGGGGCCAAACGCCAACCTGCCGACCAGCCCGGCGTAAAACGAACACGGGCCGACGGCACGGCAGAAGTTCACCTTCGTGTATGAATAATCATACAGGTCCCAGGCGGACTACATCAAATGGACCCCCCCCCAAACACAACCCCTGAGATATTGCAGGTAGTTTCAGAATCGAGCAGAGCAGAGGCTGTTGTGGGGGAGCGAGCACTTACCAGCCTTGAACAAGATGAGGCCTGACCTGTTGGTGCATGTCCCCTCTGGGAATATCATGATCTAAAACAAAGGGAGCAATTAATCTTGTGACTGACTCTTTTTAATGTCACCGCCTTACATCAGCCAGGTGAGGTCACCGCTTCTCTGCTCCTTTATACTTGAACGCGCCGTGGTTTTTTTTTTGTTTTGTTTTTTTACGCGTGCCGTAATCATGTGCGGTTTAAACAATGAGCGTGGCTGTTAGATGTCATTTTACGAGAAGCTGCGACAGACGGAGAATGATAACTGCACACAAGTCGGCTCCGTGTTCAAGTGTCTGTGTTCTTCTGTTGCGCGAACGCATTAACGTGCTTTGAGGTTGTTTGAGAGCAGGTTTATTTCATCGTTGGCGCATTACCTGAGGCCACAGCCCTCCTGATTGCGCTCTCCGCTTGATTTCCTCCACCGTTTTTCTGCGGGAGTCCTGATCTGACCGAGACACAAACACTGGCCTGATGTAGCTGATCAGGGCTGTGGGCACGAAGGGGTGGGGGGGGGGAGGGGGGGAAGACATCTTGTGTTAAAAAGAAAGAAGATACCTCTATTTTATTCACAATTTCGATCATTATGAAAATTGTGGCTGCAGAGAACACTGACATGGCACCAGAGAGAGAGAGAGAGAGAGAGACAGAGAGAGAGAGAGAGAGAGAGAGAGAGAGAGAGAGAGACACAGAGAGACATAGAGAGACACAGAGAGAGTGGTGGTCGCAGCCACCGGAATAAAAGAAAGATAGAAATCTGTGGTTAGTGGCTCCAACATCCTCAGAATAATTCTACTTTTCCATTCCAAATGGATGCTACCACGGTAAGTTCATGTTCATTACTCACTTCCCCAGACAGGAATGCTGCTGCTCTCCTGTTTGGCTACTATGGAGCACATCGTCATGGTGACCGGGATGGCGTCAAAGTAGGATGAGTGTGGCGCCACGGTGAGTATGGGAGCATCAGAGGACGCCACCCGCTCCCCTTTCACTTTGATCCAGTGGAAGCCTCCACAGAACCACATGGCTCTCATGATCACTCGTAAACACACGTCAAGAAACCTGATGCAACACACACACACACACGCGCGCGCACACACGCACACAGAAAAACAGTTCATTTCTATTCTGATAAAACATCTGGGACATTTTGACTGCAGCTTCGCACCTTCTCCACCACGTCTGCGGCTCCAGGACAAACTGGGAGCGCCCCAGTGACGCTGTGAACGCGAACGGCCACGCCAGCAGCATGAAGAAAGAGACCAGCAGCAGACGCACTGGGAACACGGTCACAGACATCAGTCCGATCTGCAGAGACGGAACAAAGATGAGGAGGGCGACTCTCGGCGATGACGTTAGAATTCCTGCGTAACGCAATTAGTGGGTGCACGACATTCTGTGCATTCCCAAAGTGCACAATAATACGGCAGGAGGAGGAGAACACGGAGGAACAGGCTCCTTCGGTCAATCATTAACACCCTGTGTGCAGGTATCATTCTTCTCTGTGAACTAATCCAAACACGTGACAATCTATATTTTTTTTAAATGCATATCAGGACATGAAACGTGTTCAGTCATGTGATCCTTCACGGCCTTTTCAACATTATGAAACTACTTTGTTACGTCGGCCTAGTTTCACTATATAAATATTAAAGGAAAGGAAGAAGATAACCAACTGTACGCACTACTGTGCAGCGTGTGTGTCGAGGTTCAGGCTGGGGTCACGCACAACTATTAAAGTGTTGCTGCTCAGACGTGCGCTGAGGCCAGTGATGAAGAGGGGAAGATCAGATGACAGACTCGTCATGCCTTTTCTCTTACTGTGTAATGAGAGAATGGGGGGGGGGTGGGGGGGACTAGGTCACAATGTCAGGGCCGACGGTGTAAATCCTGCTTGTGTCGCAGTTTATGTCCCCCTGACCCAACCTCGGGTCTGGCTCCTCATCACGTCCCACCCAGGGTTACAGTAATATCCAGTCTCTGGAGGACCTCTCGCCTCCACAAATCCATCTATCCATCTCTGACTCCCCCCCACATCTATTTGCTCAGCTGCACCTCTGTCCGTAAGGCAGCTCATTCCATTCTCCACCTCATATTGCGTTGGTGTACTTTGCGCGACCAATCTGGGGACTCGAAAGCAAGCCCCCCCCGTTTTTACATCCCATCTTTATTTCATGTGTATTTCCCCTCAGCGAAGCAGCCCAGGTGCACACTGCAGGGCTGTATTAATAAATAAACAGTGATGTAGGTGATTTATGATGCTCCAACACCTCTCTCTGCTCGCTGCCCCCACGGCTGACGCACGCCACACTCATCACCCGAGCTTAACGAATCCATCTGGGAGGATCCGCTGACATTTTCTCAGGAGGGGGCATGACAATGAGCCAGGGGCGGGGCTCGGGGGAGTGCAATTTCTAGTGTTTTATGACTACACAAGCGCATCCACTCTAGATATCTGCTATTGTAGTAGAGGACAAAAACACCGCCATGGAGAGTCCGTGATTGCTGCTATGTTTTTATAACTCTCCGACTGAAAACACAACACATGAGCGTACACATACATTTGCAAATATTTGCATTTTTTACTTGTCTCGTATCGGTTGCTATGTGTTGGCCTGATTTAATGATAAGCAATAAAGTAATAAATAAAGCAATATCAACTCTGAATATCAATATCGCCAAAAAAAATCTGGATTGGTTGACCTCTAATTGTAAGACAGAAAACTGTGTTGCGCATGGATAAACTGGTTTCCAACATCTGCTGAGTTGGCTAATAACACACAACCTGTTTTAAACTAGCAAGTTGAGCGAAGACTGAATCATTAACTAGGCCAACCAAAGAAAACAAAGACACTAGGTCTCCATCAGGGCTCCTAAAAAACAAGCATGAGTTTGGCACCTGATGAACGATCGGGATCGTTCCTCTGTGCTGAGGAAAACGCACGCCATCAGCCTTAAAGCCTCACCACCGCCATCAATTAACAGTGTCGGCCAGTGGTGATTATTTTAGCTCACGCGTTTGAAGAGTCCCATCATAACGGGGGAACATTTAAACGCCGTCCAACGATCTGCTCCTAATGATGACGAAGACTAAAAGAGCAGGAAGCATCTCCTGGCCCTGGGGTTCTGGCCAATCTGCTGCGCGTTAAATATTCAGGAAGGCTCGCTTCTCCGGAGCTGCCTTCAGCGTACGGCCGCATTAGAGCCACCGCGGTCGAGAGCGCCACAGACACGTTGACACGCTGACCCTCGCCCTGTCGCCGCCTGTACTCTGACACCGGCAGAGAGGGTGACGTCCGACGGTTCCCAGCATCTCCTGGGAGCCCCGCGCCCGCCCACGTGCTGGATGCACCCCGCAGTGAAGGGCGATCGCTCCGGCAGAGCTGCTTTCAATTAGCGCTTTCGTTTCCACACGGGAGGGTTGCGTCCTACCTGCCAATCTTTTTTTTTTGTTTGTTTTGTTTTTTTTGTCCTGTTGCAGCAACGGCCCCAGAAGCCCTTTTACATCGTGGTACAGCGACGTAAACACCAGGCGCAAGGTTGTCGGGCCGATGGCTCTGATCGGGTGTTGGGGAGACCATAAAGGGCGGGAAGAGTAGTTGGGAAAGTAAACATTATTTATCCACCATGCAACAAAGGAGTTATGTGGACATTTATTTAGACCTGCAGTAAAACAGCCACGAGCATCAGTTAACTCTAATGAGCTCTGGATACACAACTGTGTTTGCAATATTTACAAGAGTTTGCTCTGTTTTCTTTTTTTGTGAACTGCTATTTCAGGGAGAATTTGTGCATTTATCGTTATTGTTTTAACAAGCGGATGGTAAAAAAAATGTGTCACTTTTGCTTGAAATGTAATGCTGGCTATTTTTTTTTTGATTGCAGAATAATCAGGAAGTTGTGACACTGATTGAGAAAATCAGAGGGCAGGAGTCGTCCAAAGAGGGCCGACGCATGCGTCGTTTCTTTTGTTACTTCAGTGAGCTGCGACACTTGTGGGCGTCCGCTGTCTGCAGGCCGGCGTCAGAGCGCACCATGACGCAGCTACGTGCTGACCCGGCTGATCCACCGGCCCTGCTCATTGTGTTTTTGTTGCACAGGGGATCCCGACTACCACATAGGGAAGGCTGAGGGGCAATATTTAACAAATGTGTTGTTATATTTAAAAAAATAAGAAAGAAGAGAAGAGTACTGTTAATGATCAGTAAGAACATCCTGACAGAACTCTTGTTCGCACAGGCTCTGCGGGCGTGTGGAGCTTCCAGTGGTGTTTTTCCACTTCAGCTGTAAAGTGGAAAAACACCACTAATGCTATGTTGCATACACGTGAGGGGGCCATGAGAACCAGTCACAGATACACATATGGGCTGATTAACACTCATTGGAAACCTGCTGCCTTGTTGCAAAAAAAAAACCAAAAAACAAAAAAACAACTGTTTACAATTTCCTCGTGATTCAGACAATCCTCATAAAAACCACTCCAGCTTCACAAACAAGTTCTGGGTAGTGAAGCCATAAAAGCTCATTTCCTGAGCCTCGAACTTAAAATGATAATGGACAGCTTTTAAACCCTGTAAAGCGGGTTTGTGAGTGGATGTGACTTCAGCTTCTAATTATATTTCATTTTTTGACAATCTCGATATATGAAGACAACAGTTAGTCTCTCAGCCCGTCTCACAAATCAGCAGGCACAGACAGTTATTGAGTCATCGGCTGACTGATGAGCAGGTGATTCAACCGATCTGCAGACACCCGACCCATCAATTTCAGGGGCAGGTTTCCAGAGGGGGGCTTCAGGGACCGGAAGGGTCTCTCTCTGTGGCATTTGGTTGGCTTCTAAAATGACGCTCCAGCTTCAACATATCGGCTTCTACTAAAAGTCATGACTTCTTTAGCCGTCGAACCCACAACATTCATCATAATCAGAAATTAAGAAAAGCAGAGAAAGACGTGAAGCCATCACAATGTGAAGCAAGTCATGAAGGTGGGCTCTTAAGAGGCTAGCGGTCGTTGCATGGGCATGCAGTGAATTTGAATTAAAAATGAAATGCAAATGTTTGACATGCAAAAACTCGGCCAAGGAAAGCTTCAATCAATTATCCCAGGAAGAGATCCTTCTCAATGACACACCCCATAAAAGCCCTAAACCACTTAACATTTAGAATTAAGGTGCAGCATTAAATGTGCGTGACAGATGATGAAAATGTGCACATGTGAAATAAAAAAAAGGTCAGTTTCTGATGACTCTGCATGTGCTTTTGAGAGCACTCACGTCTCCGCAGCGGCGTGAACAAGTTTGCTGCTCTGTCGCTGGCTTCAAACAGCTGGAATGTGGTCGAGGACCTCCAGATCTCAAGGTGAAAGCCCACTGAAGCACACTTTCCGCTCCTCACGCTGCAAAACATCCCAGCTGTCCCAACAGGAACGGCACCTCGACCCGGTTCCACCGTCCAACTCCACCAAAACTACAACGTTTCTGCACAACGCGGTGCCGGCAGAAGGACGCGGGGGGACAAAGCGTGTCTAATACAAACATGAACTTTTCCTACCTTTATTTTCTCTGGCGTAGTGAACTTCAGGTGGTGTATGAAGGGGTTTCTGCCCAGCCTGGAGGGACGAACCTTGGATGAATTCATCGCTCCGAACAGACTTTGCACCCTCGGCGGGGGGGTGGGGGGTTAAAAAAGAAAAGTAATAATGGTGCTCTCGATGTCCCGCGATTTTATTTGAGCTCGCTGCTCCTTCGCCCCGTATGTCTGCTGTTGTCACTCAAACCACCTCTGCAAGAAAGCGCTGCTGGGCGTGGAGGAGGAGGAAGAGGAGGAGGAGGAAGAGGAGAGACCATCGTCAGCAAGCTGGCCCCACGACGGAGCGAGCCCACCTCCGGTCGTTCGTTTCAGAGTAAAAGCATCTGGTTCCTGTTTACTCTAAAAAAGTAAAAGCGACCGCCCTCCAGGTTCACATTAAATGAAATAAAATCTAACGTGAGACAAAGGATTTACGTTTTAAAATGGATGTAAAACGCTTTTGTCCCCAAAACTTAAAAAGTACATTTTGCTGTGGCAGTAATTGGCTGGTTAGTACCATACATCCATTTTCTCCTGATTTTTATGGGTTTTCAATGGTAGTTTATACCATCCTTGAAAAATGTTGGATCTGACAATCTCATAATTCTAGATGATTGTTAATGTTATAGAGGCTTATTGTCTTATTTATGGGCAAGGGGTATGTTTTATTGTCATTATTTGAAAGGGTCCAGTGGGTCCCGTAAACAGACCTTGTCTGTTCTGTCTGGAATGACATGATACCAGTGCTGTTTAGTAATTATGTTGAGTTTCATCTTGCTTTTTTGATCCACCCATTATTTCCTGGCTTTCGTTTTAGGCGGTATAATTATACTTTACTTTCCATTTATTTAAAAATACAGTATATATCAGAAGTTTCATATTCTGTGGCCAGATGGTTTGCTCTTCATTCTAATATAGGTCACACCACTGTTTGTTATTATTATTAGTAGCATTATTATCAGGATGTGGCTAATGCTGAACAAATAAGGATCCGTTCTGGTAAATAAATTAAAACATCCTTGCTACAATTATCGCATTGGAGAAAAAAGCTATTGGCAAACTGTATGTGAGTGACTTGAGAGAGGGAATTCTCACCCAGTTCAATTAAATATTTTTTCTTAGTTTTAATGGGGAGACAGCCATGCATTCCATGATTAAGATTTATTTGTTGAGTGCCAGAAAAACGATCTGCAGAACGAAATTCTCTTCTAACGTGCTGAAAATGTGTCCGAGGCTTCGCAAGCTGGAATAAGTTTCCATGAGTGTGGCTCCCTCTTGTGGACACAGCGAGGACGACGCATGTCGTCATTGATCTCAGAGGAAACTCAGTCACACCCTCTTGAGTGTGATATTTTGTCACAAGATAAATTAGAGCTACATTCTTTTTTTGACCCAAACGATTTATTTTTCCTGCACGGTTCTTACAAATGTTCACAACACCGAAGGCGTCTTGAAAAGGCTCAACGCGTACGTCAGCCCTGCCGCTGCTTGTGCCTCGGATTCGTTTTGCAGTACACAAACAGGCGCCCCCGCCTCACGACGAAAAAACAGTCTTTGCAGCGCCGCTTCAGGGCAGATTTGGTTTTCATCCCCGCGGAGGGCTGGGTGCAGGGGATGTGGCGACACAATCCCGACAGCGCCGGGCCCCCACCGCAGATGGGGCCGCTTGGGGAGGTCGCGATGGAGCTCGTCTTCACTGAGGTCAGAAGGACGCGAGGAGCCGCGGCGAGGCCGCAGAGGGGTCTGAGGGCGGAAGCCGCAGGTGAAGACACAGCCGGGCTCAGCCAGCTCATCTGGACCAGTTGGCGAAATAAGTTGGAAGCCATGTGTTTGAAGAGGAGGGGTGCCATGGTGGCAAGAGCTGCAAAAGGAAACAGAAGGACAATTATTCAGATTAGTAATATTATATCATTATTAAGATGTGGGAGAAGGTAAAAGACTTGAATTGTAGATTTCAGACTGCAATTACTGCATTTACGCCATGTACGCTACTTTATGGCAACACAGGTCACTATGCTCTATATTTTAAAGTATAATTTATCTCATAGATTGTTACATAGTATAATCAATCTCATAGATTATTGCTATATAGTATAATTAATTCATAATCTCATAATTAATAAGGTTATTGTTGCCTCAAATCTGTTTGACCAAGTTCATCCAAAATGGCTAAACTCCTCTTATATCACCAATCTAAAGATCAGTAATCAATTATCTTATTGGGTATAGGGTCTTATTGGCAGCCTCCGTGACTCTTACATTAAATTTAAGGTTTAATAAAAACACCACAGATCAAAGCATCAGGCCGAGCTAGCGTAGCATGTCAACAGGACACGCTGACCTCCTGCTGCCTTAAAAACAAATAGATATGTGTTGTCGCGTATGCCCGATGCGAAAGGGGGTCTTTTTATAACACAAAGGCGAAGTGAACCGACCTGTCTGTAGTTCTGAAGTTGATAAAAACCGGCCGAAGTGTGAGAGAAGACGCTCTGCTACAGCATGACCGCTGCCAGGCTCCACTGGGACCGTATTCCCTCAGTTTGGTCTGTCAGGCTTAATCGACCTTTTAAAGTCCTACTGACAATTACACCATAAAAAGGATAAACGCATGTTGTTATCATCTTTATGGTGCATTACAGCACAGTAACGTGTAGATATCACCCAGGCAGGCCATCTTTGAAACTATGTTTAACCTGAGAGACAATATCAGGGGTACATTTACCACTATAGGCATCTGCGCGGTGCATGTCGGGTAGCAGGCTCCAGTAAACATGGCGGCTGCTGTGGGGAGACTTCTGTCCTTCACTAAAAACTCTCCTCTCTTGGTCTCACATCTGCGGCTGTCCGCTCGTTCTGCCAGTCGCTACAGCGTCGAGACGTCCAGCACCGGCGAGGTCATCACCCACACCGGCCAGGTAAGCCTCGGTTTGGGTCTGTTACCTCCCCCCCGTCGTCCCAGCGTTAGCTTTAGCCTGTTAGCTCGTCTCTGGGAGTTTAGATGTGTCGATTTGATCTCATCTGTTGTTTTCTTTTCCTCTCAGGTCTACGACGAAAACGACCACAGGAGGGCCAGGTTCGTCGGAAGGCAGAAGGAGGTGAGCCGTTTAGTTAAAGTATCCAGCATGCATGCATCCATAAAACGCCACATAAAAATGAGCACCAGAAGACACTAAATATTTTGTCCCCTTTTCTTGTCTGCTTTTCTCATATTAGAAGTATTTTTAAAGTCTGTGTATGTTGTATATTGACAAACTCGTGTGTTCAAGCACTCGTCATCGGTTTTCCACCGTTAAATTGTAAGCGAATTCTACTTTTCCTCACTAATGTCGGTTAGTTGTTGATTGATGTTGAATGCTGTTTGTGTGAAGGTGAACCAGAACTTTGCCATCAATCTGGTGGCCGAGGAGCCAGTGACGGATGTTGAGTCCAGAGTGGTGTCCTGTGATGGAGGTGGAGGAGCTCTGGGTCATCCCAAAGTCTACATAAACCTGGTGAGGCCAGCAGCATAAAGAAATGCACGGAAACGATGCACATGTCATATTGTGTTAGAACCGACGTGTTTCTTTATCACTGTGATACGATGTTAAAGAGCCTATATGTGTCTTTATCACTGTCACAGTGTTTGGAAATAGTCACAATATTTGTAGTTGTTGTCATCTAAAGATCTATGTATACAGTCCCTTTCCATTCGCCTAATAACATACAAGATTATGGCATAAACTGTACAATCGCCTTGATGGGTCCTAACTGTATTTTTTTTTCTTTTTCTCCAGGATAAGGACACAAGAGTCGGCACGTGTGGCTACTGTGGATTGCGGTTCCAACAGAAGCACCATCACTGAAACATGTCCCGTCTGCTTCTCTGTTTAAATTGCCATGTTGGTTAATAAATGTATAAATAAATAAATGTATGAGAAATAATTCCTCTAAACTCTGTTGTTTCTTTTCTATATTTTTTTTCTCGTGACCACCGTTTTGGTACTAAAGGAGTGGAAATCAGTCGTTCAATGTGAACTGTGAGATGCAGTGTCTTTATTCTGCCGGTAGGGGTCATTAGAGATTTAGGTTGTACATTCAGAAGGTGTGTGTCCCAACAGTGAGGCAAGAGATTAACTCGACTACACTTAAGCAAAAAAAAAAAACAACTCTTACACACTTTTAAGCCAGGGTGAGATGAACATATTTAATTAATTTTTTTAAAAGAAGGGGTTGGGGTTTGAAGTTTAATCAAAACGCCAGATATGGGTCATCTCTTCATTGTAAAAGGACCGTTGGTAGCCCATGTGCACCAGCCCACACCAGCCTGCCTTGTAGAGTCTCGCTCTGCCAAGTCTGAGACCCATCAGCAAGGAGCCAGTCTGATAGTGTGGAACAATACATGTTTGAAGAAGATCATATATATATTTCATCAGGCTTATTCTCCACAGACCTCTGCATGCCAAATTGACCCGCACTTGGCTGAGGCTCCAGACAGCACTAGCCTGTTCTGTCCCCAGTGATGCAGCCAGTGGAACTGCATTTTCCACATCAGAGAGCTCAGGTTGGGAAGCGTAGTCAGGCTGATATAATTGGCCCCGGTGACTCCTGGAAGTGAGGCTTATGCTGTAGTTAACCTCATCTATAGTCAGGACGGCTCCGGGTGATTGAAGGGGAGAGAGGAGCACTGTTAAAACGCGGCTGCTGAGCCGGGTCAGTGTCAGGGGTCCGACTGGTTGGTTTTTGCGGTTGAGTCGGAGCGATTCAGAGGTGGTGGCTGGTTGAGTTGGAGGCATTGCCAGGGGCGAAATACTCCGATGAAACTGAGCATATGAATTGCGCTGAATTAAACAATGCGTTTTTCTTCTGGATTGGTGAATAATTTACTACTCTTAATACCACGTAATCTAAGATTACAGTTTTCGATTCCACTTATCTACAGCGACTCGTCCATAGATCCTCCTTAAAGCTGTCTAATTGAGAAGACATATATGGCCAGTGGCAGATAATAAACGTGCTTCTTGGGGATAAAATGGCCTGGACTGTTGTGAAGCTGGGAATAATAATTGTCTCTGGAAAAACATTCCCTCCTTAAATGAATCACAGCAGATAATAGACTTAAATAAACTGAAAACCCGAAGCCAAGTGCACCTCCACAACAATGACTCATTCAGCGCAAAACATCCCACTCTTTGCTGTAATTGCCCCATTAGAATATTTCTCCGTGAAGATGTGTCATATTACAGGCCCTCAGGCTCATTATGAAGCTCCCTGCAGCCAATTATCTGAACTTCCATGTCTGGAAGCCGCTGTGACCAAAAGGCAGATCGCGAAATGGCCCCCGTCCTCAAATCTATACTTACCCTCCGAGAGGCAAAACAGAAAACTGACCTTTGGTCATCGTCTCGGGGCAGCTCCACTCAGCTCCACTTTAGAGTTAGGTGACAGAGCGTCTGACCTTTAGCATGGAAATAATGACTTGTTCCTGCGCCAGGAGCGCCGAAGGTTACTGCACGGGGGCGAGACACCTCTGGCGGCGTGTGACAGGTTTTGGAGGAGAGGGTTTGCACTCAGCACTTTGATAGCCCCGAAACTAAAGTGTGTGTGACAAGGCGCAAGGGTGCGCATGTGTGTGTGTGCGTGTGTGTGTGTGTGTGTGTGCGCGCGAGTGCATGTGTCTGTGTGTGTTTTATTATCTGACAGAGAGCATTGAAAGGAAATAGGTGTCAGGAGGAAGGGTGCAGAGAGGAGTCGTTTCAAGTTGTCAGTGCTCCCTGGTTCCACATTCCATTTGAGATTTTAGGAGATCGGCTCAAACGCGGCATCAGACGCGCGGTGGGAAGTTTTGGAGGTGTCCCAAAAAAAATTCTGAATTGTGATGATGATCGAGACCCGAGGCACTACATTTTCCTTAAACTGCTAAAGCAACCTGCTGAGCCTTAATCACATTACATGGCCCGAGGAGCAGGCCTCCGTGTCAGGCCGGCTGCTGAGTGCATCTCTGGTGTGTCGGGGGGGAGTGGAAGGGAGGGAGAGTCTGAAATGAGAAGATGGGAAGTTTGAGGGGAGAACGAGTACTGAGGTGGGGAAGAGTTAGAGGTCAGTGGGCAGAGGAGGGTTCGATGGAGTTTCATGTTTTTGAATTGTGAAAGGTTTTTTTTTTTGCTGATTTAAAATGTACCTTATGACATGGATTGAGTTGATTCCCTTTAGTAACCTTTGTGTGTACACCCTGGATGAGGGGGGCCAGCTCAGGGATGTGGGACTTGGGGACGAAGAGAGCACCCAGGCAAATGTGGAGGAGCTCCACACATGGTTTGAACCTGGAACGCTGACCACTGCACTCCCACACCACACCAGAGCTGTTCTTCGGGAGAAAAAAAGAAAATGTTCCACATTTACCAGAACCCAGTTGTGGAGAAACATGTAAAATGTAAATGTAAAAGCATCGACACAAGCGTTCGCTGAGACAGAATAACGTGGTGGTTTAGGGATTAAAGGAGTCAAACAAAATACAATTAAAAGCTGCTAAATAACAATGTACCAATTATCAAACAGATTCCTACAAATATCAGCGTCTCTGAGTGGAGACAATAGAGTCCATGCATCGACTCGTGTCTTCGGCTCTCTCCTGAATCTTTAATTAACGTTGGACGTTCGGCCCGCGTCCGTGCCTCTTCTGAAGGCGTGCTAAGTGCGCGTCTAGTTCAATAACTTTTATTTTATTTAACCGAGGAAGGTCTCCTGCATGTTAATCCGCATTTTATTTATTTATTTATTTTATTTATATTGCATGATCCCAAACATACTGGACCAGACCTCCACCCCCCGAGGCAGAGCGGCGAGGAACCACCAGGGGAGCCCCCACAGCAAGAGTGGGAATACAAGATGACCGAGGACAGATCGCCGTCAACCTAGCCAGAGGCCAGCATTCGCAGGCTGTGTCCAGGTCTGAGACCCCCCCCCCCCTCCACCACCACCACCACCACTGAGGAGGGGTCCATCACCACCCAGAGGAGCCCCAGGCCCACAGAGAACCAGGCCCAAAAGCCCCAGCAATAGCACCCAAAACGCCTCTTTGTGGACATAGACTTTATATATTTGTGTTTTTGTTTGTTTAGTTCAGCGATAGCTTTGCACCCAAAACTCCTCAATGGCTCCAGCAGCTGTCTGCAGCAAATATAACCTCTTATCTCATAACCACACTCGAGACTTAACATCTTATCTGATCTCCATTCTCCGCCCCAACAACCAGAAGTCCAAGCCAGTTCCAAAATTTAAGAAAGAAACCAACCTGGATCACTTCATCTTATTCAATTTCAATTAAAAATGGGAAAAGTCTGAGCAGGGGGAACATATTCACAGCCAACCACAGACCCCATCAGACAGCAAGTGGAAGAAACTTTACAGAAATAAGAAGACAGATGTCATTATTTATCATCTCAAATCTGACTTATTCATGAGGCAGAAACAGAATGAAATTCTCGGTTGAATTCATCTTGAATTATTTAATCTGAAATGGTTAATTCCATACAAAGCCAAGGCAGATTCCTGCTCTGTTCTGATAAATACTTTATTGCGTTTCCTAAATCGAAAACAGGCAGCGAGAAAAAAAAAAAAAAAAAAGGGATGAGGTTGGGAAAAAAAAAACTTTTGCCGTTTCTTCTGCTTCATGTCAGAAGGTGTAAAATGCTTTCATGGTTTCCTTAAACAGTTGACGTTAATGAAAATGTTGTCCTCTCCTGCTTTAGTTTACTTCTGTTTACCATTATCGGTCGCACGGATAACCAGCGAAGCGGCTAAAGATGTGACACCTATTTAAGATTACTTAAGAGGTTTTATGAAGCATTCAGTGCGTGTTGGATTTTCTGGCGGTCCCAGGCTGACAAAGTCAAAAGCGCCCTAATGAAAAGGGACGCATCGCTGATTGCAGCTATATCTGGAACCGAGGTGGATGTGGCATCGATTTAACAATTTAGCAGCACCCTCCTCTGTGTGTTTCCATTAGTCACGGCTGAATACCACCCACTTTCCCGCTTTCATTGCCTGAAAACACACACACACACACGCACGCACGGAAACAAACACTCGCACACACGTGAAACTGCTGAGGTGCTCTCAACCATCCTTGACCAAGATGCGCACGATTTAAGCCGATACCAGCGGTCCTGGCGAGGTGGTCAGCTGATATAAGGACACTAGGAGAACGTTGCCATGCTGCTGAATACACCTTTTATTTTTGTGACTCAGTGAATGTGCAGGCTATAGTGCAAGTATACAATATTGTGTTGATTTTTTTTTTTTAAACATGTGTGAAATGTACATCTTCACTGCATGTACATTTGTGTTAACCCAGATACCAAAACTTCATTTTTTTTTTTTTTTTTAATTGACCACTGTGAAACTCCTGTTCAACCAAAGGGTTTAAACCATATCTGTCAAACCTGCTTTAATGTTAAAGTGACCGGGATGGTTCTAACAAATCCTCTAGTTAAAGCATGAAGAATTAACATTTCCCCCCCCAAAGTCACCAGGAGCTTTTGGGTTACATTAAAAAAAAACAAAAAACGAAACAAGCAAAACTTTTAAATATGGTTTAAACACCTTAAATACAATTTCGCTAGTGAAAACACAAGTAAGTAACCAGCTGCGGTATACCAGGTTTAAATGAACTTATCCTGCAGAGCAAATGTGAACCAGAAAGGTGGTATCTGTATCTGAATAGTAACAATTACATTTGTGCCTGCAGCCGATTATGGATTTCAGAGATCAATAAGCCTACTTAAAGGTGTAATTCTCAATGAATTGTTAACCATCGCCTCTCAAACTCAGTATTTACCACCCTGGGGGAACACGTCTTAGACCTTTTATAAGACCAGATGAAGCTAAAAAAGGTTTAAAAATCAGCCTTCTTTCTTAATAAACATATAAATAATTTGAAGGTGGTCTTTTAGTTGGATCTCCTGTTAAAAGGAAATGCAATGACTTTCACCAGCCCCACATCGTCCGTCTCATCCTAGAACCAAGAGTGTAATGTTAAAAAAACGTTTTG
This sequence comes from Lagocephalus sceleratus, assembly GCA_911728415.1. Classification (NCBI taxonomy): domain Eukaryota; kingdom Metazoa; phylum Chordata; class Actinopteri; order Tetraodontiformes; family Tetraodontidae; genus Lagocephalus; species Lagocephalus sceleratus. The sequence goes on along the minus strand of CAJVRN010000087.1, from coordinate 6,003,515 downwards.
GTGCTAACCCCTGCCAGCACTCCTTTTGTAAACTCTAAGATCTTTCTGGAAGGGACGCTCGGCAGCCAAGGGGTCAGCGATCGACTTCAAAAAGTCACAACAACAAAATATAGATGTCCAGCAGTCTCCGAGATATTCCTCCGATAAGGTGTTGGTCAAGCTACAAAGGCGCCGCCGGCCTCAGGAGTTCAAAGGGCTGCCCCGGCGTTCTGGTGTCCATCGCGGCGCTGCCGAAGCCTTTCCACGCCTCAGCCGGTCTGTGATGCTGGAGGGGCGGACCGTGAAACACTCCGTCCATCCATTCCCTGAGGGTGGACACCGGCGACTCCTGGCGCCCGTCTCCTTTGGCCAGCGACATGTTTGAGGCGTACGCGGGGGGGGAGGAGCCAGCCGACGACAGCATGCAGGGCGGGTACTCCGCCTGCAGGGCGCCGTCCAGGGACGCGGCGGTGTGAGCGATGGACCAGATTTTGGGCTTGGCCTCGGCCCCTTGAAGGCCCGGGTCGGGGTAGAAGGGCGAGTCCCGCTGGTGGGCGGGGGCGACTTTGGGACGCTCCGGCGACAATCCGTCTTTCTCGCGCGGCGGCTCCGGGAGGCGGCGGCGGCAGCGGCGCGGGAGGGCGGCGGCCTCGCCCGCGCCGCCGCCGTCGTCGTCGTCCCCGGGGAAAAACGGCGGCTTGGGTTCGCAGTCCGAGCCGTCCGACTCGAGCAGGTCGAAGTCCTCGAGGTCGCTCTGCAGGTCCGCGCACGGCCGATCTGCAACGTCAAGAGAGACGGGCGCTCAAGCCTTCGCTCGCGAAGCGAAGGCGGCGACTCGCCGCGCTGCTCACCGGGGAGGTCTCTGTCGTCGCCGCTCGGCTTCTCGGCGTCGTCGCTGTCGTCCTCGCAGCCTCGGTCGTCGGAGGTCTTGCAGGCTCGCGGCGACCACGTCACCTTGTTCTCCTTCTTCAGCCTCCGGCGCGCATTGGCAAACCAAGTGGACACCTGAGCAGGGACGGGCGGGGGACGTCACACAGGTGTGAAGACAGCGCGGGACACGTTTGAGGAAGCTCGGGAGGGCGGCGCTCTGCCGGAGCTGACCTGCGTGAGGGTCATCCTGGTGATGATGGCGAGCATGATCTTCTCTCCCTTGGTGGGGTAAGGGTTCTTCTGGTGCTCCTGGAGCCAGGCCTTCAAGGTGCTGGTGGTCTCTCTGGTGGCATTTTTCCGACGGGAAGCGCCGTCGGAGCAAGAATAGCTGAGGGTGGCAACAGACCAAAGTGAGCACGTCATCCTCGCACATCCACGAGTCCTACACGATACCTTCACGTGCGAGATGAACCATCTGGAGTTTTTGAAATCTGAGGGAAAATGAGCGCAGCCTGTAACATACCTATGTCTTTCATAGGAATACTGGCCGAATGGATATTCATAGGGATAATAGGCAGACGTCTGAGTTGGTGTCACAGGTCCAGATGAAGCTCTGTCTTTGAGATCTAGTGTCCCCTGAAAAGTTTTAGAAGATGATTCAAGTCCCACAAAAAAAAAAAAAGTCTTACTAGTCGGGAAAGATAGATTATATAGTTTCAGTTATTTTATTACAAATGAAAGACCATAAGGCAAATAAACTTACTCTGGAATAGAGAGCGGTGGCCTCACTGGTGTTATAGTATCCTTGGCTCTTTGAATATGGGCCGCTGTAGACGCCAATGGCGGGGGCGAGCTGGCTTGTGGAGCGCAGCGACGGGTGTGAGGGAGGCGTTCCGGGCTCCAAACAACCGGCCAGGGAGTTGGATGTCATCAGGAACTGTGTCAAGCACGATAAAAAAAAAGAGACTGAATGTGTCACTACGAAAGTCCAGTTCTCTCGGGGATTGCGTTGTTCTGTTTGATTTTCATCCCGCCACAAAACGAACGATTTCAGTTAAATCTAAGAGAATAAAGTTTAAAAAAATCCTCTCAGAACATTGTCGTGATAGTCGTCTTAAAAAAGGGAATATAGGTTGTTCTTGTGAGAGTGTTGAAGTCGCCACGGGAAAATAAAAGATGTGTTAAAATGCGGACAGTACCTGCGGAGTGGTGGAGTAAGAGTATCCCAGCGGAGAGTAAGCCATGGCTCCAGGACCATCAAGAACTGGGCGACATCCAACAATAACCGCGCCAAGGGTACACTTTTGCTGGCACTGGTCGGGAGCTGATGTGCCGGAAAAAACTTTCAGAATTCAGATATTGTATCTAGAATCTACCGCCGTCTCCAAACAAGGACGCGCAGACAGTTACGCACGACTTTCATTTTACGCACCGCAAGAAACATTCTTCTTCACTCCAAGTGACCGACAGTGTTTCCCCTCCGCTCCCCTTCGTTCAACCGCCTACCGCGACATTTACGCGTCCTCCGACATCCTAGTACGAGGCGGGTGTGTTTGCGAGCGTGCGTGATCAAAGCGTGCATCTCTCCGCGGTGCGCTCTTTGGTTTTTAAGGCGCGTCTCTCTGACGTCACCCCGGAATCAGCGTACTCGCCCCGATGTTGACACCAAGATGAAGAAACTCATCTAATTAATTCCCAACCGACTTTTAAAGCACCGATGTAGCCCCCCTGGAACTCCCCAGGCGTAATGAGAGCGTGATCAATTCTCCTCTCTAAATAAACACCCACACGGCTGCGCACACACACATACACATACACATACACACTCGCGCAGCGCTATACGGCCGGAAGGGGAATCAGGAACGTGACGCCTTGACATCACATTGACACGAGATGATTGATGACAGCCACCTGATATTAGCATAATCGTTTTGCCCTGTAGTTTAGATAACTTGTCACTGCGGAGAACTCTCACTGTCATCCGCGTATTCATGAGTGGGGGGGATTTCACGTGTCCTCCAAGCAAATTAATCAAAGCGTAAACACTCTTCATTCCCTGGAGTAAGCACCTTTACCAAGCGAATGGCTTGTCATGTATTTAATAATAAAATCAAGCCGTTCCTGGCGAGGAGGAAAGGTTTTTTTCATCCCAAACTACTCTTTCATATCATTTCATTTCATATTCTGAGCATGTGTATGATAAATGACTTTGCACCTACGTTCAACTCTCAGACGTTATAAGGTAAATTTGCAAGGTAACATAAAGTGTACTGCAAATATTTCAGTACTGTATATTTCTGTGTGGAAGTAACTTCAATGGGAGTTTTCTGAGTCTGGAAATGACATTTTTATTAAATTAGACTGTCACTTTGGCTGAGATTTGACCATAGATTAATGTTTGATTTAGCCAATAAAAACCCATTTGGGATGAACTCCAGCACCTCCCACACTCCTGATTAGAGGAGGATAAAGTGGATAAATGGGAGAGTCCAAAACCGACTCATCCTTATAAGTTGCATTTAGATTTTAACATATCTATGTGTTACAAACAACATGCTGAACATGCTTGCTGAATATACCTGACACAATTGTTACTATGGCGATGAATGAAGCCAATAATAAAAATTCAGGGTTTAACCACAAAATCAAATGGTGATGTTTGTAATAAACAAACAAGGTTAAAAACTGTACTTTCATGATATTCAACTAGATTACATGTGCTGTGGGTGAAAATGTTACTTATATGTTTGAACTTGTACTTTGACTTGGTCGTAAACTGTCCTTTTTGAGTCTCATGCACACATCAAGATTGATTTAAAGTTCATTTTGTGTTCATTAAGTCCAATATTCACTTTTTCTTTAACAGTGTTTTTTTTCCTTTGGTTAATGTAGGTGCTTTCTCTACTATATTTGGGTTGTTTTCAGGCTGACTCTTCCACAGCCTACACCCTCACGTTGTTACACTGGTGCAGTCTTTCCAAGGGGACACCTCATGGAAAACAACAATCATGGAGATAAAAGCACATCAGCGAGCACATCTGCATCTTAACAATGACCCTTTTTCCAGTCTCAATAATTAACATATATTGGAAGGGATTCACGTAATTTAAATGGATAAATGCAGAGAGAAGTCAACAAGAAGAAAGTTGCATTAAAAATTAGCAAGCCCACATGAGGAAAAGAAAAGGAGGAAAAACCGAAGGAGGCAAACTCAGGGAGTGAGGGGGAAAAAAATCATTAATAGTCAGGGGATCTGAAATGGAGCGAGGGGATGTGGAGGGGTAAAAGGACAAAATATTCCCAGTGCAGCCAGAGTAGCGCTGGAACAACAGAGTTGCATCGCCAGAAAGCATCTCCGGCCTCTCCGGGGAGAACGCATCTGTGTACCAGCACTTGACTGACATTCCATTTGTCCTGTGAAAGGTGCTCATCCGCCGAACACGCTCCGACTGTCGCTCCCTCATCTGTGGTCAAAGCTTCGCAGATGAAGTTATCTCCTCATGCCGCCGTTCCACGGCTCTACACAAAACACACATCAGTCACAGAGAAGGGCAATTTGTTTGGCCTCTGACAATGAACACGGCGGTATTTAATCTTGGCTTTATGTAGTTTATGGAGAAAGTAAGTTGTGAGATGTAGATGAATAAGAGGGTTGAGGGTTTCCATCTGAATTTAAATAGAACAAATGTAAAGAATGCAATTCAGATGGAGATGGATAGATTATGTTATTTCCTTCTTTCTGAATATTCAATAGGCTACTTATATATTAATATACGGTGCGTTTATAAATTCATGAAATTCCTCCAGTATATATTTCTTAAGGCTCTGGGTTCGTTAGACCGTGATTACATCGTTCTGATCCTGCTCCCCCAGCATCAATCATTCATTCAAGATGCTCCACAAAAAAAAAAGAAAGGAAACACATTCTTATTCTCTGCATCCTGCACCCAGCGCAAGCTATTATGCAGGAGGTGGGGCGTGGAGTTAATGACAGAAGCATGTTAATGTGGGACGAAGAAGACAGCGAGGCGGCGCAGAAAGTGTTTGGAAGGGAGGCCCAAACAACTCCGATTACAAGTTCCTTCAATCACAGCGCCACATTTGAATATTTTCCACCTTAAAATCTGAAATCTATACAATTTTAATTGCTTTTTAACATGTAGATGCTTTTTGAGCCTTCTTGTTGGATTAGGCTTTTTTTATTCCCCGCGACCAACAAAACATTAGTGAGTTGTTCAGAAACAGCCAAGTCAAAATTTGAGGGCTTCAAACCCACAACATGAACACATTGGGAGCTATAAGATACTGATCATGGTGATATTAGTGATCATGTGATCATGGTGATATTAGTGATCATGTGATCATGGTGATATTAGTGATCATGTGATCATGGTGATATTAGTGATCACATGGTCATGGTGATGACATGAAAAGGTAAAGGTCCAGGATGAGATCTTTATTGGCCACAGCATTCAACCCGCCCCTCTGGAGCAGGGGCTGCTGGTGTGCAGCACCCAGGGACCAGGTCAACAGCCTGAACCCGTGCCTTTGTCCTGCTTTTTGTGAGAACGAGCATATATGCAGAGAAGATCCAGCTCAGAGAGATCCTGATTCAACTGCAGAGTGTGTAGGATAGACCTGCATTATATATGCAAGAAGGAGGTGTCAGGCAGGATGATGTAGCTCGTTGTCGTTTAGCAACGACTGAGACCCACGTGAAGGTGTGACTGATGCTTTATTTCCTCCTTATGTTGTGTCCTTGTATCTGGTTTACCCACACTGTAATGTAAAGCTCATTATGTTCTCCAGAGGTCAGCAAGTTAATGGCTACTTTGGTACCTTCCCAACATCTGACAGTCGGCCTCAAACTGAACCAAATCGTGCTGTTCACTGTTAAAGTGCAGCAGTAAGTTATAAATCTAATAAAAAAGCATGCCCCTGAAATCATGAGAGTTTATAAGATGACATATTATTTCATGCAGCATGTGGCACTGCTCACCTCAGCGAGGGGTAAGGGTTAGGGAGGCCTAAATGAAGGTGTACACCCTTTATGGAAAGCTAATCCATCCAAGTGAGTCTGCATGATTGGACTGGCCAGATAGGAGAGTTCTGTTGACCTATGGACCTGGGAGTGTTCAAGCTTCTGTCCAGTAGGAAACTAAGCTCAGAGAAGAAAAGGCCACGAGCGATGAATGGATCATGAGGAAGAGAGGGGGTAGCCCGTCCTATCCATCACGGCCAAGAGTCGACAGCGGGTCGCTGCTTGTTCGGCACGATACCACCGCCCAAGTACAAGTGCAAACCAGGCTTGATCTGATCCACAAACAAGGTTGCCAACACCAAGTGCCTGTCTGACCACTGAGCAGGAGCCATGCTATCTGCCGCTCTTCAGCTCACATCTAATAAGAGCTTGATGGGAGATCTGGATCTGCTGAGCTCCAAGTGGGATACTATAAATGCCCTGGTCTTCCTCATCAATGATGTAGGATATGAGAACAGAGACAAGCTAACCCTCTTAGCTGCTCTGTGTGTGTGTGTGTGTGTGTGTGTGTGTGTGTGTGTGTGTGTGTGTGTGTGTGTGTGTGTGTGTAAGGTGGCCAGAGATGGAGAGAGGGAGACAGGGTTAGGCTACAGGCAGCTCTTAAGAGTGTGTACAGTTTGCGTTGAGCCCTGAGAGGCTAGCCGTATTCCTCCCCATCGCTTCCACTTCATTACTCCGGGAGAGCGGACATACATTATTCAGCTCTTCAAGCCTCAGTCCGCAGGGACCGATAGAGCCTTTAACAAACACTTTAACCTCAACTCTCGCACTGATCTTCTGTCTGCTACATTATCTGTTTATCTCCTCATTCCTCGGGTGTTTTCACACTTTCTTTTTGGGTGTCTGGCCACATTATCATTTGAATTCAGCTTATCTTGGGGTTGTAGTTTAGATGTTTTCCCCTGTAGTTACATTTAATTCTCTGAATCACTAGAAAAAAAGATACAGATTGGACTTAATATAAAATAAACATTTAAATAAATTAAACGTATAAATCATTTTCTTGAGTCTTGAAGTAATCTTGATAAGGATAATCTGTCTGTTTGTTCAGTCTGGGGATGTTTTAATCCAAAGAGTTAAAAACACCACACAGATAGACACAGATATCCTTCAAAATCCATGCTGTGACATTAGCTGCTATAGGGTCTTCTGATGGATTTTTCTTTGGTAACCTTGTTAGAAAGCAGTTCTATAAAGACAACAATCCATGAATGTTCTAGATTTCAGCGCTGTAATAATGAGCCCCTGTTGGTGCTAAACACATTTTGGAGAATGTTTGTTTTTATCTGACATGAAAGAATAATGATGGCAGTTATATGGTTTATTCCTCTGAATGCATTCTATTTTTGCCGTTAAAGCTTTGAGAAGGTGATATTTACTCCCCTTTCACAGCTTCATATTTATCAAAGGAAATAGCACTTTATTGATCCCAAGGGGTAAATTCCCAGTTTTCCCAGAAGAACGTAAATTAGGCTAATCAAGAGTACCTGCTTCTCTATCAGCACTGCATCAATAATTATCCACTAATGAGAGGAGGATTTTCCTCAGATGACCTGATGCTGATAATGCTGCTTTTGTGCTTTGTGTATTTTTTTAAATAACAAAACCAGTAATAAAGATATTTAAAAATGCGGTCATGTAGGACATGCAGGTATGATACATTTAACATCTCATATGAAGGTTTTGTTAGCGACAGAGTGTTGAATCTGGAGATGAAATATTTTAGGGTTAAATGTGGAAACTGGAGCCCAAACCCCCTCAACCAGCCTTTCAAGCGTGCTGCACTGCCTTAGACTTCAAGTGCCATCATCTGGTACCACGGAGAACTGCAACATTTCCAGTGTGTGTGTGTGTGTGTGTGTGTGTGTGTGTGTGTGTGTGTGTGTTGTGTGTGTGTGTGTGTGTGTCCAACCGTCTCAATTTGCAGCGATCTGAGCGGGGGCCAAGAGGTCAGCGACTTTTGTAACTGAGCAAGGACGGTGGAGCAGTCTCGGCGTCTGCAGGCAAACGTCCAAGTGCAGCTCCAGATCTCATGTTGTGACTCAGCCTGGACCTCCCAGGCACCACTGGCCACCAGTAACGTCCAGCTCATCAACATCAACATCAGCTGCAGTGGGATATTTTGTCTTTATCTACTACATGGACCGGGATGTTCTTCTTGATTATATAATGTTACTTATTGGCTCACAGTGGAAATGAGTTAGTGTGGACTAAATGATGGGCCCTTCATCACTCTAACATCTGATCTCCTGATGCCTCAGCGCAAAGTATTAATCCACACCAAATTATTGAAGACTCCTGCTAGTTGGGTGACAGAGCCGCATGTGATAGCAGTCGATTAAGTGCTTCTTTGTGGAACACTGACGCTCCCTGGAGACCGGCGGGGGCAATAATTTCCTCAGATTGCTCCTGTGGGAGCGAGGCTGCTGGTTTTCTGTGTCCACTCCAATCACGTCACTAATGGAGAGGTGGGTAAAGCATCTGTGACAGTGGGAAACGAGATCTCCACTCCCCGAGCGCGTGTGTGTGTGTGTGTGTGTGTGTGTGTGTGTGTGTGTGTCCATGCAAAGGGAAAGAAGAAACCTGCCAACTGTTTATCTGCAAGGACACACACACGCACACACACACACACACACACACACACACACACGCACACACATCTAAGAGGGGAAACAAGCTGGATGGGGTTAATATACTCCATTAAGCTCTATTACCCTAAATGACTTGGGCAGATGAATGAATCCTGTTTGTGTGTGGCTGTGTGTGTGTGTGCGTGTGCGTGTGTGTGTGTGTTGCATGCATATCATGTGTAATTACAGTGTAGAGATATGTGACTAAGTCATCTGTCATTATCAGCAGAGCAATAGATGGTTTCCTTATTTGTTGTTTATTACTGAAGGTTGGGTTTAAAAAAGTAGAACAACCTAATGCACTTTTCCCATTAATATGATGGTATTTACAACAGAATCGAGAAAAGTTATTTCAAAACAAAAAAAAATGAAGTAAACAGTTCTCTCAAATGATTGAATTATACGTCTGTGGTTCTGTTAAAATAGATCGTGAACAAAGTACAATGATGATTTCTTTTCTTCTCATTTTCCCCATCTCATAAGTGTGTACCTGCAGCAGTCTGGTAAATTCATACACGCCCATAAACAACGTGAGGACAGGCATCGGTTAATCACAAATTCATGGCATAAATGAGATTGTGGATGAGCTCGAACACACCACTAATGTGTGATGGACAAAGACGCAGTGAGCCCTCCAGACCCCCCCCCACACACACACACACACACACCCCGTGAGTTGCCACGCTGTAACAAACCAGTCGATAAACATTGTTTCAAAATGGCTGAAAGGAGCCAGCGATGCGAACACTCGGCCACGAACCCGCCCTAATCTGCTTCTTCCCTTCAGATTACTGCTGTGAATGAGCGGACAACAAGAGAGCAGACTTATCGCACCCACCCTTTCACCGCGTTTGCTGTGTGTATTTCCCCTGTATATTAAATTTGCCTCCCTCAAAAAGCGTCGCCGGTGTTTGCGGTTCGTCTGTGCGGCGCCAGCAGCTGCAGCGCCACAATAAACGCCGGCTGAGCGGCAGAAACCGGGTAAAGTCGGAACAGCGGTGCTTGTTGAATTACCCATGAGTTTTGATACTTTGCTTTTGTGTAAATGCTTAATTCCGTTAATCCCTGTGGAAGAACAGTGAATGGGCTAAATTCCCTATGATATCTTGTCTAGTCTAAACGTTTGCTCACATATGTATACACTGGCTACAGAAAATTATTCTTTTGACAACATTACAACAGATTTAACCCAGTGCCCCGCTTATCCTGCAATAACATGCATTAAGCTTCATTGCTCTGGGAGGTACATTTCCATTTCAAATTGCGGATGGACACACACACACACACACTGAGCACGATAATTTGTTAATAGCGCTAATTACTGTTTGTTGTCGTCAGTCATGGCACTCTCCCTCAGATCCGGTAAATCCATTAAAAATTCCAGAAATATGAACTGGCCTGTTCATCACTTCATCCCCGCAGCCTTTATCTGTGCATCGGGCCTTTTCTTCACCCGGCCCCTCGAGGTCAAGCTCTGTAAAGCCTATTTGGCGATCAAACACCGCACCTCCCTAACCCCCTTTTTTTTGGGCTTCATTCTTTGTGGGCGCTCCTCTCTTGCCCCCCGTTTTTTTCTTCCCCCGGCCCTTTCTCCGCCTCGCTGTGTCTCTTTCTGTCCGACTGGCCCTCTCAGTGGGGCTATAGAGCTCCAACTTGTCTACATTTACCCCCTGCGTTGGCTGCCCGATGGGTCCGGTGCGCTGAGAGTCCCTCCTTTCACTCGGCGATATTCACCCCGGAGTCTCTGTTTTCTCAACCTCTGACCCCAGGCCATGGCAACAGGGGCAGGAATGTCAGGAGTGATTGGCAGGATAAAGAGTGCAGCCGCTCTCTCCCGCACAAGCGGATTTGAGACATTTTCAGCGTCAAACAATGGCGGATTTGGGCTTGATTGGATCAATGATGAGCTGATGACTGTCAAAAGAGCACGTCGTCTTTACATAAGCCTGATTATCTCTGTGTGCTGGAGTAGAAGGGCTAACCACTGTAGCTGGAAAGCTCACCCCCATGCAGAGAGCCTCGGTAAAAAGGGATAGACCTACACATGAGGGCCCAAGGCCTCCGAGCCCGGGCCTCTCTCATCCACTGGGGGCCTTTAACAAATCTTTTCAGGCGATCTGGGGCCTCATATACACGGCCGTAATCACAGGAGGACGGCTGAGGGCGGGAGTGTGTGCAGGGGATGGCACATGGAGAAAAATCATTGTTCCGTCCCCGAACGACCCATCAAGATGGGCCGAGAGGCGGTGAAAGGGGCAGTGAATGATGCGGAGAAAGAAAGTGAGGCGCTGACAGAAAAGAGCAATGGGACAGGCAAATCAAAGACAAATCCCCTCCATAATCTACCTCTTTAATAAGGATTAGGACCCAGCAAAGGGCCTATATGAGAATACCAAAGCAGCAATGAAGACTCTATTCACACTGAGTGTTTGAGGGGCTGATAAGTCTCTAAAAAAGTCCACAAAGAGAGTTTTCCAGAAGCATTAGTGGAGGTTGTACCCACTTTTAGCTTTTTACAGCCTGTACCAGGTCTATTTTTGAAAAGTTGCACAGCAGCTTGGGCGACAAACAACCAGCAGGAAGCACCGACTTGAAACTCTGAAGAAGTTTCCGCCACCGTTCGCCAGAAAAAGACTAATCATAAATTGGATCTGCTCGCTTTTTCTTTTTTTTTTTCCCAGCCCTCTCACTACAAAACATGTTTTGGGCACACTCTGTGACTAATTAAACGGCGTTTTGATGTCATTTTCAGCCCCATCATGCTAAGCTCACTGATACATCCAAGTTTGAAAGAATAACATATTGTTTGGGTACTTGGAAGAACAGTAGCCTGGTCTGGCTGGAATGAAGTGTAGAAAAAGTGAAGAGTGCTTATGAGAAAGCGTGGCTGATATTCTGCTCAGTGGTGGCGGTGGCAGTCTGTCAGAGCTGGCACGGGAAGTGAAAATGGCCTCAAGTATCTGGCTCCAATCCATGTTGTTCTCACATCAATGATAGCTCTCACTGCATCATCTCTCTCTCTCTCTCTGTCTCTGTCTCCCTCTCTCTCTCTCTCCCCCAGTTGCTTTTGAGTTTGCTCTCTCTGTTGTCTTCTGTCATTTCATAGATGAATGATGGATTCATGGGTCCAGAAATTTTACTGCAGTACCTACACAAAAGGTATACCTCATTCCAAGCAATATTTTCAGGCTATGGTTCATCCTTTTAAAATACGTTTTCAATCTTTACAAATAAAAAAAAAAATTCTCATTATTAATTGTGCCAGGTCAACTAAACGATAAATACGAAGTCTGGGAATGGATCTTAGCTTAGCATTGCTCAAACATTTAGATTCACTCAGGCGAATTTGTTGAAAATTATAGTTTGCATTGAAGGCCTTCTTTCGACAAACTAAATAGATCATAAATTATTATTCTTTTATTATAACAATCTATTCATTTGTGTCATGAAGGTGATTTTGTAAGAAAATGTTTGAGCGATCCTTGCCCGGAAAGGTGAGGCTGAAAGGTCAAATGTGTGACCTTTGGATGACCCAAAGGTCACACATTTGACCTTTCAGCCTCTGAGCATCGCATCACTATTTGATGATTTGAAAAAGATTATCTTGAAAAAGATAAGCACCATTGTAAAAGAAACCAAATAAAAAGTGGAGCAAATTGGTGTTTCTGGCTGATTTAGATGTGCTCACTTCCTGCCTCCTCTGGACCAACCACGCTACCATAATCCTCAAACGTGATTAAGGTCATTAATGACAGGACTGGTGTTCCACATGACCCTTCTGCTCCATCTGAGGGTGAGGTAGCAGCACTGAGTCCATCCTCAGGTGCTTGTTGTGCTTCTCATCCATAAACCTGCCAACCTGTTAGTGCTCGTTCTTGAGGCTTCCTGCTGAGTCATGAGTTGACCCAGTTGGTGACGCTGGCTGCTGCATGCAATTCATCACCCAGCTTGGATTCAGAACCAGCATCCAGGTTTGACATTTCCAAGAAGTTTAAGCTGGAGCAGGACCAGTAAAATGATTGCATTGATGCTAGACCAGGCCGTGTTCCCTTTGGTTGGGGGGGGGCAAAAGCAAGCCTAAACCTAAACACAAGCAGCCTCTAAAAAATTAGAATAGTTTCTTTACCATCAAATTTAAGTTGGGCAGGATTCTGAGGATCCACAGGTCCATTTAGATGCACTGAAGTGTTGCTAATGTTTAGAGTCCATCTTTAAAAGAAACTTCCACCACAGCCCTTTTCTGTATAAACACAATCCATCACTGGACGTCTGAAGCTTATGGATGGTTCAGAGTGATGCACAGAGCCCCCTCTCTCCCTCCCCACACACACCTCTTTGCTCCTCTCATCCACCTCCCCACGAGCTGCCGCCCCCATACTGGCTGCTGGCCTTTCCTGTCGTCTGATCCATATTTCAGAGGCGGCAGTGGTGGCACATAGGGGGTATAATCCAACTTTAAAGCGGGGAGGCCTGGGCTGAAAGCACAGGCGCGGGTTCACAAGGTCCTGGAAATCTTCAATTTCAATTTCAGCAGCGCTTGCGTTGGCTTCCAAGCCACTGGCATAAGTCTCTGGGTTTTTTGGCGAAGAGAGCACATTTCTGTATGGCCGAGACTTTTTCTTTGCTAATAAGGGCTGACACTGCACACTTTATCTGGCAAGAAGACTGTAAAACAAACTCGACTCAGCAAGTGAGTGGCAAATTAAAAGGTGAATTCAATTTGATTTAATAATAAAGGCTCCCATTTGTGTTGTGGACAGCAAAGCCCTTAATTTCTCACTAAAGGAAAAGTTAAAATGCTTTAGCGCGAGCGTTCAAATCTAATTTAGCAGATTAAATAAATAATAGCATTTTAAATTGGGTAATAGCAACTCGGGGAATTAAATTGGGCTTCTAAATGTTCGAAATCCAAACCATTACTTGAGAATAAGTCTCTGATAACAAATGACTATAATGACATTTATTTAGTTACCAGAAAATATATTCTTTAAAGACAAATTCATATCCCATATTTACAATTCTCAAGGATGTCATTCACACTATAGGAGACAAATAAAAACAGAAGACAAAAGGAAAGATGTGAGCAAATCTGACAACAAAAAAAAAACTCTTTGTCTTGAAGCTAAACAGTAATACTACAACAGGTTTCCCCATTTAAAAAAAATCCTTCATTAAACAGTTCTGCATTAAATAAATGTATTCTTTTTTAATCGCTGTTGTCTTCTCATGATGTTGTTGTCAGGACTCGTGGCGCTGTCTCGTGATGAGGTCTAAAAGAAAACAAAGACATTATAGATGAAATGAAGTCCAATTTATCACTTATGTTATGTATATCTTTTCAAGATTTTTTTATTTTTTGAATGACTATAATCCAAAATCACATTAAACTCCATTTATGCAAATTGACGACCAAAACTAAAGGTGAATTATGCCTCTTTACGCTTCAATGCATTCCTGATGCTGCTATCAGCGCTTTATTTGAAAAACATTAGCTGCATTCAGAGAGGGGGCGTGAATAAACGGAGGGAGATTATTTAAATGACACAGTTGGCGATAGCTCAGTGTGGGGGACCCCGCAGGATATATCAGACCGCTGCCTGACGAGGCGTTATAGTGAAGACGCGGCCCCGTGATTTATGTTGCGAGTCCTGCCCAGTTGGGCGGAACAGTGTTTACTTCTACTTTATGCCTCATTGGGCAGAATTTTTTGAAAACGGCGTTGATCGTGTCATCGTGCCAAATTGATTTGGTTACCTGTCAGTGATCAGCTGAAACGGGGACTTCAGGGAGTCGTTTCTGTGCTCGGAGTCTTCTGTAAAAAAAACATGAAAATAAATAAATAAAAGTCGATAAATAACGAGCACGGTACAGATATTCACGCTTTAGCCGTGAAATTGCGTTTATGTAATGATCATGTGCTGTTTGTACGGCTGCGTGGTTAAATGAGGTCCATACCGTCTCTTTTGGGGCTCAAACTGCCCGACGACTCCACGTCACTGTCATCCTCCGTGCCCGAGTAGCCGGACACCGCCGCTGCCGCCCGTGCGTCATGACGCGCGACCGGCACGGCGCCGTGCGGAGCCAGGTGTCCTGGAGGCGCCCCCCCGAGCAACGACCGCATGTTCAAAAGAGAGTTGGCGTTCAGAAAAGCTGCGTTCGCCCAGTTGTGCAATTTGCCAATCTGGCACGTGTAAATCCCATGACCCGGGATCAGCGCCGGGTGGCCGGCGGAGGCCAGCGCCGGGTGGTGCGCATGGGCCGCGGGAGGAAGTTTGTGAGAGTTGTCCGGAGCCGTGGCGGTCTCAGCCAGGGACCAGATTTTGGGTTTGTTTTGCTGCGGTCTCTGGCACTCCTGTCTGCCGGTAGAATGATCCAGTTTGACAACGGGCGATCTATTGAGAGAAACAGACGCCTGGATCCCTCTGAGGCCCTCCGCGGAGAGCGTCCTGCTGCCGTCCGAACTCTTCTGCTCCGAGGCCTGCTCCTTGGCGCCGGGGTCCGTCTCTCCCTCATCCTTGCCGCTGCTCTGCTCGCCGGCTCGCTGATCTTCGGGTCTCTCGATATCGACCGTCTCCAGATCGATCTCCTCCTCGTCTTCGTCGTCGCTGCCGTTCTTGCCGTGCTCGTCCTCGTTGTCGCTGCTGAAGATGCGGCCGTCACGGTCCTCGGCGCTGCGGCCCCAAGTCACCTTGTTCTCCTTCTTCAGGCGTCTGCGCGCGTTCGCGAACCACGTTGACACCTGTGAAAATAATATTGTGTCCATGAGTATATAGAATAAATTAATATCGGAAATATTGATGTAAAAAAAAATCGCAGCTCATCGTTCTATTTTAAAAATAAAGTATTGATAAAAGAATCCGAAAATAAAGCATAAAATCACTACTTCACAGTCGGACAAATATCAAATTGATCATGTAAAATATGGAAAAAGAAGAAAGCAATGTTCACTGGATCAGACAGAACCCACCTGTGTGAGTGTCATGCGGGTGATGATGGCGAGCATGATCTTCTCTCCTTTGGTGGGGTAAGGGTTCTTCTGGTGCTCCTGCAGCCAGGCCTTCAGCGTGCTGGTGGTCTCTCTGGTGGCCGCCTTGGCCCTCGACGGGTCCCCGTACGGATACTGGCCGTACGGGTAAAAGCCCTGGGCGGCGTGGACGGGCAGAGAGGCCGGGTGAGACCCGGGGCTGTCCTTCAGCTCATACTGGGAACTCTGTCAGTGTTTCAGGAGCAAAGGTGGCAACTTCATGAGTGACATGACGTGATTTCTTTTTTTTTCTGGGCCAAGTTCACAAACGTGCAAAATTTAAATATTGAATTGATATATATTTTAAGCAACCGAAGACTTTAAGTTAGAAGTTAAAAGAAGAGATACAAATTAAAGGTTATAAAAGTTACAAATCCGGCCATTTTAGTTACAATTTAAATAGGATATTAGGTTATTCTTATAAAACCATGTTTTTAAATATACAGCAAGAAGAATAAAAAAAATAATTATAGTAGCATTTTCAAAAAAATGTCCCTACTTTGTTAATTATTTACAAAATGTTTCTTGGAAAATATCTTCCAACAAGACGTGTTTTTTAAATTAATATTCCATGTGCAATCATTTTCCAACAAAGTTTGTCTCGATCGTTTAAAATTAAACGAAAGTGATCAAATGTTCCAGCAATAATATTCCTAAATACTCGTAAAACCGTAAATATCAAAACGAATCTCTGTGCTGCTCTTAAATCCTTCCACTGTTGCGTAATTGCGCGTTGCTTCCCGCTAAGCAGAACTCTTTGAGGGTCCATCACCTGCAGAATTAAGCACTCACCATCTGGGAGATGAGGGCGAGGTCTGTGGCTCCGCTGTACGGCAGAAAGGCACTGTAGTTATGAGGCGACCACGGGCTCCCGTACATCCCCAGCATCGAGCCCACAGCCGCGGCGGCGGCGGGCGAGTTGACGGCTCCGTCGGCGCCTCCGTCGCGGGCAGAGGCCGGCCGATCGCCACCGTAGACCTCGTGAGAGGCACCGAGGAACTGGGGGTACCCCAGCTGAGGGAAAGACATGTCCGCAGAGCTGCGTAAGGCGAATCTCTCAGAAGTCAGAGCCGTTGAAGACGAGAAGAGGCGGGAGTGTTATGGAAAAAAAAAAAAAAAAAAAAAAAAAAAACAGGGAAAAAAAAATAAAACAAATCCACAAAAAGAAGTAAAAGACGATAACGGGGGTGGTCTGGATCACCCCTTGCAGAAATGTCAGGCTTCTCCACGTCCGCGGGTCCGTGGTTGTCTCACAAACGCACTTTGGCACCTGGAGTGACGCGCGCGTCTGGCCGCAGGAGCTTCTGGATGTGAAGCTGACTGACTGATTGGCAGCCTACTTAAGCACCAAGCTCCTCCTCTGCCCGGGGCAGGCGATTAGTGCATTGGTTAGCCCAGGTCGGCTGCGTGTGCGTGTGCGTGCGCGTGTGACAGAACGCGTGTGATCTCATGTGTTGCTAAACTCCGTGCGCGCAATAAAAAGAAAGTTATCTTTATCGATATTCTTTTTTTTAATTATTGTCTCTTGGCGAAACTGAGGCTTTATTTATTTTATTCGACAATTTACGCGACTCTAAACCGCCGTTAATTGTTGATAAATCAATAATGAGGGTGTTTGTTTGACAGGTGATCCGGAGCGTATGCCGGGGCTTTTCTGGCCGGCAGATGGACCGGCAGGCGTCGATGTGCTCGGCCGGTTTTCAGAGGAATGTCCGCGATTATCGACGGAAGTCATCGGAGCATATTTTGTGGACGGAGCCGAAGATGGCAGCAGGTAATTACAGAGATCCGCTCGGATAAGAGATGACGGCGATACGGGCGCGCACACGGGAGCCGTGGAGTGGAAAATGACAGATGTCGGAGAAGAATGGGACTACTGTACTCCGCCAGGGCCTGGGCAGATAATGAGCGGCGATGGTGGCATATGTGGGTAAACACGAGTGTGTGTAAGAGTTAAAAACATATATATTTCCAAGATAAATTGTGTGAGTGCGATGACGGACGCGGAGTGACAATCTGTCACTATATTGTGAATTTTAATTTTCTCCTTTGGCACACACACACACATGCATACACACACACACACATTAACGCACGGATGGACACATGCACACATTTGGGCAGTGCTAATGAGGTTGAGCACCCAGCGCCCTGCGTGGTGGCCCTGTGGCCCTCCTGGCTTCCCTCAGAGGTTAACTGTGTAATTACTCCATCTCCATAAATACAGATTCATCATTTCACACCAGAGCCCCTGATGAATTACGCCGAAGCGAGAGGAGAGGAGAGGCCGATGCTGGTGGGAGGCAAGGAGGGAGGGCCGATTTAATGATTTAATTACAGTGCTTAAATCGCACTCTGGCTAAGTGATGGTCCTCTGTCTCTCCCGCCGTCCTTTCGCTGGCGCTGGCACCTTAAGGGCTTTACTCATGAATCTCAAAGCTGTTTTCCTAAACACATATTATGATGAGCACCGCCGCCACTGATGCTGCCTCGTGCACACGTGTGTGTCTGTGTGTGCGTGTGTGTGTGAGAGAGAGAGACAGAGAGAGAGAGAGAGAGAGAGAGGATGCTTAATCTCCATGGCATTTTAAATGGCATTCATGGAGAGCGACTCTATCCTCATTGCCAAGGTAAATGGAGCCAGGGGACTCTCCATTTCAGCTCGATAAAAGAGCAATGTTAAAGACCCTCACTATTTCTCCCTCTCTCTCCCTCTCTCTCTGTCTCTCCCTCCCCGTCATTTCTCACTTAAAATTAATGTTTTTCTCATGACAGGGGAGGGAAACCAGACATATCCACCATCTAACAGGATAATATAGCCCCATTCACCACCTCCACCGCCTCCTCCCTCCCTCTTTCCCTCTCTCTCTCTCCCCTCTCTCTCTCTCTCTCCTTTGTAGCTGCCTGATTTCCATAGTGTCTCTGTGGAGAGGCAGTTAATGAATTCCTCTGAGCTGGAGAAAAGGGGGTAGAATGGTTTGGCGGTTTAGAGAGAGAAAGAGGCAGGGATAGGGGGAGGAAGGCTTTGAGCTATGCCATTCAACTTCACAGCCTCGGCCTGCTTGTGCATTCACCCCGTGCATGTGTGTGTGTGTGCGTATGTGTGTGTCTTTTAACATGAACCTGCTAAGACTACCAAATATTTAGACTGGCCTCAGACCTTTTTTTTATGGCAATGCTGGATTGAGGGATCTCTGGAGGCAGCTTGACTCTATTTGAATCCCATTCCTGACTATTTGCTCGGCACAGACAAAGGAATAACTTACTGCAGGAAACATCCGAATAAAGTCGCACAATCCACTTGCACTGGACGTTTCCTCCCGGGTAATTTGCAGTGATGTGAACGTCAGCGGGCCCGGAGCTTGATAAAGCTGATTCGGGTTTTGTTTGCTAACTAGTCAACAAAGCAGAGCAGTAATGTGACCGCAAATAATTAGCTTGAGTGTCACTAATTCAGATATTCCAATGCTGTGTGGGGAAATTAGCATTTCTATCAATTATACATAATATTAACACACTAGAAAGAAGTATTTTTTGGGGATTTTTCTGCAAGAATTATTGTTTTGTGATTCTGTAGCTGTCAATAAAGATACAAGGGGGCTAATATATTTCTATATATGAAGTGTGAAGTGTGCACAAGTGACCACTAAATCACTTTTTAGGGTTATATTAATGAATGCATATTGCATTTATCATTTTGAATAGATCTAAATTAATGCAAGTAAACATCACACCTTTGTAAAAATATATCGTGTATTAATTAAAGAAAAAACCATCCACATGGTATCACATTTTTGCACCTCAGCTATGACAACTGTGGCCAAAAGCATGCCAATAAAAGGTGCCCCCCCCCCGCCCCCAGCACCACATTTCTGCTGTCTTCCACATGCTTTGTGGTCAGTTTCCAGGATAACAGATAAAGAACAAAAATCCTGTCGTCATCTACCCGACAGCAAAGATAAGCGCTGACGGATTCATCTGTGACCCCGAAGCTGAAGCGCTCGTCGGCCAACCTGCCCGAGGTAAAACATCCAGCTCCTCAAAGTTTTATCACCCCCCCCCCCACCCTCTCCCTCTGCTCATTATATTATCATCACTGGCACCTTCTTGAATCCCCACGATATCTGCCACTGATGGTTTATATCACCTTTCACACGTGCGCCCGTGTTCCCTGTCAGCCTCTCACCTGGAGATGGATTGTGTTGTGACACTTGAACATTCTGACCCAGAGGGGAAACGCCGGACAAAGAGCCTCTCATTAGCAATTAACGGGTGTGCCAGTGTTTATTTGTTAAGAGCCCCTTTAGAAGTCCACTGGAACTCATTTACAGTGGATGGGGCTGATAACAGACCCTGACCTCCAGAGCGCAGGGGGGGGGGGGTCACTTGAAGACTGTGAAAATTAACCGCATTGTCTCATCGTTTCGCCGACTGCGATCTGAGAGCCGCCGTTAAATACAGTTCCGTCATTCCCCGTAGAGACAGCGATGAAAACAAGCCGTGTTCAACAAGACTGCTGACTGGAAAAAAAAGGTGAATTGCCACCTCCTCCTCTTTACAGAAAGACTTAGTGGGGGGCTTTTCTCATGGACGGCGATCTGATTGTTTTCTAAACGGATTATTAACTCTTTTGTTACAGTAGGGGTCACTTTAATGCTTCTTAGGGCCCATTAGCATTGCTTTAAAGAGCACACATACTCACACACACACACGCACACCCACACACACACACATACACACTGCTGCATTCTAGGATTTGGCGTTTCTTGTCTTTGTTGTTCACAGTGGGAGCGGAATGATACCGTTATAATGCTGTCAAAGACAATACCTCAACTTAAAAGAGGGAGCGCGAGGGAAGGGATGTGTGCATGACTCTGTGTGTGTGTGGGTTGCGATGAAAAGGTGCCCTTAGGAAGACCAGTAAGCTTAATGCAATAGTGCTGACTTCAATGGATGCCTCAAAGAGGAGCGGCATTACGCAGTGCTCTGCACTGAAAATCCCCTACAAGTCCTTGACTGAGGGAAGGATCAGCCCTGCCTTCACTTCAGGTCTGATTGAGAATCAGATTGAAGCTGGTCACCTATGACACGCTGCGTAAATGTGCCTCCGTGCGTAAGAAGTGAATAAAGTGAAAGCTTCGCTTGGAGAAAACGGTCCGGGTCGGAGATTTATGATTCCTAACGATGAGGCGTTTGCTCTTCGGCTCATATTGAATGTGATGCTGGTGATGAGGAGGCCCCAGAGACCCTCAGATCCTGGCTGGGTGCCTCCCATGGCTTTGAGCTCGTGTTCAGGGGAACGGATAAAGAGGGTATCCCTTACAGGCCTGACCTCCAGCCTCCTCCTCCATCAGAGCGAGAGGTCAGAGGTCGGATCAATTGGCTCCCCATGGCCCACTGTCTGCAACCGAGCTTAATCACCTATTAACTGCAAGTGAGACAGATATAGTGAGGGGTTCTGGGCTGAAACCGGAGCTTGTGGCTCACGTATAAGTGGTCCTTGATGAACCCTCATGTCAAACAAAGGCAAATCTATTTCAATAAAATTTTGCTTGACATCTTTAGTGTGCAGCTACATGCGATGCTCAGATGTCAATCCTGAAGTTTTACCCCAACATATTTGGCATCAAATCAAAGCTAACTGAGTCAACATAAATGAATGTAATCACGTATTCACGCAAAATCACAGAAACCACCTTTAATCTGATCTGGAGAGGAGAAGCTTGTGTTTTGAAGTAATAAAGCTCAATCGGGTGTCTTGTCATTTAGTGATAATAAAGAAGCCAAAGGGAGCTAACCCACATTCAACCACACTTAAGTGCCATAAAAAGGATTTCAGTTTAGTTAAATTTACAGGTCAACAAACGCTACAGCGCTTTGCCTCAAATTTGGGCATGATCCCCGCGAAACGGACGCCACCAGCCGCCCTCTACACAACTACATTAGTCTAAAGCAGATACATTTTGACTAAAAAAAATTTTGGGAAGTGTTAAAAAAAACAGGCATTCATGTTTTTGGTGCTACTTTCCCGAAATTATTAAGTACCTCTTGGCTTTCTTTCTCCCCCCTTGTCTTGAGGTTTTGGTAGTCTAAAGCGAGCAGATACGCGAACCTGAACAAACGCCAGGTTTCCTTTTTTTTTTTTTTCGGTACTTTTTCTGGACTTTCACCGCGAGCCAGTTGGGTGTTCTTCCGGCTTTTAAGCTCCATCAACTTCGCTCTAAACCTGCGCAAACCCGACACTCGCTGAAAACATCTCCACCCTGCAGCACGTGTCATCCAAAACCTCTCGCTTAAAGCCTCCATATAACGAGAAAGAGGGAACGATCCGAGCAGTTTAAAACAATACAGCTGTGGGATGACACGGGCAAGAGTGTTTATGTAATACCTACAATGGTTCATATCGATAAATATTTGTTCTGAATCTGGATTATTTCCAGTTTGTGCAGTGACTAATCTGAACACCTGCTGTCTGGAAGGGCTGTCCTGGGTGAATTCCTTTTGGCACGCGGGAAGCAAGAGGCTTTATTTGTTTGTTTGATATACCAATGAGGAGAGAAATGTGGCTAATTATCCTTTGCTAAAGAGCTAAAGCAAAAGAGCACGCGAGTCACGCTTTGCCGAGCGGGTGTCCACGGCGATGGCGCGCCACCGGCTGCAGCCTCGGATTGACGGCTGCTTTGTGAGAAGTTTAAAAAAAAAAAAAAAAAAAAAAAAATAATCCCAAAGAAACAAAGAAACTTTAACCCGAATACACGAGCGCAAACACTTTCAGCACATCAAATTAAAATAAATTGCGAGAGCGAGACAGTGTGGAGAAACATCAATATCAATTACAGTGGAAATACGTAAATGAGAGAGCGTACAGTGACTCAGTGGAGCCCAACAGAAGGCCAGACTGTCACGCATCCGCAAAGACTCAATAACAGAGAGTCTGCCTCGCCGCTGTCTGTCAAACCCTTG
This sequence comes from Lagocephalus sceleratus, assembly GCA_911728415.1. Classification (NCBI taxonomy): domain Eukaryota; kingdom Metazoa; phylum Chordata; class Actinopteri; order Tetraodontiformes; family Tetraodontidae; genus Lagocephalus; species Lagocephalus sceleratus. The sequence continues at coordinate 5,981,008 of CAJVRN010000087.1, read as the reverse complement.
AGAAGCAACAGTGGAGGTGGAGAGCGCGCATTCCTCACGGCGGTTCCAATGCGGCTCGGCCAATTAGCAGCTGAGTGGTTTGTTTAAGTCCAAGCGATGATGAGAAGTTGCGGCTGGGAGGCAGCCCAGTTCATTAAGCGCGGCGTTGTCTGGGGTTTGCTCAGCTTGCGCGGCTTTAACAGCCTCTCAGCGCTTGTTTACCAGCCGCAAATATGACAGACTGTATGTCAATTTGACCGTCTGTTTGTGTGAGTGTGCCTGCGTGGAGGTGATGGAGGAGGTGGCGAGCCGGAGCCCGCGCCTGCGCGCGTGCACGTGTATGGAGGGGGGTCGGTGTGTCTGGGATTTAAGGTTGTGCAGGTTCAGGAGGCGGACACGGTCACACCTGTGCACGAGATGCCGCTCAATCAAAGAGCTGCTGGGAGCTAATTACACCTGCCTGTGTTTGAAACTGTGGCCTCACATGCAGAGTGTTAGGACCGCTCGTGTGTTAATTCACCTCCACGCTGGGTTCACTTGAAATCTTGGTTCAGTTTAGATAACACAACAAAGGACAAACAGCGGCGCATGCGGACTGGTGTCCAAAAAAAAAGCCTGACTAAATGAATGCCGACGGGCCGCGACAAACTGTCGATACCCGATGGGCGGTCACCGAGTGGATGGTAATCCAGGAGGCTGCGTTAAGGTCAGGTCAAAGGACGAGCCACCATCCTTGTCTTTTCTGGCAATGCGTTCAGATCTATTTAAAGTGGAACCATTCTGGGAGATAAACTCAGATTCTCAGCACCAGTTTGACCAGTCTGAATGAATTTATTAGGACTTTTGCCTAACCATTTCGACCTTCACCGCCCGCGTCCATGTGACTGATGCCTGTTTTCACTTGGGAAAATATTGATCCAAAGACAGAAGTTAAAATGCAATTATACCTCCACTCTTCCATTTTTGTTTTCTCAATCAACACAGTCTAAATAAGCTACATTGTAGGACCAGAGGATGTTGACCTAATGTGACGCCGACCCGCTCTACTCTTACTGATAAAACAGAGTTGATAATCCCCCCCCCCCTCCACACACACATACACACACACACACACACACTTGCAGCCCGCGACACTCCAGCCCACTGTCTGCAGAGATTATTAGAATTATGAACGGTGGAGGGGCGGAGGGGGAGCCGCGCGTCCTCCTCCATACAAATATCTGTTTTTCAGCAAACGTGTCACAGCTGCGGGCCTCTTTGGAGCATTCAGGAGGGTCACGGATTTGTGGGACGGAGCGCTTTCCTTTTTTTCTTTTTTTAAGGCGGTAATGCAGAGGCTGATGACAGATCACTTCGCTCAGGCAAGAAGAGGGCAATTACTTCAACCATGACAGATTGCCTCAGCAGAACTGAGTTTAAGATACCCCCCACCACCCCCACCCCCACCACCTCCACCTCCACCACAACCACAGCCACCTCTCTTCTCCCTCCCGCTCAATAAGGAATCTTGTGGTTTCTTCAGCTAATGACTTCCTTCTTACTGTTACACTGTGTGTGTGTGTGTGTGTGTGTGTGTGTGTGTGTGTGTGTGTGTGGTGTGTGTGTGTGTGTGTGTGTGCGTGTGCAGGGGGTGACAGTACCATCTGTCTGGCTGCTGTAGCCCTTGCCCCTGCCCAGCTGGTGGGCACTGAGTAATGGGAGAGGACTTCCTCATCTTGCCCCCCTGAGACACACACACATTAGTATGCAACACCTACTGTCGGAGCGAACGAGGGAGCGAGAGGCAGACACAAAGATGGACATTTTTTTCCCCCCCTGTTTGAGCATTATAATATGAGCAACTCAGGGTGTCAAGCAACGAACACCGAACACTCGGGGTCCTGAAAGACTGGCATGCACGGGAACTTTCCCTCTGTTTCTTTCTATGAGTGAGAGTTCTCTTAATTATAAAACTTCAGTTTTTACGTGACTGATTGTGTAAGTTAGAGGAGGTGATTGTGTGTGTTTTTTATTTAAATTGCTGTACCTGTTGAGAAAACTTTGAAGCAGTTATTCAAATGTGTGCAGAAGTGATTCTGAAGCTGTCCACGGAGCGATCGCGCTTCTTCAGCTTGAGAAGATGAGCAGTGACAGGTGATCTGTTCATTTCGCTCATTTGAATCTCACCCAAGTACAAATTTATAACAGAGGAATTTGTGGAAACTCGCCAAATTAGAGAATTCCCAGTATCCGTTCCGAGCGCAAATTTCTGAGTTTTGAACGCTAACATTGTTACCATTAATGGCATGACATGGCATCCACTTAAGATTTCTGATTGGTGTTATTAATGAATGAAGACCTCCTGTGACATTAACTGTGAATCCATGCATCCATAGTTTTGATAGCACTGTGCAAAAGTTGAATTTGTATCGTAAAACTGGACATCGGGAAAATCCACACAGGCAGGAAACTACACAGAATAAACATTCATTCCTTTCATTCAGTTTTGTACTAAATTGCATTAGAATTCCAATAAACCTAAAGTATTATTGAACATTGCATCCAGAGATTGAAAATGTGCTGATTTGCAGCGCGAATGCCACATTTTCTCTCCTGGTCACAAGTTTATTATAAAACACGTGTGACGAGTTTTGCTTCTACACCAAACAACAAAGTGACGAGACCTCATCTTATCCGGCGTCAGCACGTGTCACCTAAATGGGAGCAGATGTGCTGATTTCAGTTTGCGTTCTGCTGAGACAACAATAAGAGAGGTAGGGGGAAAAAAAAGGAGTTGGATTAAATATGTTCATTTGGCATTTGACGGGAGACATCCTGAATTAGACTCCTCCAAAATGGCTGATTAATGGTGTTTTTTCTATCTCCATGTTGGCTTCAGCCACCGGGTTGGATCCATTGTGTGTTGGCCTGCGGAGTGTGATACTCCCACACCCTGGCTTTGTAAATCTCTCTGTTTCTCTTTCCCTTTCTCAAAATGCATCCAGCACTCTCTCTCTCTATCTCTCTCTCTCTCCCCTCTCTCTCTCTCTTTCTCCCTTCAAGCGTGGAATCATTTAATTATTGCCTATAGCTTTTTGGCAGGCTGTTGAATGCCCACCTCTCAAAGTGGGGAGGAAACAATTTACCTTGGGATATCACACACAAACACACACAGACACACACAGACACACACACAAACACACACAGACACACTTCAATGGAAGGATTTATTACAGCAGGTCCATGTGTAGTTCATAGAAATCCATCACCAATTCCAGGCTGAAGAAATATTTTCAGGGAAGCTAAAGATCCGAAACCAAACCAAGAAGAGGGGGGGGGGTCCTCAGATGCTGATGCTTTTATTAAAATTTGTATGTTTCCTGCACTCGTTTTCTGATAGAAAAGGACACAGTTCGAGGCAGCAATGTGTGTGTGTGTGTGTGTGTGTGTGTGTGTGTGTGTGTGTGTGTGTGTGTGTGTGTGTGTGTGTGTGTGTGCGGGAGGTACAGCCTGTGTGAGGTAATGATTAAAAGTTGTAAAGCATTAGGCCATTTAACTTGCCATTATGAGAACAGTAGGAGGTGATTTATTTGGGAGTCTCACCTACCCGTGCATGTATGTGTGTTTGGAGTGAGTGAGAGTGAGTGAGTGTGTGTGTGTGTGTTTGTGTGTGTGTGTTTCAAGCACATTGCTATAGGGCTGCAGAAAGTGAACAAAGCAACAGCCGGGGGAAAGAGGGTAAAACAACTGGGATCTATTGAGAGGAAATTAACAGCCCATCTCATATTGTCAGCGCCGTTATTGTATAAGAGGCTCTGGAAGGAGGAGAAGCCTTTAAAACGATGTCAGCCGAGAAAAGCGCCGCTAAAAGCCAAGACAAGGAAAAGAGCGCCGATGAAAGGCGAGGGCTGTAAATTTTCGACAGAGCTCTCAGTTCATTACAGGGTGATCAGAGACGAGGCCCGGCCACACAAAGGGGCCTCAGTGTTGTAAGGCGGCTACGTCAGTGCTACACCGGGGTCAGCTCTTTAACTCACGGGCAATGAATAACTGGGCTTTCAGCCGGGACAATGGAAGGCCGGCTCTCCCCAGCTCCGAGTAGGACCTGCCTTTTGTTGGCGAGCTGAACCAGGGAAGTCTCCAATCTGTAGGAACGCCGAGAAGTTAAAAAGAAACAGCAGATGAGTGGGGGGAAAGGCTCGCGGTGATTTAGGGGTGCGTATGCGGGTCTGCGAGTGGGCCCGAAGGTCAAGAGTGCTCCATCATCACCCGGCCATTAAAGATTAAATGTGCTCAGCGCACACGGGGGCCCACAAGAGTTCACCGGCCTCCGTGTGAGAGTGTTTCTCTCCTGAGCAACCAGTCGATATCTGGACTAAAGCGAGACAAACTCATCATGAATGGTTCTTTTTTTTTGGATTCAGAGTGCAACGATCTAAAAGTTGAGATGACATCCAAAATACATATATATATATATATATTTTTTTTTTTTTTTTTTTTTTTTTTTTTTAAATAGATGGCAGCAGACTAAACATTGAAACCTGTCAATGTAAAAAGTCAAAAGGAAACTTTTAATCAATTAAAATTTAAAAAACTTCGCCTTCACCTTTGCCCTGAACTGACGCTTGGAATATGCATAAAAACAAGGGAAGAGGAGGGGGAGGAGGGGAGCGAGTCCAGCCCGTGGCCTTGGAGCTAATATGGTCGTGGGGTTGGGGTAGCTCTGCGTTTGCTGTAGGAGCTCGAATGGAACTGTTGCACGGTCGCGGACAACCAGTCGCAGCAGCCGCCGTCTGCATTGACACGATGGTGAAGCACACCTCTGGTGGCAGCATGTCAGATTACACAGGGGTCAGCGTGATTGGTTGGATCAAGAAGCGGAGCAGCGTTCTTTCGAAATATCAAAAGCCAAATTTCTGATGAAGCCAAAAGAGCTGATTTTGGATTGAGTACCTCGTTCCTTTATTGCAGAGTTTCCCCATGGTGTATTTCTTCTCTCTGGAAGCCCTGCTGATGATTCGCTACCATTCAGACGATGACATTTATAACAAAACAGCCTCAAAGTGATAAATTCCCTCCCACACACATAGATTACATACATTCAACAGCAAAGCTCCCGGTGAGTGACGGGCCGCATTCCATTACCATCCAGTTTATTTTTTTTTGCCAACAGCTGTGAGGTAATTTAATTTAAATCCTATGCAAATCACGTGTGGGATACCACCTGAAATCTGACGCCAGGAACATTTGAGGGACGGGTGAGAGCACCGACGAGCAATTACAGCACAGGCAGGGGAGAGGTAGGTGATTTCTTAAGTTGGGCGTCACTCTGAGCGACAAACACACACACACACACACATGCAAAGCAGCTGTCTGAGGCAGGCGGGGTCAAACAGTGGTTAATTAGCCCCCCCCTCACCCCCCCACGCTCGGGTCAGCACACCTTCAGCTCTGCTCGGCTGAATAATAATCCTGCAATTCCAACGCTTACACCGGCGGGGTGTCAGAGGAAATCAGTAGATGCTTTATATTGTTCTGCTGTCTCAAACACACACACACGCACGCACGCACACACACACACACACTCGGCTGCTGCATCCATGTGTGTGACAGGTCTCCTCTCTCTGCCGGAGCGTCACGTGTGAGCGCTCAGCGGCTCACTTCCTGTCCGCTGCAGCTCTCTGTGGATTACGCGGGACTCCGAATCCGTCCCAAAACGTGCCTTATTAGCTGAGGTGTCCAACAATATGAGTTAATGATGCACTGGGAATACCCGAGGTTAAAGGAAGAGCCGGATTCGAGCACCAAAGCGTGTGCCAGGGTGGATGTTTAGTGTTTGTTTCCCAGGAAGAGTCTCCCCGTGTGGGAAACAGGCAGGTGCTTCACGGATGGAGGGAAAAGCGGGAGCGATTTCCCATCTGCGCGTTCCACGGAGAGATCAGGGGACCGGTTCTTCACAGGTGCAGCACGCCTCCCTGCACCGGGAAGCTTTTAATGGGGCGGAAAACCTGCCTTCCGTTGCTGAAAAATCCACCTCGGAATTCCCTTTTCCAAAGCCCGTGACAGCCTCTCCATCCACAGCCTTTTTTTTTTTCCAACGGCAATTTTTCTTTTTTTTTTTTTTTTTTTGCAATTTGTCATATCCGTGCACGCGTTTAAATAGACGCAATTAAAAAAGGGTGATGTGCATTAATATACAATGAAGGGGTCCGAAAGACACTACGGAATAACACACAAAGGGTTGGAGGGCTGGAATAATGCCAGGAAAGCCTCATTAGCTTCTTACCGCTTTTCTGGAAAGTGTGACAGGAGGGGTAGACGGGGACAGGGGGGAGGGGGGGTTTAGATAAGCAGAGGGGAGTTGAAAGAGAGCGAGAGGAGGCAGCAGGAGAGGGAAAACCAGGTCTGCGAGGGGCGGCAGCCAGGCAGACCCCGCCACGCTGACCTGTTGGATTATGACTATTAGAAACCCATCTGGGGCTGCTTGACCACTTCACTGACAAATCCTCCCCCAACAGCCGCTCAGCTGACCCCCACCGACATTGTGCGCCCGTGGGACGCGCGCACACGCTGCGGAAGCGCCCCGTGTCCGACGCGACATGCGAGCGCATGACAGATGGAGAGGTGACTCGAGAGTCTGATTTATTTTCCAGAGTTGCGAAAACCTCCACAGCGTCTCGCCCTGGCTCCATTTGGACGCTCGGGGAAGCAAATGTTGAGAGTCAGGCTGAATTTCCATTCAGTCAGCGCCACAGGAGCAAAGCAAACGCTGCATTGTAAATAGATTATATCCTAAAAGCTGTACTGGTGACATGTTGAAGGTTCTATCCCATAAACCTTTATGGTTGTTTTTTTTTAAATCTGAATACCTGCAATTATTTAAACTGTCATTCCTCAAATTGAGACATCAGCCCTTCCTGGAATTTGCAGGGGATCTCTACTTTTATAGTACGCGAGTTATTCCCAAAAGGGGTTTTTTTTTTGGTTACGCTTGGGGATCTGGATGGGACGGATGCCTGAACTACTCTGTTCTGTCACTTTATGTAAAGAAACTGGATCGCACAGCATCTAGGTCTACAATTAATCATTTAATTACCTTCTCCAGCAAAACTAGAGGCTGTTGTGACCTCACTTCTGCACATTTGTCACAGAACAAGTATTAAATTTATGAAATGAATATTCCCAAGCGCTGCTTTTTTTCCCCCGGAAATATGACACAATACATGCGGAGGTTCAGCCAATTGTAGTTCAGCAGGAGAGCTGCCAGGTGAAACTGCTCTGCATGGCTTCTTCTGGGTGATTGATAGCAGCTGCTGACGTGTCTGAGCTGAGTTAAATGGAGATCGCTGGATAAACCTGCTCCTCTCAGACACAAACACTTGAGTGAACTCACTTCTGGAGAGGGGGGAGAACTGCATTACTCACTTGAAGAAATCAGGAAAAATCCCTTTTGAGGCGTTCTCCGAGCAGTTACAGGTGGCAATACGGCTTTCTGTCCTCTTAAATTATGTTAATTTTGCTGAACAAATCAAAATAAACACAAAAAGCCTGCACCAATTCTCCAACACCAAAATGTTTAAGTATAATTTTGCACATTTTCCAAGATCCATCCAATTAGCCTGTATTGTCAGTTGTAGCTTGTAATCCTTCTTCTTTTTTTTTTTTTTTTTGGTCTCTTTATTTTGGTGAAAGCTCACCGACTGTGAAATTTTTCCATCAGTTTCGGCCCTGAAGAGCTTCACAACACGAGATGATGAGCGGTGGGGCTGGAGCAGACAGACGAGCTCCCAGCTGAATGGCTCCATATCAAACCCTTCAGTCACTCAGCATTTACTGGGCTAAGCACAGATGAGAAGGCTCCCCACTGGTATACACACACACACACACACACACACACACACACACACACACACACACGCGTGCGCGCACGTACATGCAGGCACACGTGCACAAACACTCTCGCAAAAACTTGTGTACACACAAACCTGCTGCTCGGAGAGAACGGAAATTCAACACACACATGCGAGCACACTGCGTCTGCAACACAAATGAACAGCCTTTTGAATCTCCTGCCTTTGAAACCGAATAACGTAAAAGAGAAATATGTATTAGGACACCCGTATGAGTGGAAGTGTGTGTCTGTGTGTGTGTGTGTTTGACTGTACGCTCATGTCCCAGCAGTGTCGCCATGGGGACGAGGTGATTAGTGATATCTATCCAGCAAATCATGTGGAAGAGTATCATTACCATACGTCCCTCTCGCCGCTTCTCTCCCTCCTCTCCTCTCATCTCCAGCTCTCTCTGGGGCGCGTTCGCTCCCACGGCTCCTTAAGTGTTTTAACGTGTTAATAATCATTAGGCAGTCAAGCAGGGGCTGAGCGGTAGGTGTGTGTGTGTGAGTGTGTGTGTGTGTGTGTGTGTGTGTGTAGGGGGGGTAATGATCACCTGCCCTGTGACCTGTGACCCCCCCCCCCGACTCCCTCCTCCCACACCCTCCTGTGTGTGGAGTGGCTGGCCTCTCATCTTGGGAGTCCATCAGGGACCTATTAAGGGCTGTCTCGCACATCACCACCTCACTTGACTCTTCCTCGTCAATATGCCGCAGCGTGTGTGTGAGGGACGCGGAGTTTGTGTTTGTGCTGTGTCTGGGAAGCCGGTCTCCTCCACCCCGTCTCCCTCCTCTTCTCTGTCGATCACACTTATTTTTCACCTCATTTCTTCCCTCCTTCCCTCTCTCCGTTCCCCTCACTGTGTCTGTCTTTGGAGATGCTAATTCTCGGTCCAGGGAGACTAGATGAAACAGAGCTGAGTTTCTCTCATTAGCTGACACAGATGCCGAGGCGTGTGGACCTGAATAACAACACTCTGGCAGGCTGCTGCTTCTTTTTCACTTCCACATGCTATGTTGACTATTTCCCATTCCAGCCATATTCCCCCATCACGCCCGTGTGTGTGTGTGTGTGTGTGTGTGTGTGTGTGTGTGTGTGTGTGTGTGTGTGTAGTCTGTATTGCAAGTTTGCTTGAAAAGTTGCATATGCTCTGAAGGATCTGAGAGGCTTTTTGAAGGCATTATGTCATTATTGGACAGTTTAAGTAGCTTCTTTTATGAATAATTACAATTCAATTTTAGCGTTTGACTTGCAGGGAAAGAAAGATCCAACACAGAGATGGACTCTTTGGTATTACTTATACATTTGTGCATGTTTTATCCATCAAGACTGTCAAAATCAGTTGAATTCCTGAAACTTATCCCTGAGAGGCAGAAATAAAGCTGAACCAGTCACATGGCAGACGCACTCTCACCCAGAGACTCTATAGTAGAGAGGCTCCAGTCAGCCTAATATCCTTGTCTTTGTTCCTTTACTTTATCCTTCATCACTGCACCTGTTGCTTTTTTTCCAGGTACTTATTGGTCCTTTATTTAACCCGTATAGGCTAAATAAGATAAATAAGATAAGTTCCTGTTTATGAAAATCTAGGTTTAAATTGCTCAGCTCTAAGAACAGAGCATGCCGTATGAAACTTATACACCCCAGATGAATCCCGAGAAGCGCAAACAGTGTGTAGAAGTGGCACGACAGGCCGTAATCCAGCTCCAAATCAGATCCACATGTTGGCCAGATGATGCTTTCTAGTGTTTGAAGGCTTTGGAGGCTTCCGTTGAGAGTCAGACATGACCTCATGGGCCAAAACACGCCGTCACCACCGCTGCGTCCTCCCTGATCTCCACCTCTGATAGTCACCTTGCCATGAAGGTCCCCAGTCTCACGCGCACACCGTTTTACATAATTCAACACACACTCTGCATAATGGATCAAAGAATAATCTACTGTGAATTTAACTACAATTTTTTATATTTTCACACATACACACACGCGCACACACTCGCGCACGCGTGGCTCTTTAACAGAGATTGGTCTGAAGTGACAGTAATGTAATATTAATGGATGGGGGAGTGGGGGGGTGACAGCCTGTCCCCATTGTGTTGAAACTTGGGAGCTTGACAGAGCTTTGGTCACACATCTCACTGCTGTACATCTGCTAACAAGTCCTCTCTGTCTCTTTCAATCTCTGTCTCTCCAACGCTCCCTCTGTTGCTGCCTCTCAGTCTGTCTGAAATCTCCAATAAAATTGCATTTTGCGCACTTCAAACTCTAATTACCTGCACGTAAACGCAGAAAAATAAACCTCACTTTGACGCGTAGGCAGACAGAGCTTAACCATCGTATCAGTTTTTCTAATATCTACCATATTTCTTATACAAAAGCAGGACTCAAAGTATTTCTCTTTGCTTAAAACAATTAACAATAACAACACACCACATTAATGAACGCTCCTCGTGCACAGTGCAAATCTTCACATTCAGTCATATTTACCGCGTGCACAGTTTAACCTGACACTCGACTGACTCATTTCCCGACCCAAACCCCCAACTTGAATCATACATGCCAGGTTTTTCTGTAATGTTGATTTAGGATTTACCGTGCATGTGTGCATGCGCGCATCTGGCGATCCGCGCAGCGCTGAAAAGCTCTGTCACACAGCAAAATCTGCCTGCCGCATCCATCCATTCAGCTGCGTAATATGAGCTAATTCACATGAGCTTTAGGCTAAAATATATTTTAAATCTGTATCAATTTCTCAATCTGGATTGTCTTAATCTGATTTCAGGGTTTCAGACACGCTTGCACTGCCGTCATCTAAGGGAGAAAAAAAAAACAGCCTCACACACAATGGACATTTTCTTCTTAAGAGCTCATCAGATTGCTGTAAAAGTCCCATCAAGAAAGTGTGAACCTCACAGATGGTTTGTAATCCTTCTTCAAACTTTAATATCTTTTAGAGGCTTTTGTTCATTAAATCTATGATCATTAATCCACCACAGATTGTCTTTTCCCCATATTTTGTACCTTTTTCAAAGCCCTTAGCTTTCATGAGAATATATTAATTATGTTTTACTGAATGTGTGTATAAAATGCACATATAACATTTTTGGGACATTTGTATTGACATCTTTGGTGCTATTTTCTGGCCATTGAGCTAAAAAAAAGTCATACATTTTGCTTCTGTAAAAGCACAGAGTCAAGAGATGTCACGTCTAACCAAGGCTGTAATGGCTGACAAGGACTGTTACACAACAAAAGCAAGATTTTAAACCCTAAATGTTATGAAAATGCACAGTTTAGTATTTGTTATTGATGTTTGATGTTGCATTCTGTCACTCGGGACAGAATAGCTGCAGGGAGAGGGCAAAATATTTAGTTTTCCTGGCTTCAATCAGATGAGCACAAGTAAAAAAAAAAAAAAAAAAATCCCCATCTGAGCCCCAGATGCAGATGAGGGGAGACAGTAGGGATTGGGGGGGGGGGCGGGCACAGGGGGGGAGAGAACGAGAGAGAGAAGTAGGGGGAGTCATTATCACTTCTCAACCTCACTCGCCCATCTAATGTATCCGAGGGGAAACGGTTCAAATTGGTCCCTTTTGGCAGCCGACCGTAAACAAATTGATTTGAGTGGGGGAGATATGAGGAGCTGTTCACGGCCGCCCTGCATCTCTAAGCGCGTGTGCATTGTGAATGTACACTGGTGTGTGACACAGTATGGAAATGCCATTATACACCCTTCAGCTTTGAATTCTATATTTCCAGAGGAAGCGCTGCTCCGTGTGTGTGTGCGTGTGTGTGTGTGTCACGCAGACGTTGTGTGTTTGTTTCCACAGCTCTGACGGTGGTCTCCTGTCTCCCGTTGGAGCTGAGGGGACCCGGCGTCGGTCTAATGGAGTTCGAGGAGTCCGTGTTCCGCTCCCGGATCCCGAACTGAGGGGGATTATTGTAATGAGTTAAGGGGAAGTTCGGTTGTGTGTGCGTGTGTGTCTGTGTGTGTGTATGTGGGCAGGGGTGTTGTCCCTTGTTGAGTGAAGGTTCAACAGCCTTCGAAAACCTGGCGGGTCGGGAGGAGCTTTGGCAGCCAAACATCCGCACAGGGCGCCGCTTGTCCCGATTTGATTTTGGACATATTTGGGGATCCATCGGAAAACTGATGAAAGAAAAATACAGAGCTAATCCTTGTTAAATTTGCCAGGCCGCGCTGCACACACACACCCACAGGCATGCGGGCGTTCACACACACGTTCGCAGACACACACCCTTTAGGACATGTGTAACCTAAGTCAGTTGTGATTCTTTTCCTGGTGAGGCCTGGAGGAGGATGGGAGAGGTTAAAACAACACGGCGCGGGTGCGAAAACACACCAGTGAGGTGTGCGGCCTGAAACCCGACACACACACAAGGCTTTTATTAATTAAGCCCGCTTGTGTGTGCCAGTGAGACAGTATTCATTCAGGTTAGGGACCCTCTGTTAATAAAAGGTCAGCAGATAAACAGCTGGGCGAGGCGGCCATTTTGGGGATTAATCCGCGGGTTTTGGCCTTGGTTACCTCCGAGGACGCCGGGGTTCAGGGGTGAGGGTTGTGAACTATTGCAAGAGAAACAGAAAATGGCTGCACACACACACACACACACACTGACTAATGAAGAGAGCAGCCAGGAGTCTGCAGCTGCATACAAACTATTCAGGGACAAGGAGTCAAAGGTCACCGAGGGGGGAAAAAAAAAATCCGTTCATTATAAGTGCTCCTCGGGGAAATTAATTATTTGGTAATTATGGAGTTAAATGCAAAAATGGTGGTATGAAAGATGCAAACGTTCTCCACAGAAGCTTGAAAGAGAAGGTCCACGCTGTGATGTCTTCGCCCGTGTCCGAGGCGTGTCCCAGCGCTTCAGGCAGGAAGGGTTCGAGGAATTCTAAAGTCCCGCGGCCCGACACGAAACGGCGTGATAGCCGAGCGCGCGGGTTCCGCTTCAAAGGCGATAAACGCAACGGAAGAGAAGAGGAGGGAAAAAAGCGATCACGGAGAGCCCGCGAAGGCTGAACTCCTCCGCGCTGCTCTGGTAGCCCTCGCCCTCTGCAGCTGATGAAGCTCCCTCCATTCATCCCACACACGCTGCCACGCGCCTGTGACTAACAAACTTCAAATTAGGCGAGACTTAGAGCGCGCCGGACGCTTTAACCGTTGTGATGTGTAACGAGGGGCCACATTAGCGAGGCTAAATGCTCTATATCGCGTCTCCCGAAGCCGGTCGGTTCCCTGCCCTCTGCGCTTCCGTACAACCGCTGCCCAAAAGCAAATTTTAAACCCCCCCCCAAATGAAATCATCAAACGCCCCGGCATGGCCAGGAATAAACCACATTCGCGAGGATTCATCCACGGCCTAAAATAGATCCAAGCAGGAAAGGCAAAAAGCTGAGATTCTCCGAAAGATTTGCATCTTCGGGAAAGACGAAACAGAGAGAGACTCGGAAAACAATGGAGACAGAGTAATGAGCGCTCACTTCAGATGTGCTCAACCCCCCGCCGCTCAGTAATGATTTGGATGAGCTGCGAGTCGACTGTAGCTCTTTACAAGGGAAAAGAGGTGCGTTTTGGCGGGTTTTTTTCTTCTTTTTTTTGCAGAAGTGACGGTGCTATTTTCTGCTTAAAAAACTGAATTTGAAGCCGTTCAACCGTGTTACTGAAGCGGCGGATATGATATCACTCCAGCAGGTGTGTGTGCACCCGCGCGTGTGTGGGTGTGTGTGTGCGTGTGTGCGTGTGTGTGTGTGTAATCCTGCCTCAGCCCCCCCCTACACAAACCCCAGGAAAGCTGATGCAAATGTTACTCCTCAATTATTTAACCGCTTTAAATGGCAATCTGCAAGCAGGCACCCCTGAAGGAGGAAACACTCACCGCATGTGTAAATATGACACAAAGTCTATTCTAATTCGACATTCGCTGCAGGATCAGATCATCAAAGCTCGGTCTGCAGCGGCGGGCGCGTCCTTAAACGTCGGCGCTGGTGTGCATCGCGACATCCCCACTTTGTGATTTAAGGCAGCATATTGAAGAGATTTAGCGAGGCAGCGGCCTCAGCACATTCTCCCGCGCGAATGGCGGCCGACCCCCCTCACATGTTAGTCATTTAGGCAGGAACGGGACAGTTTCATATTCCTACCGTGTGCGTTCTTTTTTTTTTGTTTTTTTTTTTTTTCGCTCAGCGCCACATGTTTGTTCAGGGCGATAAACAATCCGATCCGGCAGCGCTGGAGCATCAACAGATGAATAGTGATGAGGTCAGGGTAAATATTAGACATGTGCTGAGATGATGAATGTGGAGAAAACACGCGCGCGCACACACACACACACACACACGGTTCTGGAGCAGGGGCCGGGTTCTGGCTCCGGGGGAGACCAGCACAGCTTGGAAGCAGCAGCGACAGCGTGAGCAGGGCGGCTGAGGTCTGAACAGCGGGAGCAGCGGAACAGTGGAAGCTCCTGACGGGGTTTTCAAGCCTGACCTGTGAAACTTGTTCCTTCCCAGAGAGGCTTTTTTTTTTTTTTTTTCTGCAGCGTGTGTGTGAGATTGGGTGGACTCTACAGATTGCATCTTCAACGTTTTGAAAGTTCTTGAGGGTGGTTTTTTTTTTTTTTTGGACATTTAAGTTCTTCAGAGTCAGAAAGTCGGTCACTAAATTCAAGTTTTCATTGAACAAATTGTCTTGGCAAAGAGTTACAGATGAGTAGTCTTTTCAGAATACAGATGAAATAGTCTATAATCACGCTACTGAGATATGATTTTCAAAAATGGTATAAAAGTGCTCAAAACTGCATCGTGAATAGAATAAGCGGTTTTGTCTTCAGTACATGTACTTGTACCTGTAATGTCAGTAGAGAAAAGGTGCAGCAGGGGAATCTTCCGGGATGTCTGAGGGTGCAGGTGAGAGGTTGCAGCACTGGGTGAACTGGCCCATCGCCCCCCTCTTTATATTCAATACTGCAGTGATGGGATAATCCTCCTACCCCTACATGAGGACGATGACTCTGTCCTCCGGCCCTTATCACACACACACACACGCGTGCGCGTGCACACGCACACACGAACACACACATGCACAAGCACATGGACATCTAAGACACTGTGTCTGTATTTGAGGCACCAATCTCAGAGGAGCAGCTGTAGCCTACAGCCTATATGGAGATGGAGGGACCCAGTCACCATGACCCCGTCACCCCACAGCTCTCACAGAACAAGAGGAGAAGGCTGGGGGAGGGCTGGTGGGGGGCTGCCGATGACTGGAACTACTTCAAACAGCTGACTGTAGAGACTCAGAGAGCTTTATCTGATCTAGGTGTCTGCACACAGAGATGGTGAAACAGCCTGTGTAGGAGGTGAGAATAAAATATCCTCTAAATTCAGATATTCAATCTGCAATCTGAGCTCAAGTATCACATTCACATGAAGCCAGTGTGGGAAAGTACCTTATAGCTGTGTATGAATATACACAGCTGTGTTTGTCTTCCTAAAATTAAAAAAGGGGACATTTTCAATCACTTCTGCCAAAACTGGAGCTCAAACTGGGACACGTTTTCCTCTTAATCACTTTTTAAATGATGTGCTGTTGAAAGTAACATATCTGCAGTAAAAAGCCTTAAAGTTTAGGAATGATTCCGAAATCTGAAGGACACATTTTGAATTTAAAAGGTTTATTTAGAATGGTGCTAAGAGTCTAATTACCCATCATTTCCCATAATTAGTGTAATCATTTTAGGTAACTTTAATTGTCAATCTTTGTTAATGAAAATTTAATCGCTCAGTTTTTATTTACATAAAACTTTTCTAACTATATTTTTAAAGTATTATATCAGTATTGATCCATCCTTGTCGCCAATGTTGTGTGTTTGAAGACAGGAGGAGAAATACTTCATAAAATGAAGAAATGTGCTTCACAAGAATGTTGCATGTGTGTTGTAACACACATGCACTAAAACTGTGTGCGTGCGTGTGTGTGCGTGCGTGCGTGTGTGTGTGTGTGCGTGTGTCCTGTTGCAGTGACACGGTGAGGAGGAGAGGATGCTGTTAGCAGCTGGTGCTGGTATCATCTAGCTCCACAGAGCTCCGGCTCGTGTGTCACATCAGAGCCGGGACTATCACGCTCTGCAGCAGGGAGGCTCATTAATCACCTCGTTACTGATAATTTCATTTAGTGTCGCCAGATTACCTCAGGCAATGGCAGGCGTGCGTGTGTGTGTGAGGGTCTAAGTGTTCACCTCTAATTATGGCCCACCTCTCTCTCTCTCTCTCTCTCTCGCACACACACACACACACACACACACACACGCACGTGCATGCACACACGTGCACGCACACACGCACACTGTGAGCTTCCTCACCTGAAGAGGAGGCTGCAGGTCCCAGAGATGTTCACTGGTGTCTGCTGACATCTACCGACCGATGGGAAAAGTTACATGGTGACGCCAGAGCGTTTTATTCGGGATGAGTGATGAAGGAATTCATGACCCAAATCAAACTTATGCACTTCATTTCGAGACCTGATAAAACTGTTAAAATCTGGTTAAGAAACACCCGAGGCTCTTTAATTTATCAATCTTCTCTGACGAAGAGTTGTTTTTCTTAAATTACCTTGAAGATTGTGTAAGGATTTTTATGCTAAATGACATAAATATGCTTTCTGGAGCGCATGATTAGCTACTGTAAAACTGAGCATTTCCGTTTAGAACCTAGGGACTAATAAACTTGTATCTTGACATTCATTCTGTACAAATGCAAGGATCTTTTCTTATACACTTGCTTCCATTTTCATCACAACCTCAAAGATAATATAAGATAGACTTTATTCATCCCACATCGGGGAAATTCAGCAGGAGACCGAGAAGCTCCTTTAATCAGAACGTCACCCGGGGGTGCTCTGGGGCAGTTGATTCCAACTCAAAGAACATGAGGTGCAAGTGCGTCTGTGAAGATTTGGGATGGACTCTCCGAGCTCTAACCCTCCCACAGAGAGGAAACCCCGACAAAGCCGCTGGTGCTGACGCTGGGGACTCAGGGAACGCTCAGCCCAGCTCGGAGGAGCGATAGCCAGGGTGGTCCAGCACCTCCTGGACGTCCCCAGCCAGTGGAGGGAATCCACCATCACTCCAATTCCAAAAAAAAAACAACAACACCTGATGTCCTGCCATCGATCCTGGTGAAGTGTATGGAGCAAACACTTTGTGGACTATTGTTCAATGGGCGGTCACACAACCTGGACACACTCCAGTTTGCTTACGAAGCAAAACAAGACACTGAGGATGCAAGCCTCGTGCTTCTCCACACAATCACCAAACAACAGGACTCTACACACACACACACACACACACACACACACACACACACACAACACTTTATTTATGGACTTCTCATCTGCTTTTAACACCATTAACGCCAACATCCTGCTGCACCACCTCTCTGACCTCGGGGTCCACCCTGCATTGATTTAAGGGATAAAGGACTTTTTAAAAGCCAGACCACATCATGTGCTTTTAAATGGTTTTAAAGCCGGAAGGATGGTTTTTTTAAAGGCAGGGCTGCCTCAGGGCTGTGTTTTGTGTCCCGTTCTCTTCTCTTTGGATGCCAACGACATCTCCTGCAGCAGAGAAGGAGCGACTGAAGGACTTTTAAAACATGAACAGCCCACCTGACCAACTCCCGGGCAATGCTCCGATATCAGCAGTCCAAGCCCTGGTCAAAAACCTTTGCTGAAAGCTCATTCAAGGTTAATGTCTCAAAGGCCAAAGGAGCTGCGCTGTCGATGTCGAGGTGAAAACCCAGAGCGCCTGGTCCAGTTTACAGCATCACTCATTGAATCCACTCACCTGTGACCTTCCATCCTGCTTCAACTTCCACCCAAACCAAGCTCTCCTGCATAACAAAACAGGCCAGGGCAATAACCAGAACAGCCCGACTGCCTCTGGCACAACTTCACGGGCGCTCAGTGGTGAGGAAACCCGCCCTCATCACTGAGGACCCCCCGGCACCACTCCTTCACGCTGCTGCCATCAGGCCAATGATACAGAACCCCACAGGCCCGGAAACACGCCGACAAGAAACCATTCATCCCCTCTGCAACAACTGTTCTGACCAGCAAAAAAATAGACTGAAATCTTTTATCTTCTGCATCATTTCTATTTGTTGTTGTGTGTGAATGTGTCTGAGTGTATGTTTAATGTTTCAGTTTTAAATCTGTACTGCAATAAAGTTTATTTCTACCTATCGGTCTATCCATGGAAGACAAAGGTGGGAGCAAAATTAGAACTGACTTTGTGCATCGGGGCAGCTCCAGAGACACCAGGTGTGAGTATAATAATAGTAACAGTAGAAGTAATAGTAGTATTAATTTGGTTCGTGCATGTTACACATTCATACCACTAGGGGTCACTCGTAACACGCGATCGATTATATCATCGCACTATTAAACAGGAAACTTTGCCTTGTCCAGAGGATTTCAATAAAAAAAAAATCAGAAAAGCCAGGCCAGAACCGTGGACAGTATAAAATTCTACAATTTAAGTAGATTTTTAAAGCAAGCCACCTGATTTAGGTCCAATTCATGGAGTATGAAGCTGTAATAAAGGGGGTGTGGGCCCTCTGTGTGCTGCAGAGGTGGATCAGGTGGTATCAGACGAGGGGGGCTGGGGATCACAGACATGAAAAAGGTAGCATAATGGGGGACACAGGCTAGAGGGAGAGAGAAAGGCTGTGATGAGGTGACGAGCCGTCCTTGCGTGGTGGCTGCAGCATGCCTCTATCCCCATGGTGACACAATTGGAGCTGGTAAAAATGCAGCAGAGCGTGGAGTCGGTCTGCCTGCCTGCCTGCCTGCCTCTCTGCCTGTCTGTCTGTCTCCTTCAGGAAATGTGAACCCTGGGCTTCATGACTGATTTCATTTCTGTTGAACTCCACAGTGTACACAAATGCACTGAAACAACCTCGGCGTGCTTGAGTGTGTTGGTGTGTGTGTGTGTGTGTATGTGTGTATGCGTGAGCACAAGTGGATGACAAATTGTCCATTTCGCTCTCATACCTAAATATCAAAACCATCTTCCTCATCTGGCTGATTGGATAGTGCACAAACGGTGGCCTGAAACCCACACAGCATCCATACGCTGTACTTGTTGAACCAGTATTTAGCCAGAGACCAGGCCAGACAAAATGCAAACACACACACACACACACACACACACATATACACAAAAATCAAAAAGGTGATGGAAATCTGTCAGGATTTCCGTGGCGCCGGCGTCAAATCAGCAAGCGTTGAAGGGACTCGATCTGCAGATTAACAACAACTTCATTAAAAGTTTCCATCCCGGGCTCACACAGAGAGGCTGCCGGCTGGAAACTTTCGAGAATGTTGCGCTCTCCTTTGCACCCCAATCAGAGATCAGCAGGGACCTGCATCGACTGTCAGGCGCCAAGCTCCCGCCGTGACGACAGTGATTGGTGTGACGGCAGGAGCCTCGGGGCCCTGGAGTTCTTCTGCACAGAAAGTAGAGCAGCGCGAGTTGTGTCCTGCACATCCTGCGTTGCAGCGTAGTCTTACCAGTCGAAGCTGCTCTTGACGAATCATTTTGCTAAACAGATCAACTAATTTCCTTAAATATTGTTGTTTTAATCTTTATTTCATCCAAATGTGTTGAATGGCAGCTTATTTTGAACTGGGACCAGCAAAATTGGATGGGATTCTGCTCAGGTTCTGCAGGTTTTCCCTCTGAATGTTTTTTTTATTAGGGATGTTATGTCTGTTAAAGCACTTGCTAACTGTTTATTCCACAATTCCAGGTGTCTAAATAGGCCCGAGCGACAGAAAATTGCACGCTTGCCGTTTGACTCAAGAGCATAAATGTCTGCATCACTTCGCAGAGATCTGCATCATTTCATTTTATTGCACAAGTAGCGTGAAAAGTAGCCGTCGATTCTAAAATAACACAGGAAGATGCACGCCCAGATGCTCTCTGGCGATCACAATATTACCCAATCAACAAGACCGATGAGCAAATTCATTCAAGGGGGTGCTAAATCAACCAACAGGCGGCAAATATATGCAGTTTTTATGTGGTTAACTGATGCCACTGTGAAAGCATTAGCTCGCTCCCAGGTTCGCGCATCAATATAAAACACTTTTTCTCTAATTATCCCCGTGCACATCGATCCAGGCTGAACAAATTGCCGTTGTCTCCTTTGCCGGTGTCACTAATGCACATAATCTGTTATGATACGGGGAGTGACAGAAGGAGAATTAGAGGGTGAGGGCCAGGTGTGTGATGGAATCAGCCCTCTATTTTTCTTTTTTTTTTAATCAGGTGAGTTTCCTGGAGCGGAGGGGACGCGCGCCTAACGGGACCGTCAGAGCCCGGATCATCCGGGGGCTCCACCGGCTGTGACCCGTTTGCCCTTGCGCTTGATCGGGAGCGAACGCGTGCAGGCCCACGGGGAGCTGAGAAACGTTCATTACGCTCTTCGCTGCAGGGTACGCGGTGGAGGTTGGAGCGAGGACAGAGGCAGCGAGGGAAGAAGAAGAAGAAGAAGAGGTTGAGGCGTGAGGAGCAGCTGTTGCCGTGTTTACGGCTCTCCTCTCTCTTCGTGTACGCGGCCGTGTTCCAGTCTCGATCTTCCAGTCCGCTGTTTATCACTTCTCCATCGCTCCCTTTCATCTTGTCTTACACCTCCTCCAGTTTTAGCTCCGCTCCCCCCTCCCCCCCCCCCCGCTCGCTCTCCTTTGGTTTCTCCTCCCAGAGAGCAGCGAGACGCAGAGAGAGATCCCCCAGACACGTGCTATCAATGGCTGCGATAGGAGCTGCTGACAGTCGGGAGAGGAAATTACAAGGCTGCGGTCCCAGGCAGCACGTCTCTTATTTCCAAAAGCCTCCTGCTCCGGCCTCTCTTCTTGATGCCTTTGATAAGCTCGACTGACGGCGACTCAAAGAGCAAAAAGCCGCTCGGCGGGGCGATGGAATCTCCGGCTTTGTTTGTGCGTGAAGAATATCCACTTAAAAAAAAACAGGACACACCCGCTTGCTGTCCGCAGGAGGAGCGGCTGCGACGCGCGCTTTTGGCTGGGGCTGAGCCAGACGTGCCCTTGTGTGACCTCTGGACAGGATGTGTTCATGTTCAGGGTCTGGGTGTGAGGGTGGGGGGTGGGCGGGCATTTGAGTGCTGGATGAGTGACAGAAGAGAGCATCTGTCACCGAAACACACTCATACATTATTCACTAAATAGAGGCATTATGTGTGTGTGTGTGTGTGTGTGTGTTGTGGGGTGGGGGGGGGTTTAGCATGACTCGTGTTTATATGAAATCTGAGCTACTGAACAATGAATGAGGTGACACATCCGATGTGGGGAAAAAAAAGCAAAACACAGGAAGATGGTGAAGAAGAGTGGCAGCATCATGACCTCATCGATGAGGAAGAGGACCGATGGGATATCAACCGGACGGGACAGAAACACAGGCAGACCACAGCGACAACAAACACATGCTGAAGTGGTGTTGATCCAGCTGTAGGGGCCAACTGCACACCCTGCACACCTCTGGCCTCACACACCACCACACAGGCAGGAAAGGGTCCTCTGGACTGATTGTTCCAACGTGAAAAGAACTTCAACTCATTCACGCTCCGGCGTGCGCGTGTGTCATGTACCGATGTGAGCAAGCAGCGGCCGATATAAGATCCCGTGTCCAGAGGAACTCCATGATCCACTCCACCGCATTCTGACGCTAACGGGTAAAGAAGGCCGGTGCCCCCGCGCCGTCTCCCCAGCTTCCCCTCTCCCTCGCTGACAGGCGTTCCTCAGCGCTCCTCAGACGTCGAGTGGGGGGCCACTGGTCACAATGTCCTCCCGACTCTTGACCCCGTGCTGTCATTGAGCGCATCTCCCCTTCTCCCGTCCGATCCCCTCCCCCCCTTCCTTCCCCTTTCCCACCAGCTTTAATGGACGGAGCAGAAGACAGATTTATGATCTATCGAACATTAGGGTTGTATTTTGTCCTTTTTGGTGCCTCGTTGAGGCTCAAGTGAGGAATTTGAATTCATTTTTGAGGTTTTAGTTCACAGCTCCACCCCCCCCAAATAGATCAAATCTACGCAGATTAAAAATCAATAAAGCTTTGTAATTCTCTCTGAGACTAGAAGATTAAAAAAGACTGAAGATTAAAGTCATCAGAAGGTGATTGGTCAGCGCGGGTGTGACCCAGCATTGATCCGCGTTTGGCTGATAGAATTGAAATTAGATTCGTCAGCTTGGAAACAATTTGTGCGATACTGATGATGAACTGATTAACCTTCATTAGGTTAGCGAAGGCCGGTGGCGCCTCCCACGTGCGCAAATAATCGTGTTTTTGGGGGGGGGCGGGACTTGCCACTGCTAATCAAATGATCTGCTCCGATTGGGTTTCCAATCAATCCTCGCCAGTCCATTACCCCAGAGCGCCGCAAGGAGCGGATGCCCCTGTCACTTCTGGGATGAGTGAAGACATTACAGGGATTTTCACGGGACAGAAAAAAGGGGCTTCCACGCTCTCTGATGTCAGTTAGCGCGGGATTTTCTAGTCCTTTTTGGCAGAGGCTAAGCTGTTAATTGAATTTGATGGCACATCTGCTGCCTTGTGAACCGACACAAGTCGCCACGACCCTATTCCTCGTTCCTCTCAAAGCTCGTTTTCTCTTCTTGCCGACGTAGCAAGCGGCGAAGACGACCTTCACTACTATTGTGCTACCCGGTAGCTTCCACGTGACGCCGGCCGTGAACAAGCGAGTCGGACGTCGGTGGATGTGTTATGGACGTCCTCGACTGAACGTTTTGCTGACGCGTTGGCCTGTGACACGAGTGAGGGGATTTAACAGAATTTATGTGGCCTTGTGCGTCCATCTGCTGCTTCAACGCCATCTCACAAACGCACCCTAATCTGATTTGGCTGCTACCGCGCTCTTATTGGAGTTTCAGATTGACCCCATGTCCCCACGAAAGCCAGACGTACGAACACAAACACCATATTCTGGGCTGTAATAATTCAGAATTAGATCGGAACTCAGTGTTTTTTTGCTGGAGGTGAGAACAAAGCTTCATATTCAGTCCACTACAGAAGAAACTTTCCTGGAGTTCGGAAGCAGAGATTCTGTACTTGCCTTACTTTTTGGCCATTTTTGAAAGACCAATGTTGAATAAATGTTTAATAAACTGCAACATTATCTGTATATTGTTAAATATTCAGGACATTCAAATTTTTTAACTTCCCCGGTCGACTAAAATCCTTTTGGTAAATCCTCTAGAGCCATATTTAAGGTAGCAATGGAGTAACTCAACGCACTTATGCACCACAAACACATCAGCTGACGCTCTATTCTTAGATTAACATTAATAATTGATGGCTTTGCTTATGTTTGCTGACAGTAAAACACACGCTGTTTAAGATGGAGAATCCAATCTGAAAAGACAGCTCTTTGTTTATGTACAGGCGGAAATCTGCAGGTTTAAAGGTGTGGGAATATCGACACCTGCATTACACTTCAAAACGCTGTATGAAGAGAGTTTGTGGCCCGTCTGCATTGCAGCAGCGCCGTACGGGAGGTCAAGGGCAGCAGCGCCCGGGGAACGATGAGGATGAACGAGACTGAGCTATCCAGACACACAGAGAGAGAGAGAGAGATTCAGAGATATGTGGGCACTTTGCAACGGCTCAGCGAGTATCGATCCGGTGTTCAGGTGCGAGAGGATGGATTGTGAACTCTTCCTCTCTCTTCTCCACCACCCCCCCCCCCCACGTCTAAGCCTCCTCGCCCCTGAAACCCATTGATTCCGGTGCTCTTTGCTCAGCCCCGGCTGTCAGGAGGCTTTGAGGAGGTAAAGATTTTTATTCAGACTTCTTTGTCTCCAACAGTCCCTAAATGCCTCTATCACTGTCCGTTTAGATCGCCATAAAGTGTACGATCAAAAAAAAAAAAAAAAAAGGAATTCTTCAGTTTCAGTGCCTTGTTTATTGGCCTGAAGCGCACTTCCTAATCTCGCAAGTGATTGTAAATCTGTTTCACAAGGTTTAACAACTGTCAGAATACAGCTGAAAAGTGCTAAACAAAAGGTTTGGGGTTAAATGCAGATACTTGCTAAAGGTCAAAAAGCAGTTTAATCCAAAAGAAGTCGGGACAAACAGGCCGGGTTTCCAGAGGAACCCGCCCGCTAGAACAGGAACACTGAGTCAGGTGGACACGTGGACACATGGAACACAGAGGAAGACACACGAGATCAGACAGCAAAACAGCATGGAACTGAAATGAGCGAGGCCATTAATGGAAAACTCCATCAACCCTGGAGTCAATCTAATCCAGATTACAGAAGACGCCACACATGACAGACACAGCGGGCGCAGGGCATAATCTGTCACTGCGTCTTTATGCCTGCGTGTTTTTCCTCTCAGACCCGTCTTCATCATGCACTGACACTTCGGTGAAGGACTCAATTACAGGACACCCCCCACACACACACACACACACACACACACACACACACACCCCCGACTCCCTCACTCCCTCATCTCATTCTGTCTGCACATGACAGGGGCCGAGCTGCAGGGGCCTGCCCCATTTATCGACCTCAGGGGTCTTTTCAGAGGACTGCAGCCGTCTGCTGGATTCACACAGGTCTCTGCTGCCTTTAAGCTCTCGCCTGATGGTTTAAGTGTCTGACAAGGCGCGTCAGGGCTTGCAAGACGTCATTAGGGCAGATTTAATCTACTTTTTAAACAATAAATCGTATTTTTCTGATTGTTTTATACAACAGTGAGTAGCTAAGGCTCTGCAACACAAGCTCAGCACCGGGAGGTTGATGCTCTTAATACTCTGAGCTCCGGATGTCCATGAAATGACTTCATTATCATTTCATTTTTCAACATGGGATGATCCCTTATTAAAGGACGGACCCGGCAGACTTATGCTCGGGACTTCAGCATGTGGACAAATCCGAACCCCGCGCAAAGTACTGTTCAGTATAATCTGTTATTGCTTCCAGGAGTGAAAAAGCAAACAAACAAAACATCTATTTATATTCACACGCGCATAGATATGCATGATAAATAATAGAGTCCTTGCACACAAGCTTAAAGGAGTGCTGACGGGATGTGAACTGCGCCTGTAACCTTCAAGAAACCTGCAAAGTCATTGGCACACAAAGAAGTGAAGAAAGGGACGGTCGGAGGGCGACGTGGAGAAGAGGTGAAGGACTCCAGCCTTTGTGCGCACGAATACACAAGCAGCTAATCAGTGGAGTCACGGCCCACCCGGAGCAGGGGAAAAAAAGCAGTATTTTTGGGGCCGAGAGCAGAGAGGAGGCTGGCTGCACTCCAGATGACACGTGGAGATGGATGGAGAGCACTAAAAAAAGACGGGAAAGATGTGAGTCTCCACACTTCTGCCTACACAACCGGCTGCCCCGCTTGGCCGAATGTACAACAGGACAGGGACAGCAGGTGAAAGAGGGGAGAAAAGGAGAATCTAGAGGGTGTGCATGTGCATGCGTGCATGTGTATGTGTGCGTGTGGGTGTGGGTGTGTGGGTGTGATTGCTTCTTACAAAGTGTTTGATTGACATTCAAGCACTGACATTTGGAGAGAGGAAAAAAGAAGACAACCGCACACTACAAAACACAACTTTAATAGACCGCGGACACAAAGTAAAGTCCCTTTTGTGGCGTTCCCGCATTTCCTGTGACTAACTCACGGCCTGGTCTTGAACCTGAGCACTTCTTTTATCAGTTTTATTTTCCAGCTTGCTCTGCACACCCTTCAGCAAAAATACACCCACTGACGATCCCGTTTTTACACCATTTAATTGTGCTTTTCCTCATTTTCTATAACTTTTATTTTTAGTTATTTAAAAGATCTGTGTCAAAACGAAACAATGCCACACTCAAGCCGACCGCTACCTTTTGTCACGTCGCAACACGGCCGCGCCGAAAACTCAGCTCATGGCGAAGCGCACGCCAGGTCAAAAAGGGTCGAGCGTCACCGACTCGAACCGAAATGACGTCAGCATTCGACGCGCGCGCGCGGGAGAGTTATCAGGGTCTGAGGCGGAATGATGCGCGCTCGCACATGTGAGCTACATTAGCACGTTCCTCCACGTTGAAAGCCTTTGCGCCATATGTCACTTGCGCTCGCTACGAAGCAGCCGAAGAGAAGAGCATGAAATTAAGATTCAGATTAAAATGGCTCCAGTGTCATGATCGTACAGTAGGAAATGTGTTTGCTCGCTATCCTTCCTATACAGGGAGTGGTATTATTTATTTTAGGCATTCCTCAGTGATCCGTCTACTGGAGGCACTTGTGCACAGCGAGTCTCCTGCCAGTTGGTCTTGCCGCATTTGTCTCTGATGCGGCGAGACGTCCTCATCCGTCTTCTTGAAGTTGAGGCAGGAAATTAATTATGAGACCGAGCTGATGAATCTGCCGACGGGCGCCCACGCGGACGCGCCGCGGACAGAATCATGACTGCGATCCGCGTGCCCAGCACGCTGATGCATGGAACACCGCGTCCACGCCGCGTTGCGATGAAGCTTTTACACGTTACCAGACGGTGCGCGGCGGAGGACATGTCACATGGGCTGTCACGCCGAGGCATGAAAGAAGACAGAGTGCCTTACATAATGACGCATCAGCCTATAAATAATGGAATGTTTGTGTTTACTAGTTTTGTATGAATAATGTACGTCTGTCTATGTTCTCTGACCACTTTGTGCATGTGTGTTGTGTGTGTGTGTGTGTGTGTGTGTGTGTGTGTGTGTGTGTGTGCGCATGTGTGTGTGTGTGTGTGTGTGTGTGTGTGTGTAACCAAAGATCAAACAGACCCAGCAGACAAAGGCAAGGCCATTTCTTACAATTCCTTTTGAACCAGCAAAGTAAAGAAGCACCAGCAAATGTGAGGAAGAAAAGGGGGAGGAGGAGGAGGAGGAGGAGGAGGAGGAGGAGGAGAGAGGAAAATCAAAGCTGGTTCCCACTTTTCCAGCGCTGTTTCGTTTCGCGGTGGATTCCACAAGGCTGTACAACAGAAATGGTAATGTAGATTTCCCCACCATCACAAAAAGGCGCCAAAGAGGTCAAGCCAGGTTTCTGCTGTTCCGCCGTGTACCGACACTCAACAATCCAGCATTTGGTGGAAAAAAAAACAAGCACATGTATATCTGTCATTTTAATAATTGACATAGTAACTCATCCTGCACTCTGTTGCCATGGCCACAAACAGCCATCACTTGGACTGTCCTTTTGGACAGCATCGTCCTTCAGGACTGGATGGTAGAAAAAGGAAAGGAAAAGTGGCGTTATCTGGATTCCTTCCTTCTTCTCAGCCTTACGCATACATGACACTAATTACACCTCCTCTTTGTGGTGGGCCAACACAATATTATCCAAAACTTCCGGATCGGGCAGCTGCAGCATCAAAACTGTGCAAATCCTGTATAACCGCTGTAGATCAATATGGTATAAGGATCACAGCAGGTTGTGTATTGTTAAATAAAGTATTGTGTATTTTAAGATACACTTCAGATCGCGTTATAAAATGTAAGAATGGAAAGAAAGAAAATATCTGTAACATTCTTTCGGCACGTGGACCCGTGTGAAGACAAATAGACTCAACCCAAATGTTCACACAGGAATTTACTCGCACGTGCACGTACATACATTGGGGCACATGCGCTTGCCTAATGTGGCAACAGACATGAGATATGTGTGATGTCTGGTTCATTAAGGTGGCGCATGATGACGACCGTGTGACGGTGGAGCGGAGATGGAGCCAAAGACTGAAACCGAGCAGGAGACATCGCCAAACTTCCTGCCTTTGTTGAGGCAAGAACAAAGCGCGTGTGACCTTTGCTTGCACTCTTTCCTGAAGTATGGATTGCAGATGGGGCATTCTCTTCATGGTGGATAAGCACACAAGCCAGGCACACACACTGTCAGTGGGAGAGCCGGTGGTCAAATATGTCCAGCTGAGATAAATCACCCCATCACCATATGTCACCCCCCCCCCAACCCCCCCAACCCATCACGTTGGCCAGCATCAGCTACACAAACACTCCTCCATCATCACTCACTGGCTGCAGCTGAAGCGTCCGACACCAGTTTTGCAGTGAAGTTTCCGAAAAAGAAGAATGACTGTCATGGTGATGTCACCTCCGTGTGGTGGAACCAGTCTGCGTTGGTGACCCGGGGGGGGGCTGACTGACGCAACTTTTACTCACAGTTGAAAGGAGGAACAGAAATAGACTTGCTCAGCCCCTTTCCCACCAATATTTCCTGGTAATCTGTGATTTGTGTTCCCACTGCCCCCAATGTATTTATTGTATTGTGAGAGAACTGTGAGAAAAACCAACAACAACATTAACAAGATCGCAGGTGGAACTATAGTTACAACGCAAGTCCTACAAATGCAAACAGGAGTTTTTGAAGCTTTCTTTCATTAAAGTTTATGTAAAATGAATCCATTTTGTGTTGGGATTTTCTGCAAATCCCACTTGGACTGGAAAATTCAATGATAATCTGAGCTTCAGATGCTAGTGAGGCCACTGGACCCCCTGTCAGTTTTTTTTAATTTTTTTTTTTAATTGCCTATTTTGGTCATGATTTGACAACATTTTTTGAATGTGAATGGGGCAGAATCTTTTTTCAGTCAGAGCGGGGCTTTTGTGGCATTAGTTTTTCTTCTTTTATGTCTCTTTTTAAGGCCAATAAGTAATTTCAGCATCACTATGGAAACTGAGAGGTAATCAGCTGTAAGTGGGGCCTGAACAAATTGACAGCATTGAAAGAAAAGCCTGTGAAACCACCGGCTTTGGTACAAGACGGGGACTGCAGGAAAATGCAAGTGATCATTTTCTATTGTTTGCATTGAAAGATGAGAGAAATTAAAGACGGAATTGAAGTGCCATTTAGCACCCTTTACAATTTAATAGTTATTCTCCTTAAGACAATAAAGAAGAGGCAATCAGCCGTCTCTAATGAGAGTGTGATTGGTGGCACTTTAAAATATTTAGCTCTTATTCTGTTAATGTCTTTTCATTGGCTGAAGTGATTTCCATTGAGCGAAACCTTTGAGAAATGAAGGAAATACAAACTGCTGCTTTTATATCTGTACTCAAACAAGAGGCTACATTAATAACGATTTCACTCTCTGTCCTTCACAGAACATCAGTCGTTTAAGATGTTTTGGTGAATGTTTCTGTTTTTCAGATACTGCTGGAGCCTTGAATTTTGATGTGAATGCTCCATGTAGGCTTCAGACATCCAAAATAATCCACATTTTGTTGGGGTTAGGAGTTAACAACCCATCAACCTCAACAGCCAACGGTACAATATGTGCTTATACAGTTTCTCCAACAAATTTCTATGACGCTGCAGGTTTAGCATCATCGTAAATGTGCCCTCGGCATTAGCTGCAGGGCAATGGCTCTTTTGTGTTCATTCTTCCCAGAGTTGTGGTCTTTCTGGACGCCTGCATCAGGTATCTCTAACGCCCCCTCTGGTCTGTACAGAACATAACTCCATAGCCACTGTTTGAATGACAGTTTGGGTCCAAGTTTATGATGTATCTTCCATTTTATGATTTATTTTCTCTTCAGCTTTGCAATTTCTGTCACTTCCTCTTACAGTAAACAATGTGCGAGGCAGACTCTGAGCAAACTTTCGAACTGTCGAACTTTCAGTTTCCCAATCTGAAAAAAAGGAGTGCTGCATTTTGCTCCCAGTGGAGGTCTGGTGGTCAATGAGGCGCAAACACAAACACTCGGGTTGCTCAAGCAGCCTGACAGCCGCGAATGACTGATTTACTGAGATTTATGATTTTTATGATTTTTATCATTTGACAACCATCGCGACCACACCCAGAACATTCTGCAGAGGTTTCACCAGAAGTTCACCCTCTCAGCTGAGTGGACAGACTGACGAGACGCGCACAGACACCCCCACACCTTGGTGAGCAGATCGGTACCACAGCAGGGCAGAACAAAATCTAACGCACCCTGGGGAGGTGTGTCTGTCTCCACGTTGGGTTGTGCGTGTGTGTGCAGTCGGCAGTAAGACAGTCAAGCTGCCTCGAGTTCCCTGTAGGAGGAAAAAAAAGCCAGGGAAGAGGAAAAAAAAAAAAGGGAGTAAAGGTGCTGATGGGTGAGGGGCTGAAACAATAGAGGATAAAGAGATAGGGAGCGGGTGACAGAGAGGGTGAAATCAGAGATGAGTGGGAGCCCGAGGTGGAAAAGACGACAAAAAAAAATTAAGGCGAGGTGAGAAAAAAAGGGAAGAGAAAGTGGGATAAAAGAGCAGAAATGCAACAGGGAATATTGGGGGAGGGGAGGGGAGGGCAGAATGAGATGGGATAGCTGGGAGGGGGGGGTGGGCAGAAGAGGATGCCACCTCATCTGTTCCATTATTACTAAATCTCTCATTGAATTATGAACAAACGGCAGCGCTGCAGCAGAAAATCAGTCCAGCGTTTCTGAAGGACGACGTGGATCTTTGATGGTTCAGATGTTCCGGTTTTAGGAGCCTTTTCATCAAAACGGTGGCGAAGAAAACGTCTCCGTCACTTCTGTTTTGAGATAGTATCAGGGTGAAAGCTTAAAGGCCCACTACGTGTGGTTTTTATGTATTGCCGGAAATATAGACAGTGTTCCTGATCATGAATAATAGCTGCAGATATGAATCTCTTCGCTTTTATTCACTTAGGAGCAGGATGTATTATTGACGTAGGCGAATGTGAATTTGTAAATGCTCTGAGACTGAGAATGTTGCCTTATCATGTTAGACATTTACACTGTGGGGATGGAAAATATATGCAGATTTCAGCAGGGCTGATGTTTTTTTCAGCTCTTTTTTAGTGTAAAAGAGCTGAAAAGCATTTATTTACGCGTCTAAATGTAGAAGCGATTGCCCGCGAGATACTGGTGGCAAAGAATCCGAACCAGAACAATCCGCGCTTAGAATGAGAAGAATAAAGAGCGCACAAATGCTGCACTTTTAAATAATAACTAGTGTCAAACATTTGATAACAGCCGAGGAGAATTACATCGATTTTCTACCCTTGAAAAGAAAAAAAGCAGGGAACTTGAATTCAATCTAGTGTTAAATTATAGACAAGTCAGATGTAGCTTTAAAGAAAGTGTCCACATACACACACACACACACACACAATGATGCTATGGTGTTATACTGTACAGGGAACCTTTCACATTTGTCTCCTTCTTGCCCACTTAATGGTCTTATCTAACCAAAATCGAGACAGGGAGGAGGGGAGCCCAGTGTGTGTGTGTGTGCGTGTGTGTGTGTGTGTTTCCATTATGATGTGGAGTCTGCTTAGATAGCGTTGATCAATAATGCAGCAAGCGACAGAGAGAAAGAGCATCATCTCTGACTAACTCGTGAGGATATGAAACAAAAGAGAAGATGGAGAGAATGAGGACACACACACCAGGAGCTACCAAAAGCAGAGGGAACGAGAGCTCGGGACAAAGCGGGGTGTCAGAAGTTCTTAAACAAAAAGTATAGCTAGCGTGAATTAAGTCAAATACTGGGTTAGGCAGCCCTGGTCCAAAACATCCTGCAGATGGTCCCAAAACCTGGATGTCAACCCACTGATGTCATGGAAACCTTCCTGTCCCCTGACCTGGTTTCCCTCTGCTGGTTCCCTCGTGTTCTCAGACACAGTTAGAGGGGTTTAAACACAGGCGTGAGAGTAGGTTTGGAGAGATGATTACACCGGGGCCTTTATTTTCTCTGGGCTCCATGTTCTCCCTGGCCCGGGAGGTCAGGGGGTCAGCGTTACCCGCGGTGGTATCGTGACACCTCATTAATCCTTTCCCCACTGCCCGGTCACTGCGTGCGTTGTTATGGAAACGACAAAACGGAAAGCTTATCTGAGAACCCCAGGGTGCAGCCTACTGCACATGTAACACGCGCATGTGTGTGTTTGTGTGTGTGTGTACAGAGCATATGGTGTCCACTGTATGGGAAGTCTGAGGCTGGACGAGAGTTCTGATCACGCTGTGTCATATTTATCCACAACCAGTGATGGAGTGTTTCCCAAACACTGGGTAGCAACGGACTATATGCATATCTGCGGTGGTACCTGCAGGCCAGGGAAAAACGTGGAATGGCGACTCCGTCTAGCTTCACCTTCATTTAAAGGCTTTTGTTATCACACATCATCAGCCTGTAATTAAATCAGATGGTTCCACCCAGACTTGATGAGATTATATTAACATCGTTTCATCCACTTAATGGTCCCAGGTAAAGCTGCCTCGAGGTGTTTTCCCACCAGAAGAAGCAATAAAATATATCAGCAACTCTCTCCTGATACTACTAATTAGCTTCTTCTGCAGTTCAGCTCACTGGAACTCCTCTCATGCATCCCAGTTTGCCGCAGGCATCAGCTGATTAAAGAACCCGGTTCCACAATTCCGCTCCCACAACTATCAACAACTATCACAAACACACACAAGCATGTAAACCTGCAAACAAAATAGATTTTACAGCACAGGAGGTCTTTTATAGCCTGTCTTGCCTTGTTTTTTTTTGAGCTAGATTGATGCAATAGGGGATCAATGTTCATTTGGAAGTCAGAAAGCGCCTGTCTCACACACAGGCGCAGAGCGCTGTGTCAGTCTGACGTAGATCTAGATGAGTCGGAATGGATTACTGTTCCTGTAAGAGCTATCAGCGCTCCTCTGTTCCTCATCCTGGAGATAACACACACACTCTCGCAGAACGGTTTGACCACAAAATTGCAGAGGAAGTGTTCACCCAGACATTATTTTCAATTTCCCTGGGCATGTTTTGTTACACACTTCCACAAACCAAAAACACACACTTTTTGGTTGAATGGATTCAACATTGTTGCCAACCCTGAGTGTGCTTGAATGGTCTGTGTCTCCAGTGATGGACAGATGACCCATCCAGGGTGTATTCACGTATGACTAGAGCCCCTCCACGGCAAAAAAGGTACACAGTAGATTAAAAAAATGGTAAACAGAGGAATTAGACATAGACAAAGGTTATAGCGTCACAATTGCCCATGCTCTTATGTACTTGGATGGTATCTAAATCTTTTTTTCTGGACATGAAAGGCAAACTTGTGTGTGTTTTATCTTCTCCTCCATTAGCCGAAGTTGCCATAGAAGCCAGCACACGCGGAGAGAGGTGGCTACAGGTGGATTATGCGGAGAAGCATCCATATCATGATGTGAAACTGCGCTGTGGATCAGTCTGCAGTCCCAACAAAAAGCTCTGTGTTGAATGTGAAGTACCTCCCTTTTATAATCAAAAAGAGAGGCAGAGCGAGAAGTCTGGTTTTGAGAAGTAAATATTTTATCACCTCTGGACCCATTGCTTTTTTTTTTTGCCAGAACAGAAAGTGCAGCAGTATCCAGTCAGCACAGTTTCCTGCTAAATTGCGCAATTTCACTTTCACTCAGGCTTATCCTGGAGGTCATCAGCGATGTCAATAGACTCAGGAGATAGGAATCTTTCATTAAACTTTTCATTTCTTTGCGTCCC
Organism: Lagocephalus sceleratus; assembly: GCA_911728415.1. NCBI lineage: Eukaryota > Metazoa > Chordata > Actinopteri > Tetraodontiformes > Tetraodontidae > Lagocephalus > Lagocephalus sceleratus. The sequence goes on along the minus strand of CAJVRN010000087.1, from coordinate 5,947,586 downwards.
CCCAAACCAATATGCAACACAATGCAAAAACCGCAGCCTTCATTTTGTCCTGCAAATATGACAGCGGCGGCGAGGCATTTTCGACTTCAATCGTCCCGGGCGGTGCCGACGAGCGTCGGGCTACCGGAAGTTCATATTGCCGCAGCGCTGGGATGCGCGAGCGCCGGGGATATTTTATTCACCTGCCCCGTGGAGCCAAAACATCACTCGGGATGGAGCCTCTGTCGTTTGCAGAGAGGAGAGCTGTGACACAGAAAAGACAGCAGCTGATGTGATTTTCTGGTTCAGAGTTTGGCTGATTTCCACTGAGTTCTGACCCAGACTGGGAAATAATCTCGGGGCAGTTTCTACTCGCTAAAAATGAAATATTCACCCCCTCGTGAATGAATAATACATCCAGTATTACTCACTTTTATTCAAATTCAGTTGCACTGGGTGGGGGGGTGGGGGGTGGGTTGTCTCTTACTGATTCTGTTGCTACAAGACATCTAATACATCTGATTAAACACACTCATTTGCTCCCTTTTTATTTTAATGTATTGGATTAAATCTCATTATTCTGTTTGTTTTTCTGGATGCATTTTCTAAATCTCCCTGTCCATGAAGACCATACAGAGCTCAACCCCCCCCCCCACTCCCTCTGCTGCCATTCCCACACACCCTCTCATCTGTCAGCTCAGCGAGTTCTCCCTCTTTCCACTTTCATTCGTTTGCTTGCTCATCCCCACAGGCCGGGCAGGAGACTTCTGCAAGAGCCGCACCTTTGCGCTTTAGATCATAACACAAAGAGCCCCAAAAAACGATTGGACTGCTTCCGTTCCTGTGGGGATTAGTTCTATTTTACTTCTGTTGGAACATTTTGAGCCTTGCATCCTTTAGATTCACATCGCCGCCGACCTTGATGTGGCCTCTGTAGCCCAGACAGGTAGATTTGAAGGAGCGTCTCTTCGTCTAATTAACTCACTCCTCCCTCGCATCCTTCACACCCCCCTCCTTTTCACTCCTTCACTCCTGAACAATGGACGCGTTAATTCATCCACATGGACCTTGACAGCATGCCGGTTGTTTGTTATATGACAGCTAATCAAACGATAATCAACCCAGTCTTCTGTCTCCTTCTTTTTACTAATCTATTCCTTTATCTCCCTCCAAGGACAAGCTTTCAGACTCTCTTTGTCCAACATTTTACAGCCGTATGTCACTTCAGCTGCAGATGATGCAGTCAAAGACGGTGAAGGAGAGATTTTCTGTGGCAGAATTCTCCCCTAAATAATTGGGAAATACTGAAAAACTCACTCACAACATCATTACTTTTTGATACATCAAACTTCCCTTTTCTACATTTTGTAGGCAGAAAATTCACTTTCATCACTAGGTTTAATTTATGGGGTATTTTCAAAGTCTACATTCTTAAAAATCGCTAAATATGCTATGGATGTGCAATGTTTTGATGCTTGTTTTTAGTTTTGTACTAGAGATAATCAGACCAAACAATACTCAGATGAGTTTGAGAGCTTAGAGACATTAATAATAATAATTTTTAAAAAATTAGCAAATAAAAAACATAAAAGATACTCATAAAAGATATTTTGAAATCAACACATCCATTTCTAACCACTTTTGCATCAGAATTGTGTCAGAGAGAGATTTTAAAAATCCCTCAAGGTCAAACTGGAGTGAAGAAAAACTCGATTTAGTCTTGACATTAATGGGACTTTGTTTCTATTTATGATCTGCATGATTGTTCTTTTGTCTTTGTCTTTTCCTCCACAGATCTAAACATTGACCCCCATCCCCCCCCCCTCCCCCCTGAGTGCAGTAGACTAAACTGACAACACAGCAGATGTGGAAAAATGCTATGATAATAATATGATAATTGGTAATAAAACTGCCTGGATGCATAATGACCGAGGAATCTGGGGCTGTTTGATCTGATTTATGCAAATACGAGCCATGTGAAACATGTAAATTCAAAGTGCTTTTTTTTTTTCCTAACCCAACCACCCACCTCCATGACCCAACCAGAGCATCTTAGCCGTTCCCCTCCGCGAGCCTCGGCGCAGCCAAGATCTTAAGACTCTAAGACGCTGCATGTGAAAACAAAGGTTGAGATAGGTTCGGCTAAGGTTCGTATGGAAAAAAAACAAAAGCAAGACACTTTAAAACATTCATTTTTAACATGTTCTCATACCTTATTTAAAAGATTACACACGTTTAAAATTAAAATGTATGCATATTTTATAAAGCGTGATAACATCAGAATAGTCCACAAGCAGAGTGAGGAATTTAAATAGATATTGACACAGGTCCCCCTCCAAGAATGGACAAAAGGAGTCGAACTTGTAGTTTTCCACAAATTCCACAACTTAACTGTAATGAAATGATGACTGGGGTTTAGAGCGATGCCAGTGTGTAGTGAGTCTGATCTGCTTCGCCACAAGACAGGTCAACAAACACACAGGAAAGGAAAGCAGGCCCCTTATTGTCCAAAGAAAAGGAATAAAAGAGAGGCACACAACATGTAATCCCAGAATAGCCGTGCACTGAGATGCCACAGGTATTCTGCTGTGTCATCCGTCGTCGTTTGCCATTAAAGAGAAGAAAAATCCATTACATAAAAGCTGCCTGAAGCGGGGCCGTTAAAGAGGGGAGGACGAGTCGTGCAGACTTCTTGCTGGCTGAGCACGAGAGACAACTTTAATTCTTGGGCCTGAACTAAGAAGTCAATTAAATGAAAAAACACACACCAAGAAAAATGTTTTGACTGCGAAATGAGAGGAAGTCATTGTAAAAATCCGACAAAGACGGAGAGTGTGTGTGTGTGTGTGTGTGTGTGTGTGAGTGTATGTGTGTCCTGTCCCTTATTAGAGCTATTTCTATCTGTGCTCACTGTGGCACATCAGTGCTTACATAAGCTTAAGGACCTGAATTGCCCTGATTTTGTGTGTCTGAGCGCATGTGTTTGTGTGCATGTGTGTGTGACAGAGAGAGAGAGAGAGAGAGAGAGAGAGAGAGAGAGAGAGAGAGCTCGTGGATCTGCTGGATGTGTCAGGCTGACCTCACATAGTGACATTCAAACAGAGCAGAAGGCCAGAAGACGGTTACGTTATGAACCCTGTTGTATGCTGTCAGGTTTTTGAGACCTGCTCTGCAGACAGAGTGCATCTGGGCCCCAGATTAATTCACACACGTAGCGGGCGTGTGCACACAAGCTCATCAATCAGCGCGCAAATGATGCACCAGCACACTGACAATAGTGACCCAGCACCAATATTCATGCTCACACACAGAGAGTGTGAGTAATTGCCAGATTTATCACGCCTTTTGCCATCTTCTCTCAAATCTACCTGTCTCGGGCACCATTGTCAGGGTGTGGCGAGCTCATCTTCACAAGTTTGATGGAAGAAAGAGACATTATACAGACAGAAATGGAAATAAATGTGCTTATAGGATGACTGAAATCTTTGGACATATCGTTTAAGGCACCGACAGGATAATACTCTTTCTTTCCTGCATGTGCAATAGTGAGAACAGACTAAAAGCTAAAGCTCATAAACTCCAGAGTTAGCGCTTGACATCATCATCCTACACATCAAGGACAAAATCCAGAAATATAGGCGGATAGAACCAGTGGCTGCCTCCGGAAACAGCAGGTTGCCCGTATCTTTTGTTTTTCAGTTGGGCAAATTCAAAAGCACTGAGGGAGCTTGGGGTTCACAGCAGAGTTCTGAACTTTCTCATTTTTCCCTTTAATGTTTCCACATCAAATGACACCAGATGGCTGTACGGGGTCCATTTGTTCTGTGCGTCTGTCTGTTTGTGATATTCAAAGTCTCGTCTTTTTTCTGTTAGCATTTATCTAAAACTCTGTTGTACAAGTGTAGAATACAAGCTTCTTCCCCCTCTTAAGGATGATGGAATGGTGAATACAGCATACTAAACTCATTAGATTCAACTTAATATGCTTTAATTTTAATTACTAATACTGCGGCGGTAAGGCTGGATCACCCTCTAGTGGCAGGCTCCAGTAAGGTAACAACTTTTAAACGTGCAAGAATCCCAGTATCATCCGAACCGTTGCCGTCGCGTCCAAGAATATTTGTGACACACCTGCAGCGCTTCCAGCAGACTCATGACATCACCTACTAATCCATCCTCATCCTGCCTATTTTTGTCAGTTACAGAGGAGCGCGGCGTCCAATAAACGAATCACCGGCTACTCCTTACAAGGGCATTACCGTCACATGTTGGTGGAGGTTTTCGGTGAGTCTGCTGCGTGTCAAAGCTATTTCAACCTCCCCGGAGAGGCGAGGCGTGATGACGCCTGTGACATTTCGATTGAGGGTTAAGGACGAAAATAAGAGGAGAAGCTGAAGCAAATATCTCAGAGACGTGAACGCAGAGGCACATTCAATCTTCCCTCTATAAATATTCAGGTATGCCAGACCTTTCTGGGCCATATTAGATTACTGAGGATAAAATATATGGCACCCTGTGTCAGACTGATGGCTCAGGCTTAACAATGATGATGTTGCTCCCGCATCTCCAGGCTCAGGTCAGTCGGGTTAGGACGGAATAAAAGGGAAATCGTTATTACCTCATCGCTGTTTATCACACTCCATCATTTATTCTATTAAAAAACAGCCCATTTGAACGCTTGTGCAGACCGGTGGAGGGCTCACAGCAATCACGTTCTAGAGCAGAGTTAAAAAAAATGGCGCGTTCGCTCTGTTACCGTCTCCCCATTATGTGTCTTGAAAATCCAGACAGATTAATTGTCCTAAGTCAGCTTTTGAACGCCAGAAGAAAAGCCAGAGGCTTCCGTCCCCCTCGGAGCCGCTCTTCCTTTCATTCCGCGGAGGCGCGTGGAGGACGAAAGTGGGTTAAGGGGAGAGAAAAATGAAGGCAGAGGGGCTGAAAAATGAAATGCAAATCTGTTAGGTCTCCGGGAACGGATTAGTCCCTCGCCCATGCACGCTCGCAAATAATCTGACGCGCGGGCCCAAATCCCCGCTATCGCGCGAGAATTATTTCAAGGCTGAATAGGCCAGCGTGTGAAGATCTGCGATAAATTTGCTCCGGTGAATGATCTCATGTATCGTGTCGCTAATGAGTCAAGGAATCCTGCGCAGGACATTTTACTGCCACCAGCATCACCGGCGCGCTCTTCTCGAGCGCTTGGACGTGGACTGGATTTCTGCGGTCCCACGATGCACTTTTGACCTTGCAAACCCCCCCCTGCCTCCGATCCTTTTATGCCAGCCTAGCCCCAGATCACCCTAACGAGGTTGCTCCTTTCACATCCCTCCGCGTCCTTATCTCGAGCTTCCGCCTCGCGCAGGTGCCGTGGCAACCAGAGCCGGTGGCAGCCATTCGTCAGAGCCTTTTGTGTTTGCGTCTGCAGGGGCGGCGGCTACGGTCATCCTGGAAGGTGTCGCATTGTTCTGCTGAGAATATGCTCTGTGCCCATCAGTTTCTGCCTAACCTAAAGGGCAAAGCCCACGTCTACCTTATAATTACCTCCGCCAAGGAGGTTATGTTTTTGCCGGTGTTTGTCTGTTAGCAACGTGACTCAAAAAGTTATGGACCGATTTTGATGAAATTTTCAGGATTTGTTGGAAATGTAAAAAGAAATTACTGATTTCATTTTGGGGCCAAAAATGTTGTTTCTCAATATCTCAATTAATTATTGACCAAACCCCATGAGATCTGACTCAAGGATGGACAATGGGATCCTCTATCATATTATAGATATAGGTCTGCGCTCTCCAAGTGCTTTCTAGTTTCAGAATGTCACCTCGGGAAATGCTGGGAGTCCCAAAAGATGTAAAACACACACACAGGTATAGAATATTGAATCTGTTTCTCAGTTTTATGGTATTGTGGTGCGTGGGGAGCAGCAAATACACAATGCAGCACAGACTTTAGCCCCTCTGTGGTCCTGGAGTAAAGACAAGCGAGTGAGATTGTGTATGTCCGTCTCCTTCGCTAACTTATTCATGAAGCCGCCAGAGTGCTTTCTCTCTGAAAGTGTTTGGTTTGGGGCCCGAAAAGGTGAAAATAGTTCAACTCATAAGAAGAAAAGAAATCTTAAATTTTTGATGAACGTTTCACCGCGATGCCCCGCGAGGTTCTTCGAGGACGCCATGGATCCCCCTGTGTCTGAGGGCAGAACAGTAGAATCCTGTCTTTAGAAACTACTGTTCCAGGAACGGCGGTCGCCCAATGACTGAGAGGCTTCATCCAGTTCCATGACGTGGGGTTATGTAACTCTGGGCCAGCGCTGCTCCTCTGCCAGTCGGGGCGAGCCATTAAGCTGCTCATTCCAGTGAGCACATGTTAACTGGCTCTGAAGCCGACGGCTTAGTCTTGCCCAGTTGGCAGTGGTCTGATGGGCTTAATGCGAAGGGATGACCAGAGATTCTTGGTTTAACCCTGGAAACAAGCTCGTTGTGGAAGACCTCCATGTGTTTGGTTGTTCACCAACCGAACAGAAGGACTGAGCTGGTTGGCACTCAGCTTACATTTCCACAAAGCAGATTTAGTAGTTTAGCGATTTCAAGACGGAAGATGTTTATTCCTGTTTTCACTTTCAAACATGAGTAATGGTTTTACCCTCCCTCTGGAGGCACGAGGCAGGTGGAACCGCACACAGCGCTGCCTGATGTTGATCGCCATCGGATGTTTCTCCGAGCTCCGGTGAACATATTTTTTCGGCTACAACCAAACTACCCTGCAGAAAACTTTCACCAACAAGCACCTCTTATTCGCCCAACATTTTGTGATTACAGAGGAAAAACATTTCCCCTACCCCTTCCCCTAACTTTTGCAGAGGCATATTCCAAGATATTCCCCAGAACTCTTAAAGGACGGAGCTATGTATTGTGAAACACTGATTGGTTGAACAAACTCACAGGCTTTTCAGTTCTATAAGCTTCTGTAAAACAGCATATTCTGGCATTAACAATTAGTAAATGAATCGCTTGTTAAACTGTATAAAGATATACCACTTGTAACATTCCCCCATATGTCATCAACCTGATTTGAATATATTTTACACAGATACATAAATTCCTGGTAAGAGAAGCTGCTGGGAACATCAGAGGAGCTATAGTGTGGAACTGCACTGACAGATTGGATTAACTTGTATTTTTTTCCCCTACTAATTAAATGGCTTAGAATATTGTTGATAGCTCACTTCAGACATGTTGTGTGCTATATTGTGGGATTCAGGCACATGTTGACACCAGTTTATTTTGCTAAAAAAAAAAAAAAAAAAAGGCAAGGGGAGACAAAGGTAGGGCGAAAAAAAACACGGGTGCAACACAGGGGTGAGAATATCAGAGAATGTGAAGAGTCGTAGGAGAACACCAGCAGGCCTCTGAGGCAAGGACAGAGGCTGAGCGACGAGATGGATGATGCATCTGTTCATTACTGTAGTACGAGCGGTGTGTAGGAAGTGTGTGGGTTTGACCTGTGTGAGTTTGAGTCATAGACACACACACACATCCAGGAGGTGTGTGTGTGTGTGTGTGTGTGTGTGTGTGTGTGTGTGTGTGTGTGTGCGTGTGCAGCATGACATCACCTGATCAAATAACATTGTAAGGAAGATGAAGAGAAACAGAATAAAGTGAGCTGTTATCAGATTACCAAACACTGAATTCACCTTATCTCTGCAGTTTGTGTGTGTGTGTGTGTGTCTTCTGTGTGTCTGTGTGTGAGAGAGAGCGAGAGAGAGAGACAGTAGAAATAGTTTCTTCTGATGCTCTGTAAGGTTAATGTTACATTAACAGCCCCGCCCTTTGAATTACAGTAAACTGTAACCCTAACCCTAAGACCTCAACTCTCAACCCACAAACGCACACCGTGTCTCACACAAACAACAGGGTGATCACACGCACATTCTTTGGCCACAGTGGAATCAAACGGTTCGCACGAGTGGCTGAGCTTGCAAATACGATCCCCCGAGCCCTGAAGAGGCAGAAACAAAAACAGCATAGCAGAGGACGCGCACGCGCACACACACACACACACACACATTATAGACAGTGATTAATGAGCTTTTGTTGTTGCTGTGTAATGCCACATCTGCTGCCACGGGGGCTTCAGCACGAGTCGGAAACAATATGGCTGGATTGGCCCATTACACAATGGCCATGCTTGAAACACACACATGCACAGACACACACAGGCACTTACACACACTTCATTATGCTGGTAGCAGCCTCTTTTTGGCCCAAAGCACCCCCGCTGCACTCGATAAACACCCATGTGTCTCCATCATCTCCACAGGACAAGTCAAGATAATACCTGCAATCATGGGACTTTTTTAAAATCAAATGTCCTATAAACATTTAAAATATTTACGTCCGCGATTGATAATATAATGTTAATTTGCAAAAAGAAATGACTGATGTTTTTAGTGTTTTTCCTTTAAAAGGTGCACATGGAAGGACATCAGGGTGATGCATGTGGCCAGGTCACCTTGTTATATATGTGAGGTGGGGTTAGTGTGTGACTGTGTGTGTGTGTGTGTGTGTGTGTGTGTGTGTGTGTGTGTGTGTGTGTGTGTGTGTGTGTGTGTGTGTGTGTGTGTGTGTGTGTAAAGGGGGGGGTGTCTATCAGCTTGGCATTTATTTGATGACCTCTGTGGGGGTCACATCAGAAGACAGAAGTTGAAGCCAAATGGTGAAACAAAGGCAAGGCGTGGCTGCATGCTTTATGGTGTCTGTGTGTGTGTCTGTGTGTGTGTCTGTGTGTGTGTGCGTGTGTGTCCGGGAGGATGAAAGAGAAACACCCCCGAGGACACCAGAGGTGTGCAGCAGCTGACAATTGGCGGAATTATTCAGGAAACAAATTAACATTTCAGTCGACCACTTGGGACACCGTCGTTATAGTAAATGAGCTGCAGAATTCTCTTCCAAAGATCCTGTTTCTATAAAAAACGAACATAACAGTTTGCCTCACAACCAATGTTCGCACTTCCTATTTGTCAGTACCAGAAGCCGAACGACGTCAGTTTCCTGCGCACGTCAACCAGCTTATCGGGGTGATGGTTTGAGGTTCCACCTGTCAACGGAGCTCCGCTGTGAGGCACGGCTCAGACGCGACAAGCCCAACAAAAGGGGAAGCCAACAGCAGCGCCAGATCATCTTGATACCCTGAAAAACACACAGCCTCGAGCCAAAACAGCCTCCGGCTAGAACCTGGATCACCGCCGTGCCTCCAAAAATGCGCGAGTCGCCTTCCCAGGGCGTCGTCGGGAGGCCCGAGGTCCCCGCGCCGCGTCAGACTCCTGCAAAAGCGCAACGGACAAGCGCAAACCGCTCGCGCCTCCGGTTCCGCCAGGCGACGGCGGGCGATCAAAGCCATCGACTTCCCGCTCTCCCCTCGCCGGGCGCGCGGCCTAAATGGGGAGGGGAGGGGAGGGCCCGCCCCCAGCTCAAGAGTCATCCGATCTGACCTGCACTCTCAAACGACACAAGACGGTGTGCAGACTCACATAATTAAACCAGGGGGAAATTATCACACACACACACACCCGCCCCACCCCGCCCCGCCCTTTTCTCCACATCCCCCCCCCCCGACGGCTCTGCTCACACTCCCACTCACACACTGCTCGTCAGCATACCAGCTCGACTGCGGATGGAAGATGGCAGTCTAACAAAGGAGATACCGCAAAGCGTGGATGGAAGTGATACTTCCCGTTTATCACCTTCCATCTGCGGGGCCTTTTTTTTTTTTTTGGCACCTCGATTCAGTTCTATAGTTTCCAGGGGTGGTTGGGCGCGGCGGGCGTGGCGACGCAGACGCTAGAGGACCCGTTCACGGTCCTCGTGTGGTCCTCGCGCCATCGTCTGCAATTAAGAAATGCGCAAACGCCCGCGCTGAAATTTGGCGCCGGTGAGGGTCCGAAGGCGACCGTAATGGGCACAGGAGTGGCAATTCTCGCCGCAACTCGTGTCTGATTATTGTTAGCAACACACACACATACACACACACACACTCAGGCCCGGCTCACCGCCACCAGCAAGGCTCTGACTCACTTTATGCGCCTGAACTGTGTGTGTTGGTGTGTGTGGGTGGGTGTGTGTGTGTGTGTGTGTGTGTGTGTGTGTGTGTGTGTGTGTGTGTGTGTGTAAAAGAGTGCGTGGGTGTGAGGACAACGCGGGCCATCTCCACAGAATGGTAATCAGGAGGGCCCCTCCTGCTCTGATGTGCTAATTTAGAAAAAAATAAATAAATCAGACGCGACGAGAAAACACCTTTCGCACCGACGCGTGCGCTTTTGATATTCCGCCGCGCACAAGACGAGGCTCCATCTACAGAGAGAGAGGCGGCGGATGGCAGGGGATGGGAGGGGCGTTTCCATGGTGACTGGGGTTACAGAGGGAAGAGAGGGTCTTGCCTCACATCTGTCGCCGAGGAAGAGAATGGCCGCCGCTAAGCTGAGGGGCGAGGCGGCCACCGGCACAATGCCGGAGAGAGAGAGAGAGACGAGGGGGCCGTCCGCGGGCCGCGTTGGGCCCGCCGTGGCCGCGGGCCCAGCGGCCGGATCCGTCTCAGCCTCTTAGCATTAGCATCAGAAAGGCATTATGCTAATAGAATCAAAGGCAGCGGCCTCCTCCTCCCTCTCTTTTGTATCTCTCGCCCCAACCCAAGGGCACGGGAGGATCCTGCATTTCAGCTGCCTCTCGAGCCGTAAACCTTCGATTCATTAGCATGGAGATAAAATAAAGAGCGGGGAGAATGTGAGGAATTGCACGAATGATGGAGGAGAGCCAAGTTTCAAGAGGAAGGGGGGGGGGCTTAAAGCATTGGAGTTAAACAGCATACAAACTCATTTAAAGGAGAAACATTTGTTTTTCAAATCTACTGCGTTACTGTTCACATGACCATAAAAAACCTCAAGATCTGGGAGTAATCAGATAATTGTAACCATTGCATTTCAATCACATCTTAACTTCCTGAGACCTGCGCTCTCTTTTGATACACATTCTTAACATGTCTCTATTTAGGATTATTGGGACCTGATAAGTAGAAAGACTGAGAATCATGTTTTAACAATATTTTAAACAAGTGGTTTGTGGGGACAATGATGTCCACATACAGGGACAATCAATCTAAATGTGTAATAATATAATGTTTATGGGTCCATGTATGTGGACATTTGGCCCCGCAGTAAGAAGAATTAGCTTTTATATGATAGGTGACCCAACATCTAATTTCCACACACGGTGACACCTACGGCCCAGCCATTGTTTAAACAAATGCTTGATGTACAAATCTGTCGGTAAAGAGGTTCTGCCCACTCCTTCACTTCTCGGCCGGACTTCTGACCGCTGCTAACATCACGAGGAGGCCTTAAAGAACCATATTAACTATTTAGAGGCCACACAGGCCAGATCAACCCGACACTGGTGGGGCACAGCGGTGCCTTTTGTTTGTGAAAAGGTTTGTTCCGTGTCCCATTTCGGGATGAAACGGGAGCACGGAGCTCGTGGAGCGTACACCTTGAATTATGACAGGAAGTGACAGCTACTGTATTCACACAGGGGGGACAAGGGGGGGGGGCATGTTACATGATCTCTGCCCCCTGTTTGAGCACAGAGCGATATTAAAGCAGCAGAGATGATGCGGCGCGCGCACGCACACGCGCACACACACCCCCCCCGCACGGTTGCGCCTCACCTCTGCTCCTCGGGGAGTGCACCAAAATACGGCATGGAGGAGTGCGTGGAGAAGGGAAGGAGGAGGCGGCTGGGAGGGGAGGACGATGACCGCGGATGAGTCATCACACATCTCAGCAACATACTTAATGTACAACGGCCCCGTTCTGTTCAAGCAAGCATATCACACACACAAACACACACACACACACGCAGATTGTCACACGCAGGAATGCCATGGCTCCACACAGCCTTAATGAAAAGAGTCTCCTATTTAATTTCTCACCTCTCTGAACTGGATTGCAATTGGATTGAAAGTCTAAGTCGACTGTGAGTCATCGCGGTGGCGATGCTTGTCACCTAGAAACAGAGACAAGGGGTCAACCTCGGGACAACCTATAGAAAAGAGGAGTTTAGAAAGAGAGACGGCTGAGGACAGAAGGTCGGCTCAAACGTTTTTTTTATATAACTAACTCTTTACACAATGCCAGAAGACGCGTGTGTAAATGGAAAAGGAGAAAATTGGCCTTGTAAAGTTACCGTTTTGTTGGCATTGACACTTTTTTTTGCTAAAAAGAATTAGCCGGGTCAATCCAATTTCCCTGTCTGGCTATCCGGCTGCATCTGAATTATCTATTTGTAGCTTTGTCTGCATCATCAGAGCGTTTTCCTTTTCACCGGCTTTCCGTTCCGTGCACTCAGCGTAAAAGATGTGAGGTCAAAAGCCAAATAACATTAAGTCTACCTGCAGATTCAATCAACACGCAGTCTCCCTTAGGAACATCTGCCCCGATCTGAGGCTCAAACTCTGCGTTTGTGCTCGCGTTCGACCTCCTCTGAACTCCCCTCGGCACTTAATGCCGCTGAATATTCCATGTTATTACGCTGATGGAGCCATACGCGGCAGTAATAACATTGACTTTGTCCCCATAAAACGACGCAGGTGGAAATTGACCTTGCGGAGGGTTCTCAGCTGGAAGATCAGTGCTTATTTCATCTTCAGCCAGCCGGACCCACGCAGCTGTCGGGAGGTAATTAGAAGCTCACCGCTAACCGCAATGAATTGGCCTGACCCGGCCCAAACGCGAGACCGAGCGACTCCCAATAAAGACATTTGGTTCACATAGGTTGGGGCGGGGGGGGGGGGCAACAGATGACCAAAGGGTTGGTAGCTGGATTAGAGACATCCATCAGAAACACGGTTGGCTAAGCACAAAAGCTGATAAGAGATTTTTTTTTTTCCAGGATGATACGGGGCATCGGCAGGGCCAAGTCAACACTGGAAGCTCTGTCGGATGACAAAATGAGAATGATGAGAGCGGCGTTTGGAAGTCCTCAGGGAAGGAGATGGAGCCGCGCTGACAGATCACAAACCAATAACGTCTCCCCGCCTGTCCCAGAGGATCCACCTCCAGGGTCAGGGAGGCGTGTCGCTTCAGAACCCCGGGCAGGACGGGGGGGGGGGGGGGGCGCCGGGCCAAGACAACCGGCCGCAGACGCGACGTAGCGCCGTCTCCGCGGCAACAGGAGGCTCAGGCTGCGGACGGCGGTCACAGTCAAGTGCGGGTCTTTCGTGCCCTTTCAGAGGAAACACTTGAGCCGAGTGACCCGGACACCGGTGTCTTACATGTCTGCGGGTGACCCGGCCAGATATCAGAGCTCGTTCATCAATAATGAAACGCCCACTCCTGTGGTCATCCTGACAGTGGGCGACAGGCCTGAAACCAGCCCTACTGGGTCAGAACCCTTCTCCATCCTACTCAAGTGTCCTGCTGTCCCCTATCTTTGGAACCATAGCAACCACAAGTTGTGTAACCTAATTGGGCTGCAGGTGCCACTCAACAGCCGTGGCAGCGACGGGGATGCAATTACCACAAATGTTACAATCACAGCTCTGAGGTCTCACTCTGCTTTTACGGAGCCCCCCTCCTCCCACCCACCCCATTCATTTGTGTCCTAAGAAAAAAAAAAAAGTGAAACACCTGTCTGACAAGTTGCATTTACTGACACAAAGATCTAATACAAAATGTTACAAAGAGCTGAGTTCATTCATGAGATTTCGACAGAAGGAAAGCACAGAACTGCTGTCAATTAGCAACTGTGTTTAATGAATGTGGACGATAGAATCCTGAGCCCGGAGGAAAGTGTTTACAGTCCCAGAGTGTAGATGTACTGTACGACAGGAAGGGTTCCGTAATGAAGCTCTCTTCCACACAGCTGGGGGTTGTCCATGCGTGACCACCGTCATGCTCCTCCTGCTGATGCATGCTCGTTGCTTTTTTAGGATAAAGTTATAAAGTTTAAGCGGACGTTGATGTCAATGGCGGAAGTTAAAAAAAAAAAAAAAAAAAAACGAGAATTCTCCTTCAGAACCCGTCACCACAAAAATAATGAGCAACAGCAGGCCGGCTGGTTCAAGTCCACTCGGGCTTTCGTTTGAGAAGTCACACGGTGGAGGTCAGAGGTCATGGTGGAGCAGTCACAAGGAGGAGGCGTCCTCACCGTGTATGGCCTTATACTTGGACATGTCCTCTGGGAAAACTTTGCTCAGCTCGGAGATTAGAAGGCTCTTGAATTTCTAAGAGTGATAATAACAACAGTGAATAAAAGAGAAAACCCTGCACAAAATTAAATAAGTTAACAAAAATATTTAGGTGTTTTTCCCCACAGACACTCGACCCTCAAGGTAAAAATAAAGACTGCAATACTAGGAAGGACGTGGATCTATGAAGGCAATCCTGGGGAAAATATACTTTTGTCTTTTTTTAAATGTCTTTACTTGTTCAGTCGCGAGTGAAAGAGCTCTGTGAGGCCGAGGCTTACCGTCATGGTGTCGATCTTGCCTTTGACCTGCTCGTTCCTCGCCAAGGCTCTTTCCAAACATTCCTTGGTGTAGAGCTGAGGGTTCCGACCTTGGTCGATGTACCTACAAACCCAAGACGCGTCATCAGTCCAACCGAGCGCGAACGTCAGCCAACGATGCTCACTTCCCCGACATCACTGGGGTAGTTGGGGCCCGCTTCTCTCGTCTGCTGCTACAGGAACTTGTGACATTGGTGTGGGGTTGCTCTATGGTAAATCTAGGCCTGGTTTGAATGACACAGAGGCCACAGGCCCACAGAGGTGCAGGGATGGAGCAGAGGAAGAGGAAGAGGAGCTCCAGACTTACTCGAAGACCTCCAGGGGCACGTTGATCTCATGGAGCTGCTGGCGGCACTTCTCGATGTCTTGCAGCCCAGATATCATGAAATTGCTTCGGGGGGAGGGAAGAAAAGCGTTTAATGGTCGGGTTAAAGCGCCGTTTCCCTCCGTCGGGGGGTGTTCTGGGGGAGGATACTCACAGTTTCTGGTTCAGGACGGCTTGGCTGCTGGGCTGGAAGTCGCTGACGATGATTCCCAACTGGCGGATGTTCTCAATAAACTTCTCCAGGTGTTCCTCCAGGCTGTCGAATTTCTCGGCCATCTCACTGGGTGCTTGCTCGGCGTCGGGTAAAAGGGGAAAAGACTCGATTTAAACGCATTCCTTTGTCAGATTTGCGAGGTTTCCTGACCGTCGACGGATCCACGACAGACGCACCGCCGGAACGCTTTACGGCACCGTCTCAGCCAACCCTTGCGCTCTCTTCTGCTACTATGGCAACAACCGGTGTAATTCTGCCGTAAAGTCAAGCGTTGGTAATGTCGTGGAGCCGCTTTTATTGAAACATTAAATATCTCATTTGAAAGGACGACGCGCTTTTTTAAAACGCCATCGGTAGATTATTATAAGTCTGTTTATTTAAAGACACCTTCAGAAAGCTGGCGCTGTGTCATTGGTCTGTTGTTAAAGCACACTACAGGAAATTCTTTATTTTAAGAGACGCAGCGTTTCCATCGATTTTCTGTGTTGTTGCAGACTAAACACCACATGCACGTCATTGTTCTCAAAGCGATTTAACCGAACTATTTCTTTTACGTTTCGTGCCTGCAGTACGAAGATTTTTTTAAAATTAAAAGCTGAGCAACGTCGTACCCACCCAAAGCAGCATTGGGAGCGATTTGAATAAAGGAAACTGGGACAAAATTGCCATAATTACCTAATTAATTAAATGTTCCCAAGAAAAGTGGCCAGTCACCGTCAGTGACGTCAACATTCCGGTTTCATTCTTAGTCAGGATCGATGTTTAACGCCGAAACGTCTTCGAATCTGTGAGCGCCATTTCACCCAAAGTTAGCGACGACTACACAGGAAACGCACCACCGACCTCCAGAATAAAAGCAACGCGACGGCATTGTTCTCACTTCGGGGTGATCAGTGATGAGGAAAAAAAAATGTGCCCGTGCTAATTTCACCCTTCTTTAATCCTACAAAAAAAGCAATGGTCGTGTATTTTTGACCTTTAACAACGACTAACGCCCACCACTTCATCGCGAACGCGCGACCGCTCGTCGCTTTTATTTTGAAACAAAGCATCCGCCGCCGGTGCTTTCGCGGTGACTGACGGCGGCGGACGGCCGACGGCGAAGAGACGCGCTGGAACGCCACCGGGGGGCCGCTTCGTCCTCGGCTGCATTAAAAGAGCCGGAGCTGCCGCAGCCGCACGCACACGCACCGAAGCGCTCTCCTCCTCCTGCTGCCTCACTGCGGCCGACGCCGAACGGCGGGGGTCCCCTGGATGGTGGAAAGGAGCCTTCTCCTTCTAATAGATGCGGCGCGCTCGGTGTCCGCTGCGTTTATCGGCGCGTCAGGAAGACTTCAACCCGGTAAGAACGCGCTTCCGTCGGACTGGTTTAATGATGAACCTGTGTGCGGGGGGGGGGGGGGGCAAAAAAAGGAAAATATTTAATATAGCAACGGGGTTTTTTTTGTAGATACATCTTATTAAATACACATATCTGTGTTTTATTCTCACCCAGCCGTGTATCATCATCCAGATTCCGTCTTCCTCAGCCCTTCTGATGCATTTATGTTGCCTGCTGTAGTGCAGGATATTTGTGTATTTTACGCTGCGATGACACGATTGTGTTAAAATAGAATCACATCAGTGCATCTGCGTAATGCACCCCCCCCACCACCACCACCACCACCCCCACCCCCTCTGTGCAGCTACCGCAGTCGTGATGTGGTTTTATTTCTGACGACTCCTACCCGAGCAGGTCAAAAGCACATATTCACGTCTTTTTTAATGTTTTGTGTGTGTTGTTTTTTTTCTTTTTTCTTTCTATCTTTTCTCCCAGTTGCGTCTTGAAGAGATGGTCCACTGAGAAGACCGCGACACAGGCTTCCCCGGTCGTGTTGATCCCGAGGCTGCAGTGAAGGGAGGAGGGACTGTGGTGCAACAAGGTTAATAATCAGCGTCAATAAAGGTCTTGTCGGCGAGGACGAATCGAGGCGGACGGGAATCTCGCCCCAGTGTGGGGGATCGGCGGAGATATATTGATCAAAAATATGGCCAACCTACTGCGGAAGATCGGTCTCATTCGCCTGCACGATCGAGACACTGAGGACCCAAAGCACCACCAGGGCTCGTTAAAGGGCACCAAAGGGAACCAGAAAAACAACGCCAACAAACACTGTCAGACCGCCAACGAAAGCAACATCCTGAGCACCCCGGAGATTAAAGCAAGGAAGCTGGACCAGCTTGGAAAGGACAAGCCGTCCGGCAAGGATAAGCAGGGCAAAGATGCGAAGGAGAAGCAGCAGACGGGGGGAGGCGGCAGCAAAGCGACCAGTGCCTCCTCGATACCACCGCTGGTGCCTCAACGGCCGAACTGCACCCAGGTCCGGACGCGGAGGCTGATGAAAGAGCTGCAGGAGATCAGGAGGTTGGGGGACAACTTCATTACCGTGGAGCTGGTGGAGGACAACCTGTTTGAGTGGAACGTCAAGCTGCACCAGGTGGACAAGGACTCCGCGCTTTGGCAGGACATGAAGGAGACCAACACCGAGTTCATACTGCTCAACGTCACCTTTCCCGACAATTTCCCGTTTTCGCCGCCGTTCATGCGGGTCCTGTCGCCCCGCCTGGAGAACGGCTACGTGCTGGACGGTGGGGCCATATGTATGGAGCTGCTGACCCCCCGCGGATGGTCCAGCGCCTACACGGTGGAGGCGGTCATGAGGCAGTTTGCGGCGAGCCTCGTAAAAGGACAGGTGAGGGAATGAGGAATCACCGCGGGTGGGAGTTGGCCGTCAAATCCCAGTGCATGTCAGTCATCCGTATTTAATCATTACCCCCCCCCCAGTACGCGTTGGACGCGCGTCACGCGTAATTAACGCGTAAAAGCCTTTTACGCGCGCACTACATGTGTGGAGCCAGGCTTTTATTCTGACGTGGACGTCTAAGACAGCGTTTCTTTATGTCCCGGAATTTGAAAATCAGAAGGAAGCGTTTTCTTTGTCCTTTTGGAGGAAAAAGGAAAATAACAAAGACCTGACTCCTCTTGCACCGTCAACACTAAAATTTCGCTTTTGACTATACGAATGTTTTAGCACTCCGTAATAACACCTGTACTCTCCCTTTTAATATTATGGGGATTCTGGGGATTATCAATATTGTGTGACTTTATGGTAGGTACTGAAAAGCCCCCCCGCCTCCCCAATTTCTTCTATTCGGCATCTCCTCGCTGCAGTCCGGGTTTCCTTTTTATTGGATCCATAAATCAGCACTGGTTGACAACAAAGCCCTGCTGCCATGCAGTGGAAGAGAGTTCCCAAACAGACTCGCCCCCCCCCCTTTTTTTTATATAAGAAATAAGCACTTGGACGGTTATTAAACCCATATGACGAGGAAAGATAAACTGATAAACCGGCAGAGCAGAATCCTGTCCGCCTATCTGCAGTCTTCCATGATTTGGGATTATGTAATACCATCAAATTTGTCTTTTTTTTTGTATCCCCGGACAACTGCAGCTGCATTTTAGAATACCCTCTGAAATTATTGTATCAGCTCGCCAACACACTGATAGTCACCTTTCGTGTCACGTGACCACACGGTAATCCGTCCTGTGGAGATGTGCGTCTTTCTCGTCGTCGGCTCGGCCCTCTGCTGCCAGCTGGATGACTGTGCGTGTCACAGGAGACCTTATGTAAACTGTCAGGACATGAATTTCCTGACCAGCCCCCAACACGGAGGGGGGGGTTGGGGCCGTTTTGATGATATAATCATATATTATTCCTGAGTCATCCGTGGCCGTTGAGCATCTGGTTCTTAAGAGAGGTCATGCACAAGCCTGTACCGGCAGCAGGCTAAGACAGAGGGAGCGTGTGTTTGTTTTCCTGCACATGTGGGGTCCTGACAACCCTCCCCAGGGGCTCTGGATGTCTTTTTTTTTGCTGGGACAACAAAAAAACCCACATTTTTAGGTTAATACTTAAGGTTCAGAGTGCACGAATGGCTGGACACCAACCAGACACCAGCGTCAAGGCCCCTTGCGCGAGCGCGCGCGTCTCGTGTCCGCGCGTGCGTCTTGATTCGCTACTTGAGATGAGTTTGCCGCTCTGCAGTGCTCCCTAATTATGTTGCAGTGTTTCTTCTCCAGCTCGCTAATGGAAACAATATTGATTAATTATCTGTGTGGGTGTTTGTATGTGCATCTTCTTTGTTGTCCTATCACACACAAAGCCATTTGCATGCATTTCACGTCCTATTTTTTTTTTGGGGGGTGGGGGGGGGTGTACTCATCTCTCATCCCTTCTTGCAAATAGAATCACACAGAAGTATTTATAGAGCCGGGTACGCTGGTTATATTTACCCGTCCCTGGCCAGCGGTTGGCCGCATCAATAGAGGTCTGGCTCGTTCAAGAGCTTCCTCTTTATTTTTAGCGCCGAGGTGTGGACGTGAAAGTCGCCACCTGCGACCCGAACGCGGGGCCCCGCGCGGCGTTCCGCCCGACCTGCGGCCTGTCACCGGGCCTGGCGGACGCTGTCGGGCCCTCGGGCAAACACCGCCGAGCCCAGTTTGCACAACAGCGACCCCCCCACCCCCCCACCCCCCACCCCCGCTGTCCCGCGGAGGTGGAAACCGAAGGTGCTTTTGTTCTGTTGACCTGTTTAGCGTGCTTCGCACACTGCTCCCTGGAGCGGAGCTCGGGACGTTACGGCGGTGTCGTGTTCACGTTTGAGCGTGCGCTGCAGGACGCGCTTAAAACGCTCGTTTACGAAGAGGCTGGACTGGAGAGAGCCCGACCCGTGACGAGGACGATTTCAGCAGTTTGTTTTATTTATCAGATCTCAGGAATCTGAGAGAGGTTTGAAAAAAAGAAAAGAAAAAAAAAAGCCAGACAGGATATCTTATCTGCAACAAACGCACGTGTGAGGTTGGTGGACCGAAAAAGAAAATGAACCTTGAGCGCCGAAAACATTCTGGCGGCATTCCCCTTTAGTGACCTCGCCGTCAACCCCACGGGGGGGGGGGGGGGCTCTCCTCGGTGATCTGATGAGGATGAGGACGACATTGATCCCTGTTTGTTTATCCCGACCCCTTTAAGCACATGTTGGCATTATGCAACGCCACCCCTCCCCCCCGGCCTCCCAACATGCACTGGGGCCTCGCCCGCTCTGCCCATTGACTGATCTCCATTCACACGATTACCCAGCAGCCACTTCACACAAGTGTGCACATCTCTCAATGAACGAGCAGTTAGGTGAAATAGATAAACGCCGACGTGCCCGCAGCACTCGCTCCTCGTCAGCACACACACACACACACACGCACACACACACACACGCACGCACACACACGCACACCTTCCCCAACAGATCATCTTTAACAGCGTCGTACTGAGATGGAGCCCAACGACACAGATCCATGCCGCATTTGGTCAAAGACGCGATGCGAGAACGACCTCCGCTCCTGCGTCCAGGTGCCGCTCCCGGCGTCGCGTTCACTTCGGCGCGCGCCGACAATTAATCGAATTTGTCCGCCCACTCGCCCGCTCGCGCTGCCCTAGAGCTCATCGCACAGGGAGGAGCGCAGAGCAGAACTATTTACCACGGAAGGGGTGTGTGTGGGTGGGGGGGGGGGCGTAAAGAGCGAGGCGCCGCCGACGACCTCGCGGTTGCTCTTTCCTGACGGCGGCCGGTCGCTTTGACAACATCCATCGGAGGCACACCGCCGCCATTTTGAGCCGGTGAGGGCCACCATATGATGTGTCTGCTCTGAAAAGCGAAACGCTCTGCCAACAAATGCATAATCCGTGATTTTTTTTTAATCTCTCAGAGCCGCGCCGCCCCGTTTTGTAGACCGGCCGAGGTGACGCCAGGATCTGTCGCCTCGAATTTTAGACGCCACGCGCGGCCTCCAAATGCGGGTTAATAGAGGATCCAAATCCAAATCAACTTGCTGCATCCAGCCGAGCCCTCACCCAGCAGCCACTTTCCTGTTTTGTTACGTGCCTTTAATGAGAAGTAAAGTGCCGTGGGAGACGTTTGTAGGCAGGATTGATTTCGGCGTTGAATCGAGAGTCAGATAATGAGGAGGAGCTCTTTAAAAACGCTGCTGCCCACACTAACAGAGAGAGAGAGAGAGAGAGAGAGAGAGAGAGTAAACCCCGCTGTGAAATGAGGCCAGTGATGCCACAGGGTGGCAAAGGCACGGTAGCGTGCGCTGTAGTCAGCGTTTATGCGCGCTGGGGTATCTGTTTCACGCTGCATTTGCTTCATACAATCAGCTTTGTCCAGAGCCGTGCCCCGCGCGCTCACATTTGTGGACTCGCGTGATCGCTCGCTCCTCGGGACGAGCTCGAAACGGGACGAGGGGAGGAAGCCGAGACGCTCGGGAAAGGGATGTTTCGGGGGGGGGGCTCAGATGCGCTAGCACGCGCAGATTGATTGGCTAAGCCGGAGTGCTCTCGCTTCTGGCTTTTGGGCTTGGGACCCCGAGCGGACGGGCCTGGACGGGGGGGGGGCGTGCCGTGAGCCACTGCTCCGGACAAATGATCACGTCTATCAAACGACAGATTTGGCACAGCAGTCCTCAAAGGGTAGTGGGTTGCGTGGTCCTCCCCAGTTTGCGTCTCCTTCCCTCGCGGTTTGGAGTTCCATCCCCCAGAACTGTGGCGGCAGCAGCAGCAGGTGCCTCGGGGCCTTTTTTTGACTTGACTTGATTTCCTGTGTTTATCTACGTTTTTCTCTTCGCGCCGTCAGACCTGGCAGCAGTTTTATCAGCGCGGCCGTCGCCCACGCCCCCACTTCCTTCTCCACCCGTGCTTATTATTAGCTCCAGCAGGGCTCGAGTGCGGCAAACCCGGATATAAATTTCTCCCTTCATATAACGCGAGAGGGATTCATGCCGACGCACTTTGCACGCAATATTGTCGGACATCTTAAAAGCGTACTGTAGCGGTGAGCGGCGCTCAAACACTGGTCAACGATGATCCCAAAGTGCTCCACCTTTCATCTCCCACACGCCGGAGCATTCGTTGCGCTAGCGGCCGGGCGAAAATCGCAGATCGAGGTGAAAAACGATGAGTCGCGCTTTGATCGTCTCGTGGGAACGTTCCATGTTTTGGATCAGACCGGCCTGAACTTTTTGGACTGCTAAGGAAAGGACGTGATTACAACATGCGCTATGGATTCAGGCTCTGCCAGGGAACCGATTATGTTTGGTGTATGGACGGAACAAACGAGATATTAACGAGGCCTCTGTCTGATCGATGCAGGAGTCATTTTTCACCACTTTGCGACACTTTTCGGGACAATCGTTTAACAGAAATTGAGAGAATCAATAAAGACAATGCTAGCTCCAAGATAAGGGATTGTGTACATGATGCCTGTTGCATAATGCAGTAAATCCTTCATTTGCATCATCATTAGGATATAATCAATTGTTCTTTGGACTCTTTTGTTTGCTAAGTTTTGTGACTTTGACTTCACATATATGTCGTTAACGATCAATACTTCCCTTTTCCTACCATCTGTTTTTTTTTTCTTCTCCTCCTCTTCAGGGTCGTATATGTAGGAAACCAGGGAAGTCCAAGAAGGCTTTCAACCGCAAGGAAGCCGAGGCCACCTTCAAATCCCTGGTGAAAACCCATGAGAAGTACGGCTGGGTGTCCCCGCCTGTGTCCGACGGCTGAGCGGCCGACCGCCCGGGCCGCCGACCCCCCCCAGCTCGCGCCGAACCCGCGAAGCAACACACCACGCTAACTCAACGAAGAAAAAAAAAAAAAATCGCTCACCTTTGACTTTCGCTCTTTCGCTCGAGATGTTTATTTCCGTTTCGTGACCGTGTTTTCTCCTCATCGACCCCCGCTGCCCCCCCGACGACCCCCCGAAGCAGCCGCAAAGACTTTCACCCCCCCCCCCCCTCTCTCTCACCCAGGAAGGCCTGGTCCTTCGTTTCGGGAGAGACCTGAGAGGGAGGTGTGTGTCTGTGTGCGCGTGTTACTTCATCAGACATTATCTGGGAGTGTGTGTGCACATGCATCGGGTGTGTGATTAGCCTCACTACAGTTCTCTCCCCTTTTTTTTTTTTTTTTCGGTCAATGTTACACACGCCCCTGCTGATGCAGTCGGATAGATCACGCAGCTTGTACTTGTGCAGAGATGTGAAAGACTACTGAAAGAGGGAGACTCTTCCTCCTCGCTTCGACGTCTACATGCCACCCTGTCCTCTGCCCCCCCCACCCCTCCTCTCTATAGCACTGAACTCTCTGTAGCCGTCACGTCATTTACATATAAATGAAGCTGTTAATGTTTAATAGACGGGCAGCGCTCTGGTGTTTCACCCCTTCATTTCCCCCGTTTTCTTTTTTTTTTTTTCACTGTGCTGTTGCTCACAGTTTAATGCAACATGAAGATTGTAATTTACATGGAGCTGTGCTCTCTTTCTCTCTCTCTCTCTCTCTCTCACTCTTTCTTTCTCTCTCTCTCTTTATCTCTGTCTTTAGCTAGTTTGTCCACTTTTTCTGCATTTCTTGATGCTAAATTTAGAGCTTGCTCTCGTGTAGATTGATGCAGAGACCATGTATGATAAATGACATAACATCTTGTTCTTTCTCTCTATCGGTCTCTCTCCACTGTCATATTATCCTCTGTGTGTGTGTGTGTGAGAGTGTGTGTGTGTGTGTCTGTCTATCTGTCTGTGTGTGTGTATATGGGGAAGAGGGAGTGACAGAGAGAAAGAGGGATGAATATAGTAATTCCTATGATTTAGATACCAGATGGTGCAGCTGAAGGCCAGGCCTCTGTGTGTGCGTGTGTGTGTGTGGGTGGGTGTGTGTGGGTGCAGGGGAGACAACCCTTTAAACAGAAGATAATATGATTTACTGTGAATGACTCTGAGGCCTAACAGGAGCGCTGTTCTCGTTTATTTATTCTTTAAACTTTTCATCCACTCTGTCCGTCAGCTCTTGATTATGACTACTGTAAACACGCGTGTGATTATGACTGAATGTTTACGTGCACATAGACTCATACGTGCCCACCTGACCCTCAGAGATCTGTAGAATACACGCTTCTCGCATTGAACTTCTCCACGCAGCCGTGGACGCGCGCATGATCTCGCTCACACCTGCAGCAAGCGAAGACAGGCCGGGTGGGGGGGGGGGGGGTTTAAATGAGCCCACCTGATTGACATATGGATCCAACAATCCATCAGTTGTCACGGTCCGTCTGTCCATCCGGGCCCGGCGAGCCCTGCACCTGCATTTGTTTCTCCGTCTTCCTGTTAAATGTCAGAGGCAGAGCTGTTAATTGGTCTGACATTTCAGCGAAGAAGACCAGCTGAGAATGATGGAGGACGTCAAACCTTCCACTCTGCGCTGACATTTCCGAGGCTTCATTAGCTTTACAATAGCGGCCGTCGGCTTCCGGGCCCTGTCCACACACACACACACACACACACACACACACACACACACGGGGAGGCTTTGCCAAAACAAACAGCGCTCTTCAAGATGCAAAGGTTTCGCGAAAAGTTGATGCACGCTTGGATAAAGGTGACAGTGGTGTGGAATGTATTGCGACCTGCTGGCCTGGCATACCTGTTGATATCTGAGTGTGCAAGAACTGACGTTGGCTGCTGTTCTGCAGTATTCCCCTGGTATCGATGTTCAGATAAACATCCTAAAACGCCGAGTGAAGGAATACACAGGGTGTCTGAGCTTTTTGGCTGCTACGATGACTATATTTTAGTCCAATTCTGAGAACGGGTTATTAAAAATCCTTTAAAGGGATGGCACGTGAAGGGCTTATAAAAGGAGCAAAGACGAAGGTGTTGCTCCGGCGGCACCACATGTCAGCCAACCGAGCCTCAGCGGCGTAACAAGGGCGACGTGGCTGTGAGCGAGTTTGTGTGCGGGCTAACCACGCGTGCGGTAAACAACATTAAAAAAAAAAAAAAAAAAAAAGTTCAAAAATGAGGTTAAAAAGAAGCAACACACCATCTGGTATGTGATCATATATGAACGCTTGTTAGTCTTTTTTAAAATCTGGCTAGTCAGTTCAGGGTCAGTGGCGTAGCGACCTCTTAGCGTGTGGGAGCAGCGGAAAATGTAAACTGAATTATTATTTAGACAAAATATCTCAAAGACCGAGTGTTTGCTGGTTTCAAGAGAATACTATTGTGATATAGTTTAGACTGGTAGTTTGCAGACACTAACTGGGTGAACTGATTATGTTGTATTATATCTGCATGTGACATGTGATTGGTAGCTAGCTACTGTATATCTTTTTTCCAGAAAAATAAGAAAAAACGCGAGGGGAAAAAATAGATGCAAATGCTTCTCTTTCTTTTTTTTCCTCCTTTTGGTTTCTGTATTCTGTATGTATATTTCTGTTTTTCTTTCTAAGCGTCAGAAAAATTGTCACATTGTGTTACATGAATGTTTGTATTTTAATTTATTTGTGGTTTGCCAAAATGAAGATTTGGAGCATGTTGCAGGTGTTGTCACAAGAAAAAGAGCAGAAGAAGGGAAAAAAAAACTACGAATGATAGCCGCTGTACAGTATTTGTGTGAGGGGGAAGGTTTGTTAATTTGGGGGGGGTTCAGGAACTGAAGAAGAGAAGGATGAAAAAGGGAGTATTTCTTTCATTGGGAGTGGAATCAAGAATAACCACACGCTCCCTTGTGTACTACCTGGTCCCCTCTATGATGTCATTACCGTCCCTTCCCTGTTGGTCCTGCTCTGAATTTGGCTCAAGGCCGCCAGCTGCCGATCTAGGATCAGTATGATCTCCTGGTGCATCAAATCTCACGAGAAAAGGGAATGCGCACATCTGACTTGTGATCAGTCACTCGGGAAGACTTCATCCAGCTCCTGACATTGAGTATTTGTCGGAGGTCTTAAAAGTAGAAAAAAAAAAAAAAGGTGAAAGGTCTTCTCAAGACCAAACAGGAATGTGCAATAAAAGTTATTTGAATTCTCCTGACTGGATTCTTTTTTTTTTTTTTTTAATTCTCTCTAATTCTAATTCTAATTCCCTACAGGACATACTCTACATACTGAACTGATGACCTGCTTCATTGCTGCTGTGTCCTCTGCACAGTACCGCAGTCACCGTGACTCTGGTCTGTCCTCAGTGAGCAGTAATCATCCATCTTCTGCCTTCTGGGTTTTATCAAATGGCCTCCAGGCTGACCGAGACACCGCGCTGCCTCTGAGAGCACCAGAGTGTCCTGGAAGCCAACAGCGTTTGAGACCAGTGGTTCTTTGCGTGTGCACAAATGCTGCCACATTTCACACTGAATTATTTTAAATCCATCCACGAGGTTAATAATCGGTTCCGGCGCAACCCCGATTTGCTATGTAGTTTACATGCTACATGGTTGTAGTGAGGGAAAGGTTAAATCAACATGAACTGGATATAGTGGGAGAGGGACTGGGGCTGAATGGCAAATGTGTGCGTGCGTGTGTGTGTGTGTGTAGATGTGAGAGAGAGAGAGGGAGAGAGAGAGAAAAGCTAAATCAACTGGTTCTGATGGAAAAGAGCTAAATGGATTGGTAATAAAAGGAAAGTGAAGCTGAAATGACTGGTTATAGTGGGAGAGTAAGAGTCTAAATTGAGTGGGTCTCGAAGGAGAAAGGTCACATGGATAAAAGGACTGGTTCAAGTGGGAGAAAAGCTGACTGCACTGGTCCTATTAGGGGGGACCAGTCAGGATAATGCAAACTCGCAAAAAGTCTTAATCATCCTAACAGCTTCAGTGTGAACAGTGGTTTTTTGCGGTAATTTCATTTTTTTTTCTTTCATTTTCAGGGCTCACAATCACTCAAAGAATAAATCAGCGATAAATCACAGATAAATTTAATCTTCTAGGGTTTTGAGGTTGCGTTTTTACAACACAGGCCCCCCGAGCACCCCTTAGTACCACAGTGCAGGTGCACATTCATAAACACTATATGGGCACATGCACAGACTCTTAACACACCACCATCATTGTGACTGACAGAAACCAGTTAAGTGACCCCTGAGTACACTCCTCCACTGCTCATTAGCAACAGGAAAAAAGGGAGAGCGAGAGATGGATGTATGGACCTTCAAGCATGTCCGAGATATTGGCAATACATTTCTTTATAGTCTAAGGACACGAGAACTGGAAAACCAGTTTCTTTTACCCACTTAGTCAACAGGGTGCCTATAAAATTCCCTCTACCGTACTGATGTGTGTGCGCATGTATGTGTGTGTGTGTGCGTGTGTGTGTGTGTTTGCATTTCCTCCCGTTTGAGGATGAGAAGATCAGAAATTTAATTGTAGTACAAGGTTTCATCCCCTGACGGTTACCTTGACACAGAAAACATCCAAACAACCTTGGTGAAGCTGAGAGACGGGGGGGACGGGGGGGGACCAACAGCAGACGGAGGAAGATGAGAGGCTCAGTTGAGAGGAAGGTGGACGTGACTGCGTTATGGTGACGTCCTCTACGTTTTTACCCGTTTGTGTGATTTGCAAGCGCAGTGGGATGAAAGGGAGACGTGGGTCTGCGCCACCTGTTTGCACAAGGCTGATTTAGCCAGAATGGGATTATAATACGGGTTAGAACGTGGTTTATATTGTTTGATTTACGATTATGGAGAGAAGGGTTCAACCGAGCAGATATAACATAAATCTCAGTGGCGGAGGAAGCTCAGGTAGACTTCACAGCTCATATGAGTCTGGGTCCATTTGAGGAGTCTTCTTGTTATCAATCTTTAATATTGCTTGAAAAATAACCTAAATCATTTCCCATTACTTGATTGCTTTCAGCAGCCATTACAATATCCCCACTGAGGCTTTATGATTCCACAAATCTAAAATAGCAACGATGGAGGTAACCATATGCGCTTATGCGCACTAAATGCATACTGTTATGTAAATGTGTTTGGTTTTAGCACAACATTATGGTTTAATTAATTACAAGTATTTTGCTCATTCATTTTGGTTTAGTTGGCAAGTTGAATTAACTGGGTTATCTTTTAAGTACCTCTGGGAAGCACAAAGGCCCTGTGGGAAAAAAACAGCACAGAAGCTGGAAAAACAGTTTGATAAACAAAAAAGGGATGGAATGAGACAGTAAAATAGGGCCACGCTGCCTGAACAGCCGACTGTGCCTCTCCCTCTAAATTATATTATCTTCATTAGACATGATTTGTGAGTCGTCCATTTCCTCTCCCGTGTCCCTGCAATGCTGAGATTTCTCAGAAGGCCTCTGTGCAACATCAGACGTGTCAAGATGGGGACATTTGCTGCTGGTACACCATGTAAACATACGTGGTTTTGTTTTTTTTAAAGAAAAAAAAGCTTGATTTATGTCGCATTTCAGAACGGTCACAAACCTCTTGTTGTAAGGATCAGTGACAGGCTGTGAGAGGGTCAGAGGAGGAAAGGAAGAGAGGGGCCAGGAACCTCGAGGGAGAAGCCATCAAAAAGCCAGTGTTAAATTATAGATTCTTCCACTCTCCCAATACAAGTCGATGCATTATGCATACAGCTATCTTTCAGAATTACTGGAGGTGATTCTCAATCAATGACATATAGATCACACATAATATACTCTGTTCTGGTCATACCCATTCCTGTAGGATGACACACACCAGATGCTGCTAAAAAAAAAAAAATCATATATATATCAGCAACAGCAGATGCGACGTGGAGAAGATGCCTGGTATTTCCATTTACATTATGGATCTATGCAAACTGAAATGGGGTGCTAAATAATATATCTACTGATATAAACATATATGGATGGATATGATGGAACCTGTGCATGTGCAAGTAAAGATTTGCAAAGAGATAATTCAGGTGATACGCATGTGAATAATTGAGGTCATCAAAAGAATATAGTTAGTCAGATCAAAAACACAGGATTTCTGTTACTTCTGTTCTTCATTCATATATATATATATATATAATCAAAGCCCCAAAATGGAGTCCATTGGCAATATTAGGTCCTCCACTGATAAAACTTTCAGATAGATGACCCCCCCCCCCTTTGTGCTGCCCTATCTCTACTTATTATATTGCCCATACATTGACGTCATCCTACCACTATTAATTTGGGTGTTTTAACATTGCTTCTTTTAGCATTAGTAGATGTTCCACTTTTACATTTCTTCACAAATTTGATCTAGTCACCACAATTTTCTTCTTCTGTGCCACCAGTTGTGCAAAAGAAAGCAGAATACAAAGCAGCATTTATCTCTAAATGCAGTCAATTGTAAATGCAATCTTTTTTTCTGTATTGTAATGTGGAGAAACTGAGATTAAACATTTTAAATTAACAGGTAAAAAAAATTCTAAAAATTCAGTAAGGTTCAGTACAGACTGGTTTTGGTGTCATTAATGTTAACACTACTGTTGGAATAAGACACTTAAAACATTATGTGAGAGACATCATAGTGATCAAAGAAAAACTTGTGTATTAAAATCCAACAGTACCTTCCATGATTATATTACAAATGAGACCACAGAGTTCAGTGATGAGGCAAGTGTCTTAAATATAATTAAAAAGCATAATCACATCAATTAAAATCTCCATATTCCAACGGTTTCTGTGTAACTCTGCTGCTTTCCCTAGAGATTCCAAAAATGGAACCCAAAAAAAGCTGCACTGGACAAACGTTTGGTCCCTGGATGCCTCCTCGTGTCGACATACGCAGCGCTCCATGTTCAGTCTGTCCTGGGAGAGGGGGCATTCGGCAAGGTTGTCAACTGCGTCAGAGCTGGGCGCAGTAAGCCCATTGCTATCAAGGTAATTAAGAACAGGCAGGCTCACCATCAAATGGCAAAGAGAGAGGTCAGTGTAGAAAGCTGTTTGTGTCAAGTGTGGTGCCATCACCTCAAGTGGGCATATTCATCAAGTATGACTCTGTTTCCACAGATAAAAAAAAACCTGGATCACGACAAATGCAGCATCATACGGTTCGTGGGTTCTTTTTATGACCAGGGAGAGTACTGCCTGGCCTTTGAGCATCAGCACAAAAGCCTTTCTGACTACGTGAACCAACATCTTTCACGTCGTCTACCTATGACTGCCATCAAGCTGGTGGTCTGGTAGGTGAATATCGTCACATTTAATCGTTCATAACAATAATGAATGTGATCCCATGTTGAAAAGGTATTATTGTTTTTTCGTGGGGGGGGTTAGCTCGCTTTGAACAACGTCATGCTGGTGAACCATAAGAAGTGCCCTTTCAAAGTCAAACTCATTGACTTTGGCCAGGCTCCAGAAGTGTCTAGCTTAGGGCTGGGCTCAAAGGCCTTACGGGTAATCAATCTCACGAGCGTTCAAAATCATGCAAATCTAACGGGTGATTGGGTGCAGAGGTGGCCGTCATCCTGGTGCTTCTATCTTTACGTGGCTCCTGAGGTCGTGTTTGGTCTCCCGCTGACAGGGACCATAGATATCTGGTCTCTGGGCTGCACGTCTGTACCTCGGTCATCTGCTGTACGGCCGACTCAGCGAGTATGGAACGGCAAGCGTTCCTTCACTTGCTATTGATCCTGTCAACGTGGCTGTGCTTCACGTTGCCTCAGGAAAATGACGTCGGTGCTAAAACGCACAGCTTGGTCAGCCTGGACCGCCGCTGTAACTGTTGGTATCATCCACAGATGAGGTGCATCGTGGAGACACAAGGTCAGCCTCCTGTTTAAATGCTTGATGCAGGATTCAGAACTCATCGTTACTTCAGGAGATGCTTGAGGGGGTCCTGGGAACTAAAGGTATTTTACATTAGATTACACATTTTCCTTGTGAAATGTAAAATCTACAACCAATAACACACACTGCTTGTCCATTCCTGCTTACTTGTTTGGACTGGAAACTGCAAACAGGCAGCACAACAGGCAGACAACCCCTCAGTGAGGAAGTTAGACTCCCTGGATGACATCTTGAGGGTATGCATTTTTCATTCAGTCAATAGAACCGAACTTTCAGCATAACAAAACGTATTTCAAGACGGAATCTCCAGTTAAACTCTTTTGTCTTCCCTGTAAAGGAGGAAGAACTAGATTTATTCCTTTTTATGGACCTGCTGAAGCAAATGCTTCACCTTGATCCTGCGAAGCGCATCACACCACAGAAAATACGGAAGCACAAATTCGTGACCAGCTCGGCGGCAACGGTGATGACTAATGATCAAACTCTGAGTGATGCTTAGACTCAGAGGGTTCTTCATGTGTGTATCTGGCAGGGGAGGGGACCTCAGACATTCTCATGGAGGTCGTAAATTGCTCTCTGGCAGCGCTCAGACCTCTGCTGAGGTCCAAACCAGCAAATTGTCTCCTCAAAGTGGAGACACACACACACACACACACACATCCCCAGTGTCCCACCTGTGAGGTCCAATTGAAACCAACGGAGCTGAAAAGAAAATGTGAAAGGGATGATGAGATATGCCCTTGTCATCCCAAATAGAAAAGAATTTCAGAGGACAGTGAGAGGGAGCAAAGGCATCAGATCGAGTCTTCTGCTCAGAGAACATTGCCTGATGGTGACGGACCTCATGAGACCTTTGTGTGTTATTACCATCAATTCAGTTCATGATGTTTGTGATGTTTATACATGCATATTGCAATTATAATGAGTTAATTAAGTCAAGTCTGAACTAATGATCCAGGCCAGCATGAAGCACACTGTTAATTCCTATTACACATGTCAAAGCATGTTAACTGTAGCACAAATTGACACATAAATGCGACAAAAGGCAAGAGACTTAGCATCAAAAAGGGTCTACAGCAGTGAAACCGGGACATGAGTGCAAAGAGCAATGACAAATATAGATTCTTGGAGAACACACAGTCAGTCCCCTCTCTCTCAGTTCCTGTCTGTCTTTCTCTGTCATTCTCTGATTATGTGTGTGTGCAGAACGGGAGGGGGGGGCGGGTGTGTTAAACACAGGCAGTGTGTAAAGCTCTGTGCTCCTCTCTTTGAAACTGCGGTTAGCTCTTATGTAAGCTCCAGCTCTGGGATGGAGGCTGCTGAATGATTTGGCAGCTTCTCGCCCGGACTCCCTCCCTCTGTGGCATCAGTACAGCCATTCTTAGCAGACTGGAGCTCACTATAAATATTTTATATCGCACAGTGCACGTGGGGAAAATGTATTTTTAGTCCCTTTTAGTGTGTACACTATACAGACCTAGACCTTTTCCGGGGGGGGCTTGGGTAGCAATTGCATAGAATACCAATTGTGCATGCATGAGCACATGTGTGTGACGGTTGGCCTTGATTAATTCGATCAGGTTCGACCGCTGCACACTGGCAACAGTAAGCCCATTGATTTCCAGTGAGTTCTTTTAAGGTAGGATATGCTGTGTTAGCTTTGAATTTAATACAGTGCCAGATTTAAGGACCGGAGTCCCAGAGGAAGGTCCTTTTTATCACAAGGTGATCCCAGAGGACAATTAGAGAGATGGAAGCTGTGATAGTGTGAGACAAGTCCTGGGAAGAAGAGAGGAAAATCAAAGGATGGGGGTGGGGGTGTGGGGGGGGCTTTGCAGACATCACCCAGAGAGGGAGGGGATTTTAAAATGCAAAGCACACCCTTCGCTGAGCCTGCATGCATGAACATGAGCAGCAGACACACACACACACAGACGGTTGCAGGGCTGCCTGAGGATGCAGCCCTATTGGAAGAGATCATTAAAAAAAGAACAATGATACAAATCATCCAACATTCAGAGGCTAATGCGTTTCTAGCTGAGTGGACAGAGGATTATTTGCTTCTGTCATCAATACGGACCACATAACGTGATGTGTTCTGTCTCTCCTGATCTGTTAAAGCTGCACATAATTGGGTCAGCAACACCCTTGAATGCATATAAAATTATACTCAGTTATGAAGTCCAGACTCGTGGTTAAGAGTGTGTGTTGTTAGTGCAGCATGTCTGCTCTGCCTAGGTTAACAGAAATACCTCTACAGTGGGTGAACAGGGTCTTAGTAGGTCTTTTTTAAATACAAATGTTGTGAATTAAAGAAAAACTATGAATATCCATAATAGCAGCGATCACATTACTCTTCAGAGTCAATCTTTTAACAATAATTTGTAAAACGCGTCGGCTTTTGAATGGATATGCACGGAAATAGGTAAGCTTGTTCATTTTGAAGCATTTAACTGTTTTCTCTGAAAAACTGGGGTGTTTTTGGACGCTTTCACGGCTTGAGAAGCTCTTGCTGTGAATATTTAAAACAAATAGCATTTTCTTGTGCATCGGAGGCACAAGAATACAGAATATCCAGCGCAATTAAGCGTCCACAAAGACACACGGTGAGGGCCAGCAGAGCCACTGATGCTATGGCAACAGCCTCGGGGGAGGGCTGATCTACAGGTTTACCTGCATTTCCCCCACCTCTGGATCTACTCTTTTCCAGCCCAATTCATCTCCCTCTTCCTGCATCCACTCACCATCCGGTCCTCTTCCTGACAGGAGGACTGCAGCCATTCTGACTGCTAATGAGGGACAGAGGTTTTACTATTTGCATGTGTGTGTGAGTGTGTGTGTGTGTGTGTGTGTGTGTGTGTGTGTGTGAGAGAGAGTATGCTAAAAGAAAGAGAGAGGGACAGAGGGGGCAAGTGTGTGTCGGGATGTTTGGAAAAGTGTGAGGCTGAAAGAATGAGATGGATAAAGGAAGATGTGCACGCTCTCTCCTCTCGATCTGTTTCTACTCTGTTACTAGGCAACACCTGCAGGCATGCACTAAATAAAGCCTTGTACCCACTTCTGCCCCCGCCAACTCTAACTCCAGCTCCAACTCTCTGTCCTCTGCTCATCATCCTCATCCATCTCCTTTTCTCCCTGCACCCTTCCCCTTGTCAAACCAGCACCCATTGTGTCCCTTCCTCCTGTATCATCTCCTTTTCTCTTTTGTCTTCTCTGCAGGTTGTTCCGACTTGACACGGAACGAGAGACAAAATCAATCTGAACGAGATAAAAATGAATCCCAATTATGCGCAGATTAACCTTTCTGCTTCCCGGTCGTCAGAAGCGACACGCCACACCAGCCGCGGGTAAAGTCCTGTAATGTTGTTTATTTAGCCCCTCTTTACCGAGCTTTACAAGAGGAAAGGCAGCAAACCGGTGTTGACGCGTCCACATATTTGATTTAATGTTTAAAACAGTTTGTCAGAGGATGTTGTTCAGTCAGCACAATAGCAATTTTGTGAGGAGGCCTTCAGTAAAGGATATGGCAACCCGCTCCTGCCAAACTGCTGCCTCCAGGGCTACTGTTGATGTGGGAAAGCCCATACAAAAGTAAATATGCAGGATCTACAGAGACGTCTCCATGGAGAGGGAGCTACACCCAACAGGAAGTCGGATCTTTTTCATTAGTAGAACAAATTTGCTTCACTTGATGCTGATCAATGATGTGGAAGTGTGATTGATTGTGATGATTTTGTAACTGGAGGTGAATTCAATTTTATAACCCAGGCACGCACACGTACGCACACACACACGTACACACACACACACACATGCATGCGTCAGTGGAAAGAAAAGGATTAAAGCTTGTAAAAGCCGGAGTGTGCATCGTAGATATGGGACGAGCTGCATCTGAGCATGTGAGGAGTGGGAAAAGAGCTGCGTTGTGGTTGCACGTGCTCACAGTTGTTGCAGTTACACCATCAGCCACAGCCAACATGCATAACCAGATTTGTGTGTGTGTGTGTGTAGGACAGAGTGGGATTTAGTTTAATCCAAACATGAAACACAAGGTCCCCCTCCCTGAGAGAGAGAGAGAGAGAGAGAGAGAGAGAGAGAGAGAGAGAGAGAGAGAGAGAGAGAGAGAGAGAGAGAGAGAGAGAGAGAGAGAGAGAGAGAGAGAGAGAGAGAGAGAGAGAGAGAGAGAGAGAGAGAGAGAGAGAGAGAGAGAGAGAGAGAGAGAGAGAGAGAGTGTGTGTGTGTATGTGTGTATGTGTGTGTGAATATGCCTCCCTCCGTCTCTTTTGGAGTTACGTAACAGCTTGATTATATAATCCTGAACATATACGCGTGCCCACAAGGCTGAGCAGCACAGAGCGCGGAGTCTCATCATGCAGAGAAGCGGTGATGCTGGAGGGAAGGAAGTGAAAGAAAAGAAATGCAGGAGGTGAAGAGGGGACATCAAAACACAGGAACAGGCCACAAATACAGAACACACTTGCTTTTCATTTTAATTAAACTTCTGGGCCAAGTTTATATAGGCTATCAAACGGTTTCACAGATTACTCCACATTGATTTGCAAAAATTACCTTTCTGAAACAGTTTATACTTCTACCTATACCTTTTCTCACCAACTCGACAAGGAGAAGCCTAAAAAGTCAGAAATAATTCAGTAAGATGGTTTACAGCTTCCTGTCTGCGTGACAGGCCTGTACTGTTTAGTTTCCAGGGGAAAATCGTGGATTTTGTTATCATCGCCTA
Organism: Lagocephalus sceleratus; assembly: GCA_911728415.1. Taxonomy (NCBI): domain Eukaryota; kingdom Metazoa; phylum Chordata; class Actinopteri; order Tetraodontiformes; family Tetraodontidae; genus Lagocephalus; species Lagocephalus sceleratus. The sequence continues at coordinate 5,912,112 of CAJVRN010000087.1, read as the reverse complement.
TGCAACCATCTGCCAAATCTAGCCGTGTTTATCCGCTCTGGCCGTGAAAACGTGCACGATTTGCATTTCCTTTTTTTCCAAGACTTGAGAAGCTTGCATAAAGATCAGAGACATCTGAATCAATCAGCCTGGAATCGTTCATCACAGCAGCATTTGTTGAGTTCACTGGAGACAGACGCCAGCCTGTGGTCCAACATCGCTTTTTTTTTTTTGCGTAAGATATGTAAAATTCTGGGTGGAACGTTCGTAAAAAACAGCACATTTTGCTGTTTAGAAACGCCTTGTCCATCTTTTTTTTTCAGAAGAAATCAAGGAAGAACTGTCGGCGCGCGCTGCTTCCGACAGACATCAGGAGCAAACGTCGCCGCTGAAGCCAAGAAGACATCATCCAGGCTGATAAACACCCCCACTTATCCCAGCCAATACAGGGTCCAGCCACCCTCCTGCGCGGGGAGGTGAATCACAGAGGCTCGCAAAGGCAGTGAAATGCAAACATCGTTTAGGGGTCAGAAACGTTCTCCCTGGAGTTGGCAGAACGTCAGGAAATTTTTAGCGGATGATTCAGTTTGTAGATTAGATGCTGCTGGGATTAAGGTCACAGCTGACCTCGGCAGGTGGGAATGAGGAACAGAAGGAAACACTGATCTCACTGGATTGGATAATTTAGTTACAATTCTGGCCCATTCCCAAAGCTTCCAGCAAGACTTTTAAAAACGCTGACGCATCTTTACACATATGAGATTAATAATCCAGAAGCAGTAATCGTAACTGATAAATCGTGTTTTTACTTCCATTCATTCAGCTTTGAATAAAAATAAACACTCTGTACTTGTTTTCTATGAAGCTTTAATATAAATTGACATGTTAAATAAAAAAGTAATCTTAAGCCAAACTTCAGGACTTGAACCTTAACCTGGCCTATAACGGCCAATCAACTCCAGATTTCTGTTTGGCTTGATCAATGAAAGATGGCAAACGTGGAACATTCCGAGGAACACGACCGGAATAAAACAGAAGCCACGTGGGTCGGTGATCCAATTGGGTAAAACATGACAGCTTCATTAAATAACTAAAAAAGGTTGGCGACCAACGAGGCTCCGAAACTCAAAAATTCTCACTTGCTCCATCGTCGGGAATCCTTCTGAGGCGGCAGCACAGTCGAGTCTTTCCGCGGACTTTTGCCTCCTCCACGGCCTCAGCTGCTGCTTTCCTGGTTGCCTCCATCCGCTTTGGATTCCGATCCGTTCTCTCCGCTGTTCTCCGAGTCCATGCGCTCGTCGTTTTCACCCGCTGTGGCCTCCTTGGTGTCCTTCTCCACCCCTTCTTCGCCTCCGTCCCTCTGCCTCTGCCCCAGGCCCTGCTTGTCTCTGAAGACCTCCACTCCTAACATTCGGAGATAGTGGAATCTCTCGTTGCGGGGGACGAAGGCTCGGATGGACGTCTTTCCCCTCCAGCCACACAGCTGGATGGGACACTGAGGCTCCGCTGGGTTACTGACAACACAGAGGGTTTGGATGGAGATTAGACAAGACTGAGGACACCACTGCTGGCACATTGGACATTAAACCAGAAAAGAAGCTTACGCTGGGTTGGGAATGTACTTCAACACGATGCTACCCATACCTGTGGAGGGAATAAATTATTATGAAAAGCAGCTTTGCTCAATGGCCACAGGGATAACAGGTTAACCAAATCATGCCCACCCCCATAGCAGAAGCCCTCTACTCAATCATTAGCCACAGACGAATATTTAGCTGGATAAATGAATGATATCATGTATTTGTAAACTTTGGCAATGCATACATATTTTCTTGGCCTGAGCATGGGCATCATCCTGCAGTTTGCTGAGGAAGGGGTTCTCCTGGGTCAGCAGAACTTTAATGTCCTCCACACCCACTTCGATTATCCTGGAGCGGATGTATGGCTGAAGAGTGTAGATGCCCTGGTGGGAGAGAGGAGAGAGGAGGCTGACACTCCCTATGCCAATGCATTGAATTCGGATTCTTTCCAGTTACACTGAACATAAAATGCGTTCATTATCAAGTTTAGGTGTGAACTCTATCGTGCTTGCACATGCTTGGGGGAGTGTGGCAATGGTGGCACTGAAAGAAGGGAAAATTCATAGTTCTGCAGGTATAGAATACAAGCAAAAATACTTATAGCACCAAAGAGAGGACTGTAAAAAAAAAAAACACTCAGTGACACCTACGACAATTAGGTGTAAGTTACACCAAAGATCCTCCATGTAGAAGATGCACATTAAAGTGGACACTTTCAATCAATAATGCAGACTTCCTGTAACCAAAGTAGGGCCACTTCACTTCAAAATTGAGGATTTTCTGCCTTTTTTATGAATCAGCACCTACTCAAAGTGCTGCCTGAAATACAAATCCCGGGCACACGCTTTAATTGGAAAGGGTTTAAGGGGCTTGCTTTACCTCCTGAGCCAGTCTGAAGGCGCAGCCAAACTCCTCTCCGTCACTGTTGCGAGACCACACCTTCACTCCAGTGTTAATAACCTGCATACAGAGCACGCTGGGATCTCAGAAACGCCGCGATGGCACCAAAACACCACTGAAGTAAATACAAAAGGACTAGGTTTTTGTATTTGTGGTACGACAGACGTTCCCATTTGCTTGCTCAAGGCATGGGCTGCACATATTCAAACTGCTGTGTGTAAACAGAGTGCTGCTGGTCTGTGGCGTCCCAACAGGACCCTCTGTGAAATAATTATGCATCGAGAATTCTTTACCAACCCTCGGGGAAGTGAAGCAAGAAAGACAAGCTTTGCATAATATCCTAAAATGTGAACACAGTGATAAGACAAAAGATATTAATACTCTTAATAAAGCGTGAAAAGGGAGTGATTTCACATTTTTTATAAAAACAAGACAAGGTTAAGCAAAAGAGGAAAAAATGCCTAAATTAAGTCTGAATTATTTATGGATCACAGGACTGATGAGCTCAGTTGTTACTGATTTTATGGTCCCATTAAGTTATTATGTACTTTATATATTATTCACAACAGTGAAACTGGAGAAAAAGACATTTTCCAACACTTAAGTGCTTTTTTTTTCCTGACCATTAAAGTAACTGAGAATCCAAATGCCTCTTATGAGTCACATGATCTCTGTTTCAGAAGAAAGATGACGAGCTGAACATCACATTGTTAGATTAAGACCCAAAGAAAGGGTCCACCTGTTACCCACGACTAATATGAACCCAACCTACAAAAACGAACAAAACCAATCGATGTAAAATTGATTTGGCAGCACATAACATCTCCTAACACAGTTGTTTGAGAGTTCTGCATCATTTGATCAATACTAGATCTGCAGCAACCAGAACAGCATTTTTCATTTGTGCATTTGTCATTTATAACAAGATTTGAACACAATCAAAAAGGTTTCATTAAAAAAGCATGCAACGGTCCTCCGAGGGATAAACGCACCTTTATACGCTCACTGTTGTTGAGTAGCACATTGCGCAACTCTTTGGAGACCATGTACAGGTGTCTCTTCTTCCCCTCGTGGGTCCTGGTCAGAACGTTGAGTTTGGGGAAGTCAGGAGAGAGATCGTAGAATGATCTGAAGCAAGAGACAAAGTAAGAGACAACAAAGCATATGAATTACCCTGCCCTTATAGCAATCGCCTCGTATCATTCATTGTGCTTACTGTATGTTGGTGAAGACAGGGTCGTCCTCAGTGAGGAACACAAAGGGGTCTTCTTTATATCCAAACAGTCTCATCTTCTTAGAAGCTGGTGGCCTGCAATAGTTCGAACTTCATCATTTTAGGTTTGGTAGCTCATGATTTAGTTCTGCTACTGACTCACTATCTTGATCCTTATTCATCAGAGTATGTTTGTTAACTCATAATGTATGTCAGCATCAACTGATGAATCTATTCTGCAGGTATATCCCTGGAGATCAATATGACTCACCCACACCCTCCATCTTGTATAGCAGGGGTCCCTTGAGCCAAGGATGCCCCGTTGGGCGACTCCCCTTGCTTCTTCCCGTCTACTTTCCCCTCCGGCTCTGCCCCCTCCCCCTGCACAGCAGTCTCGGGAAGGTGGGGAGAATCTGCGGGAGTCGAGGCCACCTGAGAGGCTTCGGTCTGGGCTGCTGAGACGGAAGAAGCGTCCTTCCTCACCTGGGGAGGAAGAAGGCCCGGCTTTGCTTAGTAACATTAAGCAGGTGGAGAATGCAAATAGGGAGAGGGGTTGTCGTGTTGTGTGAGGGAGTACCTTGGGAAAGCGTTTGTTCCAAGGCATTGGAGCCTTTTTCACCAGCACGGCAACGAAAAACCCTCCAGTGTTCTGGTGATGTGGCAGAATCCTCATACTGACATAAACAAAAATTAAAAATTTATGTTAGATTTATGGTGCCACCTGCTGTGTAGCTAAACAAAGATATTTTTTTTTCCGAGGCTTCGGCTCAATTAAAGGTTGAGTGGAAAATGTGGTAACAGCGCCACCTGCTGGCCGACGCTGTCTTTGTCTGATCAGCAGACACAAAAATCATCCTTATATGTCCACATCAGCACCACAATGTACGTGTGTGTGTGTGCGTGTGTGTGTAAAGCCTTTCAGGAAGCCGATGCATCACTCAGCTAATGAAACTGGTAATGAAGGGTGTGTATTCTTGAATTATGCTGCTTTTGTGATGACAAAACTAAATTTAAAAAGGACATTTTGTCTTGAAAACACGGGGGATGAAGCTCCTCGTGCTGCTTCGATTTATTTTGGCAAAACTGCTGGAGCTCAAGGTTAGCTTAAGTGTGCACGTACCACCTCTCCAGATGCATGCCAAGAAGTTTTTCCGGGTCTTTTGGTGGGAACATGGTGGGGCGGATTTGTGTGTGACGACTGCTGGGAACCTCTGACCAATCTGAGAACCACTGGCCTTCCTTAGTCATCAGCTGTGGAGACGAGTTGGTTCAGTGCAAAGAATTCTGCTGAAGCTCACATTTTCTTCGATAGTTTTCTGTTTGGTCAGCCAAAGATTAAACATTTCGAGCACCTTCCAGGAAGTGACTCCAGGCATCCACTTCAGGCCAGGCAGATCAGCTGAGCAGTCGGCCAACTCCAGAGCTCCTGGATGTGGCAGTGAGGAAGAAGCAAAATGTAGTGTCTTAATCATTATTCTCACTTCCACTGCATTGATAATCCATGCATCCTGGCGCATTCAGTAGTTATTGAAAGAAACATTCATCGCAGTTCTGATCATTTCTGCCCAGGAGCACAGTAAACACCACTCTGTAAGCAGCAGAGGTTCATTGGTATCACAAATGCTCTGAAGAAACAGTCATACAGAACCAAGTTAGACTTTTTTCAGGGTGTTACAATGTATGTCCACCACTGTTTCAAGCATTTACTTCTGATAAAAGTTAAAATTTGGGTTGGGTTAGGTTGAGCAATATTAATTCTGATCAAGTGTGAAAGTGTGGTTGAATTAATTAACTAACTGATGAGGAAAATTGAATTGTCAGAACATATTTACCATCTATAGTTGTGTCATGAGCTTAAGTTTTGGGCGTGGGTAACATTGATCATGATAGTGTGTACTGTGTGTGTGTTGTTTTTAACCTTCACTCTTCTCCAGCAGTGATGCGATGACGGCTTCGTCCTCTATAGGGTTGAGCGAACAGGTGGAGTACACCATCCTCCCTCCTACAGCCAGCTGTTCAACGCCGCGCACGGCTATACGCAGCTGGAGCCTGGAGATCACGCGTTAATATTTAGCCCCGTTGTTGAAATCAGGAGTAAAGGGGGCACACTCCCTTGGTGTTCAGTCGTCGGATGAACTCCTCAGTCGCACTCACCCGTGGAGATGGAGGCTGTTGCTGGTTGTCCACTTCTTCCACACATCTATGTTCTTCCTCATGGTGCCATCTCCACTGCACGACACAGAACAGGTAGCAGTGAGGCAAATCTCTATTTTCAGGCCTTGAGCCAACAGAGGCTGAAGACGTGAGGCAAAACTATTTTCCAAAAATAAATGAACTAAATGGTTACGCCAAGTACTAACATTAGCGCTGCCTGGATCTCTCCATCTTCATTAGAGCCTTACTCTCATCCATCTCCCCATGTTGCGCTTGGCAGTGATTCATGGCTGCAGCGTTAGAGCTGGCCAAATTCACATCATCATTTGCAAAAACACGCAGCTCTGTTTTGTTTAAAAGTGCTCAATGCTATTATTTATGGTCTTATTTATCCACGGGTCCAGATACACTTCATCAAATTGGTCATATTTTATTTTATTTTTAATGCTAGACGTCCCAAACAGCCAGCTGTCCTATTTTTCTGACCTAGTGAGTGCGTCTGCAGACACAATATGAGCCCAGACAGCTCAGGCTGCTACGTCTATGACATGGAATCAGCTTTCACCTGTACGCTGCACGACGACAATCGAGTCGAGTCTAATCTCGTGAGGTGCTGACCTGCAGGGCACATCGCAGAGGATGCGGTCGTAGAAGAGGATGTCCTTCTTGCCATCGACGTTGATGTTGAGTGTTGGGATGCAAGAGGCGTCGTGGTTGACCACCATGATGCATGGGCTGTTGAGGCGCTTGGCTTGGTGCACGAGCAGGTAACAGCGCTTGTTGTCCACATCGTTGGCTATGACAAAGCCCTCTGGAGGGCAGAGGAGCAAAAAAAAACAAAAGTCAATAAAAATTTAGGAGGTGAGACATAGTCTGACTTATATCCAAGTCACTGTTAGACTGAAATTCCATGTTATGCTTTTCTGTGCTTAACACTAAGTACCAAGCTTCACAATCAAATGCAAATTTACACTCCTTCCTTAGCGTGCCTGCGTCACTCACCTGGAAACGGCACATCCATGTCCGAATGGAGCATCTCAATGAGTTGGGCTGTCTTTGACCCAGGAGCTGCACACATGTCCAGGATCTGCACAGAAACACAAACGTGAGGAGGAGAGGGCATTCTGGAATATGACTAACGATGCATCCAGTGTTGAAGGGACCTCTGAGGCGGAAAGGGTTTTCACCTTGTGGTGGGGCTCAATCTTCAGAAGAAGGGGAGGGATCATGCTGACAGCCTCCTGTCGGCTGATGTTACCCTGCGAGGGCGAAAAGTGTTTTAACTTCACTTAACGGCTCCTGACATTGTGTTAGAATTTAGCTCAATCAACACGGCAGGCGCTACGTTTGTGTTTGACTCACAGACTCAGTCTCGCTGACCAGGAACTGGTGGAACTTCTCCAGCAGGGGAGACTTTCTAATGATCTTCCTGCTCATGTTGGTGTGCCAGGCCTGCTCATCAGGATACCTGAAGGTGATGGGGCAAGGTTTAAAATAAGTTTCCAGTCTACTTCACCCCTCGGTCTTTGCGATAATAACAAAACCCGACCAGCTTAGGGGCTGAGGAGCTTCGATCTTCTGGCCATCAATCTCCAGCTCCAGGATATCCTTAAAATACTTGTCCTTCAGGCAGTGGAGGATTTCTTTGGCATGGCTGGACCACAACACAAAGACATTACGCACAAGAACATCCCCAATCTACAGACATGCTCACGAATTCATGTGTTTTCCTGCACACAACGCAACATCAGACGTCACACAAACATTCCCCCACCTCTTGTATCCTGTGATGCGGATGGTTGCAGGCAGTGGCTCCCTCATCGCCTCCATGAAATGCTCAAACTCTCCATGGGGCACAAGGCCCAGCTCCTGGTAATAGTGCTCAAAGAGTTTGTTCTCTTTGACGATGTCGGCGTAGCCTGCACCCCAGCCCTACAAAGGCGAACCCACGGTTAAATAATCGCAGATGTATACGCTTCTACTGGATGGTGAGGAGGTTCGACACGGAGGGGGTTGTCAGGAAAAGGCGCTTCGCGGGTGCATTTCGTGCAGAAAGGCCGGACTTACAGCGTTGTTGTCTCGGCTGTCTCCGCCGGCAGCCTGGTTCTTCTGCCGCTGCCTGCTCCTTTTCCCCATGTCGAAACGGCAGACCGCGCTGAGGACGAGTCTGCGGGAAAACGTGGCGAGAGAGGGGAGAAAAAAAAAGAAGCACCTGGACCTTCCAAAATAACAATTTCGTGAGTGTTTGAGGGGGAAAAACTGGGATGACGGAGTCTCCAAACGTGTTCCTCTGACGCACGTGAAGAAGGACCTTGAGAGGAGGCCACTCTATCCGCCTGAGCTAAATTCATCGTATATTTTAAATAAAATTATTTTTTGTAGCATAAATGCAACTTATATAATGCATATGTATATAAGAAAATTTTTTTTTTTATTGCGCTAACATGACATTCACATTTTTAATCGTTTAAATTGCGTTTATGTATACAAATATATGTATAAATACATCATAACCCTAATATTAAAGATTTAAATTCATTATAGTAAGGACCATGTAACTATATTACATAAAAACTATGTTATGTATTGATTATGAATATGTATTATTGACGTCGGACGTGCCATAATATTGAACGACAACGATGTAGCTGATTGGCTGGTCGGTCATGACGTCACAGACCGGCGGCCTGTGATTGGTTAGAGGCGAAGGACCGTCCCTCCCGTGCGTGTGTGGCATGAGCGCCCACCTATTCTATAACACACACCAGCAGTATGGTAGTAGGCAAGTATATATCATCTTTGAGTTTTTTAAATAAATATCTGCATTAACAAGCATCGTTCAGCAGCAGTGATGGACGCCTTACTCTCCGCGTTGTTTTCCTCTGAAAAGGAGGAGCTGTACATTTTAGAATGCCTGGCTTACTTCATGCTTTTCATGGCAGCCTGCTGCTTTGTTACTTTGCTTTTCGAAAATGTGCCATACGGGCGATATTCTACCAGCAGATATGGATTCCCAGTCAATGCCAAAGTTGCATGGTTCATTCAGGAGCTCCCTGCGTTCCTGATCCCTTTCAGCCTGGTTGTCTGGACATCTTCAGCGAGAACATCACTGTTACCCAACCAGATGTTAATCGCTATGTATTTCTGCCACTATGTCCAAAGGTGGGTTTACACGTTTCACCTTTATTGCCCCGAGTTGGCCTACTTCTAATATTCCACAATGTCAGAGAAATAGCTGATGTCTTGATCATGTGTGATTCTGCCGCAGAGCTCTCATTTATCCGTTCTTAATCCGAGGGGGTAAACCAACACCATTCGTCTCATTTGCCCTGGCCTTTGTTTTCTGCATCTATAATGGATATATGCAGATCAGATACCTGAGCCACTATGCTGATTACCCTGCACACTGGGTCTCACATCCATATTTTATCACAGGTAAGAGTCTTCTGTCTGTTACACCAAGTCTCCGCGAGACAAGTGTGTTTTCGTTTAAACTTGAATGTTTATTACAATACGTGTTCCTTTATCAAGTCTCACTTTACCCCATCTCAACCTGCATGTAAACATAACCTTGATACCCCCTCCCTCTTTCTCCCACATTTTGATTTTCAGCCTCATCTGTCTGCCATTTAATCGTTTGCATTCATGTGTTGATGATTACTTTATGACAGGCTGCAATATTAAAAGATGTATGACTGGTGGATGATGTTATTTATATAAAATCTCTTTCCTGGCCCTCTCAAGCCACGTAAACTGAAAACATTCTTAGTCAAACATGGACTTATTTAATAGATGTTATTTTAGGAAACCTCACATTCTTGCCAGAAGTAGCTGTGCTACCCAATACTTCAGTACTATACACATATTTTATTTGGTTATTTGGTTGCAACCTTGATATGCAGTCTAATGTATTATTTTTACAATAATGCGTATTCATGTCATATTAATATAACAGTATTTACACTGGTGTGGTTTAACAGTCTGTCCTCAGTGCAGCCTGTTACCTCTATTTATTAGTGTTTATTAAACAAGAGACTTTCACTACCATTGTTCAGTCTTCCATAAGGTTTATTTCAAGTCCAACAGATTGCTGCAGCAGAATTGACTTCTGATTATGTGATTGATGGGAATAAGTTGGGTAACGATCATGTTTGTGTGGCAGGGGGAGTTCCAAGTGTAGGTCATTTCCTATTCTTGCGTGTGGAAAATAACGCAAATGAGCTTTTTATTTAGTTTGTTTGAACACAAATGAGCTGACAGGCCTTTGGTCAGCTGAAGCAGCTTTCTCTGGTTCTGTCTCCAGGGTCTGTGCTGTGGTTGGTTGGTTGGTTGGTAAATGTGCACTCTGACCACATCCTGAGGAACCTGAGACAGCCGGGAGAGACAGGCTACAAGATTCCCACAGGTAACAACCCGTAATGGAAGGATTACATCTCCTACACCACTGCAAATATGTCTTCTGTTCACATTATAGCGGACCTGTCACTGAGTAAAACCCTGTAAAGTATACTTAAAAAAAACTTTTACCACTACTGAGGGAGGACAGGAAGCATTAATCACATCACTGCACAGATTCCCCCTGCGGTCTTTCTGCGGTGCGGCGCAACATGATAATTTTCTGGTGTGGCTGCTTGATTATACGGAATCACAGTCTAACCAGAATCACAGGTTGTTGACAGTGAGGTAAAACTGATGCTGTTGCTTTGACGCTAATGCCGCGCTTGTGTCTGACCCATAAAGTATAGCTTTTTGTGTCTTTATGTGATGGATTTATGAGCCCCCAGTGTTGATCACAGTCAATTTAATCAGGAAATGGCCCCTTTCCATAAGAAACGCTGTGCAGATGAAGATCAACTACTTAAATTTTAACCCAGTGTTGGTGGCACAGCTACAAACAACCAATCCACTAATAATGCATTCTGTCTAACTCAGGTGAAGCTAATAAAAAGTTATTTAGTGGATTCTGTCATGTCAACTTAAACCCCTGGCAATCTCATTTAGATATTGTTCCCTTTTAATAAGTAAATCAGCATTCCTCGGGATGCATTTGGAGACGGCCGAGAACACATTCGCAACACCAGGAGTCAGAACCCACGCCAAAGTTGTTGAATCTGTCCGTTGGCTCTCAAGGATAATAAAAGGGAAGCGGCAGGGAAAGAGGAAGCCGTAAGCTCCAAATGAATATCCAGGGAAATGTGGAATCTCCTCAGCGAAGACTCTGTTATTTTCTCATAATGTAGTAATTTTACTGTAGTGGACCGTACAATAGAGGGTAGGTTTTCCACTGCTGGTGTGGAGCTGTCAACTCAATTTATACAGAAAAAAAAAATCTAATCATTAATAACTGGACAGAAAGAATTCAGCCAGCAGAGTTGTTTTAAAATGGTATAAGGTTCGGGGGGGTTTTTTTGAGTCATCAGATTTCAGAAGGGAGGAACATACCTGTCTTGATTCCACCCACAGGTGGAATGTTTGAATACGTATCGGGAGCAAACTTCCTCGGAGAGATAACTGAGTGGGTCGGCTTTGCTCTGGCCGGGCACTCTGTTCACAGTGTAGCCTTCGCCATCTTCACCACAGTGGTCCTCGCCAGCAGAGCTGTGGCCCACCACAAGTAAGAGTATCGGTGCACGCAGCAACTTTTCAATTTGAGGCAAATGGCTGCATAACAGAAGAAATAGGACTCTGATGCTTTCCCATTTTCCCCTGCAGATGGTACCTGGCTAAGTTTGAAAACTACCCTAAGAAAAGGAAGGCACTGATTCCTTTTCTCTTTTGAAAAGACTCTGGGATTTGGAAGTCTGAAAAGGTACTGATCCTTCGAGTGGCCGAGAAGAAAATCGAGTAAAGCCTGAACATTCAGAGACTAAACAGTAGGTCCTCATCTGCACTACAACAACAGCTACCGAGCATTAAGCGAAGGTCCTTCAACAACTACAAGAAGAAAACTTTTAGCCATTCCACATTGGAGGAATTACGGTTTTTACATTTTTTTTAAGTTAAACACAAGAAACTTTATACTGGAAGGCACAATGAAGCCATGCAGGAAGAGGTGACACATTTAGTCATCTGCCCAAAACAGGCGCTCTGAGAATTTTGGGGGTTTTAGTACTTTGCTCAAAGGTACGCCAGGGGTGCATTTTTTTATTTTAAATCTGGTTCTATCGAGTCATCCCACACCATTTCAGAGAGAATAGAAGTGCTATTCTGCTCCTGTAAAGACTGAAACTGCCGGTCTGTTCACAGCTGCTGGAGCACGAGGAAATCAAACGACGCTCAATAACTCACTCTTGCCTCAAATGAGAAGTATGGAATGCAGGTTCAAAATGTCAGTCCCAACAGGTTACGTTTCTCTCTGAAATAAAAGAACATGGTGTTGTTTAGCCCATCGAAATGTCATGCATTCAAAAAATAAACTTGAATTCCAAAGTTTCTTCGCGTTTGGCACATTTTTTAGATTAAATACTCAGGCTGCTGTTTATTTCCTGAATGGGTGGCAGCCAAGCGCTCGTCCATATGAATTTAATTTCGTTTAAAGTGCATTTATTTTGTCACGTTTTTGCACGTGGTTTGAGTCGTGTCAGTGTGATTAAAAGAGCCACGGGCTGATGCGGCTAAAGGCCATGCATACGGCCGTCCTTCAAATCCCAACTGTCTCGCTCTGTTCCCTCTGTGTATCCTCTAACCAAGCATGGTGTAATTGCATCAATACATTACACATCCTCCATCTATACCAGACGGTTTGCCGTGGCTGTGTCTTGCTGCACAGAGCTGAGAGAAAATAGTTAATGTGCAGGCTGCTCGTCATAGTTTACTGGTCCATAAATTGAGATTATATTGGCTTGTCAGGGACTGACCCTTAATAAAAATGCAAAAACGGCAATCAGTCATCAGGACTGCACTTTTCCCAATTAAACTGGTATCAGAATGGTTTCTCCTGCAAATTATATCTTACATATACAATATTAAAGGCAATAAGAAAATGAAAAGTCCCTTTATTTGTAAACTACAAAGATTTTTTTTTGTGTATTTTATTGCATCCCGAGTAGGACCCAAAAGGCATCTGTTAGTTTTGTTGCCTGTAGGTGGTGCAGTGTGCCTGAATCGGATGGATTTGCAGGTGTGGACCTGCAGCTGGATGCTGCTTGTTGTTATGCCGGGTATAGCCTCGGAGTTGGGCTGACACTGCTGCCGATACGCTCATGAGCATGAATGTAAAATGGCTGTTGATACAACCGTGTAACTGCAGCCTTCGGGTAATGTGGATGGAATATCTGGAACCTGCTGTAGCTTCATTATCATGCAGGACACGCTTCAGACCTCTTTTTTTTAATATCTGTAATTACAGTTGAGCCTTTGAGCATACTAAAGACTCGCACTCCTGCACTGACACTGTGTGTTAAGAGCCAGTCAGTTGCGATTCAGTTGTCAACCGGTGTTTTAAATCCACAAAAAAATAAATAAAAAGGAGGCAAGCCAGGCTTAAAAATCACCAAAGTACTGGCGCACGAGTCTGTCAGTGTGCATGGAAGACGTGAGGGTGACCTATTTGATCTGATGTGTCACTCGAATGCCTGTTTCCCCGTAATGATAGCGAGAGGAAGAAAGAGCAGCGTTTCTGAAGGCGTGCAGCAGAGTGAGCAGCTGTGCTACAGTACACGGAGCCGCACACCCTCGCTGCCATATATTTTTGCTCCGGGGGGGTTTCCTTGACTCTGTCACATGCTGCACGTGAGTTGTAATGGTGGTGGGGGGTGGGGATTATTATGCAAGACAGTCACTCTCCCCCTCTCGCTCATGTTTGCATGCACAAGATGCAGGTTATGCCTTTATTCCGCCTGCCTGTGCTCCATCGCTTGGTTTAATGGGTTAGAATATGGCTGTTACTGGTGCAGCAATGATCAGCACCGCTCCTGGGCCGTATTACCTCTTGGTAAAAATGAGAGCGTGGATTCATGACGCATGATACAGCTACATCTGTAATAATAAACAAAAAGGAATGAGCTCAACTTACACTCAGATAATAAGAAAAAGGCTTCCCCTGTGGAATGCTGGGTAAGCCTTTAGTCAGTTTGATTTATGTACAAGCGGCATTTTTGGCAGACAGATTTTATTAGGACCTCAAGCCATATTTGCCAACAGGGAAGGGATGCAACTGTTTTCAGAAGAGTCATGCTGCTCTATTACTAAAAAATAAACAAATAAACTGATTGAAAAAAAAAAAACTGTGTCAAGTCCCATTTTGCAGTGCGACTGCGTAGAATGCATTTCAGCTTCGTTGGACGGCGTTTTAAGTTGTTTTTTCTTTTCTTTTTTTTAATCTTTTTTTTTTTTTTTTGCGTGTAACGCGCCTTTACCGTGCAGCCTCCTCCTGACGGGGGATCCGCTCCGGACACACCCACGCTGGTGACGGGGGAGGCGGGGCATGCGCTCGGCCTGGTCGCGCCGCTCTCTCACGGACCCTCGCCGGACACTTTCGACTTCCAGCGCCTGAGCAAACAACGGCAGAAATAGAATTTTTATTTATTTATTTTTGCGATTTATCGGCCGAGTGATAAAAAAAAAGAAGTGGAGCGGACGAAGAGGAGGGAGGGAGGGAGGCGGGGGGGGGCAGTCATCTTTAAAGAAACCCCCTTCCACTGCGCATGCGCAAGGATTTGAAGCGCATACGCCATATTGAATTCCCGGAGGAAACGGCTAGCATTTTTCTTCAGCTAGCGGAGCAAAGGGATCGTTTTACCAATGGTTTTTTCCTTTTCGGTTCAAGTTTTAGGGCATCCCGGACAGCGCGGCGGACTTTGAACGGGGGCGGGAGGGAGGGGGGGCGTCGCGACTCGGCGTCACACCGGGGCTGGCTGGGTTTGGGCTCTTGAAGGGGAGTTGAATGGATCCCAGGGTCGCCTGGATTCAGCCCGAACAGAAAGGACCTGCGAACGTCTTATGGATGCACGTCTGGGAGACCTCTCAGGGAGCACGGACGCTCCACAGCCAGACCCACGGCCACTGCGCGGGCTACGCCGCCCTGGACGTCTTTAAGAATGTGGTGGTGGCGGCGGCGAGCAAGACCGGCGGCGGAGGAGGAGGAGGCGGAGGTCTGAGGAGCGGCCATCGCAGCATCGTGAACGGGATTACGAGCATCGGCGGCACCGCCATCTCGTCCCTGGGCATCCCCCTGCCCCGCGGGGGGGACGCCGTCGGCGCCGGCCCGGCCGACAAGAGCGGATCCGCGTCCTCCGCCTCGTCGCAGGAGTCCGAGTCGGACAGCCCTTCCTCCTCCTCCTCCTCCGGCGGCTCTCTGGAGAGGACTACGGGGGGGAACGGAGCGGGCAACGGGAACCAAAACGGGGGTCCCGGTCCGGGTTTTAACGCGTGCGACCCCATGGACAACCACCAGTACCACCAGTACCACCACCGGCACCTCCAGGAGCACCCGCTCTTCAACCTGCAGCTCTGCGGGAGCCGGCGCCCGGCTCACCCGCCCGCACCTGCCAACCACACGCACGGCGGCCACCACCCGGGCAGGCGGAAAAGCGACAACAAGGCGAGCACCTATGGGATGAACTATCTGCTGTCGAGCTGCGCCGGCGGCCCCGGCGCGGCCAGCTGGACCCCCTGGAGGGCGGCGACGGCGGCGTCCAAGCCCGGAGTCCTCGGGTGAGTAGTGGTGGGGGGGGGGCGCCGCCTCCGACCGCGGCGCGTCGCGACGCCCGCTCGACTCTCCTGTGGCCGAGCCTCAAAGATAGACTTTGTTATTTAAAAAAAAAAAAAAAAAGCAGGTTTGGTGTTTCCGTGCACTTATTTTGGGGCGAAATAAGACCGACGCGGTGCGGCTGAAAAAGCTACCGTTACATCAGAGGCTCGCGAGACCGGAAGTGGCGCTCGTGCCTCTCAAGTTTGAACTGAGTGGTGAAAAAAAAAAAAATATTATTTAAAAAAAAAAAAAAATCAAACGTTTGGACAACTGCAACATTAAAGCTCGATATCTTAATAATAAATGTGGTTTGTCTACAGCCTTAAAGTTCTGGAGGAAGTTTATCGGGAAAAGTTGTAGGATACGTGACAAAGTTGCATATTCCTTCGGAGCTAACTGCTAACGGGCTGTCTGTCTTTTTAAATAGTAATAAACAGAAATGTTAACTATTATTTATATTAGTACTGGGCACTGGGTTAAACGTCACTCATTAAAGTGTAATGAATTCGGCTGAGTGGCATTTTTTGTGGAGTTTGCTTTCGCCGTCAACCTTCACTGAGAAGCTAATGCCCTGCTAACAAAAATTGTTTTCCCCCGTTATTTATTATATTTATTATATTATACACAGTTCTGAGTGTTGGCACGGCTTAAAATACATATTTCAACACCATTCGAGTGTACTTTGTCGCAATTGCTATTTCATGCTTAGTGAAGATAAGTACGTTATTTCAGTGCGTTGGTACGAGTAGGACGGGTAAATCCAGCGAGTTTTATAAAACTATAAGTCAGGTCATGACGGATTCTTGCTTTAAAACAAATGGACGAGGGACTTCCAGATGTGTTACAGGCCCTTGTGATATTTGTAATGGCAGGTTTCACCCATCTGGGAGTTTTCAGTGCAAGGATTCGTAATAAAAGTCCCACCACAAGCTTGAACAAAAGTTTCACAACTACCTCAAACTGGAATACTCTGGCTGTTAAAGAGGCACAGGAGAATGAATCTACCATTTCTGCACATTCAGTCTTGGATGGCCTCCTTTGCTCAGTGCACACATTCGATTTCCTCTGTTGCTCAAAGTTGTCATGCATCCGTCACCGAATCTTTATAAAACTACGCATAAAGACAAAACCCATTTGGTATATTTATATCCACCGCGCACAGGTCACTCGACGGGATATTGGCTATTATATAGATAATATTTTAAAACTGATGAGTAACCTGAGAAGAATTTATTTGAGGCGGGAACTAAAACGTACATGTGGTTTGATTGTTCAGCATTGAACCGTGATATGGGAAACCTGATAGTGATCATTGATCCCACATTCCTCTCGCGGTTGTGGGTGCATGGACTGCACCAGTGAGCAACATTGATTACATTATTGCAGAAAAGGTGATGTTTATCTTCGTATCTTTTAAAATCTGTTATTTAACTGTGGTGCCCAACCATGGCTGTGCTTCCTGTCTGTGGTGGACTATTGGCAGGCCTACGCTGTGGCTTTCTAACAAAGTTTTCTGAGTAGGCACACGGAATGCCTGCTTTTCCTCCAGGGCTCTGGTAATTGATTGTGACAGTCTCCCTGTTCTGTATTTCACACCAACATTATGGCATGCATTCCGAGAAAATAGAATGGCCACAGGGTTAAACAGGATTCCACTGTTTGGAGGCATTTGACCAGTCAGAAATCTTTAACTTTTATACCATCATAATTATGGTATTATAAGTTATCTGCTCCTGGTATGGAACAAGTTATCATATAAGTGTTCTGATTTCCCATGGATGCATCGGATGTTATGTGGTTGTTTTTTATTAAAGACTCTTGAATATGTTGTCATGCATTAATTTTGAAGAGAACCAAATGTCTCCATTAAAAGCAGCACATGTTGTCTTTCCCAGTATCGCCCACAAAAAGGCTTGGTCTTGTTGAATCTGAGTCTTAAGAAGACATCAGAATTATATTCTATTTATGAAAACATATGTTTTGTTCACTTTTTAATAGTTGTTATAAATCTATAGGTAAACTTAAAATTATTCCGACTAAACAGGCTCTGTTAGAAACAATAGGGATGGAGCTGTAATGCATTCTTTTGTCACGAGGGGAAATAAATTGTGTCCTTTAAGGTAAATATAAATGCAGTTGCTACAGGGATCCTGTATAGTACCGTCTATTCAGTTTATGTATGTGTAAGTTAGAGTCTTTTATATAACATGGATTATTTTTCCAGACTCCACGAAGAAGTGATAGACTTCTACAACTTCATGTCTCCCCGGCCTGAGGAAGCAGCTATGAGGAAGGAGGTGGTTAACCGGATAGAGACCATCATCAAGGAGCTGTGGCCAACTGCAGATGTAAGACACCCACTTCTTTTTTTTTGTCTTTTTAACACTTTCCCTTTTTTGTTGTCAAGTAGGGGTGTCTACCACCTTAGCATAGACTCGGTCTTCGTTGTGGGGGAAAAACACCAGAGAATGTCCTCATGACCAGAAGGTTAAAGGCCTGCCTTATTGCAGTTGTTTAAAAATTGGATTGTTTGCATATGAGTCATCCAGGATTTGTAACTTGGTGTCTTTGTCCATCACAGGCCTGTTGACGCTACAGTCGAGCTTCAGGTCAACGCTTCTTTAATATTTGCCACATTCAGACCTGTTGTAACACATTCTTGACTTTTCTCTCCCGGTGACCTCGACCTTTTCCATCAAGATTCGGAATTACCTGAGGACAGACCTCACATTTAAGAGGGATTTTCACTCTACTCACTGTCCTGTTTTCACAATAGCAGCTGACATTTGTAACCTTTTAAAGCCACCATGCTGCCAAGTGTCTTTGTGTTAAACTGTTGTACCCACAAACTTTCTAACAGTCAAGCACATTTATATGCTGGACTGTTAGAAACTGTTAGAAGCATGTTTATATGCTTGACTGTTAGAGAAGTGAGCTAAAATGTTTTTAAATACTCTGAATGTAAAAATTTATGATGCAGTCAAGAGTTGGTATAAACTAGAAATTCAACTGCTGTGTGTGGTGTTGGGCATCTGGCAAGTCCCTGCAAATAATGAAATCCGGAGGAAGCAATTCTCATTGGGGATCCTACAGCTGGTTGTGTATGGCAGCGATATAGCATTGATGTAAACCCCCCCCCCCTTCACTAAATCATGCAAAACATGCGGCGCAGCAGGCATTTGTAGACTGCCAGGCTGTGATTTAGATTGTCAGGTAAATGGATCAGGCCTGTGATTTGCACCAGCTTCCTCCCCCCTTTTTTTCCCTCTCTATTAATTGTGGCCTGTCTTTGTGGCGTTGCTTTGTCAAGTTTACCAGACGAGCGAGAAAGAGCTCCACATCCCAACAATTCATTAAAATTCTAATTCTGCTCCATTTGGAAACTGTCAGCATTCAGTCTGTCTGTCTCATCACCTGAACATATGTAGGAAGGAATTGTACCAATACATATTTGTTAGAATACAGGGCTAATATCTGTACTTTGTCCTTGGAGTTAACAGTAAAATAGTGGACTTTGGACTTTAATTTCCCCAACTGTGTTTTTCCAGGTCCAGATATTTGGCAGCTTTAGCACAGGGCTGTATCTTCCAACGAGGTAAGACCCTTCTCTGTTATGAAAGAACCGTGGTGATTCCTGTTTGATGGGTTTTGCTGGCCAGTCTTTAATTCATTTATTTAATTAATGTATTTTGTTTTGTTTTTTGGCATTCAGCGATATTGATCTGGTAGTGTTTGGGAAGTGGGAGCGACCTCCTCTCCAGGAGCTGGAACAAGCCCTTCGGAAGCATAACGTGGCAGAACCTTTCTCCATTAAAGTGCTTGACAAAGCTACGGTGAGAGTTTTTGGGCAGAATATGTTCCTCAGCTCTTCTAATTTTTATGCTTGTTTAGCAAAGTTGTAGCATAATTAGCTGTTTTGATAACATTAATGACATTATATGGGCAGTATTGTAATTTTGATATCCACAAGAGAAAATGACTACTATTGGTATCCTGATGGCTATATTAATCGGGGGAAAAAACAGCATAATCACAATTTGGCAGAGCTTTTTACATTCCTAGGGTTCTCCCTATGGACTTCAGATGTTATGAGGTATAAAGCTTTGGTTCCTGTGCCATTTTTTCCCCCTCCATGAAATTATGGTGGAGGGAGGAAGACGGTCAATTACAGTCTTCCATCTGTTTGCAAGATAGAGGGCAGAGAGAGTCATGTCATCGGTTTGTCTTTATAGCTATAAATACTCATCTTGGTGTTGACACACACTATAATATCCCAGTAACAGCAAAAAAAAATACTTTAGATTAAATGCTAATCGGTCTACACCTCTAAATTGCTAATTTCTCACTCTGGTTAACTACTTTACTTTACTAGCCATTGCCACAGTATTTAATAATATTTCTATATTTTCAGGTTCCAATCATCAAGCTGACTGACCAGGAAACGGAGGTCAAGGTTGATATCAGTTTCAATGTAGAGACTGGTGTGAAGGCGGCAAGCTTCATTAAAGATTATGTTAAGGTGGGATATACTTCCATTAGCTCACATTTACGTGTAGAGGAATGCGTTTAACACGTTGCTGTGTCTGAAACCCGCATAAAGACCATCTCTTTCACTACATCTGTCAATAGAATGGATGAAATGAGCTGATGTGGTTTGAAATAATGGTCAGTGTGACAGGCAGTGTTTACATTGTGGCCACCCACCAAACAATAAATGTGGGAAACCCTGAACAGCTAATGTTATGTTAACTAACACTGATGCCAGAGCAACAATGGCTTATCTGAGCTCCCATGCTGCAAGGGTAGCATTACTCATCCCTCATGTTATACATAATGTGAGCCAACAATAACGTCGAGTCTCTTAAAGGTAATTACATACTTAACCAAACATCTATAAATCCATTCGTTCATTAACGGGTGACCAGAAAGAGCAAAAGCCATAGTTATTTCCTGAACTTGGACCTGAAATCACATTGTTTTCGTCACTTTTTTTTTTTTTTTTTTTTTTTTTTTTAGAATTTCCATTTATATAAGAGATGCCTCCAGCTGCCTCATATATCTGCTTTATTATATTAAAATCTGTAACTTAAAAATAATGTAGAATGTCCCTCAGGCCACATCACTGCTGCAGTCTAGCAGGGCTAAATGACTTGAAGCTAATAAAACCCAGGGTCAGCTCATTTCCAGACTGGTGTTAGAATAGATCCAGGCTACAGTGCTGATTGTAATCTCTCTGTATATTAGCCTGGGCGTTGCTGACAACCTCTGCAACAGAGGTGAGATCCTTCTGCAGGATTCCTGCTGAAGGGGGATCACTTTAGTCATAGGTGCTGATAGCTGACATGGCAGAGGAATTCCAGGCGCTGATGTTCCAGCACGCCACAAGCTTTCGACTTTTGTTGCTGTTTTGTATTGCATTTCAGTTCCACGCTGTTGCATGTTGCAGCCTGAAAATTGACAGTTGCACTCAGGTTCAACCCAGCTGTAGCGGGAATACAATAGAACAACCAAGTGCCTGACAGTAACGCAGTAACAGCTGAAACAGTGTGTGTACGGGCCGGGTTCAGGATGTTATTGGCTTTTTTTGAGAGTGAAAATCTTCCTGGGATATGAGGGGGCACCCAGTGATCTCTTTGGACCTTCTGACCCTCTGAAATGCTTTCTTTTGCCCTGCGCACACAAAGGCAGGAGGTCAGAATGCTCTCACTGGAGGAGTAGTAGATTAAGTTTCTCTTGTTGTCTTGGCTCAGTCCATTCTCACTCTAAATCTCCTCCTTTCAGATGTACCCAGTGCTGCCTTACCTGATCTTTGTGCTGAAGCAGTTTCTGCTGCAGAGAGATTTGAACGAAGTCTTCACCGGAGGAATCAGCTCGTACAGTCTAATCCTCATGGTCATCAGCTTCCTGCAGGTACAGTGTCAAGTCTGTAACAGGATATGAAAGGTTCCTGTTAGAGTTGGAGCAGAGCTGTAGCGTTGTATCTGACTAACGTGGTGGTGTAAATATTTCTAAATCCTTTATGGATCCTTGAATTTCTGCACTCACTTTGCAGCTTCACCCTCGCATCGACGCCCGAAACCCCAATGAGAACCTGGGCGTGTTGCTGATTGAATTCTTTGAGTTGTACGGTCGCCATTTCAACTACTTGAAAACTGGGATTCGTATCAAAAATGGCGGTTCGTACATAGCGAAAGAGGAGATCATGAAGGAAATGAATAATGGATACAGACCATCCATGCTCTGCATAGAAGACCCCCTTCTTCCAGGTCTGCAACCATAACAGATATTGGTCACTTTATGCTGCTATGTGTTGTTTTATGTTAAAAGCAACTTCTTTCTCCTCCATCCAGGTAATGATGTCGGGAGGGGGTCCTATGGTGCCATGCATGTCAAACAGGTGTTTGACTATGCCTACACCGTCCTGAGTCATGCAGTGTCCCCACTCGCTCGGTCGTATCCCAACAAAGACTCTGAAAGGTCAGTCTTAAGTCTGCAGAGGAGACCCTCACGAGGCTCAAACAGTGCTGATCTAAACTCCTTTTACCCCCCACCAGCACCTTGGGCAGGATAATTAGGCTGACCCAAGAAGTGATCGACTACAGGGAGTGGATCATCAAGAAGTGGGGGGGCCGGGACGTGACGAGAACTGACAACAGAGGTAGACCTTTCTGAGCGTTCGCTTGCCTCAGCCGCTCACCCGCACCCCTTATCTATTAGATGTTGGACACAGGAAATGTCATGAGTTTAAACGCCACGCCAGCTCCGACAGATGAGGCGAGCAGACGTGACTTTCGCGACCTTGTCTGTCTTGTAGCTTCACCCACAAAGCCGCCGGTGCCAGAGCAGGACCCCTGTGTGGTCAGCGCTGGCGTGGGCCCGGAGGAACAGCAGAGAGACTCGGCGTCGCCGCACAGCGCCGACTCCCCTATGTCCATCTCCAGCCCCCAGCAGCACTCTTCATCCTCCTCGGTGTCCTCACTGTCTGGGTCTGACAACGTAAGTACGCACACTTAAAGAGATTAAACGGCATCAAAGCATTGATTGGACTGTAATGCTTTTTTTTGATCAGACTGATGGTTTTATTCAGATTAAAATGAGTCTAATCCCTTCTCATTATCTTCAGGACTCTGATTCGGCCCCCTCACACCCTGTTCCACCACCAGCCATGCACCCCTACCCCTCGTTCCCACCCCTGGGCCTCGCTTTGCCGCCCGGGCTCAGCATGGGAACAGGAAAACCCGGCATGGGAGGACACCCCCTGCTCATGCACCCAGGCTCTCAGGTACGTGGAGATCTGCTGGAACCAGCAGGTGGTGTTTTGAACGTGTGGACCCAATAAAACGCCGTTGTCCTGTCCCCCAGGCTCGCGTCTCACTGCCCGGTGGTCTAACAATGCACTCCATACCTGGCAGACAGGTGTGTATAGACACCGGGCTCCCCCCCTTCTTCCATATGCCTCCCCCAGCCAATGCTCATGCCCCCGCCCCCTCCAGCCCCCAGCCTCCGCCCAGTCCCCACTCCAGCCACACACACAAGGTACGCGCGGGGGCGCCAGAAACAAGGCCGCCTCGTTCTCACACTCGCACACGTTCACACACTCTCGCTTCATGTTTGTTTCTCCTGAGCTGTCTCCATTCTTTTGAGAACAATGTGTTGGGTTACCATGGTAACTGTAACCGTTATAAATGACCAGAAAATCCAGATTGTTGCTTTTCTCCCTTGTTTTTCCAGTGTGTTCGTGCTCAGGTTAAGATCCTAGAACAAACAGTGGTGCTAGCTTCTAACTTTTTTTCAAACGCGATGCTTCGCCGTTCCGCCCCGGCTCAGATTTAAGTTCCGTGTCCTTTATCTCCATTCGCAGAACGGAGCCAAGTTCAACGCGAAGGGCTTCCACAACCCGCCACTGGTCAACAACCCCGCTGTGGCGAACCGCGGGCACACGCACGCTCACACTCACACACAGTATCACCGCAACACGTGGCGACGCAGAAAGAGGGACAGCCTGCCCGTCAGCATAAGCAGATAGAAACCACTCGATCCAGGGAGGGGCATCCTCTCCACCCCCCCCCCCCCCCAGGCAAAAAAAGAGCCTGGCTGTGTGGTCGCCGTGGCAGAGGACGGACGGACGGACGGACGGACGGACAGACGGACGGACGGACGGGCCAGAGACCAGCAGATTTCAACTCTGGCTGCCGCCACCGCCCAGTGGATCGAGCCCTCCTCTCTGCTTCCCCCCTCCTACTGCCTTTCTTTTCCATTCCTGCATGACCTTTGTTCACGGTTTTCTTTTTTTTTTTTCAGTATTATGTCACTTTCAGTATTTTTTTTTTTATTTTATTTTAGGTCAGTTCTTGTTTGCAGGTTGTACACTTAAGAACAAACTTTCATGTTGTGCAATATTTTTTTTTTCCCCTTTGGTTCCAAGGGTGGGGGGGGCTAAAGTAATAGCTATTTAATTTTGTGTGTTTGTGTGTTAAAAGGCATTTTTATACTGTTTTATTTTTCTAGAATTTTAAATTTTGTTTACAAATGTGCGTGCGTGTGTGTGTGTGTGTGTGTGAGTGTGTGTGTGTGGAGCCCAGTTTACAGCCTCTCCGTCTCTCTCCCCTCTCTGCTGAGGGTTATATTTTTGTTAAACAGGAACAGGAAGGGATACGGACCTTCTGTCTTGATAGTGTGTTTTTTGTTTTTTTTGTTTTTTTCCTTAGCTGCCTGATGGAAATTGGGCGGGGTGACTGTCAAGTTCCTCGTGGAAGTTTTTGTTCCACAGCCTAGTTAGTCTCTGGCATCCTGGAGGGAAGAGGAGGGATGAATATTGGACCCCGGGACATCCTGAAACACGCAGGGAGAGAATGTACCTCTTGATTTGGCCTGAAATAGAGGTCGCGCGGAGCTGAGCGCTTTAGCAGGGGGACGCCTCACAATCGAGGGTGTGTGTTCTCTTCACGTCAGGAGGGCGACAGCCGTGCTCCGTTTCTGTCTTTTGCCATCTTTCTGTCCGCTGGAGGCGAAGTTTTAAAAAGTAAAGCCTCCACGTCGTACAGAATTCCGGCTCTTTTTAAACGTATATGCTAGTCTCCCTTCATTTTTTTTTTTTTTTTTGTTGTTGCGCTTCTCTTTTTATCGCGTCATTTGAGGCCAATTGCTCATTTGACTTGAGTTTGAAAAGTCATTGTAACGGACAGAAAGCCACTGATTCCAGGTCGGAAAAGGCCTCGGGTTGAGGGATGTTGGAGACCTTAATTTCCCTTCAGGGCTGAGATCAGCCCTTTGCCTGCAGCTGTAAACTAGTTCAGACCAACACTAAGACGCTCAGCGATAACAGTTGTTTTTTGTTTGTTTTTTTTTCCCTCCTCTGCAGTCCTTGATGAGGACAAAGAAGGGGACGGGGCGGGGAGGGGAGGGGAGGGGGGGGGGGGGAGTCTTCCTGAACCAAGGACCCTAATGAAAGGGAATTATATTTTGATTCCATTCTGGAATCTTGTGTATATTTGATTGCCAGGTACTTCCGCTAATTGTTTGCAATGCCTTTCTTTGTGTTTACTTGGAGCGTGTGTACCTTGTTTATGCGAGCACACCGGACACACACACACACACACACGCAGACACAGACGGGACTGTCAAAGGTGGTGACTCGCGCAGAACACTGCACACGCTGGTGTTATTACTATGCAAGTGGATTATTTTATTTATCGTCATCTCCTATATTTGCATTCAGATTATTTTTCTTCGGGACAGGAGTAACGGCACTGCGAGCCGCCTCCAACCACCCCCCCACCGACCCCTCGTATTTGTATGAAGGTCCTAAGATGTTTTCAGATTCTAGTTTTCTACGTGTACCTGTCAGATGTAAGAACCGGGGGGGATGTACATGTCGTTGGCTGGGTCTGGGTCCGTTTAGTGTGTGACATAGTAAAAAACGTCTGTGAGAACGTTTCAGGACCCGCCTCCGCAGGTTTTTAAGTGGGACATCCAAGCGCACCCAGAGAGCGACTTGCACCCTGCGGCGCGCTTCGCGATGGGCCAAAGTGTCCACCAACAATTCTTTAAATTATACCGAGTCTGTTCAGTACTGTTGCGCTATTTATGCTTCTTTTTTTTTTCCCCCTTCTGTACTCCATGGCAACTCTGACCTTTCGGTCAAAACTTCAGAAGACATCAGTTCAGTCTCAGACCAAGATTTTTCTGCTCTCCATGCAGGATTATGAGCTAACCATTAATTACACCAGTCAGGATTTGATGAGAAAAGACCCCCCAAAAATCGAATTATGGCCACAACAGACCGACCGTGCTATAAGTTAGGTTCCTAGCATGATAAATTGATGGGTTCCAATGTGATTTTTTTAGGAATTTAGAACCCCCAAAAGGACGCAGTTGAAATTGGTTGTGGAAGTTTGTGGACTAGGTTAGAGTTGCCCTCGACTTGGCAGTATCCTCAGATCGTCTGTGTGGATTCAAAAGCTCCTCACACCTCGGCGGTCTCGGAATAGCTCGCTCTCATTTTCACCTTTTACTTCGCGACGGTGTCGGGGGGGGGGGCGGCAAAAGGCAGGCGACGATCGCGCGCTCCCACGCCGCCTCCACCCGACGCTGGTTGGCGTGAAGGCCAAGAGAGACTGAACACGCCGAGCTCCCGCGGCCTCCGGGGTTGTGACACACACCTGTACACTTAGATGCAATGTACTCTGACCCCATTGCAACACAATGAGGGATTTTAAGCTGGCGGCTGCCGTTTAGAGAAAGATGGCAGCCCCTCTGTGTCCTTGCTGATTTACGTGAGCAGTGACCCTCTAAATGGACAAAATGGACACCTAACTACTGGTGGCCAGAGGGGACCACTGTATTTGTTTTCTTTGACATTTTTATGTAAATATATTTTTTTCTATTTTATTTTTTAATAAATATTTTAAAACCGCCAGACTTTAGTCTTGTCCCTTTTTTTTTTTTTTTTTTCTGAAGTGTTCTTAAAAAGCAGGACGAAAGGTCAAGTGTGTGTTAGTGCCATCTAGTGGCGACTATATATTGGTCAAGAAGACTATCGACCTTCAAACTTGTCAGAACTTCAGACGGTGGCTGCTAACCTCGATGGACGTCTTTACTGCGGGATTCTCAGGCGTTCCCTGCTTTTTTGTAGACTTTTGCAAATTTTTGTAGGTGGAAAAAAGTCAAAGGGACTCAGTATTGCAGCATAATATGCAACAAAATCTATTCGACAAGCTGCTATTATATTATTATTATTATTATTATTATTATTATTATTATTATTATTATTATTATTTAATCAAAGTGTACATCTTAAAGAGTGAGCCTCAATGACCCTGCATGTGTCGCCCCCTGGCTGTCATTCCCCGCGCGGCCGCCGGGCGGCGCTGTGCGGCCGCCGCAGAGCAGCGGGCCCGGTCGCGCTGCTGAGCTCAGCTGCACCTCCAGCCTGATTAAAGCGGCTCCAAATATAAACGTGTCAGCTCCGCGCTGTCAGACCCCGTTCGCAGGCCTGCCATTCTGTCCCAGCAGGCCTCGGCGGGGGGTGGAGGGGAGGAGGGGGGGACTGAGACGAGAAATTAGGAGCCGCCAGTTCACAGGTGAGATGTGGAGACACGCTTAATTTTTATGCAGAAACGTGCTTCTTAGTCTGAAATAACATTAACATACTAATGTAGGATTCCACTCACTGAGAAATAATTATATATTTCTCTCTGTTAATATTTACATTAATATTGATGCATGTACCCCTCCATGATGATACCGTGGCCCAAAATGGGCAGATATAATTTAACAATACCTTTTGTGTTCATGTTTTTTTATACTTTGCAATCACACACGTCTGCAGTGTTATTTATAATCCCAGTGTTCATTTCTAAATATACCCGGACTGGAAATGCTTGTGGGGTCACCTGAAAAAGAAATGAGCCCTGAAGGTGTCCCCCGAGCAGCCACATCCGCGCTGTCGCATTTTTTGACTTTTGCCTTTGCTGACAGTTGCAATCAGTGCCTTTAATTAGGGAGCAATCAAACTCAATGATCATCTGATTAAACTGTTTCTTTTTCTCTCTCCCCCCCCCCTTCTCTGGTTCAAGGCAATTTCAGTCCTGATTAGCTTAGCATAAAGTCAATTTCTGACGTACCCTTGAAGCAGAGTAAATAAATGTTTTTGATGGAGGAAAAACATGTGTGGTGCATAATGAATGATTTTAATGAGGGAGTTGATGGTGGATCTCTCTCTCTCTCTCACTCTCACTGTCTCTTTCTCTTCTCCCCCTCCCACCATCCCATCCCGATTGGTACCAAACTGGGTCATACCTGTAGGCGTTAATCACAGCTGGACCGAGAGGAGCCCAGTCAGGTGATGAAGCCCACTTTTCTCCCACCAAGGTGGGAAATCTAGCGAACGCACACGTGAGCGAAGGCGTCGCGGATGACGCCCCCCAGGGCCCGGAAACCCTGCCGAGGCCGCATCGGAATCTGACCGCTGTATGGGTGGTGGTGTGGGGGGGACATGACAAGCAGCAGATTGCTTGCCACCCGCCGTCGCCTGCCCTGATTATTCTTTTGATTTCGGCGTCCAGGTCACCCCCCCCCACCCCATCGGCCCCTGTGTGCGGCCCTCGGCTTCCCTAAATGAGACCAGCAAGTGTTTCCAATCAGTAGAAAAACCGTAACCAACCACATCACTGAAGCACGGTCCCGTGGTAGTCATTCTTTAGCTCCTAACAAATAACAAAGACTCCGGCCTTTAGATCTCCGCATGCATTAATCCTCTAATTTTTTATGCTCAATCTAGCGTCTGACAGTATCATGCAACCCCCCCCCGCCAAAACACAATTAATTAATTATTAAAGCTGCACTTCAAAACACCACTGTGCCGTCACAAAGTGTATAAATATCTTGCCAGCCTGAAAGTGGGAAAACCCGCGGAGTGTTTACCCATAGATGTGGGCGGACGGCCCTCCTTGTCTGGTTAATCAAATTACAGACGGTTTCGCGCCACCGAATCGGGAATGATCCCACTGGCGGCCGGCCTCCGCTGACCTGCGTGCCGTCGGGAGGGAAGGAAAGGGGGGGGAATTTTTTTTCCGCCACTATTTTTAGACTTCAAGCGTGAAAGACCGCCGTCTCCGTTACTTCCTGCGACTGTACACATAGTTCGGCCTTGTTCCGATGAGCCTCGTGCGGCGGTGACGCTTATAATACAATTTGTCCTTGGGGGGTTGGGGGGGGCGGCGTCCACCAGAGCTCCTCAAGGACCCCTGCTGGCCAAAGGTTCCCCGCAGAATGTCTGAGAACCCCATGAACACACTTCATGGGGTTGCGGCGCGCTGGTTCCCCATCAGCAGCGGCGGCGGCGCTTCCGTCGGCCCGTGAAGGCAGCACGTCTCCGCCGTCCTCTTTCCATCTGCTCGCTCGGTGTTGCCTCATCCTCGGTCCTGACACTCTGCCTCTGTCTGTACGTGGGAGGGTGTTGATGCAGAATTAGTGTGCTCGGTCAACTCTGCCTCAGCGTGCTCCCATTCTGTCACCACTGAGCTCTGTGTGTGTGTGTGTGTGCGTGTGCGTGTGTGTGTGTGTGTGTGTGTGTGAGTGAGTGGATAGCAGGTGGTCGGTGCTACACCTTGTTTTTTTTTTTCCTTTCATATGAGATATCAAAGCTTATTTCGATGTTGTGGATGGCTTGCTCCCTCGCTCCTCCTAACCTTCATCGATTGGTTCTGTTTTCATTTTTTTCTTCCTTTTTTGCTGCTGGGGATGTTTTTGCACTTTGTGTAATTGATTGCGCCATACTCACAGCTTGGCCCGTCTCTTTCTTGTAAAATTAGAAGCAAACTCTAAAGGCATAATTAGAGGCCGCCGGATGCTCTCAGAGGCAATTAGAGATCACATGATATTTTGCAATATGTCATGAGCACAAGCGCAAAAATGGACAAACAGACGCGACCGCAGCGGCATCAGATCCGATCACATGTCGGTCAGATGCTGCCTGCAGAGGTGACGGTTCAACATCTTGTCCCCTGGTACTGGTCAGCCCCACTATCGCTCTCTCATTTTCTTTGACAGGCTGGTTCTTTTTTTTTTTTTCTGGCCTGAAATATGCATAAATATTTGGGCTGTAGTTGTTCCAGAGGGGCTGCTTGTTTACAGCGGGGCCCAGGACATCCAGGAGTTTACCGACCCCCGGGAGTTTAATCTCCTTCTGATTAACTGTCACGGCAGCTGAAATTCAGCTGCTCGGTTATTTTTAGACGGCAGTCCAAGGGGTCGTTAAAGTGGGTGATTTCTGTTTAAATCAGTCCCACAAACGACGCGCTCTCCAGAACTGAGGTCTTCACATTTGATTTTTGCATTTCTTTCGTGACGAGGAGTCAAAAACAACAAACTGAGATGTTTGTGGCTTTTTCTAAATTATTTTTGGCAAACCCTGTTGGGATGTTTCTATGTGAACTTTCATTAAACTTGGTAACTTCTAACCCCTTGGCTCTTCACACACACACACTCGATACAGTTGAAGGCCATTTTGTCAACAAACATGCTTTCTGCCCATGATTTAAAAATAAATAAATGAACAATTAGAGCTGAAGTCAAAGGACAATAGCTATGAAAGAAGGAGTTACAGCTCATTATGGCTGCACTTATAATAGAATTAATGTGTGAAATCTAACATGATATCAAAATAGATGTCTGTCTTGAATAGGTGATTTTACTATGTTTAGAACTACTGTTACTGTTAACTACTTTTAGTAGTACATTTTATTATTTCAGACAGTTTTTCTGAAATCA
Source organism: Lagocephalus sceleratus (assembly GCA_911728415.1). Classification (NCBI taxonomy): domain Eukaryota; kingdom Metazoa; phylum Chordata; class Actinopteri; order Tetraodontiformes; family Tetraodontidae; genus Lagocephalus; species Lagocephalus sceleratus. Next base: position 5,881,823 of record CAJVRN010000087.1, on the reverse strand, counting down.
AAGCATGGCATGCAGGAACGGGGGTTTTTTCTTTATCCGCTTACATCTGCGTAGAAAAGCAGAGCCTATAAATACAATCAACAGTATTGATAGCAGCGCACGGCTAATCTGGTGTCTGATCAGATAGTGGTGTTTTGATTAGCTGACATCTTTGAAGGCGAGCCGGACCGATTACCACCACCCAAGTGTGCCACGTAATTATTATAATAATGATAATGGCACCTAGATTATTGTGGGCTCCTGCACAGATCCCGCGTCAGACATTGTTCCTGCTCTGTTCAGGGCCAGTTAAGTTTTTCCATCAAGAACAACAATCACATGTTTTTCCAAATGGAGCTTTAATGCCGCTCAGTCAAAATCAATAACCAATCAGCCCTGATAGCATCTTAATCATGACCAAGTAGGTGTAGCAGCATTATGATTATTATAAAAAATTGCGAGTAAGTATGGGTATATGCAGGTACATGTAATAAGACGCGATAGGAAATGCTGGCGTGATTTTTGAAAATTGCACGCTTTGAAGTCTCAATGAAAGAACTAGCAGTTTTGCATAAGTGTGGTACATCTTGAAACTACCTTATGTGACTATCTAAGGAAAGAAAAACAACCAAAAGAAAGAAAACAACCCCTCCCCTCCCCCCGTAATCCCCAATGTCCTTTGTGTTGGTGCACAAAAGCAGAAAGGCTCCTGAAAATTGTTCTTCCTCTTAAAACTTAGTTTGCTTTAAATAACGGTTCAAAAGTTTCCGTTTGTGTAAATTATGAATGCAAAGGTTATTAAATTTTCACTTCACCATCGTGGCATTAAAGATATATCAATTGCATACCAACCGGGAGCAGTAGGGGGCAGCGTGGTGGTGCCAGAAGTACCTCTTTGTTTTCTGGGTATTACGGGAGACACTAAATCCTCCTCAGGTTACCCCCCCGGGAGGCTCTAGATTAGCAAGAAGCTTGAGAGCAGATATTCAGTGGTTGCAATCTGTAATCTCACCACTAGAGGCTGCCAAATCCTACACCCTTGAGCTTCAACGGGTGAGTGAACGAGGCATGTGCCGAGAGGTTCCTAAATCTTTGACGGCTGTCACACTTCGGAGAACATCACGTGTAGCAAGGGAGAGAAAGTGAGAGAGAGAGACACACACACACACACACACAAACACACACATAAGAAGTCTGGAAGGGGGTTTAATCATATATTTATTCCAAGCGTGCCCCACATGCAAACTTTTAGTCTTCCTCCCACTCTGCCTCCGTGTCTCCTGAGGATTGCTCCTTCCTGTCTTCTTCCTCTTCCTCACCACGGTTCCCCTCACTTCTCTGTGTTTTTCTCCAGCTCTTTATCACTTCACTGGCTGCTGGATGGCATTTAATTGTCTTTTTTTTTTCTCCCCCGCACTGTGTTGCTCTTCTTCTTGCTCAACTACAGCTGTTGCAACCCATCATACACACACACACACACACCCGCACACACACCCAGAGCGGCAAAAACACACACACCCTGACAGTTTTTCCTCTTTTTCTGCCAACTTCACACTCTGTTTTCCTCATTTGTACATTTCTAAGCTTCTCTTTTTACTACCCTCTCTTTCTCTCTCTCTCTCTCTCTCTCTCTCTCTCTCTCTCTCTCTCTCTCTCTCTACCACTCACACACACACACAGGCAGACACGTACTCTCAATCTTGAGTCATACAACCTTTCTCCTCACATTAACTACTCTCACACATCACCATTCTCACATTTCCCCTCAGTCTGACACACACACACACACTCAGTTCTCCCCACCACACCCCCTTTTCCTCTCGCCTTTCCCTCCCAGTCACACACATTCTCTCTCTCCCTCAGTCCGGATCTGCAACACAGCAGAGTAACATGTTGGCTCGTTGCAGCCGCGACTCGGAGCGCTAAGGGTCCGCAGCAGGAGCAGCCGGGAAGGAGAGGCGGGAAGAAAGAGAGGCAGGGCGAAAAGGGAGCGAGTCCTCATCCGCCCCGGCGGAGGAGCAGGTGGAGGAGAGTTGGTGTCCCAGCCCATCCTGACTGGAGAGTGGCGGAGGATGCTGGGCAAGCCGGAGCGGCCGAGAAGTTGATTCCTCTCGCTTGGCGTCCGTCCCACACAGGTGATCAAACTTTTTGTTGAACAAGAGGAGGAGGAGGAGGAGGAGGAGGAGTGGGTGAAGTTTAAGAGGCCAGAGTGGAGAGAGAGAGAGAGATTCCCCTCATCTCTTGATGCTTTTGTGCACACGTGTTCAGCGAAGCCGCAGAGCAGGACCACCCTTCCCACGGCAGCTCCCTATGTGGCAGGAGGCGCTGTGGACTCGTGGACGGTACCTGCTGGAGAAGAGCGATGGCGGGGAGGGCGCGGAGGGGCCCGACAGCCTGGGCGACGGCTTCCCCAGCTTCCAGGGCGAGGCGGAGGGCGAGAAGCCCCAGGACTGGCTGTACGAGTCCTACTACCGGATGAGCCAGCAGCATCCACTGATCGTGTTCCTGCTGCTGATCGTCATGGGAACCTGCCTGGCGCTGCTGGCCGTGTTCTTCGCCTCGGGTCTGGTGAGTGAACAGAGCGCATGCAGGGGTAGAGAGCACGACAGAGGCAGATGCCTCATACCCACTGATGGAATTTTTCCGAAGTGTACAGTGAAGCAAAAAAAAAAAAAGGTGCTAAATATTAAACAAACGTGCATCTTTCTTTTCTGGTCCGTTCGTGAGGAAACAGACGTAGACACTCTTTGAGACATTTATCTGTGTAATCAGAAGGTCCTGCAGAATAAAGGTCACCGTGTGTTTGTGGAGCTGCCGATGCATTAAGGTGCTGTTGGGAAAAAAAGAAAGAAAGAAAAAAAAAAAGGCACATTCACAAATGAAGTTTCAGAGAAACGTGGAAGCATGTGTGAATGCGTGTGAGAGCACAAGTGGCCGTGGAGCGGCACTTTAAACCACAACACCGGCTCTGCTGAGTGGCTGGAGGGCGGGATGAGAGTTCAGCTCAGGCTTGCGAGCGTTTGCCGCTTAAAAAGTGTTGTTTTTGGCTAAAAAACACTCGAGCGTGACGCAGGCTATTGTTTCCTCAAGGGCTGTTTGTGTGTTCTTATGAAATCGCGGCACAAAAGGGAGCCCACTCGCTGTTGTGGCTGCTGTTGTTTCTAAATGATTGTTTTGCTCCGGCGCGCTACATCATCTGCTGATCATCATACATACTGGGAGTTCTGTGACCCCCCCCCCTCACCCCCCCCAGCTGTGTTTGGGAGTAGCTATCAGCCTGCCTCCTCCGTGCACTTCATGTTGCTGTCACAGAACTCCTGCTAATGTCCAATTGAACCTCATAACGGGGCTGTTCTCCCTGAAGCTCCACCTAAATCAATCTCTTCTATTTGAGGCAAATCAATACACCTTTTTGGCCCCGGGGGGGTCAATTAAACCCGTTACTTTCTTGGCTTATTCGCTGCTTGTTGATGTTGTTCCACAGGTCAGCAATGTAATATTTTTCCTGTCATTCACGGACCTGGACCGGGGAAAACATCCCGTTCGATTAAAATGAGAACCCCACACCTGGAGACTGTTGGTGGGCGCTCACCAAGGCCTGCGAGCGTATTGCAGCGTGAAGAAGAATGGCAGGAATAAATAGAGGGTGGGATCGAGGCTCGAGGCTGGGCGGCGCAGGGAGGGGGAGGATGTTGTTGTAAGTGTTCAGGCGTTATCAGCGAGCCGACAGAAAGTCAACCAAAGCGGCGCTAATGCTCCCAAAATGACTGCGTGGCTTTATCTTTCCCCTCGAATCAGGACTGGAGCGGGCGACTGCGCCATTTTTAAGACACCGAGCCCTCCACCCATACTATACCGTGCACGCGTGTGTGCATTGGAATGATTGCTCATTTTGCTGTGTGTGTGTGTGTGTGTGTGTGTGTGTTTGGGTTGCTTGTGGGTGAGGAAATGTCTCATTTCCTTTGAGGTTTATCTGCATTTTTGTATAGATAATAATTAGATCTTAATTCCTTTTGGTCTTGTTGTCATGCTTGGTTTGTGAGTGTGTGTGTCTGTGTGTGTCTTTTCTAGGACTTGCTACAAACTAGTCCCAAAATGTTCATTCTACTAGCAAAGTGAGGATGTTTTTGTAAAGTTGACATTCTGGTTGGTATTCATATCTTCAATGGACTGTTGAAGATTGGCTTTGGGTCAGGGTCAAGGTCAAGGTCAGGGTCAGCCGCTTAGTTGGGATGTTAGGGTTTGGGTGAGGAGCTGGGTATTACATTATGTCTATGATAGTCCTCAGAAAGATAGAAGTACAAGTGTGTGTGTGTGTGTTTGTGTGTGTGTTTGTTCATTGAGTTTAATAGACCAACATTATATTTACTTACGTTACATTGGAAATCTTTAGTTTGCCGTAAAGCTCCCATCGTTTTAATGACTAACCATGCCTCATCGATTCCATGCGTATGTTTCCATTTACTGACTCCAGCTCTCATTTCACTCCATCATTTGCGCCCACTTTCTCTGCATTTTCAGACCACTCGCTGTTATTAACACGTAATTAAGTTCCACCCCGTTGACTGTTTGATACATGCCGAGCGGCAGATGCAGGATGTCTCTGGAATAATGGATAATCAATGCATTACTTAGCGTCGGGAAGGTCGGTAAAGGAAACGTGACAGACGCGGTGACGTCGCCGGCTTAGCCTTTCCCCTGAGCGACACTGGGTGAGGCGCGACGCGTGACGTCAGAGGCGACATGGCTGGTTATTGTCATGTTTATTATCAGAGGTTTTAAAGAGATTTGGCAAGTGGTTGATGTCATCACTGTACTCTTTGGCCTCTCTTTGTGTGTGTGTGTGTGTGTGCTTATGAAATGACCATTTTGTCAGCAGATTTCACAAACTGGAGGAGGAGCAGCGTTCTGATCACAGTTGCCACTCGCTAATTCAAGCACGTAGAGGTGCATGTTATCAGCGTGGCACTGATTCTGATGTCGCCAATCACCGATCCAATAAATTCCCAGATCGCGCCGATGCCGCCGCGGCATCAGGTTCTAGTGGGCTTTAAAATCTTTTGAGGAGATAATTATCACTTGTCAAAACTCTGTCAATGGTCTGGATGGGAGTAAGTAATGGACAAGGAGCACTCCAATCAAGATGCAATCACAACAATTCAGGGCCAGGCTCTGATAAATAATTGATTATTGATTCCTCCCACAGTTTCAGTGGAGTTATCTGACGGAAAGACGCGACAGCAATATATCAACGGACAAATTGGACTCTAATTTCTGGTGGCACTGAGTCTGGAGAGAACGACCTGGATCATTGGCCACCTCTGACCCGTTTTATTACAGCGGACACGGATTCACCGTAGACCAGAGAGACGGATGGATTTAAAAAAAAAAAAAAAAAACGCAACAAAAAAAAAAAAAACTCCAGGCAACTTCAAATACATCTTACATTCTGGCACATTTTGGCGTTTTTGTGGAGTTCCACTGAATAATCAGTTCAGTCCCTGCTTTCCAACTGCTTTCCCTTTTTTCCCCTTCCAATAGAATAGCTGGATAAGCCAGACGGGACTAAAAAAAGAAATAATTGTTCCGGATAACAATGATGACAATGCAGTATATTATGGCAGGCGGGCACGACTGCCTTTCTTTGTGCTGTGCCGAGGGAAATGGCTTTAAATGCTTTCAAAAAGGGGGTTTAATGGGATTAGACTGCCTACAATCAGAAATGTGCAAAGTGCAGATGCTCCTCTGGAAACACTGAGGCAGTGAAAGAGCGAACACCCCCCCCCCCCAGTAACCTGCGTGCCATCGTCTTTGTGTGAACTCGCTACACATGCAAACACTGCCAAGAGTTGGGTGGTGGTCTCGTGTCAGCTTGGAGTTCGGCAGTCGTGCCCTCGGGCCTCATCGGGATTCGGCCCGCGCTCCAGGACGGCCGCGTATACCTGGCTCGGCGTCAGCAGCCAGGTCCCGTGGGACGCTTTCTCCAGACCCTGACTCACGCTACCTCCGCTGCTACACCAAAGAAAAAAAAAAAAAAGAAACGCTCTCTTCCTGCGTTCACTCTGGCCAAAGAGCTTCTGCTGCGTTTCAACAAGCCACTCGAGTCCCTAAACCACCGGATCGGCCAGAAAATCGAGGCGGATGGCGTGTCAACTTCCCATTTGGTTACATAAAATCATGTTAAGAGAGTCAAACACATTTATCTGCCTACACTGATGTTCTTTTGGCTGAAAAAATGGGTTGCATCTTACCAAATGGGAGCTTTGCTAATGTACTATTTTCAATTGCTGGAGCTGAACAAATGAATATTGTGCTTTGTGGGTCCAAGTCCATTAACATGTGGTCAGCATTTCCGTTTCTAAAACGCTGGTGGTCCATAATTTAATGTCAATAAAAAGATAGATGCTAATAATTTATTGCAGGTGTCACAGAATAAATGTGAACCTTAACTGATAAGGCCACAAATACCTCAATTTAACCGCAGCTTATTAATCCTCTCCTGGAGGATTGATGCAGGGGTTGTGAGATTGAGGGGAGAATGACTTTAAGGAGCCCATTTTTTAGAGAAGGAGAAACTGTGACAGCCGTGTGAGATAATCTGTGCTTTGCGGTGCTATCTAGGCGTAGTGAAATAGATAATAGCACTGAGATGCAAGGGAATCTTTAAAACCAGCCAGATTTATGTCTTTAAAAAAAATATGAGTCACAATTAAGATAAGGATGAACCATAAACTGAACCTTTAAATCAGTTTACTGGCAAGATTTAAAGGAGCCACCTCATGAGAGGTAAAAAAAAAAATCCTTAAAAAGAATGTACAGGATGCTATTTTTTTTTATCCCGCCACTTCTGAGAGTGTTACCTTTTCTAACAATAGCTTTTGATATCGTAGAATCGGAGCGGTTTCCTCCCACAACCTTGAAGGGTGACCTTTGGCTCCATCAAACTGGACCCAGGTGTGAATGTGTGAGTGAACGGTGGATGTGTGTGAGCAACTGTGACTGCTCAGGTTGTGTTCCTCTGAAGTGACAGGCTCCAGCATTCTACAGTGATGAATGCGTCTAAACGAGGTTCGTCATGGGTTATTCACTGTGACAGGATCTTATCATGTGAGACATGCGCGCGATACTCTACTTTTGTATGTGTGTGTGTGTGTGTGTGTGTGTCAGTTTAAGATATTTATGTATACTGGGAAGTTCAAACACGTCTCCGGGCTCTTGAAAATAAAGAGGTGTGTGAAAGGGGCTGAGTGTGTGCACGTGTTTGTGTGCGCGCGAGTGTGTAAGGTGAAAGCTTTTAATTGCTGACTTGAGCACAGACGTGATTCAGTAGCGCATTCCCCGGGTTTAGGACCTCCAGCCTGGCTGCGGTCCATTCATCTGTTTGCGTGTCTGTCCGTCCTTATGGGAGCCTTGACAGCAACGTGCACAATACAGTATGTGTTTGAGCAAACCGCACAAATGAAGATGGATGGCAGGTTGCTTCTTCCACCAGTGTACATAAACGAAGACGCAAAGTCCCATGACTGCTCCCGTGAGGTCTTTTGCAGCCTGCTTTCGTGTCAGTTGAGACTTCTCCTTCGCGCAAACGCCCCCTTAATTGAGCAGAGCACCAACAATTGGGGCTTTTCACCCCATTTTTATGGCCCCATAAAGCAAAACGATAACGGCCGCAATACATCAGAGGAGAGGAAAAGCATTCGTGAATCCACTTTTGTAAAGCTCTAGTGCTGTTCCTCCGTCAGGGGATGGGCCGCAGCCGATTCTCCACCTGGACAAACCAATTCTCTCCCTCTTTCTCTCCAGGACACTGAGGACCATCTGACGTTCTTGGTCACAGTTCCCACTGCCCTTTTCCTCTTCCTGTCCATCTTCATCCTGGTCTGCATCGAGTCGGTCTTCAAGCGGATGCTCCGCCTCTTCTCGCTGCTTATTTGGGCGTGCCTGGTCACCATGGGTTACCTGTTCATGTTCTCAGGAGGAATACTCAGCCCCTGGGACCAGGTAGATATATTACAGTGTGCTTGATGGGTATATATGTACTTGGGTTAGTGCTCCAACTCACCGCAGGCCCCTCCCACCTTTAGCCTGGCTAGATTATTCAAGAGTAACCCGCTAACGTAATATGTGCCTTTGACCACATCAAACAGCCCCAGTGTGTTATGCATATTTAACATTGTTGGAGTACGTCACATGCGCGCGTGCACAAGCAAGCCCTCAAAATTAATTTCACTTGTGACACGTGTTAATGAGGCCTGATGAGAGCTGGAGGTGAGCAGATCAGCAGACAGACACATTAGTTTGCAGCGCCAGACTCCTTCTCTCGCTCTCTCCATCTCAGGGATCCTATTTTCTCATACGAGCGCCGCTGTCTCCCCCCATTCATCAAATTCCATTTTCTCTCCCCAATCTTTTGCACCTGCCTCCTCCTGCTCCTCCTCCTCCTCCTCGCCCATCGAGAGCCGCCGCCGCCGCCCTGCAGCACTCAGCCCGTCACGCCCAAATTTCCCCCCGGTCCGTCCCATACGGCGCGTCCTATCCTCCCTTCCTCCCATATAGAGATATTTTTACCTCTGCCACCTGTGAGAGCACCATCTATCTGTCTATCTGGGAGACAGGAAGTAGGTTGTTGCGGCGAGAAGTCTGCGAAACCCGGTGAAAGGAAAACAGCAGGAATAATAGCTTTCTCTCAGTGGGTTGGATTGATTGTGATTACGGAGAGAACAGCGTGTCTGATGAAGCACAGTGAGCCCATAACAGAGAAGGTGCAGGAGGAAGGGGGGGCGGGGGCTCTCAGCCCAGGCCTGCCTTTCAGCTGCTGCTCATCCTCTGTTTCCAAATGCGAGGACCGACATCGTCCGCTGTCGGTTTAAGCCCTCCGCCGTCGGGCTGCGTCACCCTGTTTGCCGGGCCTTTATTTAATTTCCCACATGTCCCCGGCAGATTGAAGAGGGCTCCCACACCTGCTGCCCTGGAATCGGGATACAGCTAAACAGTGTGTGTATGGAAAAAAAAAAAAAAAAGGCTGCGGTAGCTGCCGGCGCTGTTATCAACACCAAAAATGCGGGTGTCTGTGCATGGATAATGCGAGTGCCTCCGCATGCGGCGACGGAGCCAAGCCCTCGGAACAAGGAAAAAGAAGTCGGGAGGAACTTCAATGAGGTGATGAGAGCAGCAGGAACCCCTCCCTCCACCCCCTCCCCTCCCTCCCCTCTCCGGAGGCGACGGAGGGTGTTAGGATTCAGGCAGGGCCGCTGTGGAGATGGAGTGCGTCTTGGCTGCCCGCGTGACCCGAAGGAACACGTGACGCAGCTGAAATTGGACTGCCATTCTCAATTCCCGCCGATCAGACGTCACACGCTTCGCAGCTCCCCGTTCGCCTCCTGCTGATATCTACGCCAAATTAAATAAGAACCCCCCACACACACACACATTTCGTCCGGGCAGTGGCTTGCCTCCCTCTATTAGTTCCACTTTGGGCATAAGCTTAAACCTTTGCGGATCATTCCGTCCACTTCCTCGGACGTCTCGGCCGATCCTTCACTCACATTCACCCAGGGTTTCATCTCGGCTGTGTCATCCCACAATGCTCCTTGATTAAAGTATCTAACCGGTAAATATGCAAGGCGCAATAACCTTTATCTGCGGCTGCAGGCTGCAAACTGGAGCACCCTGGGCTGTAGGCAATTGTCCCCAGAAGCTCAGCAGCCGAATCTGCCAGCTTTGCTGAAAGAACATTTTTTTATTTATTTTTTTTTTTTCTGTATTTTTGTCTGCTGCTTTTCCTCCGCAGCTTATGGCTTTAGAATTCCCAAGACCTCGGTGACCATTTCAGTGCTTGCAAGAGAATACAGATTGTATTTTCACGCCTGGGGAATTTCATTCAGCCAGTGAATGTACACTTAAGCCACTGGTTGTTCCCATTGTCACCATTTAGACCCTATCTTAAGCTAAATGAGCCTCCAGCAGCACGTTGGAGCGATAAAATAGTTTAGTTATCCAGTTTGTTTTGAGCTGAACTTTCCAAGCTCCCATCTTTGCCCCCCCCCAACCTGTCACTCTGGATTCCTGTTTGCACGCCAGTTCTCTGAACCTGAAAGATACGGGAAATAAACAGACGGGCAGGAAGGTCAGAGTTCGTCCCCGTCCCAGCTGAAAGTGACTCTGATCCGTTCTGGTCGCCACCATAACAGGAAGGGTTGGACTTGACAGCGGAGGAAGTGGAGACGGACGAAGCGGGAGGTCGGGGTTTCATTTATCAATGAGCAGCGCCTGACAACCACGCTCTCTCTCTCTCACACACACACACACACACACACACACACACACACACACACACACACACACACATGCTCATTTGTGAAAACAGACAACTGCCTGGAGGTCAGCTGAGGAGCCTTTGATGGACAAGAAACAGGAAGCGCAGCTTTTCTTTTCTTTTTCACCAGAAAGATACCGGCTCCCGTTACCTTTTATTTATTCTCGCTGTGTCTGTGTTTCCAGGTGTCTTTCTTCCTGTTTATTGTCTTTGTTGTCTACACCATGCTGCCCTTCTCTATGAGAGGAGCCATCATCGCCAGCGCCATCACCTGCTTGTCCCACACCGTCACGCTCAGCGTCTTTCTGGCCTCCAAAGTCACGGAGTTGGAGCCGCTCGTCTGGCAGGTGAGAGCGACAGCTCTTAGCACACTCCCCAGCGCCGGCTGAGTGATGTAATTTACCGTTTGCGCAACATCCTATTGTACAGCAGATATGGCCGATGTGACTCCGCTTCCCACTCCGACTTCCCATTTTGACCCCAGCGGACTAAATCGTTGCATCCAGACACGATCGAAGATGATGAAGTGTGACACTTTAATAAGGAATTGGTTGTAAAACAGTGAACCTGTCCTATATCGCGTTCAGCAAATCCTCAAGAGTCAGATAAACTGCATTTTTATGTCTTAATAAAACACCTCTTTAAACTCTAGGGTAACATCACACAGAAGAGCAACAGTATATATTAAAAAAAGAGTATTTTATGCAGATGCCAAACAGCAGCACAGGCCTGAAGGGTACTGGCATTCTGTAAAGTATAAATATGCAATGCCAGATAACAATGGTCACACTTGAGGTTTACAATAAAAGATGCATCACTGCCTAAAGATGGAGAATCAAGGACAAACTTCTGATAAACTGATCTGCATTTTAAAAAGCTTGAGGTTGACAGGGTCGCGTTAAAGGCAAGTTATGGCCTGTTTTTACAAGGTTACACTGCATATAGGGAAGGACAAGTGTCACATAAAACCTGCATATACACATGTATAGGTTATCAGGAACCTCCTGACATTTTTTACTGCCCCCCCCCCCGTTGTGTTAATGTGTGGGTGGCGTTTTCACGGCAGATCTTGGCCAACGTCATCATCTTCATCTGTGGGAACCTGGCAGGAGCATACCACAAGCACCTGATGGACCTAGCGCTGAAGCAGACCTACCAGGATACCTGCAACTGCATTAAGTCCCCCATTAAACTGGAGTTTGAGAAGCACCAACAGGTACACACACACACCCCAGAATCCCCTTCAGAGAAAAAAGCTTGTTCCACGGTCGGCTAGCTAATACTGGCCAGCCTATTTCCATGGAAAATAATTAAATATATGAGACTGTAAATGACCCCAAAGTGGACATGTGGGAGTTAATGGCGTGTTTCCTGTGATAGACAGGCGACTTCTCCACCCGTGACCCTTGTTAGGCATTTAACAGTTTTGCTACAGTTTTGGTTTTAATGAATAATGGTGAAAATGGGTAATGATTCACTCAGGCAACCACGGCACCAGCGCCCCCCAAAACCGCTCAAACATTAGTCTCCGCTGGCGTAATGGAAAACCTCCCATTACTCGTTCATCCAGTAATTAAATTACTTCATTCAGGTGGAGTATATGAAGGCACATAATTTCCCCTGACATGACAGAGGTCTTCGTAATGAATCTGTGAATCAGTTGAAACTGAGGATCAATGGGCCATCAGACGTCAAGGATGCCGTTCTTTTTTGTTTAAGCCAATTCAACACCGAGTGAAATGTTCTTTCCAGCCATTAAAAGCATCTTAACTACTACGTCTGTTTGCTCAGCGCCGCTACTGAGGCTCTGAATGGCTCCGTTTAGTGTAATTATTGAAATATTTGCATTTTTGTCAGGGGTGAGCAGACGGCCAGTCAGTCATGTCAAAAGAGACATTATACAGTGACATTTGCTTGACATTAGCATCTAGCCTGGCATTAGCCGTCCACACATCCAAGGAAATGACACATGAAATTAAAAATTAATAGCCATCTCTGTGGTAAATGTAGGTTTCTGCATGCGCATTATCATGTTTCCTTTTTGTGGCAAATTCTGGTCCCAAGCTGAAAAATCAGTTGGGTTGTGTTTATTAAAGCTACGTTTCTGCAGGCTGAGAGCTGTTCGTGTTGCCTCGGCGTGAAAATCGCTGGGTGCAGGTGGTGCGGGGCTTCTATTTTTAGCCCCCTACTCTTGACTCTACTTAATTTGCAGCCGTGTTTTAGGAAATGAGCCCGCGGTGTGCGAACAATGTAATGACCCTCTCTGCTGTCAGTCGCATTTATGAGTCACACCCCCCTCGGGCAGCTACCCGCTCTGTCCGATATGCACTCACACACAAACACACACACACACACACACATATTGGTGTACCAAAGCACCTCAAACAGGCCTTCATTCTCCATCTGAATTTTGGTGATAAATTACAACCCGTAAAAACCTACAACACAGTTGATGACCTTCCGTTACCTTCCTACTTCCCACTTCTCCGGTGCTCCTTGACAACAATATTACCCAAAAACACGTCACATTTGAAATAATTCAGCGTGGATGAACTCCAACCTGTCACGCTTTTTGGAACGTGTTCCTTCCAGCTGCGTCAAAAACCAATCTAGAATAAAGCAGATGAAGCAGAGGTGCAAAAAATCTGCAGCCAACAAATACTTTAATGGTCAGCAGGCGCCAGCGCAGGATCCAAGGGCATAAAACGATCTCCTTATGTCCAGGAGCGTCTGCTGCTGTCCTTACTGCCGGCTCACATCGCCCGGGTGATGAAGGCTGAGATCATCCAGAGGTTGCAGGGCCCCAACTTTGGTCGAACCGAGAGCACCAACAACTTTCACAACCTGTACGTGCAGCGGCACACCAATGTCAGGTAGGCTGGGTCGTTCCCCGCTGCACGCGTTCATAATATAATTAGGGTTATTTTCGTCTCACTAGCGTGCCCTCCCCCACTGCCATCCCGCACCTTTGTCTTGTTTCGCCGTCTTCTCTACCCGCTCTCATGTTTGGAGTGCTTGAGTGCTTTTCTCATTTTCTCCTCTTTGTCTATATTCTCTGCATACCACGGTTCTTTCAGTGCTTCATTCAACTCAATTCAGAGTTAATCCGCCTCAATTGCGCTCTGAGGTCATTTTGTCGAGGACTCTGCGTCCTCTGCTGTTGATGACTTCCTCCATATTTGTAGGGTAACTAGGAGAACCTCTTTAAAAACCTGTTGGTAATCACACCAGCATTTCACGGGAAAAACAATGTTCATGCGTCTCGTGTGTGTGCGTGTGTGGATAAATCTTCTTATCACCTTCAGTAAAGAGGGCAAACTCCTGATAATAAAAGACCTGACCTCCAAGGAAAGCCGGGAGCTCCGACAGTAACGAGCCAGACGGCAATTCAAAAAGCTGAAAGTGTGGCAAAAATGGCTTGAAAGTTACCCCGATCACGTTTGGCAGACGTGTGTAAATATGCATTTTAAGTTATTACAAGTGGCTCCAACTCTGCCCCAGATTCCACCTCAGATTTAAATAAAAACTACCGCCTATAATTACTATTTAAATCTGTTTAAAGCCGTTAAGAGACGCACATTCTTCAGAAACGTGTTTTTTAAAGTTGGAATAAACCATTTTAACCAAGTCTTTTCTTGTACGTGATGATTTAATGAGTACTGGTGCCTGTCCTGCTCGTCCACAGCATCCTGTATGCCGACATTGTGGGATTCACCAGGCTGGCCAGCGACTGCTCTCCTGGTGAGCTCGTCCACACGCTGAACGAACTCTTCGGCAAGTTTGACCAGATCGCAAAGGTGACTCCAGATCTCCAAATCTACACTAAAACTCAACCTGATTTGTTCTTGAAGTAGTTGTTTAAATAGTCCCCCTTTAGACACGCCCTCTCCTGTTACATTGAGACAAGAAATAATGCTCCAACATAAATGTGTTATGTATGTAATAATGTGTATTTACATGTAAATACAACACCTATATTACTACAATCAGAATGCATCTCTAAAATTGCAATATCACCTTATAAAAAATGGAAATGATCTAATATAATTAGAATTTTTGTGAATTTTGGTTGACATACCGGTTTTGAGGGAGTCAGATTTCAGAGTAAAATCAACATCAAGATGATGCGATAATAAAATCTGCTGAATTTCCTCTAATTTAAGTGTAACTTAACCTATCAGAGATCAGAAAATGACCAAGAAATAACCAAGGCAACCTGCCGGCCGTCGATCGCATGATGCTTGGCCTTTAAATAAACACTCGGCGTGCCCGTGGCCAGCGTCGGCCTTGGTTCCGCACCTTCCAAGAGCGGCGCGCTTGTCAAACAGCCGCGGGTTTGGCAGTGTGGGCCGGTCAGAGTGTATCTGCCGGTCTCGCGGGTCCTCGGCTGCAGGTGTAAACAGCTGAGTCACCCTCTCTCGGCTTTTTCGCCCGGCAGCTCTGCCCTTCCGCCTGACGGAGCCGCCGTTACATAAACCACATGATCGCATCCCACATGAGGAAAAAGAACTAGCGCGTTAGCTGCGTGGGTGTATGAATTTTCGGGCTTCATAGATGTGGCGGTGCGAGGTGAGATCATGTACAAGAACACTGTTGGCACTTGAGGACAAACGTGCACTCACACCTTTTCTCCTCTTGTTGACCCCCCTTGTTAAGGAAAATGAGTGCATGCGCATCAAGATCCTGGGAGATTGTTACTACTGTGTGTCTGGTCTGCCAGAGTCCCTGCCTCACCACGCCAGGAACTGTGTGAAGATGGGACTGGATATGTGTGAGGCTATCAAGTAAAAAATACCAGATATGCTTCTTTATCTTTGCTTACTCCTAACACACACACACACACATCTCTCTCTCTCTCTCATCACACACACACACACTCCTACTTTATAGAGCTGACCTCTAATCTCAATTCCATGATGAGAGGCCATCACTGATGTATACCTCTGTGTTTTAGTGAGCTAATGATGGATGCAGGCTTCAAGTACTCATAAGATATTCCAAAATGGCCAAACAACCCCACCCCTTTTAAAACCAGCCCCTCTGTGTGTGCCCCCCGCAGGAAGGTTCGAGACGCCACTGGAGTCGACATCAACATGCGCGTCGGTGTCCATTCCGGCAACGTCCTGTGCGGCGTGATCGGCCTCCGCAAGTGGCAGTACGACGTGTGGTCGCACGACGTGACACTGGCCAACCACATGGAGGCGGGAGGCGTGCCAGGGTACGGCTGCATCCTGTAAAGCGGGCAGGGAGCGCGCTTTGGAAGTTGACTTAACGCCGCCCGCTCCCTCGGCACTTAGCGTTAAGTTGCGCTTGCAGCGAGTCACTGAGTCCTCATCCGCTCCGCCTCGGCTCCACGGGGCCCTAAACCCTAAATCAGACCCGAACGAGTCCCAGCAGCGCCCTCACGCCCCGATCCTCCGCTCCACTTGCCGTTAATTCTCCCGTTACGAGGCGGCAGTAATACGGCGATAAAGGTTTGCGGTTAACTTGATTAACTGCTAAGCTGCCAGCTGGAGCAGGACTCATTTACCAGATCCCTCACAGTGGCCCGGGTGGTTCCGTGGTCATCCCAAGTTCCAGAATCCTCATTTGACCCATTACCGCCATGGCTGTTATGTAGGCCTCCGGTCTGCCATTCTATCACTGCAGCAAATAAGGAGAAATTGGCAGGTCATTACGTGTGTACTTCACTGAAAATAAGCTCTCTGCATTCTCTCGGTGGGCCACTAATGGTTTGTCTCCTCTTTGGCCTGTTGAAATGCTGCCCACCCAAGGGAAAATCACATCCTTGTTTCCAGCCTGCGTAAAGGCAATTTATGAACTTTTTCATCCTTTGTCTCCGCATCCCCCCCCCCCCAGGAGGGTCCACATCTCCTCAGTGACGCTGGAGCACCTGAACGGCTCGTACAAAGTGGAACCTGGGGACGGACAGAGCCGAGACTCCTATCTGAAGGAGCATGGGGTGGTCACCTTCCTGGTGGTTAACCCCAAGGTGAGGTCCTTCCCCACTCCTACCTGTTACCTACGGAGTGACCCATTTCCTGATTGGTGGCAGGTCTCTCAGGGGCAAGTGGGAAGGCACTGTGGGGGGGGGGGTCTTCTCTGTCTGCAGGGGGCGTCCAAATTGAAGTTGCGTTTTTGATGTGGGAGAATTTTAATACCATCCTGGAAATAGCCGTGGCACCACCTCCTAAAATAACCGTAAGCAGCAGGAGTCGCTACCAGTACAATATGTTTCTGAGGGTGTCCTGGTTTAGATGATGATATAATGCAAACATATTTTCAGCACCACTGATTTAGAAGTCTCGCAGTGTGCAGGTTAGGTTTAAAATTATATAAAAAAAAATGAAGCATATCCCACGCCATCTGCCTGCAGCAGGCAGCTAAACAGTTCTGTCAATGTCAGCAGATATTCCCAGTGTTCAGTCAGTCTGCAGAACCACTTTTCTGCCTGGTCAAACAGGGACACCGGCGTCTGGTAAATTACATTAAAAACATCTGCCTGTCCTATGAACGTCTCTAAGTAGGATGTCGGTGGAAGCCGGTCGGGGCTTAATGTTTTTCTTGCCTTGGGAACCCTAAAATCATGCTTAACCATCCTCTGCCTCCCTGTAATCCTCTCCATCGCTTGACTAAGATGCATCCATCTCCTAAAATATCTGCCATAAGACCTCGCTCAAACCTCCCTCAGGCGCCCTGCGCGTTCACCATTCGCTTGCACTTCACGGTGCTCGAGGGTCTCGGCAGCATCTCTCCTCAGAAGGAATTAAGGGGAGAGTTTCAGTGTTATTTTTCAACACCGATCCCTCCAAAACAGCCCAGTTTCTCTTTCTGCCTTTTCATTTTTGTCCTTGGAGGTCGAGTATTAGTGGTTCCTGGATGCCATAAAGGCTATCTATATGGCATCAGCCTCTTACTGCCCATGTTTGGCCGCTGCGTGTGATTAACAGCTTTCAGGAGGGAATGATGCCCGGCTGTGTGCAAAGATCCTTTTCTGTTGTGTTTCCTCCCTTCCATTCATGAATGCGGAGTTACATTTGAATAGAGGGAATTAATTTACTTTTGCTCGGTACAGCTCCGACATAATTAACCAAACCAACATTCTTGGAAGTGAAATGGACCGCAATGTAATTAAGTTGGGATCCTTTTATATTAACAATTTTGCCTGAGATTGCATGATATGAAAAGAGGAGACTAGGGTTTATGCTTTTGTATAAGTCCTAGTAAAACAAACCAAATGAAGGGTGTGTTTCACTCTCCTCCGAGGCCCCAGAGGTCTGTATATACAAATCCATATCCTTTATGTATTGTTCTGCAAAACACTGTTTGATCATCCTATCAGATGTTGGGAAAAGGCTGCAGGTGCTCAGTGACATTTCCAACAATGCCCCGCGTCCATAAAGGCCAAACGGTCGCCCGGGCCACGTCCACTGTCATTATCGCTGAGCGTCAACTGTCAGAGCCGCGGAGGCCAACGGGAAACAAACGCCAGTGTCACTGACCGAACGCGCCATGTCCT
The DNA here is from genome assembly GCA_911728415.1 of Lagocephalus sceleratus. NCBI lineage: Eukaryota > Metazoa > Chordata > Actinopteri > Tetraodontiformes > Tetraodontidae > Lagocephalus > Lagocephalus sceleratus. Next base: position 5,864,010 of record CAJVRN010000087.1, on the reverse strand, counting down.
GCACGTGCGCGTTCGGTCAGTCGAGCTCCACGTCGATTATCAGCTGCCGAGCGCATGTGACAGGCTCTCGTGTTCTCAGCCCTTTTTTAAGTTTCGCATATAAAACAAAGTTCCGGCTGTCTGGAATATCAACTGGGGTGTTGTTTTCTGCGGCTCTGAGACAGCGCGCGGGGCTTGACGGTGCGTTTGAAGAAGCCCCACATTATTTATGTTGACAAAAATAACTATTAAGTTTCGAGAAAAGTGGAAAAATCCTACTGAAGCGCTGCAGATGAAAACATGTTTTCTTATGGGATTTTTAGCCCGAAGCATCTCTGCAGCACCAGAGTGCTTCATCATTATGTTTTCTTGTCACATACTTTATTAAATAAGTGCAGCCTCCTGCGTTTTGGATTTATCACTCAGACATTCTGAGCTTTTAACTACTTTATGATTAATCGTACAGCCTTTGTAAATAATAATGGTACTTCCAATTACTGCAAATTGATGTTTCCAGCTAAATTGAGCTGAGATGGACATTGAATTACAGCCGTCGCTCTGATTTAGGGGGTGGGTTTTTATTTTTAGCACCAAAACTAAAAGATTTAAAAACTCAACAGCAGCGGCCTCTTACCAGAAATCACCGCCTGGTTGCATAATCCCACTGTTGTCATGTAAATTTATAATTCATCGACCTGAGTTTGGCCGCATTGTTGTCTTCCCAGACGGAGAGGCACAGCCCTCTGCTGTGTTTGCGCTCACGCCCGTCTCTGGACAGCGGGAAGATGAGGGCATCGGTCCGAATGACTCGCTACCTGGAGTCCTGGGGCGCCGCCAAGCCCTTCGCCAACCTGCACCATCGGGACAGCATGACCACAGATAACGGCAAGATCAACACCACGGTCAGTGTAGCGCCACGAGCCCACGTGTGCATGTGGAGCACGGATGTCAGTCAGTCGCTGAGTGTTCTGATGCCTTTTCAAGGATGTTCCAATGGGCCAGTATCACTTCCAGAGGAGAGAAAGGTGAGCTCAGAGGCCGTGGCGGCTGCAGGTTCAGCATCTCTTCGCGCCGACTCGCATGCATCTGTCCTCCTCTTCCTCTCCTCTCAGGTCCAAGTCGCAAAGGAGGAGGTTTGAGCAGGAGCTCAACGAGCGGATGATTCGCACCATCGACGGCATCAACTCTCAAAAGTGAGTCTCAGAAAACCACCAGCTTATGAACTTTAAAGTCCATGTCAAGCTTCAAAAATACTGATTTGCAGCAAAAGGCTGTTTTCTCCTCTTAAGTTCCCTTCAGTCTATTTTAAAATTTGCTGCCAGGCAAATAACTTTGATTGTTTTGTGATTTAATTTGACACATCAAATGCATCAATTAACTCAGTGGAAAGCTACATACTCCTGCCATACTGTACAGCTCAATTTGCACATGAAAAGCCTCATTTTCCTCCTCCAAGAGAGCCATTTTGTCGTTTTCATCATATTTTTGTGATACAAAATTGCGGTCAGACACCGCACGTGACTGTTTTCCCTTTCCTACATTTAGACAGTGGCTTAAATCAGAGGACATCCAGAGGATCTCATTGTTCTTCCACAACAAAGCTCTGGAAAAAGAGGTAGACCCGCGCATACAAATCAGTATTGTTTCAGGTAACAAATCAATGGGACTGTATAGCCATCAGGCAGAAGTCCTTAAGGCCTCGCAGCCACTTAGATTGTCTGTAATCATGCCACGACCTCGGACTGTTGGAGCTTTTTACCCGCTTCTCCCCTTTTCTCAACAGTACAGATCCACAACGCTCCCGGCGTTCAAGTACTACGTCGCCTGCGCCTGCCTCATATTCTGCTGCATATTCATCGTGCAGGTTCTCGTCTTGCCCAAGTGAGTCTACACCCAATCACAGCCACATTTAGACCGCAGAGCACCTGAGTTATTAGCCCGCTCTCGCTGTGCATCAACCTGCAGAAAGCATTCGGCTCCAGCTGCCTCGTCAATGACGCCGCGGCGGCGTTAAGTAGACGGAGGGTCGCAAAAGGCAACAGCGCTGAGAGGGATGATCGAACGGGGATGCACGTCTGTGATCAGCGGGTGTTGTCTCTTTGGGGCACAATTATGCTAATTTACTGCCTCTGAGCAGTAAATTAGCTCATTTTCAGCGTCTGAGGACATTGATTATCTCAAACACGTCCTTCTCCGTTTTTTGTTTTTTTTATCATTCCTCCGTCACAGCTTTTCACGCATTTCGACGTGACTGCATTATGGAGCCCCCCACCCCCCACCGCCCAAGTGCACAATGCATAGTTATGCCGGCTTAATGTAAATCGATTACTGGTCGAATACATTTGAATGTTCATTACTTTTATTGCCTTGTGAGGCAGAGGGCCAACATTCCAAGAAGATTTATATGCTCCTTTTTGTGTGTGTGTGTTGTAGAACTGCTGTGCTTGGGATCTCCTTTGGCCTGGCATTCCTTCTGCTGGCTCTGATCCTGCTCCTTTGCTTCGTCGATCACATCCTGGTGGGTTTCAGTGGAGTCATGAGATAGTAAGACAAGCTATCATTTAAATAAGTAATCAGCTGTCACCAAGTGAGTCATTTATTTTCCATGTAGGAAAGCGTGACTGTAAAGAATCTAATTCTGTGATTTTTACAGTGCATTTCTTGTATTAACGGCAAGAAATGTAGATATACAGAGCAGAACGCATTATGTGGTTGTGCTTCACAAATATTGCACACATTGCATTCCAGTTTTCTTCGCACGCGAACATGACATCGCCTGACAGCAGGATTCTCTTTAGTTCAGGTATTAATTTAATGAAGCGCAGGTGACGTCAGGTTACCAAGGTAGAACAAAGGGAAGTGTGACTAAATGCCACATAACAGTCATTATCAGGCTCCGTGCACACCAAAGCGCAGCGGAGCACGTAGCTGCAGCTCTTCTATATCTGTCACACCTCATGAGAGGTTGGTTATTTCACAAAGACAGATGAGGTTTAGAGAGCATCTTCCTTTGATTGTTCATCATCCATCTTGTTTCTGCTCCTCTTGGACACATGTCACATGTGTTTCATGGATAATCAATAACTGATTTTTTTCCTAAGAGCTATTTTATTGCCCCTCCAAAGGGTGTTTTGTCCCCCAATACGTGTGACAGGATGATAAAGAGTTACCAATAAACCTCAGCTACCCCCGATCCCCCCATATTTATACACCCACCTGTGTTTTTTTTTAGTAACAACGGGACCAAGATTTTTCTTTAAATCAATTTTGTGGGTTTTCTTCCCCCTCCTCTCTCCTCTTTCTGTCTCACTCTGCAACATTGCTTCCTCAGCAGGGAAGGAAAGGATCCTTCTGCCTCCTCGCGTGGTTCCCCACTTCTTCCCGCATTATAGTCACCAACAACCCCTGGCTGCGGCTGGTGCTCACCATAATGACCACTGCCCTCATACTGGTGATGTCGGTCTTAAATATGGTGAGGAGGAAGTGAAAAATGAAGCTGTTGTGTGGTTTAAGCTGACGTTAAAAACCATGATGTTCTGTTCCGTTTGTTAGTTTTTCGTGGAGGATCCTGCAGGCTTTACAGATGAGGTCGTGCCAACATCTCCACCTGAAGTCCTGATATCTGCTCAACCTATGAATCGAACTAACAGCAGTCTTTTGGGCTACCAGGAGGAAGACACAGCAGAAATCAAGTTTTACTTGCCAGTGAGTGCATGAAGCTGATCTAATAAATGCTTCGGTTAATAATAATACTCGTAAACCCACAAAATATGCTTGTGTGGAGCTTTGCATTAATTAAACTGAAAGAAGTATACTCAACGGAATCCCAATTTTATTTTAGACATTAATGAATAACAGATGTGCTTTGTTTAAGAATTCAGAAGGCTCAAAGACACAGCAGGGATTCAATGAGCTCAGAGCTCATACATGAATAAAATAGTGACACTACTTATTGAAAATTATTTAAATAACTTATTAAAACCTCAAAGTATCTCATTAAATACACTCGCAAGTGATTTACTGGCAATGAGCATATTAGAACGTGAATATTTACATATATGCAATGCACAGGTCAAAGGCGTATTACAGGATCCAATAGTTAGCTTTTTGGATTTTCTGGAGATTTAAAGTTCGATTAAGTACAACACTTCCAAAAGGTATTTAACTGGTCTGTTGACTGTCTCCAGTACTTCATCTACTGCTGTATACTGGGCCTGGTGTCATGTTCGGTGTTCCTGAGGATCAACTACGAGCTGAAGATGGTGGTGATGCTGGTCGCCGTGGTGATTTACAACGTCATCATCCTACACACACGCTCCTCGCTGCTGGACGAGTTCAGCAAGGCGCTCTACCCTGCGGAGGCGCCGGACAGGTACATGCACAACAGTTGTTAGTTCGCATTAAGGTCAAGGCCTCGTGCCCGAGGTGGGTGGAGCCCGTGTGACGGGAGCTGCTGAGGTGGCAGAGTGAGACACTGATGAATGCTTGAATGGAGCTGAATTAATTCAACACGTTTGACAGACAGCGAGTCTGGAAAAAAAAAAAATCCCATTATGCGAAATTCTGCAGCACCGGAGGGAAAAAAAACGTTTTCCATCTCATGTTATTTCGGTTTCATTGCCAAAGTGCTGGATGTGAGAGTATTCCTACACTATCAAATGGTGAAGCAATAGACGGCCTCTGTTTAATATCGCACGTTTGGTTCCTGGCAGGATTCACACCGTATTACCTTGAGCAATATCTCGGCGTGAAGCGCTCTACATTGTGAGAGCAGAACTTTCCACATATGCACTGAAATAAGGCCGGGGGGTGAAAACAGACAGCAATTATTTTACTGAGATGGGGCTGTTCTCCGACTGGAAAGACAACAACCGATCTCTCCCGTGTGTGCGCAGACCCGGAGTGTTGAAGGATCTGAAGACGATGGGCTCGGTGAACCTCTTCATCTTCTTCATCACTTTGCTGGTATTGGCCAGGCAGGTCAGTCCTTTGTGTTCATGCAGATTTCATTTCACAGCATCTTTTTTCCTTTTTTCCCTCCTGCAAAGAAAAATAAGAAAACACATGAAACACTGTTGTGCTGCACAGTAATAATGAGGCGAGGCTGTTATTTATTATTGTGAACAGCGCGGTTAGCCCGCCGACGTGAACGCACCAGAGGAGTGCAGCTGTGGAAGCAGGTCATCTTCGTCCTCTTGTGGGGACGGTCGGCTGAGACGCCGCCTCCACCTCCTCTCTGTCCACCCTCCTCTCTTCATCCCCACTGACACAGATCTGGCGCCTTTTCTTTTTTTGGGGGGGCTCCCATTCATCATCGGCTCCCCAAAGCAGATGTTTGGGACAGAACGACTCCCCTGGGAGAATCCGCTGGTGAAAGTGGGGCTCTGCTGTCGGTCTCATTCTGGGTCATTACCATGTGGAGGGGAGGGGGGGGGTGTCTGTTCCTGAAACATGACAGCAGCAGTAAACTAGTTACCGTCATATTGTCCTGTCAGCTGCGCTCTTATTACAGTCTCATCGAATCTGCGCCCCGATGCTGATGGGTGGAAATTAATTTATCAATTATCGTCAAAGGCCTTTGGCAGAAATGAGGCGCCCAGTTGGTCTTACACCAATTTAGCCTGCTAAATTTACTTGCAAAATATCCTGTTTGACCTTAGATGCCACATTTTGCAGAATCCAAGGGAGGAGAAGGCTTTTTAGGAAAATCAGGGCGTCACTAAAGCTCCCTGAAGAGCAAACCTGAGCTGAATTCTGGAGGCTCATCTGCTTCTGTGCTGTTTTTTTTTGTTTTTTTTTTTTTTAAACAGCATCTGAATGAGCCGTGTTTCCTCCGGCCTACTTTCTGGTCCTCTCTCTCTCTCCACACAAGTGCTCGAAGCTGAAGTGCACAATTTATGCACTCACAAATGCTCCAAATGGACGTGTTTATTCCTCTTTCTACCTCGGGTCGACAATACAGCGCCGAATGTGAGAGCAGCACGGCCATACTGTTTAATCCCTGGCGTGACTCGTTAATCTCCAGCGCAATTATTTTAATCACGCACATACATCACACAGGATGTAAAGTGCACGCACAGAAAATAGGGCTCCTATCAATATGCACACAGAGTCAGTTAGTAGTAGCCCAGAGGAATACAAACCAACATAATGGCAAGATCATATGACCACCCCTGGATCCCTGTACGTTTGGAATAGATTTCAAGATTTTAATGTGTGTTTTTAAAGTCCTGTCTGTTTATTTTGAATGCACAGGGCTAAGTTGTGGCCTTAAACCCTCAGCTCTCTGCAAATGACCCTTTACTCTGTGTCCTCCTGTAACAGAATGAATATTACTGTAGGTTGGACTTCCTGTGGAGGGACAAGTTCAAGAGGGAGTGCGAGGAGATCGAGACCATGGAGAACCTCAACCGGGTCCTGCTGGAGAACGTCCTGCCCGCGCACGTGGCCGAGCACTTCCTGGGCCGCAACTGGAAAAACGAGGTGAGCTCCAGAGGTTTTTGTGGTCTGTTTATACGCGAGGTGTTCACCGTCTGCTGATGTGTGATGTCACCTCGCGCACGGTTGAGCCCGCTACCCGAGCATACTTTCCACTCTTGCTCATCTCAGTGATCCCCTCCAGTGCTGTAAACCTTTGGTTGCACTCTCCACCTTCATTTCCTCTATTCTTACATCTGTTTCATTCTCTGAATCCAATTACTTTTTCCCTGCTGCGGTTTTCCCCCCTCACAGAGATGATTAAACTTTCATTGTATGTATTTTTAGACTCAGCGTCACTGTTCAGCTCATAGATCTTCCCAAGTCACACCCAAAGGTGGACTTTTGCATTCCTTTGATCGCCTGCTACAACGCACCCTGCTGTTATCCTCCTGTTGCTTGTTATCAGGACCTTTATCACCAGTCGTACGAGTCCGTGTGTGTGATGTTCGCCTCCATCCCAGACTTTAAAGAGTTTTACACTGAGTCTGATGTCAATAAGGAAGGACTGGAGTGTCTCCGTCTGCTCAATGAGATCATAGCGGACTTTGATGAGGTAATTGAGATCATTTCACTGTTTGAATCAAATAAATCCATGCTGGGTTTTTTTCACCTCTGTCATAAATCATGCGCAGTTCAATCCAAAAGTCTAAGAATATCTGTAATTTTTAGGTCCTGACAATTGAGCCTTGTGGAACTGCACATTCAGTCTCTTTAAATTAGTAGCATTTATTTGATCTGTCCTCAGCTGTTGTCCAAACCTAAATTCAGCGGAGTGGAGAAGATTAAGACCATTGGCAGCACCTACATGGCTGCAACTGGTCTCAATGTGACCCCCGGACCAGACTGCGCTCAGGTAGTTGAGACTTTCTGTTCACAGCCTCCACATTTATTTATAACTACTGTACAGTTAATAAAAGGGTGAACGTGTGGGTCGGGTGGGGCTCATATTTGCACGTCCCTCAGGAACATGACCGACAGTACATGCACATTGGCACAATGGTGGAGTTCGCTTTTGCACTTGTGGGGAAGCTTGACGTCATCAACAAGCACTCCTTCAACGACTTCAGGCTCCGGATCGGTGAGAGCTCTCGGTATTCACCGGTGAAAGCAGGTGATTCTTTGACTTTTATTGAGAGTGAGGTGTGATTTGTTGCCGCCGTTCAGGAATAAACCACGGGCCAGTGATCGCGGGTGTGATCGGTGCTCAAAAGCCCCAGTATGACATTTGGGGCAACAGCGTGAACGTGGCCAGTCGCATGGAGACCACTGGGGTGTTGGGCAAAATACAGGTATATAACAAAAACACTGAGGGAAATGTTTTATTCTCAGTAGGTCCACTGACATCGATTTTTTCCACAGGTTACAGAGGAGACAAGTCGAATCCTGTCTTCCCTTGGGTACATGTGCTCGTGTCGTGGTATCATCAATGTGAAGGGCAAAGGGGAGCTGAAGACCTACTTTGTTCACACAGAGATGACCCGATCTCTATCACAAGGGACCGTGATGCCTTGATGTCACAGTTAGAGAAACGCCGAGGCTTGAGGATGTGGAAGATTCATTGTGCCCTCTGTCTTAAATCCATTACCAGAAGCCAGCAGAACAATGGATAGATGACTGTGAAGAACCACCCTGTCCTTTTAGTCACTGAACCATAGAGCAGGGGCCTGTGCGGTCCTTCGCTGCATTGTTGTTACAAGGAATGCACCTCCAAGGAGCCTCTTGACTGTCTAAACGAGTGCCTGACTGAATGGAGGCTCTCAAGGACCCCAGTCACCCATCCGTACAATAGTTGTGGTGTGGAGCTAATTAGCCATGCCAGTTTTGCAGTGCTTTGGAGACGTACACTCCAGCAAACTGAGCTGCCTGTCGAGCTGCGCTGTTTTTATATCCGCGGGCCAGTTTTCTTTTCCTTCAATTTTGTTGGAAATGGATGTTACAATAGTTTATTGTCATATAGAGCAGCTGACGCCAACAAGCCGCTAGTGCGATGGGTAGTTTGCCAAAAACCTGTGAAATGTATTTATAGCTTTAGAGCTGTGTTTGTGTCCCACTAATGTGTAGGTGGACTCAGGATTCAATAGGAATGTAGAAGTTTGTCTTTTGTTACAATGCATTTGGAAAACGACAGAGTAATGTGCGTAAATGTTCACTGCCGCCATTTTGTTATTCATTAAACATTTGTTTATAAAATGTGTGAGTTTGCATTTTGATAATAAATAGATAAGTTACTTGAAACTTGATTGTGTTTGTACTTGGTGTGAAATCTTACTGTTGCGTGGGTCTTGGACAATTCCTCCACCAGGGGGCGCTCAGCTTGTTCATTTGAATGAGCTAAAGTACCTTAAGATCTCCTTTGTTCTTCTTTCATCTTGCTTAAAGAATATCTCCAAATAAATGATTGATTGAAATGTGCCCCAGTCACGCGTCCTGAAGCGAAGAGAACAGAAACCGCTCTGGACTTCTCCTGATGAGGGGCTGCAGGAGACTGAGGATGTCATGTGATCTGACCCGCCTACGGCATAAGAACGAGTTAAACAAATATCCATTAAATGTGTTGCAATTCCATTGGACACACAGTCATAACCAAGGCTTAGCCATTGTCATAGTAACTCTAAAAGAGTAGTGGATTGATTAATTATCACTGTGGTAAAATAAATAATAGAAATATTCCTGTTCCAGAGGAGTCAGTCATCCACTCATGGTAGTTATGCTTGGCTCTGTGTGTGTGTCTGAATATTTTAACTTGCCACATGATCAAAAACAAAGATGTTAATGGGTAATTCTGGATTCAAAACACGCTTGAATTTCTCTGCAACATGGTCTTTTATAGCTCATAAAGCCTGAAATGTTCCATAATGAGAAGGTGTTATTTACACTAAGGTGACTGTGTGGGCGATAGTTGCAAATAATTGAATCGATAAAATTAATTCAGGCTTTTTTTAATTTGACAATTTTAATGATTAACTGCTTTATAAATGTAAACAAGCTTTGGAAGAGTTTGGCTTTTGAAGGCACAAATACCGTTTTAGTGAAGTCAAATAAAAGTGTGGAATTTTAATGTTTTAATGCTACAGTTCAATGAAACCAAACATCATTTTTCCACAAGAATGTTTGTCTTTTTTTTCTCCTCCTCTTTCTTATTTTCCTCCTCTTTCTGTCCCTCCTCCTCTTCTGCCAGACTAAAAGAAAAAACAAGCTCAAAAGTTTGTCAAAATGCTGTGGAGACACACAACACAGCACCAACGCAGTACATTTGGTAACCTTGTGGTAGTCTATCCCAGGCATGATAAAACCAGGACGGGTCACTTGGAGGGGTTACCGGTCTACCACAGAACACACACTGTTCAGTCCCAACAAGGCTCTGTCTAGACTCGCCAACCAGTGTAATCTGCACGTGTTCAAACTTTTCCCAAAAGTTGCGGACCACAGGAACGGAGCCACGGACATCTGGATTTATCCCTGCTCATCTTCTCGGCTAAGATGCCAATTGAGCGCATGACTTTGCCGTAGGTGGTTGCTAGGATATGGCAAGATTGGCTGATGCTGATTACCTGCATTCATCTGTGGCCCCAAAGATTAAAAGTTCAAACATGAGCATCATACTAAATAAAACACTACAAATATAACTGTAAACATATAATTAATTTGATTAAGCAAAATTACATAAGGTAGTTGCACACACTGGAATTTCATCATTAATTTATTATCTTCCAATTAGATTTTTTTGTAAAAGCTTTTGTCCAGATATCTGATTTTATCAAACCTGTTGTGCTGAAAGTGAAAGTTACTGTCTGGAAAGAAAAGAACGTGCCCCCATATTGCTGATGTTTCTGACAACAATGGCCAGAAAGAGCCCTGGGATGTGTGGAGAGAGGAGGGACGTGATCGGCACCTGCTTTCTTTAATATTGCAGTCTCAGAGCACAGGAGTAATTACTGCTGACATTTCAGGGGGATATATTGCTGTTTGGCAGGAGTCACTGTGGGAATGAAACCACCTGAAGGCAGGAGTCAGCCATTCACTGGCCCCGTGTTATTAAAGAGAGATAAGAGCTGTGGCCCCACTACTTCAGAGACACTTTTTTATGAGTGTGGCATTACAATGTCATATAGATTTACATGTTTCACAGAATTTAAAGTGGCATGGAGGAGGAAGCAGCAATCGCGCTGTAAAAGACACCCTTAATCGGTTTCAGGATGTTTAAGCCTTGTGGTTGATCTCTGATCTGATACTGAAACAACAGAACTTATATAAATTTTTATTGGGGAAAAAAGTGGTTTATCACAGATATCAGACCGCCCTCTTTTGGTCACAGTGAGTACTACAACATCAAGTTTAATTAGAAGAATATTATCACATAAAATAGAATTTAAAGCGGATTAATGAAGAGCATGTTACTATTTTTATTATTAGTATTAGTATTATTGTTATTATTATTATTATTATTATTATTATTATTATTATTATTATTATTATTATTATTTGGAGGAGGAGGAGTTCAGCTCAACCGAGCATACAAATTTATATTTTACAGTTTAGATTTAATAGTTTTTGTATGAAAGATAAAATGATAGATTGGACCACATAATGAAGGAACAGAAAAACGAAACTAGTTGTCCTATTAAACCGATGACTCTCACACAGAAAGACACGATATCGCCCCATCAATTGATCTATATCTGTTTCTATAAAATCAATAGTTTCACCCACAGAAATCCATTTGGAACATTTCGTGTGGGCGTCAGTGCTGTAATCATGAGCTGCTCATGCTCATTCATTTAAAACGTTTACTTGATATCAAATAATCGGGCTAAATGTCACTTGCATAAAACTCCCTTCAGGGAATAAACAATAATAATAGTTATAAATGCATAATTTTCACATCACTTTATTTGTTTTAGTCACTATGATTCTGATGTGTATATGTATATAAACATGATTTTCATTTGCATGATTAAATGCTGGGATCATTTTCAAACGTGTCATTCTGTGTGTTTTCAACCTTTTCTTATTAATTGGGCGTTGTTTTATAATTAATCGCATTTCTGTGGGTTTTACAGGTTAGATCAAATGTGAATAAACCGTGCACACGGGTCTATTTGTGCAGAGTAATTCTTCCTTTCTGCAGCAGCAGATGGCGTCAGTGGAACAGATCAGAACACAAACCGAAGGAAAGAGTAATCTCGTCTGTTTCCCCCCTCCGTTTAGTCAAATATTCAACTTTTCAGGGAATCGTCGCAGAATCCATCTGATAATCTGCTTCCTCCGGTTCAGCGCACGGAGGCTCTAAAAGTTGTCACCCCGCAGCTTTTCTTGCGCCATAATAGTTTCCATTGCTCACCGCTCATAAATGTCCCATATTCGGACGGACGAGCATGCGTGATTCGGTGACCGCCGTCGGTTCCGATGACCCACCGTCTGCTCATTTCCGAACGCTGACGGAGCCTCACCGAGCCGCGACCCGGCCCCTCCCGCCCGCCTGTCCCGCCGCGCTCACTCTCCCCTCGGCCTCGCTCCGAGGAGGAACCCGCCCCCCCCTCCACCACCTCCACCACCACCACCCACCGGCTCTCCCGCTTCGCTACCCCAAGATGGAGGTCCTCAGATGGCTCCGCTAGCGTCGACCAGCCCCCCTCACCGGCCGCTATGGCGCTTTTGTCGGGATAAAAGTGCTTTTTGACACCCCCCTCCCTTTTTTTTCCTCTTTTTTTTCCCTCCGTGTTGAGCTCAAGGTTTCGGGGTTGTTTTTTTTTTTTGCGTGGCAGCCATGAGCTCCGGGGAAGGAGCGGAGGAGACGACGAAGGACGCCGGCGACATAGCGGCGTTTTTGAAGACAGGTAACCGGGGAGAGGGTGAGCGGGGCCGGGCTGAGCCCCGGCGGGAGCTGCCCCCTCCCGGCTGACACCCGCTCCGGCCGCCGTTGGGCGTTTGTGGGGCTCAAGTAGAGGAGGGCTCGGCGGATAAACGTAAAACGCGTGGTTGTGGGGGGATTATGTGGAGATAGAAATGACAAAAATGTGGATAAATGCCTGAAAACGAGGTTACCGGATGGGTTTACTTAAACAGCCGCATCAGATAAGGAGCCTTAGCGAGGGCGCTAATCTTCAGGGTTCCATCATCAGACAACTATCCGGCTACGGCTGCTCTGGCACACATATCCATGAGTATTATAGCTTTTTTTAAAAAAAAAACTCATTGGCAGTGCATAAAGTGGACTTTAATGTCGCTGTCATTAAATGTGAGGTTGTGAATTATAACACATTTTGACTCGCCTTTGAGTGTGGAACAAGGGGGGCAGCCACATGTATTTGCTCTCCACAAAGCCCAGCGGACCTAAGTGAATGTGCATTATCTTATATAACAAAACAAACAAGTCAGTTGAAGCCGGTCGTGATGCTATAACCCTGCACATTTTCAAACTGGGTGATAATGATCGTTTTTTCCCCCCGGATTGAAGCAGGTCAGGGACTGTCCGATAATGGGTTCACCCCGGAGCGTTAGCTTGGATCCTAGCGAAAGCCAGCTAGCCTAGCGTCGCTAGCCTGCCTATGAGTTGACAAACCAGGCGTGTGTCCGCCTTGCTTCTCGATATACGCAGCGCGACCGAGCAAAAGGCGACTCGGCCTTAGATTTCCAGCCGCCTTTCGGCATTTGGGTGCCGTTTTCGGTGTCATCTGACAAAAAAGCAGAAGTGTGCAGGCTATGTAAACAATACATGGCGTGGCACACAGCCTGGGTGTGCACTGCACAGGTTCAGCTACTGAGGCCGAAATAAGCTGTCTCCGATCAATACCCTCATCTATCGGTTATCAATACCGCCCGGAATGCGTCGACGGCTATGTCTCTAATTCCACAAGTTGGGTTTTGCTCGTACACTTTCTACCAACAAAGGCAAGAGAAGGCTTTAGCCAAGCAGGCTAATTAACCAGCAGTCCCACCACGGGCCTACAGATAATCCATGGGCTGCAACAAAGGCTCATAAACTGACTTCTGGGGGACCACAGCATGACTTTAAGTTACATTTATTAAGTTGATTTTAGATATGCATCTGGGGATTTAAAGGGGAAAAAAAGTCTGGCCGTTTGTGGCTTCTTTTTTTTTTTTTTTTGCAAAATGACAAATGTGGAGAGTTTCTGGCCTCCACACTTATTTGAGATAACACTCCAGTTGTGCCCACTGACTGCACCCAGCTTCAGCAGCTTCATTTCCAGTAAACCCACAGCTCCCTCTCCACACCAGCCTTAGACTAATTGCATAAGCTCATGGTACTTAAACAATAAATTGTGCGCTGTTCTGAAGACAAATCAGGGGGCTGTAGGGTCGCTGTGGTTAAAACTGAGATTTTTAAGCACAGTTAGTGGGGTGTAAACAAGCACCAGAATGCAGAGTATTGACATCCAGCCTCTGGCTCCTGTGGTTTTGTGTCTAGCGAGATAATAAGCACGCAGGGAAGTTTGGTGTCTGTATTGAGCTGATCTGATGGCTTCCTCTTCTGGAGAGAGCAGAGCGGCTTGTGTGTTTTTGTTGATGGTGCACAGCTGTAGCTGTTCTGCTCCGCTGTTAATCAGATGTGTTGCTTTCTGGCTCCGTTATTAAAATATTTATGTACCATATGCCTGAAGCTCTCAGGCCAAGTTTGTCAGCTGTTGTTTTACTTTTGCTGTTTTATTGTCCGTTTCCTGTCATCTATTCTGCACTCTAGTTTCTGCATCATTAAGATTAATGAGATCTGCCTCCATTTTCTGACCTTCCAGGTGATTGCATTTACCTCAATCAAGCAGTGCTTTGACCAAGCTGGACAGCCTGGTCATGTTGAATTTGTTACTTTTTGCAATGTGACTGTAATCATTTTGGGACGCTTCTTCTGGGTTACTCGGAACTGAGGCAGTTTTAAGAAGATCTAGATGCCCTCCAAGTCCGCAGAGAGGTACGATTAAGGCAGCAACAAGGATGCTAACTAGCCAATTTTTGTTTGAATGACCACACTGGTGCGTCTATGTCGGGTCACGCTGCTCCTGTCATTTCTGCACATTTTGGGGTGTATCGTGTATCTGGTAGTCGTGTATCTGTCCTGGTTGCACTGGTGTTTTGTGGAGGTTTATCTGTGCTTGCCACTGCTTTTGTGAAGATGATAGTCGAAGCACATGTTTTCGGTTGCTTCAAATACGACATGCATCTTGTTAAAGCTGTACTTAACACTGATTATGAGGTAGGTGTGTGTGTGAGTTTCTGATGGTGCTTCAGGCTGAGACAGCTGGTGCTCACAGTAAATAGGCCCCAGTTTTGTTTTTTTTTTTTCAGGTGGTGTGTTGGATCTGTACTTGTTGTTGCTGAAGTTGTACTGTTGTGAGTGCGCCCCGCCTTCCCAGGTAGCCTGCAGGTATTGTCCAGCACACTGGGATACTGATGGTGTTTTCCATGCTCTCCACATTTGTTAGCTTGTCCGCAGTCATACTTGAGCCGCAACCTAGATTGATGGCTCGAGTGTCACGTTCGGCCGCCCTATCCTCTTTGTAGTTCTTGGAACTTCCTCCTCACAGATCTGGGAGTCTTGTTTTGACATGTACAGGTTTTAGTGTCTTGCCACAGGCTACCCCCCCCCCCAACTTTGTCCTCATCTCCTGCATTTGCTCTCTCCTCTTCCTATCCAGTCAATTCTGGACCCCTTTAAACTGACACCATCCTCCCCCAGCCTTTATACCTCCAGACTGGGATTAATACCTGGCCCTTAATCTGTGAAGGCTGAGATGGTGCTTAAAGTTTTTATTAGCGAGGATTAAAAGAAAATCTGAAATCCTGACTTCAGGGGCCGTCACGAATGAACGTTCAGGTGCTGTAACGTGCCAGTCACAGAGGTGGTCTGTGTGTGTGTGTGCGTGCGCGCGCCTGCGCCTGCATGAATGTTTGTGTGCCCGCTTTTAGTGAAACATGCAAGCAGCAGATAGAAATCTGATCCAGAGCATGCGTTTATGACTCGGCCCCATTCATTCTAGATGCAGTCCGTATGTTCCACACACACACACACACACACACACACACACACACACACTCACACTCACACAGTCGTGTCTAATGGATATTGATCCAGGAGATGGAAACTGATTGATCTCCTTCAGGTGTAAAGCAGAGACAGAGCAGATCTGCAGTAGCATTTCTTCTTTCTCCATGCTGACACCCAGGCCACCTCCCTGAACCATCTTTCATTCAGAATAACCTCTGAGCATCTCACTGCCTCCCCATGATGTCATCTCCAGCAGCGGCGCAGCATCCAGCAGTTAATTGAGATTAGGAATGTCCCTGCTAGGTTATTGGTGGCCTCAGACATTTTCCACATGGAGGAAAATCCCTGATTCTCATGTTTTAGCGGCAGGTTCTAAACATCCATCGTTCCTCTTTCGTTCAGAATTAACGTCTTTAAGTCGGTTAACCAGCTCCAGTCACCTGTGTAAGCTCTATTGATGGATTTCACAACATGATGGACTCACTGGCTGCCGAGCATCCTGTGTTCAGTCAACATTATTAACTGGAAGCTGGCGACTCCAGTCCCGGCGGTGCCATCGATCCAGTCCAAAATAAAAAAACCTCACAGGCTCCAAACTGTTGCTGCAAACGTAATCCGCAGCTCGCCAAAGAGCTGAAGGCCAATATTGTTTTTTTTATTTATGATAATTTTTTTTGCGGTTTTGGTGCCAGCGCCACCAGCAACATACTCTGAGTGTTGGAAAATCACCAGGGTTTATCTATTGAATCATCTTGGAGAACCCGTCCACGGGAGTCATGTGACCGAAACTGGAACGACGTGAATGCTAGGCATGTCTCAAAAAAAAATTGAATTGAAGGTCTGCGGTGGTTTCCTTTTTGAACATCGCTGGTTAAGTGGTGGATACCAGAAGGGAGGACATGGCGAGCAGCAGCATGAAGGTATTAGCAGCAATCCAGTCCATTTTTTTCACTCTGACGACCCCAAAAAAATGAGCCACCAGACGTGATGTCGATGTAGACGCAGCGTACCGCCGCACCGGTGTTGTTCCTAGCCCAGAGCAGGTATGATGTCACTCTTAACACCCGGTGACGGAACAAAAAAGCCACCAGATTGCGTTTCAGAGGGAGTAACCCCCGCCGTCCGCCCGGAGCTGGCTTTGTGTTCCACAGGTGAGAACAGACCTGCAACATCTGAGTGGTGAGGTGGGACTGGAGTTACTGGAGCGACTGGGTCTCGTTTGGCTGCAGTGACGTCGTGAGAAACTGGTTGAATAAAGTCAGCATAGGTGCATGTATAAATACTGCATATGTAACACTTGCGGAAGTGTGTTTTTAATTTAAGTTGTTAGGCTACGTGTGTGTGTGTGTGTGTGTGTGTGTGTGTGTGTGTGTGTGTGTGTGTGTTTAATGGTATTAGGCCTGCTCGAGGTGAGAGTTCACGGGATTACTCACGGTGACCTAATCTAATTTGGTAATTCCCGGGATTAGCGTCTGTGCCTTTTGCTGGGAGTCATGAGGTGGGAGCGTGACAGCACTTCAGAGGAAACGGTTGACATCTTTCCGTATGCAAAGGTAACCTAACAGCAGCAGGCGTTCACCAGAGTACTAATATAAGGGAAAATAAGTTATTTACAGGTGTTATTTAATAACGTAATTATATCAGTTGTTCAACATCTTCATCTCCAAGCTGTATTTAATGCAATTTATCGAATATCTAACCTTCGCTCAGCTCATTTTTCCCTTCATCCCACTCGCTCTCCTGCACTAATTTATCCGGCATGATAGACGAACAGCTCGTGCTCCGTCCGGAAAACCTGGTGCCAAGTGGGCAAGGAGATAAAGAGATGGCAATGGCAGGAGGTAAACAACAAGCCTTTGAATGGTTTTATTGTGTTATGAGCAGCAGAGAGGGTGTTTACAGCAGGTGAAAAATAAGGAAGAGAGAGAGACCTTGGAATATGAGGAATGAACAGAACGAAGCTCGGAATGTTTGCTGAAGAATGAAAGAAGGTCAGAGCAGGAATTGAATGAGCTTTATTGTTGATTAGGATCAGCTTGAACGATTTGACAGAACTGTCCCTGAACCTATTTAGAGCGAGAGACACAGAGATGGTGTGAGAGAGAGAGAGAGATTGAAGCAAACTAGGACAAGTCCTCAAAGACCATTGTTCTCCATTTACTGTGCATCTCCAGTGGATTCAAAACTGCTGCCTCATTGTCACCCTCCTCATCTGACTCACTTTCGCTTCCTGTCTACCCCCCCAAACACACAGACACGCACATACACACATATACACACATACTCACCCGCTGCCCACAAGGTCATTAGAAATCAAGTGGAATCGAGGGGAAAAAATGTAAATATTATGGTTATTTCATATTCAGGATCCCTGATCCTGGTCGAACCTTGGCTTGTTTAATAATGTTGGCATCATAAGCTATTTCAGGTCATCTCATCTCTGAAGCACTTGCTTTAGATGTCAGCCTCTTTTCATATTAAACATTATCATATTAAACATTATTAAATATTATCTTTCCTGAACATCAGACTGTGGGTGGTCTTTGGGGTCCATAAGCAACTATGGCCGATCCCCTCGTTTCATTGTGTGAAATCTGCCCTTGACATTTAAAACGTCGGTCCCCCCCTATGCGCGTCTGTGCTCCAGGAGACGGGATTGACAGCGCGGCATCACTCGTTTTCGCGCCTCACACCTCGCTCATGCCGGTATGAGGCGGACAAAAGGTATTTGTAAATGAAAGGGGGGTCTTTTCCTTCTGTGTGTGAGTCAAGCGATGAGTGTTAACTGCCGAGAAGAGAGGAGCTGGGGGCCCGAAGAAGGGTGGTCCTGTATACAGAAGTGTGTGTGTGTGTGTGTGTGTGTGTGTGTGTGTGTGTGTGAGAGATCCGGCTCAGTGAAGGGCACAGTAGAACCTATGTTGAGCAGAGGTTCAGGTAAGTTCACTGTACCCGTTTTTGTTTTTTTTTTAGAAATAAGAGATTCGGTGTGTTACTGTAATAAGAGCTTGGCCAATATTTACTGGTGCGTAGCGCTACTTGTAACGGCAATGCAGTCGGCTGCACGGGTGGATGGATCACTGGCTAAATCTGAGAGGAAAGACTTCATTCACGACTCTGTGTGTTTTATTGTTTACATTTGCAATAACCTGTAGGCACACGGTCCTAGACCAGAGTTGTGGTCCACGGCGACCAGCATCGGCATTCTTGGCATTGCAGCTATGCGAAGGAGCGTATGTGGGTGTTTAGTCTTCCTCTTGCCTTCTTTTCGCCCTCACTTTTTTCATACTCCAGGTACGTGACTTGGGAGGGAAAGCTCTTG
Organism: Lagocephalus sceleratus; assembly: GCA_911728415.1. Classification (NCBI taxonomy): domain Eukaryota; kingdom Metazoa; phylum Chordata; class Actinopteri; order Tetraodontiformes; family Tetraodontidae; genus Lagocephalus; species Lagocephalus sceleratus. The sequence goes on along the minus strand of CAJVRN010000087.1, from coordinate 5,845,231 downwards.
CGCTTGGCTTCCCCCGCCCCATTCACAGGCGAAGGTTTTTTCATATGAACTGAAGCCCCCCCGCCGCCCCCCGCCAGGTGTGTTACCAACAAGTTTGCTCATGTATGTGTTGTGAGCGTCTACCTTCGTCATTTGCCAAGTCATCTTTGGAACAAAAGTGGAATGAATCCATGACGATTGATGTTGGCACCCTCTGCTCTGTTTTATGTTAGTATCCGTGTTAGCTCCATAAAGCATTTCCTGCCCCCACCAATCTACAGCATTCACTTCCTGGATTTAGTCTGAATGCTGGAAAAGGGAAGTTCAAGTATGAATCAGAACAGACGTGTGTCACTGAGTCGGCCAGTTGACTCTCCTGTTTACATGTTGACAGCACATGACGCCGTCCTCCCATCGGTCACACCAGCAGCCCCCCCCCCAACGCTCGGGTCAATGGACCGATTGTTTTGATCGGGCCTCGGTCATGAGTCTGACGGGACAGCGACCCCCGCGAGCGTTGATACAGCACAACCGCGGCGCGTCATCCAGTTGGGCTTGAGCGGCAGGGCTTTTCTCGGAGCTCTCTTCCGTAGTAAACTCGCTGACTCCTCGCAACAGAGACGGCGTTATTTAGCTCCGCCGCGTCGTCTAATGTCGAGTGTTCCATCAGCAGTTGGGTAATACAAAAACATTCTGTATCTACCACGGTAACCCTCTGGTTCACCACAAAGACTGGCTTTGTGCAGACTGATTCTCTTTCTTGAATCTTGCCAGCACTGATGGCGAGGACTCAATTCATTGCCAGTATTTTGCCATTTTAGCTAATATTTACAAAGGACGTGGTAAATATTACAAAATGTTCACAACTTACTAGCGCTCCCACTGGCCTTAGCTGAGGCTATAGTATTTCTTTAAAGTGCAATTCAAGGTTGATTTATTTTATTTGGGTGTGGTGAGGGGGTTGAAACTACCTTAGAACACAGGTTGCTTAGCAACATTGTTTCTGTTTCCATGTTTCTCATATGTGCTTTGTGTTTTGTTTTTTTTTCCACAGATGGATCCCTCTCAAAAGAGCCAAAAGGGGATGGATCAAGTCAGATAGCAGGTAAAACGCATGCACGCACGCTTCTACTTCATCTCGGTATTTCTGTTACGTCAATGTTTGGGGCTGGAGGAGCAAACGTGTTTTAAATTACAGAAGTGATTGCAGTCACACACCGTTAATATTTGGGCGTCCCTGCTGTGATTATGGTACTACGAGATCTGTTCCTATGTTGCTGTTGCCTTATTTAACAGGATTACTCCCCGGTCTTTAAGGTTTTATCTCCAGTCCTTGGGACACAGACAAGTGTCTGGAAAGATGTCAGTGAAAGCCTTTGGATTGTCATTTCCCAATTTTAAGGGGGGGATTCTTATTATCTACTCCAAGTGTGCATGCTCTCTTAAAGACGATCAGTCCTGTAAAATCCTCCAACTCTCCATCTAAATGAGGACAGTGAGTTGGCAGGTTGCTCTGATGCCCAGGGGCCTTTATGGAGACCACTGTACTTCCTGCAGAAAGGCGCTGAAAGCCCCTCCAGTGCCATCACATCTCAACATTCGAGTGTTTTTTCTCAAGCCTTCTGTTACTTGTCAATAATTTCAGGGGCTAGTTCGAAGGGAATTAGGGCCGTCCATCTGTTGGCTCGTGTCTTTAGCCACTGGTATGACTGGGCAGCTGAAGAGCGTTAGAGGAAGGGAGTGCTGTTATATAATGTTAATGCCTTTGGACCTTGACAGATGTGCTGAAGAGTAGAATTCTCTGTAATGAGTAGGGGGCTGCACTTTTGCTATATTTGTCTTTATTTTCATGCATTTCGGGCAGACGTTCCTCACCAACGTGTGGCAGAATTAAACGTCCTGGAAATCCTGAATGTTCAGTTGAGGTGGTTGCCTCCAGAGGGCGCATTTGTGCTTATTTGGAGAGTCAACTCATTGTTTTCAATTGTTCAGCATTGTGCATTGAAACTGAGCTATATGTTTTAAAAGACAATTTTAAATATAAGTTTTAAAATGCTGTTGTGCATTGTTTTTACAGCAGTATTTGATTTTTTATAAAACTTTTTTTTTTTCTCTGAGATCTGTCATTCAAATACCAAGGCAAATGAACTCTTGGCACCAACAACAAGCCGTCTTTTCTCTTTCTTGCTTCTTTCTTTCCTTCCTCCTTTTCCTCCCCTTCTTCCCTGCTGCGTTCGGGTCGCTGGGGTAACCCTGGACCGTCTCTCGCTTGGGTAGTCTACCCTGCTATTAGAGGTCTGGATGGCTGGAGGAAGCAGGGAAAAGCAGTGGTAAAAGAAAGATGATGCACTCTCCACTGCTCTTTCCTAAGCCGAAAATCATATTTGGGGACCGTAAGAGGAAAATGGGGCAGAACGTAAAGAGTCTGAGTGGAACGCTCTGGAAATAAACACCTAGCTTGTCTTGTCAGGCTGGTTTGACATACCCTGGTTTTATAGTCTTAGCTTGCGGAACGTTAGGAGAGTGTCTCACCCCCCCCCCCTTTTTTTCAGTGTTTTTAAATGTTCTGAACATAGATTTGGGCTCAAAACTGAGATGTTAGCAGTCTTTAGGTAACCTCTCTGCAAGGAAGCCTCTTTGTTTACTTTGACACGTGAAGGAATTAGCTGTGAAACCAAAGTTTTTTTTTTCTGTTCTCGGCCCGTTGCATTGTGGGTAATCCCTTTGAAATAATGGGAAATGTCATGGGAAAAAGCAAACACCCTGTTGCAGTTTGCTCAGATGATTAAATATAAAGTGACAAAATCAGATTATCCAGTGTCAGTGAGTTTCCCACAGTGAGACATTCGTCAATAAAATGCGGACAAATAAAGCTGCCGGGCTGAGTGTGTTTATTCCAGCCCCTTATTTGTGATCTCCATGTGGGTCAGGCGTCCGGGTCATGGGCGCCCTATTCCTATCCGCTCCCTCAGCTGCGAGGAATCCCTGCTATTCCCCCACATCCCTTGGTCAGGAATCCCGGGCACGCCGCGAATGTGGGAAGTCCGCGGTGGTGCCGGGATGCGCATATGCGCTCGGTTCTGGTTTCCCTCAACCCGGAGCAGCTGGTTTAGAGGAGGCGCAGCGAGTCAGTTGCTGGGGGGGCTGCATTAAGAGATTACGCCTGTACGTAACTGCATTTTAATCAGATTTGGAAGATGCTGTGAGTGCTTGTGCTTTTTTTTTTGTGTGTGGCATGTAGATTTTTTTCCCCTCCCTCTGCTGACTGGCTGGACCACCCGTCCCATCTGTCCTATTCCAGGCAGCTGTTGCATTCTCTCTCTCGTGTGTGTGTTTTAAAAAAAACCACACAAACACATACTCCTCCCTGAGCTATTTGTCAGAGTCTCTCAGGGGCCATCTTGTATTCGTGTTGTGGAATAAACGGCTTTGTTGCATCAGACTTCCTAAAGCCCACTTGACCTGTGCGAGGCCCCCACACGTCTGTGAAGTGCCCGCCAAGTGTTGACAATTTCTGACCCACCCACGCGACCCAGTTACAGTTCTGAGCCCACAGTGATGGGTGAGTGACACATCTGGTATTTCCCTCTCATCCCGTGGCCTTTCCCTCTGAGGGGTGTAACCTTATCACAGGTTACCGCGTTTCACCACCCACTTCACACACCACCAGTAACCCAGGAGGCACCGGGGGTCGGAGGAGTTTTAATGGCATGTTGGTATCAAACTGAACACACGAGCAAAAGTTTGGACACCCTTCGACCTGAGTTCATGTTCCTGAACATCAAGGTAATCCCTTCATCACCATGTTGGTGCAAACGTGGCTTCGTTAGATTAGAGTTTAAGTGGCTGGTCTGAAATCAGATCTCTTTAATCTTGTGTGTTTTACACCAGTGCTTACATACAGATGTGTAAGCCTGTCCATCACTATCTCCTGCAGGGTTTCCCTGGCATCCTCCTTGATTCTAAGCAGCTTATCAAGCCATCTAACTGCTTTGCATGCATATTGTAATTGTTGTCCCTCCTACACATGGAGGATTACCTCCAGGAATCTGCCTGTCATTTGGATTAGCAAGAACTTGTCGCCAGCAACAAGCTTGTCACAGCACCAAACGCACCACGTTGATGTTTGTGTTTCTTCTGGAAATATCGGTGCCAGTTTTTCCTCGCCGACAACCCTGAAACGGGCTCTTTTCCGTTGTCTGCCAGATCGGAACGTCTCTCCTCATGAATTTTGGGATTAGCATCAGCTGCTCCGACTTCAGCACATCGGCCCATTGCTCTATCATTAGCTGACTGTAGCGGCATTTACTGAGTCACCGCCAGTAAACAAATCTGCAGGAGTTTGGGAATTTTACTTTGTCAGAATTTGTGGAAGAAGTGTTGGAATGGCCTGCTGGACCAGCAGTCACAAGTGGCAGTACGCCCAGACGGGCTCTGCCCTCATCAGGCTGACAGGTACGAGACTGATGTGGGATGGAGAGATGGAGATCACGCCTATGCCATGACTTTTCGTCCATCCCTTAACCTTTTCTCTCAATTTGGCCTTTTGTACATGACCGGGAAGTCTACATTTGGCAGTGTCCTCCACTCCAAGACTCCATGTCCAGGGAGCAACATCCCTGAGTTTTTAAGGCTACCCTTGTTTTTTGTTTGTTTGTTTGTTTTTTTTTGAAAAAGAGACTCCTGTTTCCTTGAACTTCTCTGGAAGGAACTGATTTGACTTTTTGTCAATTCATAAATACTGAAGTCAAAAGGAAGACACATTTAATCAAACCCTGATGTAGCCACTGTTGGTTTGGAGTGTACAGTAGTGAATTCACATGAACAACGTCTCCACTGTTTATGCTCCCTCCTCTTTCACATTCACTCTGGGTGTTTAGAGCTCGTCATCATTTGAGGTTTTGTTGATGTGACAGGCTTTTTTTTCCCTCTTCCAGGGTGGTGGGTCAACACTTAATACTCCCAAAAATGAATCTACACAAATAATCTTCTGATTGATTAGCCATTTATATCAGTGTTAATTTGGTTCTGCCATAATTTTATCACAAAATAATTGGTATAGTATAATTTACAAAAGCAGAACTTGCTACAGTTAAAATTGACACACTATTTTAAGGAGTAAGTTGATATAATTATTAAACATCCACAAGCGTTATCTGAACTGGAGCATGCCTGGAAATGGAATTGACTTCTTTCCAGCAAGAAACAAATGATTACAGAGGGAAGTTGGTATACAAAAAAAGAGCAGGAAAGGAAGAGTAAAAATATAGACATCCCTGTTTTCATCAGTACCCTCCAAGGCAAAAAAAGAATTACTATCTAATTAGCATGAGCATAAATTTCACTACATGCTGAAAGCAGAGTGTGTTGAATCTGCAGGCGCCCGCCTGTGTATCTGCAGATTACATCATAATAAGTAGAAAACCAAACACCAAGAGAGAGGGAGCCTTTTGTCTCTCTTCTATTCATTACATAATCCAGGATAATGCCATAAATATCTAAATATATAAATTTGTGTGTGATCATTCTACCAGAACCAAAGTTATCTTTTCAGTTCCAAGGATGAACCCCGTAGCTTGCAGCTTGTAGGGGGTTTGTATTGAGAATTATTTGAGTATTGCAAGGCTATATTAATGGACACATTAATAAGAATGTACTGTATATCAATACATATTGATTCTTATATAAATGAATTGGATGAGATGCTTCATCCCTCTTTGTATCTTTGTCACTTTGTCTTTTGTTGTTCTAAGAACACACAGAACCGGTTTCCGTTCCTCAAGGGGTTGGAAAGATCACATTACTGGTCAGGAGGTCATCTGACAGACACAAACCCTTTTTCAAATCGATGTTGTTGGCATTTCCTGTGTAAAAACGTCATTGTAATGAGTCAGCTTTGTTCATATCAGTGGTTATTGTGCAGCCTTTTTCATTAGAGAAAGAGCAGGTCCCTGGCGGTTGGCCAGAGAGGGTGAATATATTTTTCTGATTCATTCCATCAGCCAAACCAAGCCAGGGATGTGCAGTTTTTGTTGTCATTTGTGATAACTGATGAGAATACTATGATTTAAGGGCACTCTAGGCCTCAGGGGAGACAGACTGGATGTGCTCTAAATGTCCACTTCCTTCAACTAAATGTAATTTCAGGAAAGCTTCTGATGGCTAATAATAATAAATTAATAATCAAAGGGTTCTACCTCTGGTTAAGAAATGAATAATAGAATAATCAGAACGTCAAAAGAGGGACTAGCAGGAAACGGGTTGATCTTCATACTCAGTAAATTACTCTTCTGTGTCATCTGTCATTGTCTACACCTTTGCGTTGCCAGGAGGACAAAATCTATTCCACCATCCGTGTGTGTGGAGGTGTGAGTTCGATCACTCAAGGTGGAATTGTCTGTCTATGTATAGAAGTTCCATATATTATCTCTGACATCCAATATGTCACTTCTTACAGAATGTTCTCCGAGCTTTCTGAGCTGTACCATCACCCCCCTGAGGTGCAGCTTTATATTTATAGGCTCTTAATTTATAGTTCAGATCATTGCTGCAGGGGTTACGTGTTGACTGCTGTGATAACCATGCAATTAGCATATTTATTCCAGGAAAAGGGTTACAAAAACACATCGCGGTTTCTGTGACCTGCTGAAAGCACTTCTTTCTGTAAAAAAAGCTTTGACTCTCTGTGGCCTACATCTGCTGTTTCCTAAATAATCTGCCAGCTCTCAGCCTTCTATTCTTCCCTTTTTCTCCATCCAGGTTTTAGGAGAAATGAGGAGATAAGAGCGATGGAGGTACTTCCCATCCTTAAAGAAAAAGTTGCCTTTTTGTCAGGTAAGATTGTGTTTAAACTGGTTAAGTACTGGCCTTAATTTGCAGGCACACACAGATGACCTCTCTCAGAAGGTTAATTGCGCACTGTTGTGCTCACAGAATCTCTCTCTCTGTACCATGCCTGAGACTGAGGCCCCTACACTTAACCTTTGATCTTTCTTCTTCATGTTCACTGACACACACACACAGACTGACACCTAGTCAGTACCAACAAGAACTGCCACTGTGACCCTCTGAGAGAAGTTCAGATGTTCCTCTTCCTGAAGTAGAAAACCACTGGTCCAGTTGATCTAACCTATGATGATGTTTCAAAAGCTCTGCGGTTAAATTTGTTTTTTTGTTTTTTTTCAATGCTGCTGTCAGGACACATAAATCAAATGGTCCTGTTTTCTCATCAACAGTTTCCTTATATTTATGTTTACGTGTCAAGCACACGTTAACACGCCTCGTCTCTAGTCATGCGACAAGGGGTCACAGACTGAGCCACACTGAGGAGGATGACTCAGAATACTGACTCTGACACAGAGACAGTGTGTCGTTGCCTGGAGGTTGCCTTACTCTCGGCTCCTGCGTCCCGCAGAGCTCACTTGTGGCGTAATTGGCTTTGAAATGAGGGTGGGGGGTAGAGGAGGGACCTCTGGCGAAAAGCAGGCTAAATGAGCTAAGCCCATTATCCGAATCTGGTCCCTTAATAAGTCGGCCATGCCCGTCCTCACTCATGTTTGTCTGCCTGCCACGTGAGTGTTTGATTTTCTCCCTTGAGCAGCCGGGTCGATCCAGCAGGCAAAGGGCAAACCGCCTGAACTCACTCGTGTGGACTGTGAACACGTGACCAGAGTTGCTCTCCCTGAAAGCAGAATATTATTGATGTTACAGTAAAACATATTAAATTACCCATTCTAATGTGACTCCGTCTGCTTATGTTTGTTGCCTCAGGTGGCAGAGACCGACGCGGTGGTCCAGTGTTAACGTTCCCATCACGCAGCAACCACGACAGAATACGAACGGATGACCTGAGGAGGCTGATCGCCTACCTGGCCTGCATCCCCAGGTTGCACTTTCATCACATTCGCCCTCCCTTTTTGTGTGCATGAGTGCGGGGAATCTGTGCTTTTCCTTTTCTTGAAAGAGAGGGGGGAATCGGCTCCTCAAAACAAACACCCAGAGCGAGCAGATGCCTTGGCGAGGAGACACGTGAGGGGAGTCGAGACGCGCACGTGACGTGAAATAATTCAGGAGCTGTTAGCTCGCCGCAGCATCTCCACCGCCTTCAAAAAAATCAATTCGAAAAACGCACGGGGACGCTGAGGCAGAGAGGGGAAAGCCTGATCTAAGAGAGGGACGTATAGCAGACAACAGATGATGAAGGGGGGAGGGATCGGCAGAGAGAAGGGGGAGGATTAATACTGGCGGATACAGAGAGCGCATGTGTGAGGAGGTGTGAGCGAGCCTGTGTGTGAAAGCAAAACACATTGTCGCAGTAGCTGAGGCAGTGCAGCAGCAGCCGTGTGGACGAATCGCTCCCCGCCTGGCAGGTAAAACATCTGTCTCTCTGTCCATCTTACTTCTGTCGATTCGCTCCCTGGCTCCGACTCCTCCCTCCATCTTCGCTCGTCTCCATTTAGGTCAACGCTGATGAGATCGAGTTAAAAATGTCACATTTTCTGAACTTTTTGTAGCAGTTCTTCTCTGAATCCTCTAGTGTTCCAGCTGAGATGTTCTATTTTGTTTTTGATGTCTTCTAAATTTAAACCCAAATGAAAAGAAGCGCATTTTGTGCGTGTGGGAGCTGAGCGAGAATCCATGGCAGATAAGGTTGCTGATACGCAAATGTCCTGATTTGTGTTTGTGTAATTATGCATCCGTTTCTGACTCATTCGTCGCAGTTTTCTGTGTGGGTGTTGGTTTGCGGGGGTGGATGCGTGTGCCGACCGCACAGATTTCTCACCGTATAGAAGATGCGTCATTTTTTTTCCCCCCCTCTTCTGAACCATCTTATGTCCTCTTTCTCTTTTCTGTCCCTCTCTCTCTCTCTTTCTCCTCCTTTCCCACGCCTGCCATCACCCTCTTTCTCTCTCGATTATGCCCAATCTCCTCTCTTGCCCTCCCTCCCCTCACCTTTTAATTCCTCCCACTCACGCTGACCTCTCATCCATCCCAGCGAGGAGGTGTGTAAACATGGCTTCACCGTCATCGTGGATATGCGTGGCTCCAAGTGGGACAGCATCAAACCTCTTCTGAAGATCCTGCAGGAGTCATTTCCATCCTGCATCCACATTGCCCTCATCATAAAACCAGATAATTTTTGGCAGAAGCAGAGGACCAATTTCGGCAGCTCCAAGTTTGAATTTGAGGTAGGACACACACCAATTCTCTACAATGTAATATAATATTATTCCTTTGGAATAAGAGCTTAGTCACAGTGTAAATGCAATTTTCAGCTGATGCTGTTGTCCTGCATACTTGTCGTCCCCGCCACAATAATATTATGTAATGCTCTACTTCTTAGTTAGACCTGATTGCAGCGTGTTGTAACGGATTTAGAAAGCATAGACAAAAAGGGCTTTCAGTGTCTTTTTAACTTCCATTTCAATGCAATGAGGCTATGAAATGTCAGGGGGCAACCATTAAATTCACCCTCAGCAAACATGTGATAACGAGCGGCTCATCGTTGACATGTTTCATTATGCCGCTCTCCCCACTGCTCGTGTTCATACCACTAGCCAGCTGTCGACCAGCAGGGGGAAAAGCATCATCAGCTGATCGTGGGCAGAAGCTTTTGCGATGCTGTAAACATTTGTGCAGTGCTGAACAGCCCCAACAATGAAGCTTTAAATATACATACATCCAAAGACTATTGTCTTTGTTAGAGAAACAGTAATTTCCACTGATCAGCTGGATGTGTGTGAATGTGTGCGGTTGTCTGATGATAGCATATGGATTAATTGGGAAGTAGAATAGACGGGTGCCTCAGGGCAGGTTTTTGCAGCGATATGCTGACTGGTCACATGTGCAAAGATTGGAGCTGCTGTTGGATATATAAAGCATGGATGTATGCGTTTCTGTTAATTGTGCGTTTTCCTACGTGTGTGTAAGGAACCTTCTATTCATTGCTCATCTTTTACCATTAACTTCACTGTTTACTGTATTGCATTTCTAATAGAGATCGATGGTGTTTCTGCATTGTGTTTCCTACACAAAGCATCTTGCCGTCGTTCTGTCCTCATCTATCTCAGGCCATGTGTGTGGGGGTGTTGCGTGGGGGAGGCTTAGCAGAAACACACGTGTTATGAAAAAAAGGAGACATTTCCTTGCTGCTTGTTTGAAAATGATATTGTCATAAGCAGTTCTGAAGGAACAGAGGAATGGAAAAGAACCGTGTGTGTGTGTGTGTGTTAAGGTAATTGTGTGTGGTAATCTAATTCTTTTTAGTGTGTACGTGAATTGTGGAATTTCTAAAATGGTGTAAAAGGGAATCTTTCAAATAGGATAAAATGAGCTTAAGTTGAGTTACCAATGTATTAAGCTATTAATTAAATGTCTTGAGCTAAAAAATCACATTTGTGCCATCAAATATAAGGATTTGCTCTAACAAGTGAAGTCAGAGGCGAGTAGAGATTAGAAGTATTTCTCACTTAATTGACGGAATTTAATCCAAATCCCTCTAAAGCCTGTACAATCCTCCTTTCTCTTTCTGGTGCGTTTGCTCCACATTTGCTTGGTAGACCACCATGGTGTCACTAGAGGGCCTAACCAAGGTCGTCGACCCCTCCCAGCTGACGGCGGACTTTGATGGAAGCCTAGACTACAACCACGAAGAGTGGATAGAGGTAAGACCCCCCACCTCTGTTGGAAAAAAATAAATAAATAAAGCAGCCATTACCCAGCTTCACTGTCTTCTCTTTTTTTCCTCCTGAAGGTGCGTGTGGCGTTTGAGGAGTTCTCCGGTCATGCCACCCAGATGTTGACCCGACTGGAGGAGATGCAAGAAACTGTCTCCAGGAAAGACTTTCCCCAGGATCTGGAAGGAGCCAGGAGGATGATTGAAGAACACGCCACGCTGAAGAAGAAGGTCATAAAAGCCCCAATTGAGGAACTGGACACCGAAGGACAGAGGTGAGCAGGCGCAGAACACTACTGAGGGCAACGCGTGAAGAAAATGGAAGAAATGGGTTTTTTTTGTTACAACAGTGCTAAAAGTCTGATAACTGATCTGATGGAGCAAAATGATGCAATGCTGATGGCTGTGTGTAATGGTTCCACCTTCAGGTTGCTACAGCGGATACAAAGCAGCGAGTCTTTTTCCAACCGCAATGGCGGAGGCAGCAGCGGCGGCAGCGGCAGCAGCAGCAGCAGCGGCGGGGGGATGTGTAACGCAGACACCCAGGGCCTGGTGCCACGGATCACCCAGCTGCTGGACAAGCTGCACTCCACCCGGCAGCACCTCCATCAGGCGTGGCACGTCCGCAAGCTACAGCTGGACCAGTGCTTCCAGCTCCGCTTGTTTGAACAGGATGCAGAAAAGGTCTGTGGTTGAACGTGTTGATGGCGGGGCGGGGAAACGGGACATAACGGGAATCCATATCCTCTGTTGATGATCGCTGCAGGCCTGAAAACTGCCAATAGAAATAAACCCTTAATTATACTCTCACTAAGCAATTGATTTATGCGGCCTCCAGCTCATGGACTCTTGGCTTTAAACAACAGCTTAAACTTTATTTCACAAATGAGTCAGAGTTGAATCTAAATGGTACTACTCTCTCGTAGCTGTAAGAACACAGACAGCTCCTGCAGGCAGGACTCCAACCTGACAGCTCAGGTGTTGAGTGCCACACTGAGAGATGGAAACTGACAGGTTGAGACTCCTTCCAAGTGTTAGCGAATAGAATAAAACAACAGTTGCAGCAGAGAGAGGGCGAGCTGCAGTCTTGGAAATGCTGCAGTAGTCAGCGCTTGTTGCTAGGACACCATAGGCCACAAGTTGTTCTCTTGTAGAGCCCGAGAGGACACTCTTGAACCGAGGCAGTCCTTCCCTCTGTATACTGTCCTGGAACCATTACAGCCCCCACTACTGCACTGACACATTCAGGTCTACCCCCAGCAACTGACTCTCCTTTCAGAGTTAATAATGAACCCAGGGCTTGTTTTTTTGTGTGCGTGTTGGCTGACGGTGGCTGTTCTGTCATTCCCTGTGCTTCAGATGTTTGACTGGATCATGCACAACAAGGGTTTGTTCCTGGCAGGCTACACAGAAATTGGCAACAACCACCCCCACGCCATGGAGCTGCAAACCCAGCACAACCACTTTGCCATGAACTGCATGGTAAGACACACAGATTCTCAGTGGGGGGCCGGCTGTTCCACCCACTCAGAGTATCACGTCGGTGTATGTTCCTATAGCTACTGCACTTAGTGTCAACCTCTGGCACAGTGTTTGAGTGGTTGGAAGATTACTTGGACATGTTCTGCATCTTTTCAGGGCTGTAAGCAGGTACCGGATAATTTTATTCATGCTCGGATGCCCTTATGTAACCATTATGAAACTATTGAGAGGGGAGTAATGTGGTCACCAGAGATTCAGCCTTCAGAGGAGTAATGCTACATATTGCTATATATTGATACCATCTTCTAATCCTCAGCTCTTAATTCTCCTCCAGTTGCATCAAGTATTTTTATCTCATCTGATGCCCACTTAATCCACAAGCCCCCCTCTTATTCTCTTCTTGCCTCGTAGAATGTGTATGTGAACATCAACCGCATAATGTCAGTGGGAAACCGACTGCTGGAGTCGGGTCATTACGCCTCCCAGCAGATCAAGCAGATCTCAGGCCAGCTGGAGAAGGAGTGGAAAGCCTTTGCTGCGGCATTGGACGAGCGCAGCACCCTGTTGGAGATGTCTGCCAGTTTTCACCAGAAATGTGACCAGGTGAGAGAAGAAATTGTTATATAACCAGATGTGAATACCAGGAGTTATAGTGCATACTGTTAGCTGTTGGTGTTCTTAGAATAATTGATTACCTGTTTGAACTGTAAAATGATCCCACAAAAGTGGAAACTAGATCCATCAAGTTCATGCCTGTTATTATTTCAAACACTTCTTTTTGTAATGTGAGCTTTTTATACTGCATCAAAAAGGAATATTTCTAATTTATGCAGATCTTGTCAACAATGTCTTCCATTTGAAATTGGTCATTCTGATGAATCTGAATTGCTAATAATGCAAAACATGCATCTCACCACGTATTATTGAACACTTTATGTAACATTGCTGTAAGTTTCACCTGAATGCTCCTTTGAAAGGAGTTGCTTTCGACCTTATCAGTTTTAATGGATGCAAACGGGAACAAATGAAAATTACTTCTGAGTTGCTAAATACCCATTAGACTTTGTTAAACCCATAAAGCCTAAAATACGCATTACATTACCATAGATTTACATGCCCAATGCAGAAAGTAAAGTATTTATGATCTGCCTTCTTTCTGTCTGGCCTCATTAGTGTGGCTACTGAGGAATGATTTATAGCCTGAACAACAACACGAGGAGATTCCCGGCTGGGAAACATGGAACATTGATGGTTTTTATGTTTGTAGGCAGAAATAGAATTAGTCATTTTCCCCCCTGAGGGGTTAGATGGTTTAGTCTCATCCCAAAAGGAGGAACAATAGGATTCTGAACACAGGCCAATTAACTGCAGGCTCAGCTGTAGGTAAGACTGCAAAAGGATTTAAGAGGTCATAACAATAGATAAAGCTTTGCATTTGTAAGCAGGTGCTCCTGAAGCAGTTGTGCCCTCTGACTAGCATGTGACATCTGTAGGGAACACACGGATGCACTGTAGCAGTGCTGCCTCATTCTGTGCCTCGTGAAGAAGACTTATACCCTTGTTTTGCGTCATGTAAATGTCAGTACGCGTTCTCTCCCCTGCAGTACATGAGTAATGTGGACTCGTGGTGTAAAGCATGCGGTGAGGTGGATTTGCCCTCGGAGCTACAGGACCTTGAGGACGGTATCCATCACCACCAGGGCCTGTATGAGCACATCACAGCGACCTACTCTGAGGTAACGTTAGGCCTTAGCTTCATATTTTACAACCTGAAAGCAGGAATAAAATAAATATTTTAAGACCACTAGACGGATTGTTTTAATTTAACAAGCAGAAATGTCTAAAGCATTAAGTCTGGGTGCATTTGAGGAGCCACTGTTAGCATTGCTGTGCTCAAAAACTCACCTCCCACTTTTGCTTCCTCTGCACTGTGCATCATTTGTAGGAGGATTTTATTTCATCTTCAAATGCTAACTGAAATGAAAATCATGCCCCCTTCACTGTGAAGTAGAACTTGAAAATATGACAGCGTCTTCTTTTTCTCAGGTGAGCCAGGACGGTAAAGCACTGTTGGATAAATTACAGCGACCTTTGACCCCAGGCAGTGCAGATTCACTGACGGCATCAGCAAATTACTCCAAGGCAGTGCACCACGTCCTGGATATCATCCATGAGGTGCTGCATCACCAGAGACAGTTGGAAAACATCTGGCAGCACCGTAAGGTGCGGCTGCACCAGCGCCTGCAACTCTGTGTCTTTCAGCAAGATGTTCAACAGGTATCAGAGACCAATGCCCGTGTTTTTGTCGTTGTGCATCTTTATTCGTGTTTATGATGAATTCCATGTTTAAAAAAAAAAAAAAAAAAAAAAAAACAACAGTATAAAGTGAGATGGTTAGACTGTAATTTAAAAATAACAGGGTATCTTACTGGTTAGAATAAATGTGCTCTTAATAGCGGGGTTTGGTCCCAAAAGCAGCCATGTTTCCTATCAGAAGGGGTTTGGGCGAGCGTCTGAGTCCTCGCATCCTTGCTCATCACGTCTTCCACTGGAAAGAAACATTGGATCAGATCCTAAAATCTCAATGTTTTTAGCAGAATAAAGATTTAGAATAACACATTCACATTAGTCCAATTTAATAACACTCTTATGCTGCTATTCAAATATAATGGACGTCCCTGAATGGGTTGGCATGGCAACTGTCACCATGGCAACTGAAGTGGGTCATTGGCTGTGCAGATGATGCTCAGCCATTAAGTCCTTGAAGGACACAGAGCAAGAGGGCAAAGACTGTGAAAGTGAAATGCTTGGTCTAAGGCTTCTGCTAATAATCATTTTTCCCTGTAATTTCTCCTTTACACACTGTTGGTTGTGGTCCGAGCACATGGCCCATCTGCCACCTCGCAGTGCCCCCTTGTGGTAGTCTCGTTTCCCTAATGTCTGCCCGACTGAGGATGTGCGGTTTCTGGTTTCAGGTGCTGGACTGGATTGAAAACCACGGCGAGGCCTTTCTGAGCAAACACACAGGTGTGGGGAAGTCCCTGCACCGAGCCCGAGCTCTGCAGAAACGCCACGAAGATTTTGAGGAAGTGGCACAGGTAGCCTTTTGCAACTAGTTTATTAGTTCAATGAGTGCAATCATAATCAACGGTTATTTTCTTGAATTATTCATCCAAGTCAATTTCTAGAGGTAAATTTGCCTTTTGGGAAGGAAAAATGGCTGCTAATGTTATGACATTAGTTAGCGTCTTCATCGATGTGTGCTGCTAATGCTAGTTCACATCCGTTTCTTTCCATGTTTGGGTCATGTTTTATACGTCGCATATCTCACTTCCTCTTTCGTTGCGCACTCACCAGGCATCTCAGTGCGCTATCATTGCCTCTTATCAGACTAAAAGCCTTCAGTTTATCATCTGTCATTTTCCGCTCGTCTTCAGAATTCTTCCTGCTTTGACCCTTCCTTCTTTCTCTTCACATAGAACACATACACCAATGCAGACAAGCTGCTGGAGGCGGCTGAGCAGCTGGCCCAAACGGGAGAGTGCGACCCAGAGGAGATCTACCAGGCCGCCCACCAGCTGGAAGACAGAATCCAAGACTTTGTTCGCCGCGTGGAGCAGCGCAAAGTGCTGCTGGACATGTCTGTCGCCTTCCACACACATGTGAAAGAGGTAGGCATGGTGCCTGAAGAGAGGGCATTGGTGGATAAGAACTTAGTAAAATGGAAAGTTACTGGAAGGAACAAGGAAATACGTTAATATGAGTAATTTTTCCATTTATAGCTAGCTTAGTTTAAGAGTACGTAGATGCATATTTCAAATCTATATCTTCATCATTAATCCGCTTCATAATGGTAATAAACACTCCTATTTGGGTTGAAATACCCTGTAGCTATGGACATGGCTGGAGGAGCTGCAAAAAGAGCTGCTCGACGACGTGTACGCCGAGTCGGTGGAAGCCGTGCAAGATCTGATCAAACGCTTCGGCCAGCAGCAGCAGACCACGCTACAGGTCACCGTCAATGTGATCAAGGAGGGCGAGGACCTCATCCAACAGCTCAGGTAGAGACCAGCAGAGACCATCATCAGTGAAACAAGGGAAACCTTTTAACAAAGACCCCCTCAGGTTTTCTAATTATGCTGTGTTCTGTTCCGGTAAATTAAAGTAAACTGAAATTAAGTGTGAAAGCAGTCTAAATTTACACTTTCTGTAATTTCTCTGCAATCTGCAGATCCACAGAGAGCTGTTAAACTGCCACCTACTGTTGTTAAAGAAGTTAAGCTCTCACCCAAATACTGACAATAAAATCTTTTTAAGTGATTTGTATGTAATTGTTGTAAAATTACTAAAAATGCATGCAATTAAGAGAAAGGATCTTCGTGGAAGAGCTCATCATCATTCTCTGAATTTATTTTCATACAGACAATGTTCTGGTTCATCTTCCTCCACCTCTTTTGTTCTCTCCATCCTTTTCTCTCTGGCCCTTTTACTCCACAGTGAATTCTTACATAAGTCTGCAACACAATTAGTCAGACGTTTAAAAAGCTTTTTCTCCCCTGAGAAGCAGCTGGATCTCACCTTTAGCAAATGCATGAGAAAGCCAGAGCTGCACATGGCCATCACTGAGCATCTAAAGAAAGCTGAGCTTTGAGAATATTTCAGCCTCCCGTGAACCCTCTTTGTAGCACTGACCCTAAATGTTACAGATGTTTCAACATTTTAGATTTGTTTGCCTTTGGATGAAACTTTTGACTTTGTCTTGCAGGGACTCAGCCATCTCTAGCAACAAGGCCCCTCATAACAGTTCCATCAACCACATCGAGAGTGTCCTGCAACAGCTAGATGAGGCCCAAGCTCAGATGGAGGAACTTTTCCAAGAGAGGAAGATCAAACTCGAGCTCTTCCTGCAGCTCCGAATCTTTGAGAGGGACGCTATTGACGTGAGTCTGTCTGTCTGTCTGTTAAACCTTCTCTGTGATTGTAAAAAAAAAAAAAAATCAATGCTTGAAATTGTGTCTTCCTCGCACAGATAATCTCTGACCTGGAATCTTGGAATGAGGAACTGACTGGACAGATGAACGAATTTGATACAGAGGACCTGACGCTGGCCGAGCAGAGGCTGCAGCACCACGCCGATAAAGCCCTGACCATGAACAACCTCACCTTTGACGTGATCCATCAGGGACAGGAGTTGCTGCAGTGTGTCAATGAAGTCCAAGCCTCAGGTGACATTTGCTTTCCTGATTTGCAGTTTCACGCTCTTTCACAGACTAATGCTGATTAATGCTCGATGTCTGACAGCCTTTCCAGGCACCATTCACCTCGCAATTGGAAAAAGTTTGCAGTTTACTGTTTCCGGGCAGATTTCTGTCCATTGTGGCTACATTAGGGTTAATATTGATACTGTGTAGGTGTCGCAGGTCAGAACGGTCAGTGTTTGAAATGAGAGGCACCCACTCACTTACCATAATAACTCACCTGTGATCTCACATGCTAATAGGTGTTCTCAAAAACTGCACGTAGAGCGGTTGCATCATGTTGGTCTGAAACATGAAAATATTCACAGATGAGTTGGTAGAATAGAAAATGTGTTTAATTATTTAAAAGAACATTTAATTATTTGGACTGTCCTCATTTTATAACGAATTCCAAGCCTCACCAGACTGAGTTGCATCATCTGTTCGTGCCGCTTGTTTTTCCAAAGCTAATGTGGATTTTCCCTCCAGGCGTGGAGCTGCTGTGTGACCGGGATGTTGACATGGCAACGAGGGTGCAGGACTTGTTGGAGTTTCTCCATGAGAAACAGCAAGAACTGGACCTGGCCGCTGAGCAGCACCGCAGACACCTAGAGCAGTGCGTCCAGCTGAGACATCTGCAGGCAGAAGTCAAGCAGGTGGGCCACACCGTTTTGCAAAGGCGCCTCCTGCAGGCAATAAAGTGTTACAATTTGTCTTTTTGCAACGTTTTCATTTTATACATTTTTGACTTTCTAGGTTCTGGGTTGGATTCGTAATGGCGAGTCAATGCTAAATGCTGGTTTAATAACAGCCAGCTCCTTACAGGAAGCAGAACAGCTGCAGAGAGAACATGAGCAGTTCCAACACGCCATTGAGGTGACATTTACTTCCCTTACCTGCCATGATTGTTACTCTGCATTTTATTCACTGTTTCTCTTCATCGAACCCTCTCCTGGGCAGAAAACCCACCAGAGTGCGCTGCAGGTCCAGCAGAAGGCTGAGGCTCTGCTCCAGGCCAACCACTACGACATGGACCTGATCAGAGAGTGTGCTGAAAACGTGGCCTCTCACTGGCAGCAGCTCATGCTGAAAATGGAGGACCGGCTCAAGCTGGTCAACGCGTCAGTGGCCTTCTACAAGACGTCTGAGCAGGTAAAAGATACTGCCGCTTTGACTCTTTGTTAGTCTTTATAAAGCTCAGGCACAGGCGATGACACACGTTTGTGCCCACAGGTCTGCAGCGTGCTGGAGAGCCTGGAACAGGAATATAAGAGAGAAGAGGACTGGTGTGGTGGAGCTGACAAACTGGGGCCCAACTGTGAAACAGACCACGTGTCCCCCATGATCAGCAAACACCTGGAGCAGAAGGAAGCCTTCCTAAAGGTATATGCATGATGTCAGTATGGTCAAAACAAAAGCATTGTCTTTTACAGGGTCTTCTCTGACCTGTGTGTTTTATTTTCCTCAGGCGTGCACTCTGGCCAGGAGAAATGCTGATGTCTTCCTCAAGTACATGCACAGGAACAGTGTCAACATGCCTGGAATGCTGAGCCATGTCAAAGCACCAGAACAACAGGTTAAAAGTGAGTGTCTGATAGTACATTAAACATTGACAAAACACCATTAGGAGAAATTGAATGAGAATAAATAAAACAGAATAAATTAGAAATAAACACTAGAAGTGGTGAAGTTTCCCTTTTTCTTTCTATCCGCTTGCTTCATTTAGACATCCTCAATGAGCTGCTGCAGAGAGAAAATCGTGTTCTCCACTTCTGGACCTTGAGGAAACGCCGCTTGGACCAGTGTCAGCAGTACGTCGTGTTTGAGCGGAGTGCCAAACAGGTCAGCACAACGGCTTTATTGCCCAAAGGACTTCTGGCTCTCACAGTCATGTAGGATGTACAATCGTACACAAACAACTGCTGTTGCATGTGATGACTGTGTGCCTGTGGTTTTTCTGTCTGTGTGTTTTCAGGCTCTGGAGTGGATTCACGACACTGGGGAGTTTTACCTGTCCACACACACTTCCACTGGTTCCAGCATCCACCACACACAGGAGCTGCTCAAGGAGCACGAGGACTTCCACATAACAGCCAAGGTTGTTTTCCTCACACACACACACACACACACATCTGGACATACAGTTCGTGTTAATCCAACCGTCTCCTCTCCTTCAGCAAACTAAAGAGCGAGTGAAGCTCCTAATCCAACTCGCTGATGGCTTCTGTGAGAAAGGCCACAGTCACGCCGGAGAGATCAAGAAGTGGGTGACTGCTGTAGACAAACGCTACAGAGACTTCTCGCTGCGCATGGACAAGTACCGCTGCAGCCTGGAGAAGGCTTTGGGGATCTCCTCAGACTCTAACAAGGCTGTGAGTGCATAACCTGATAACATTTACAGTTATAATCAATCTTTTTAGGTCACTTTGTTGATCAAAGGTTTAAACTTCTCTTTTGCAGAGTAAAGACCTCCAGTTGGACATCATCCCAGCCACGGCTCCCGGGTCAGAGGTCAAGCTGCGAGATGCTGCTCACGAGTTAAATGAAGAGAAACGCAAGTCAGCACGCAGAAAAGAGTACGCTTTCACTTGCTTTTACACTCAAACGATGCAAATTCAAAGATGTATAGAGAAGATAGACGTTCTGATTTTCCTCTGTAATTTGTGCGTCTCCAGGTTCATCATGGCAGAGCTGATTCAGACAGAGAAGGCATACGTGCGAGACCTGAGGGAGTGTATGGATGTAAGTCTGGGAGTTCCTGAGACGTGACGCAAAAGGGGGAAATAAGAACCCCGCACGTTTCTAATTTGTCGTCTTCTCTCTCCGTGCAGACGTATCTGTGGGAGATGACCAGTGGCGTTGAGGAGATTCCACCAGGGATCATCAACAAAGAGCACATCATCTTTGGCAATATGCAGGACCTCTACGAATTCCACCACAAGTAAGAAACTATCAGGCATGGTGTGGAACCTGATGATGTCGAACCCGATCCTGATTTCCCATCTTTCTCTCTGCAGCATCTTCTTGAAGGAGTTGGAAAAATATGAGCAGCTACCAGAAGATGTTGGACATTGTTTTGTTACATGGGTGTGTGTGTGATTTGGAATGTAGTAGATAATGTAGTAATGTTTGACATCTCTAATCAATGCATATACTGTGGGTTTTTCACACTCTTTGACCTTCTGTCTCTATTTGTCCAGGCGGATAAATTCCAGATGTATGTGAACTACTGTAAGAACAAACCAGACTCCACCCAGCTCATCCTGGAGCATGCTGGGAACTACTTTGATGTGAGTATTGCCCATGACCGCTGCAATCAAACGGCTCATTCCTTGTTGGTTAACATTGATCACATTACCGCTCTTCCCGTGTGCAGGAGATCCAACAGAGGCACCGACTGGCCAACTCCATCTCCTCCTATCTGATCAAACCTGTGCAGAGAATCACCAAGTACCAGCTACTGCTCAAGGTGAAATCCCAGACTAGCAGCAGCAGCCTCCAGCGTGGGGTTGTCGTTTTAGTCACAGTTTCTATGGGATCATCTGTTGTAGGAACTGCTTACCTGCTGCGAAGAAGGAAAAGGAGAAATAAAGGACGGCCTGGAGGTGATGCTCAGCGTTCCCAAGAAAGCCAATGATGCAATGCACCTGTCCATGCTTGAAGGTGATGAGCACTGTTGCGTTGGTTAAAATTCAACAGTTTATATTTGAGTATCAACACTGACATCGCTCTTTCTTTTTTTCCCCGCCAGGTTTCGATGAAAACATCGAGTCTCAGGGCGAGCTCATCCTTCAAGAGTCGTTTCAGGTTTGGGACCCAAAGACTCTTATCCGCAAGGGTCGGGAGCGCCACCTCTTCCTTTTTGAGATGTCGCTCATATTCAGTAAGGAGGTGAAAGACTCCAATGGCAGGAGCAAATACATCTACAAGAGCAAACTCTTCGTAAGTGCTCGCAACTGAAAGTACGTCCGAAACCCCTCTCGGCATAGTCTGACGTTTTCCTCCCTTGTTCTCAGACATCAGAGTTGGGCGTGACGGAGCACGTCGAAGGCGACCCCTGCAAGTTTGCTCTTTGGGTGGGACGCACACCGACTTCTGACAACAAGATTGTCCTCAAGGTAAAAAAAAAAAAAGGAACCATCTGCTTCTCCTGTAATCTTCTGTAGGGTGTGACCGATGTTATATTTCAAATGCGGAGCGATGAAACACAGAAATAGAAGTGTTAATGTGAAGAAATCCACATGTTGGCTATACTTAACACACGTGATGAAGCAGGAAATGTGAAATCGGTCTCGCTCCAGTTTTCTCTCCATCCATCCTTTGTCCTCCTCTAAAAACCATTTTGCTTGAGTGCATGAGCAGCTTTCAGCAGACCGCGGCCTCTTGGACTTCTCCTCTGTCTGTCAGTTTGTCTGTCTGTGGCTGCCTCTGTTAGCAAACGCAGGGGCTTCTGCCTATCTGGGACTGTGTTTTCTGTGGATGTTGGATTCTCTGTTTCTCTCTGTGGGCTGAAATGCTTCCACCAACGCCGCTGACACCGATTCAACCTCATCACGCCCACAATCTCCCAGCGTGATTCAAAGTGACGAGAAGTCAGCTTCTCTACCAGAAAACTTCTGATGATTTCATAACAGTTACATTCATTTAATTACTCTGAGCCCCCGTTTTACCACAGAGGATTACATTTAATGTCAGCCGTTGGACCAGCATGAAGCCAAAAATATGCCGTGTGTGTCCCGGGTGTGTAATACATGTGGACCGACTAACTGCTGAGAAGCATTTATGTGCTCTGTACATCATAAACCAAGTGTGTTTCATTACTAAACACGTCTGCACGCACACAAGACATCATGACGGTGTGCTACACAAATGAATTGGCTTCAGTCTGTCATTGAGGCACAATATCAGTGTTGTATGTTCGTGTAAAACCATTATGTGGCTTAAAGACAAACCCCAAAAAACTCCTGTCCGGCTTCTGAGATCAAACAGTGAAATTCTCTATTTTATATTTTAAACTCAAAGCTAAGTCAGGGATCCAAACACGGAGCCATGGTGAGTACGAATTCACAGAACACAGCCCTCAGTCACTTCTCACCAGTCTGAACATAAACTCAAACGCAACACCTTTAACTTCTCAATTGAATTCTATTTTTTTTCCATGTAAAGGATAACCAAATACATATTTTTCAAAAATACACATTTTTCATGGTCTAAAATTAGATTTTCTAAAAATTGTAGAGTGAACTCAGACTTGTGTGAAATAAGAATTCCAAGCGTTGGCCTCCTGCCACATTGTGACATTTTGAACTCTGATGTTGACCGATAACAGGCGTCGAGCATTGAGAACAAGCAGGACTGGATCAAGCACATCCGAGAGGTGATCCAGGAGCGCACCATCCACCTGAGGGGGGCCCTCAAAGAGCCCATTCACATTCCCAAACCAACCACAGCCAAGCACCACAAGGGCCGAGGGTGAGGATATAACAATCAGGGCTTGTAAAGGGAACGACGGAGGGGAGTGTTCTGATCTGCTTTTGCATCCACGTTCTAAACGTAGAGATAGAGAGGACCTGGACAGTCAGGGCGAGGGAAGCAGCCAACCAGACACCATTTCTCTGGCATCCCGCACTTCACAGAACACACTGGACAGTGACAAGGTGACACACACACACACATTTAAAGATGTGATGTGAAGCGTCATCCTCTCTATTGCAACGGCGATATCGTTTTCTTCTTCAGCTCTCCGGGGGCTGCGAGCTAACGGTGGTGATACACGACTTCATGGCCAGCAACAGCAACGAGCTGACGGTGCGACGTGGCCAGACGGTGGAGGTCCTGGAGCGCTGCCACGACAGGCCCGACTGGTGCCTCGTGAGGACCACGGACCGCTCGCCTGCCCTGGAGGGTCTGGTTCCCTGTTCCATGCTCTGCATTGCCCACTCCAGGTCCTCCATGGAGATGGAGGGCATCTTCAATCACAAAGGTATGGCTGAAGACTAGTGGTTTTGGGATTTATTTTTTTATTTTTTACCTCCGCCAAGGAGGTTATGTTTTTGCCGGTGTTTGTCTGTCTGTCTGTCTGTTAGCAACATAACTCAAAAAGTTATGGACGATATTGATGAAATTTTCAGGATTTGCTGATTTCATTTTGGGGTGATCCTGAAGAAATCCTGGATTCTGGATCACTTTGACATTTTCGTTAACATTGTGGTAAATGGGGTCAAAAATGTTGTTTCTCAATATCTGTTAATTATTGACCAAACCCCATGAGATGTGACTCAAGGATGGACAATGGGATCCTCTATCATATTCCAAAGGCTGATCCGGATCTGATCCAGAAGACGGATTTTATTGATATTTATATAAACTCGGTGGAGGTCTGCGCTCTGCGAGTGCTTTCTAGTTTATGTGTCTGTTATCTGTTTTATATCTGTGCTTGAGGTGACACTCATGACCTTCTTTGACAGACACCCTGTCAGTGTGCAGCAATGACTCCATCATGCCAGGGTCATCCGCCACCTTGCAGCCAGGTCATGGCCTCAGCTCCCACACTTCTCCAGGGCCTAAGCGACCAGGTAAACCTCCCCACTCGTCCCGTCCATCTCACAGTAAGAGCTTGATTCATCAGAAAGGACAAGGTTTGTTAATGACCCGTGCGTCTTACTTTTTCATAGGCAACACTCTGCGGAAGTGGCTCACCAGCCCCGTGCGTCGGCTAAGCAGCGGCAAAGCCGACGGCCACGTGAAGAAACTCGCCCACAAGCACAAAAAGAGCCGAGAAGTGAGGAAGAGCGGGGAGATGACCATGGCGTCCCAAAAAGACTCGGACGACAGCGCCGCCACACCTCAGGACGAGACGGTGGAGGAGGTGGGCGCATGCTTGCAGCCAACGTCTTCAGCTCTTCGGTCGAGTCCTCAGCCGTTAATCGTTCTTTCCACCGTTGCACTGCAGAGGGTGCGCAACGAGGGCCTGTCCAGCGGCACCCTGTCAAAGTCCAGTTCTTCGGGCATGCAGAGCTGCGGCGAGGAGGAGGGCGAGGAGGGCGCAGACTCTGTGCCTCTGCCCCCACCTATGGCCATCCAGCAGCACAGCCTCCTGCAGCCAGAGTCGCAGGATGACAAGGTGAGGAGGAGGAGGAGGAGGATGCAGCTGTGGAGGAGGCAACGCAATCAGAATTTCACTGAAAGTTACCCAAGTGCAGCTGGAAGAATCGATATAGTGAAAAGAAAAACTTAAAAATAACTTATCTGACCATGTTTTCTCCGAAATATGATCTTTACAGAAAATGTTACCTTGACAGAATTTATCCGAAGGAGAAGTCAAAACTTGTAATTTTAGTGTTAATAAGGTAGGATGCGCAGTACTTCATCAATTTACTGACTAATCTTCTAAAAAACAAAATTAAGCTGTTTTTGATGTTAATCTGGACGAAAATCTGCAATTGAAGCAGCATGTAAAGAAGCCTTTGATGCTTCTGTGTTAGAGAAAAATCCTTTAGACACAGACCGAAGACACATTAAAGGTTCCAGCACACGAGTCCATTTATTGAACCACAACAGAACAATTTAAATAGATATATTTTCATTTTTTCCCTCATAATTTTTAGTTCATGTAGATTGTTTTGCTCATTTCAGCCCCCAACCTTTCTGTGAAAAAGTGCATTTCCTGACAGTTTTGAGTGATTCCTCAGTTTCTTCTTCTGCATATTTTTTATCTCGGCATCTTGCATCATATTCTCTTCTAAAGCAATGAAACTAAGCAACTCACGTCTCCCTGCTGACCGAAGCGGAGACTCCTCTGACACTAATTTCTGTTTCTCTTTTGTTTCCTGGTTGTATCGTTTGCTGTTTGCCATGCTGTAGCATTACCTTGATTTATGTCCTGTCTTTGCTTTGTCTCAGTTTCCATACCTCTCCATATGAAATGCCCCGCTCTCCCCCTCCGTCTCTTACCTCAGTCAGTTTTTTAAACCTCAATTTCCCTTCTCAGCTTTAAAAGCAGCTCACTAAAGTCTTTTTCCTTTGATTTCTACAACAGCTTATTGATTGAAAGCAACTAAAGCTTAGCAGCTTCTTTATTTCCTTTTTCGTAATACTTGTTCCCTCTCTGTTCTCTCCTGAGCTTCTATCTACTTTACGTAGCTTCACTCATTTTTAGAGCTTTAGAATCACTTGTCAAATCATCGGGCGCTAGTTAGAGGCCTACAAAGCTCAATTTGTATCGTTCTCTACACAATTCAAAGTCATAAGATTTATTTTTTTCTTCTCAAGAGCACTAATTATTAGGAATACGTTTGCGTGGTTTAAAAGAAATGTTCTCTGATCGCCCCCTGCCGGATTATCTCAATATGACCCCGCCCATCTGAGGTGAAAATTTCCGAATCTCGGCTTTACTCCCCACCCTTACCCCCACTCCCACCCCCTCACCTGCCTTGCCCGCTCGTCCTCATCTCCCTTCTACCCTCTGTGCGTTAACCTCATTACCCATGCGAGTAATTGGCATCTCTAAACGCTGGCGAGGCCAGAAGGGCACGCAGCCTCACCCAGAAAACCTAATTGGAGAAAGTCTCGAAGCACAGCACAGCAAGGGTGAGAGTCTCCTCAACTATATATCCATACATACATATACCTTCCTCCAGCCGCGCTGAGCATCTTTTTTTGATTACTTTAAAGACGTTTCATCATCATTAGATTAAAATCAGACTCATCTTTCATCTAAACAGCACTTTTCTCCCTCCCCCATCCCTCTTCCATTTTAAAAGATTATTTCATTTTTGACCATTCTATTTTCAGTCTCATTATAGTTTCATATTTGCGCTTTGATACAAACCGCCAGCATTGGGACCTCTTCAGGTTATAGCGCTGAACATTTACAGGCATTTTCACTAAATCATTCCTCTCTCAGTTCACTAAGATACAACAATTTACTCCAAGAATAAAGCAGAAAGTAAGAAAATATTAGACGACGATTCACAAACTTCACATTCATGGCTTCAGGGAGCCTCTTTGTGAGCTGAACTGCAGATAAAATTTAAATAAATCTTTATTTATTCTTTAAATGAAAGTTCAAACTTTTCCAAACTGTAGTCAGTTGAAGGAGCAGATTTAAAAGATGAATATAAAGGATATGCTGTGGTTTCAATCAGTTCTCTCCGTTTGTGCCCAGACGTCTTCTCGCCTATCGGTGCGTCCGTCCAGCTCAGAGACGCCCAGTGCCGCAGAGCTGGTGAGCGCCATCGAGGAGCTGGTCAAAAGCAAGATGGTAAACAGAGGAACATAAGAACACGTCTCTCCTGATTAAAAGATGGACAACATTTATTATCCAGTTAGCTTTGCAGCCAACAAACTCAGAGGATTTCAGTTTTGGTTATCAGCAGATGAATTGCCTGTCAGTTTTCTGCAGCTTTGCAATTTAATCACTTTTAATTTTGAGTAAATATTGGCAAATATGTGCTGCAGGCTGTGCTGTGAAAAACTTAATGTCCTTCTGTGTGTGGTACAGGCTTTGGAAGACAGGCCCAGCTCTCTGTCGGTGGAACAGGGAGACAGTAGCTCCACTTCCTTCAACCCCTCTGACAACTCCCTCCTCTCCTCCTCATCTCCCATGGAGGAGATGGATGAACGGAGGACCAGCATGCTGAAGAAACGACAGTAGGGCTGCCCATCACTGGATAAGTTCTTCAGCACTTTAAGATGGTTCTGAGTTTGAGTTCTTTCTGCAGCCAAGTTCTGCTGGAGCTGGTAGAGACAGAGAGAGACTACATTAGAGACCTGGGCCTTGTGGTCGAGGTGAGTCGACACTACCTGGAGCTCATTTGAATATTATTGGTTATTATTTCTAATACTACATCCTCCCTAGGGCTACATGAGTCGGACAAGGGAGCAGGGCGTTCCCGATGACATGAAGGGAAAAGATAAAGCCGTCTTTGGGAATATCCACCAGATCTACGACTGGCACAAAGAGTACAAGTCACTCACAAATGCAAATGGCTCAATCCAGCCTCATTCGTGACTGATCTCACCTCTACTTCTGTGCTTAGTTTCTTCCTTGGGGAGCTGGAGAAATGTTTGGAGGACTCTGATCAGTTGGGCACACTCTTTCTCAAACAGGTTTGCAGCCCACAGTCAGGTTTCTGTTTCTGCCTTATTTCTTCATCACTTTCAAAGATTTTTTTCATACAGGAACGGAGACTTAACATGTACGTAGTTTACTGTCAAAACAAGCCCAAGTCTGAGCACATCGTGTCAGAGTACATAGACACCTACTTTGAGGTAGGATCTTTTTTTTTTTTTTTTACAAAACTACCTCCCAGTACATCAGTGAACCTCTGCCTTCTTCCTTTTAGGACCTGAGACAGCAGCTGGGACATAAGTTACAAATCTCGGACCTTCTCATCAAGCCAGTCCAAAGGATCATGAAGTACCAGCTCCTGCTGAAGGTGAATCATCTGCGGTACAGCAGGGGGCGCCAGAGCTACAGTTGCACTCTCGTCCTCATTATAATTAACCCGTTGCTCATAATTGTTTTTCTTCTTCATGTTAGGACTTCCTGAAACACTCCAAAAAGGCTGGGCTGGAGTCTGTGGAGTTGGAGGTAAGACAATTCTTTTCTCAGGTTTTTAGGACGGACAGTAAGTCATTCTATTCCTCTGGTCATAACTCTTACAGAAAGCTGTGGAGGTCATGTGCATCGTGCCAAAAAGATGTAATGACATGATGAATGTGGGTCGGCTGCAGGGATTTGACGTAAGTTCATCAGTAAAATATAAATACATTCTCCAGAGGAGTCTAATTTCCTTTCTACAAATGATCTCCTTCTGCTTCGTCTCTCCAGGGGAAGATCGTGGCTCAGGGCCGCCTTCTGTTGCAGGACACGTTCATGGTGTCCGACCCAGATGGCGGGCATCCCGGCCGGATGAAGGAGAGGCGAGTCTTCCTCTTTGAGCAGCTGGTCATCTTCAGTGAGCCCCTTGAAAAGAAGAAAGGCTTCTCTTTGCCAGGATTCCTCTATAAGAACAGCATCAAGGTAACTAAACGCGCAGCTGCATCACTGCTATGTTGGTTTGAATGTATGGGGCTCCCCCTGGTGGACAAACTGAAGTACTGACCAAATCTGTTTAAGTTCAAATTGTATTGCAGCAGTTTAGATTTCAAAGTAATTGCAGGAAGTAGTTGTGTTTAAAGTTGTTTGATTGCCTGTCACTGTAGGTCAGCTGTTTGGGTCTGGAGGAGAATGTGGAAGGCGATCCCTGCAAGTTTGTTCTCACTTCTCGGGCAACCAGCGCCTCGTTGGAGTCCTTCGTGCTCCACTCTTCCCACCCGGGTGTGCGGGAGGTCTGGACTCTTCAGATCAGACAGATTCTGGAAAGCCAACGCAACTTCCTCAACGGTGAGCATGCGCACAAACCTGCACACGTGGTCTCGGAGGAGGGACGCTATCGCATCATGGGGCACCCTTCTCTTTATCACAGCTCTGACCTCTCCATTAGAGTATCAGAGGAATCACGTTGAGGGGAGCGGTGGGTCACATGTCCCCACCACTGCTGCTTCGGTTGGAGGCAGCGGCGGACCCGCTGTCGGAGTTGGGAATCCTCAAGGCAGCGCCGCTCCATCAGTTTCCCAGGGAGGCTCCCGTCGCCCCTCCAGGATTCCACAACCATCCCGCCTGCCCCAGCCCCTTCGCCACCACCCCGGGGCTGATGCCGAAGGCCCCAACAAGATGTCAGGTATGGAACTGCTCGTGGATCTGGCATTTTTATTTTGGTTTGAAAAAGTAATATGTGACTGAAAAATCAATTTGGTTCACTCACGGTCCAGGTTCGACCCCTTGTCCTGTCAGTTCTTCCGTACTCCCTCCAGGGGCCAAACGCCCCATGCAGTCCCAAGACGACCAAACCCACACGCCTCGTGCCATGATCGGGCCCCTGCCCTCCACCCCTAGTGCCAAATCACGGCAAGGAGCTGTCCCTGCTGTAGTCCCGCCCCTCGCCGCTCCTGTGCTAAGCAAGGACAGCCTGCCCCCTCCCCCGCCCAGCCCGAGTCAGAAGTCCGGCTCCGGTTTCTGGAGCTCGATACCGGGCTCTCCGGCCAGCCGACCTGGCTCGTTCACCTTCCCGGGGGACGCGGGAGAGGTTCCAGTCCGGCAGAACTCGAACCAGATCCAATCTGGCTCTGGGAACCAAACCCACAGACACTCCACGCACAGCAAGGAGGCCGACCGCATGAGCACATGCTCGTCGGCCAGCGAGCAGTCCATCCAGTCCACCCAGAGCAACGGGGTAAGGCGAGCCTTGTCCGACTAACACGGCGGCGGGGGGAAGCCTGGTCTGTCCTGTCTCTCCTGCTGCAGCCAGCTCTACTAATCTGTCCCCACTACACCTCTGACAAACCTTCACTGCTCTCAAGCATCATCTCCTCTAACTCCGCGCCGTTTCTGAAGACCCGCCCGCGCGCTCTCTCGGGTTCAGAACCTCTCCGGCAGACCTCGGCGATCTCCGTTCTGCTTCCTAAAGCCGTCTTCTCGATCTCTGAACTCTGACAAAGCTTGTACTAACATCCGATTTCCTCTTGGCTGTCCTTCACCTCTCGCCGCCTCCGTGGCGCGCGACTGAAACGGTCCCCTTCTCTCGCGACTAACCTGGCGTTTTTGTGGCTCTTCTACAAACGTGCCGAGCAGAGACTCCGCCATTCCGTCTAACCCCCCCCCCTCCTGGTTCAGTCTTTGCAGCTTTCAAAGACGACTCAAATGGATTTCTTCATCTTAAAATCACACCTTTCTTCATCCTGTTCAGATTTTCAGTTTGTCCCTGAAGAGACTGCTCATGTTTTAGGCTGTCATGCTTCTCACTCCAAACCTCCCTGAAGAGCGTTTCCAGTAGCTGCAGTCGTGTGCGACCCCACGCCGCTCAAGTCTCCCCCTCTGTGCTTCCTCCCCTGTGGTGCAGAGTGAAAGTAGCAGCAGCAGTAGCGTATCCACCATGTTGGTGACCCAGGACTACATGGCGGTGAAGGAGGATGAGATCAGCGTCATTCAGGGTGAAGTGGTCCAGATTTTAGCCAGCAACCAGCAGAACATGTTTCTAGTGTTCAGGGCCGCTACAGACCAGGGCCCCGCCGCCGAGGGCTGGATCCCAGGCTTCGTGCTGGGCCACACCTCAGCCAGCGTCCCCGACTGCCCCGAGGGTCCCACCAAGTAAGTTGCAAGTCCTTTATTTTTTTGACAAAACGTGTTCCTCACACATCGCTGATTGAAGGTGGATTTCCTCATTGCAGCAGGAAGTCGTCCTCCTGGCACACGTCCCTGCGCATCCGCCGAAAGTCTGAAAAGAAGGAAAAGGAGGCGAAGAAAGACACAAAATTAGAAAATGGTTACAGGAAGTCCAGAGATGGCCTGGCCAATAAAGTTTCTGTAAAGGTGAGTTAAAGAGTCAGTGTATTTGAGCATGTTATTCATTCACAGGAGGTTTTATGTGTTAAGAGTCAGTGTCTGTCTCTCTGTGTCGGCATGCGCCGCGGTGGCTTTGTGGAAGCAGAATGTGAGGGTGTGCTTCCAGGTTCTCAGTGGCTTTGTAGAAGCACTGAGAACCTGGAAGCCTTTAAACAGCAGTGGGGACACGAGGATCGATCTCTCTCTCTCTCTCTCTCTCTCTCTCTCTCTCTCTCTCTCTCTCTCTCTCTCTCTCTCTCTCTCTCTCTCTCTCTCTCTCTCTCTCTCTCTCTCTCTCTCTCTCTCTCTCTCTCTCTCTCTCTCTCTCTCTCTCTCTCTCTCTCTCTCTCTCTCTCTCTCTCTCTCTCTCTCTCTCTCTCTCTCTCTCTCTCTCTCTCTCTCTCTCTCTCTCTCTCTCTCTCTCTCTCTCTCTCTCTCTCTCTCTCTCTCTCTCTCTCTCTCTCTCTCTCTCTCTCTCTCTCTCTCTCTCTCTCTCTCTCTCTCTCTCTGTGTGTGTTCTAATCAGATGTTTTCCTCTTCTCAGCTTCTAAATCCAAACTACATCTACGACGGTAAGAGACCAACATTGACTTCACATATAAAGACATCCTTGTCTGAAGATCTCATTTTAAAGGCCTCTGTTTCCCTCCCCAGTTCCCCCAGAGTTCCTCGTGCCCCTGGCTGACGTTACCTGCGACAGCGGAGAGAGCGTCACCCTCAGGTGTAAGGTCTGCGGTCGCCCCCGGGCCAGCGTCACCTGGAAGGGACCCAACCAGAGCAACCTCGCCAACAACGGGCGCTTCAGCATCTCCTACAGGTACCCAAACATTACCTCACACCCGACGTCCGTTCATCACTCACATCTTTCAAACGTTCTCGTTCAGCGATACGGGTGAAGCGACGCTGCGCATCATCGGCGTGGCCTCCGAGGACGACGGCGTTTACACCTGCGTCGCCACAAACGAGCTGGGCAGCACGACGTCATCGGCGAGCCTCAGGGTGTTGGGTAAGAGGACGTCTCCAGCATCCTCCCCTCCGAAAGTGGACGTGAACTTGTCTCACGGCGTCTCGTTCTGCTTCAGCCGTGTCCACCGACGGCGTCCGAGTCAGCTGGAAAGACAACTTCGAGTATCACTACACAGAGGTGGTCGAACTGGGCAGGTACGCGTATCGCCGTGGCGACGGAGTCTGCCGTGTCCAGCTACAAATCCTGGAGACGTCTCGCGTCTCTCAACAGGGGCCGTTTTTCCGTGGTCAAGTGTTACGACCAGCGCGGCACCAAGCGTACGCTGGCGGTCAAACACGTGAACAAGAAGCTGATGAGGAGGGATCGGGTGACTCAGGAACTCAACCTGCACATGAGGCTCCAGCACCCCAACATCGTCTGCCTCATCGACACGTACGAGACCCCCAGCAGCTACGCCCTGGTGCTGGAGATGTAAGGACCCGTCAGACCCACCTCCGGCCTACAGGCATCACTTTTGACCGTTCCAATGCAACTTTTACATTTCAGGGCCGACCAGGGTCGTCTGCTGGACTACGTGGTCAGCTGGGGGAATCTGACTGAGGAGAAAGTCGCCTACTACCTCCGGGATGTTTTAGAAGCTTTACACTACCTGCATAACCGCAGGATCGCACATTTGGACGTAAAAGTAAGTCATGGACCTCCTCAGACCTGGCGTCCACATACATGGACCCATAAACATTATATTATTACACATTTAGATTGATTGTCCCTGTATGTGGACATCATTGTCCCCACAAACCACTTGTTTAAAATATTGTTAAAACATGATTCTCAGTCTTTCTACTTATCAGGTCCCAATAATCAGCAAAGACATGTTAAGAATGTATATCAGAAAAGAGCTCAGGTCTCAGGAGGTTAAAGTAGCCCATATACCCTCTTTAAGTTCTGTTTGTACAAAGACTGAAGATGGTGATCTGTGTCTCAGCCTGAAAACCTGCTGGTGGCCCAGCGTTCTGGAGGACAGATGGTCAAACTCTCAGACTTCGGGGACGCGGTCCAGCTCAACACTTCCGACTACACTCACGCTCTGCTGGGCAGCCCCGAGTTCGCCTCCCCCGAGTTGGTCCTGGGAGAGCCGGTGTCGCTCACCTCCGACATGTGGAGCCTGGGCGTGGTGACGTACGTGCTGCTGAGCGGCGCCTCCCCCTTCCTCGACGAGAGCGCGGAGGAGACCTGCCTGAACATCTGCCGGCTGGACTTCAGCTTCCCCAGGGATTACTTCCAGGGCGTGAGCCAAGCGGCCCGGGACTTCATCTGCCTGCTCCTGAGGACCAACCCCAGCCAGAGGCCGTCGGCTGGACTCTGCCTCCAGGAGCCGTGGCTGCAGGCCCGAGCGGCCGACGGCCGGGCCGGACCGGAGGGCTGCCTGGACACCTCCCGCCTCATCTCCTTCATCGATCGAAGGAAGCACCAGACCGACGCTCGCGCCATCGGCGGGATCCGGAGCATCATCCAGTGTCGTCTTCAGCCGCAAGCGTAGCGGATCGGGCCGCGGTCCGGTCCGGTCCAGCTCTGAGAAGAAAAGAATGAATGCTGATCTCATCCTCTTTCATAGAAGTTGGTTTCCTAAAGTCCTGTAGTCCTAAGACGGTCCTTTTGAGGCTCCGTGCCAATCGAAGCCCTCGAGAACAGAGTTCTCACCAGTTACGGATGCCTTCGTCTACTGCTGCTTGCCGAGTTCAAATCACTTTTTTTTATTTGAACAAAAACGAATAAAAGTAATTTATTTTTCTTTGAGTTTCTGGTCAGAGAAGCCACCTGAACGAGCCTCGACGCCCCTGCACAGACGCTGAACTTCCACAAGTTGCCGATGTCGCGTTTTTCTTTTACACTAAAGCTGTAAACAATTTCTTATAGAAACGTTCAATGGTTGAAAGTTTCTCTGCTAGTTTTACAGACATTTGTACATCACCGAGTTTCGTGGATTTTTTTTTTTTTTACAGCTGCGTTTATTTAACGTGTTTCCACGACCAGGTCGGGAGTAACGACGCTGCATTGTCCAATCTGAGCAGTAAAAAATAAAACACCAGACATCCATCGTTTGCTTTGCTGAGAACAAACCTTGTGCTGATGAGATGTTTTAAGCCTTACCTTGTACATAGACTTCCGCCTTCACAGCACGCTCCCGTCGGCGGGGCAGCGCTCGAGACTGGCAGCCAAGCGGACGAGTGTGGAGACAGAAGAGATATTACTGTAAATGCACTCAATGTACGTTATGTTTATCATGTGCAATGTTGCGGCTTTAACATTTTATGCAACTATTTATGAAGACATCTGTCGTATCTGTAATAAATTTAGAGAAAAGCATGTACCTGGTACTGCGAGCACTGCTGGTAGTTTGTGTTTGTCGGAGCAGGGCCAGCTAAGAGGTCACGGCCTACAATCAACAAAAATATAATAATTCAAACACTTTTTTTTGTACTGTATGCCTCTGTAGTATTGGTACACCAAAGTTGCTTTAGCTTTATAGTACTTTTAAAGGTATTTACTGTGTTTCACTTGAGTTAGGTGACCTACGACCTTGTGAATAGATTGTTTACACGCCGTGTTTGCAGGAGTTCAAACTCCTGCAGGATTAACGAGCTCAACCAGAGACTTTATGTACAGATACTTGTTGCCAAATTCCTCCTGTAAATTCCTCTTTTAAAACTCCCTTTACACAGAAATTACAGCTTTCTTGCTTTCCTTAATAATACTGTCGTTTGGGGTTCATTCATAAAAAACACCAAGAAGATTATTATTATTTTTGATCTATATGAAAGGTGTTCAAAACCTAATAAATGAGTTAACCTGGAATGGACGCTCGCCCCCCCCCCCCATTATTGTTTGTCTTGTTTGTGGTTCCACATATTCCATGTTTGCCATTTGTTTTTTATGGTTTTTAACTCTGCATGTATATTTCTTTGTACAGATCATTGTCCTTGTAAATATTCTCATTTTGCCACAACTTATTTGACAATTAAACATAACGTGAACAAGAGTGCCTTTTTTTTTAATGTCCAGTCAGTTTTTTTTCTGTCCAAGTCTGATTTTTACCTCTATATTTAAATAAATCAAAGATTAAAATGTATGTTTTTAAGTTTACATTAGGGTCAATTGATGGAATAATGACCATTTGGTCGCTACCGCTCTAAAGACCTCCAACTCTGCACACATGCAAGAAAACCAAAACTGTTCTGAAAGGGAAAAGGCCTCTGAAAGCACCCAAATGTGTGCAGCCTGACTACAACACAGCAAAGCAACTTTTGCAATCCTGGAGACAAATCTGTGACATTAAAGCAAACAACTAATAATTCCTACTCCCCTTGAAGGAGGCTAAAGGTCGGTTTGAATGCAATCAGGTCGCAAAATGATAGAAACTCTCAACTGATTTGGAGTTATGTGAAAACTAAAAGAAATCAACATTAAATATTTACCGTGCAGATCTTCATCTTGCGTCAGGGAAGTGGAAACTCTTGGCTCTGCGCAGGAAAGTGAAGAAATGTTGGTGGTTAAAATTCGCTATATAAATCGTGTTAATCACATTAAATCAGAATATTTTATATTTGTGGAGAGCCACGTTCATTAACAAGTCGTTTTATGACAGGTTTCTGCTTCTACGCGTTTTATTTCAATAAATATGTTTAAAGTTATCTCATGGAGCTGTTCCTATAATTACGACGACACAAAAATCTGAAGTCATATTAATATTGAACAGTATTATCACACAGGTTGTGTTTATGCAGGTATTACTTTTGTGTCTAGCGATTCAGACCTAACGTGCTGAATTGAAGGATTTTAGAAGTTAATTGGTCTCAGCGAGCTCACATTAAGAATCAAACAGCGCAAATTATGCAAGCAAAACCGTGCAAGTAACAGGGCGATAACGTTTTTAAACACCTCATTGGCAAAGTGCTTAAATTCTGTTTTATCAAAAAATAAAAAGATTAAATAAACACAGCTGAGATAAACACGCATTTTTTTTAAATTTAGTGTGTAATTAGGTTAGCTGGAGCTTTATGCTTGTAATTTCGGAAAAATCAAAAGCACTTACGTGTCTTTGGTCTATCAGTTTGTCCGAACGACCAGAAAACAAAAGTTTAAAGACCCCCAAAAAAAAGACATTTGGACAAAATGTTTGAGTCAAACCGGAAGCACGTGTTCTTAATAGGGGCGGGCTTATGCTAAATACCGGAAATGAATCAACCGGAAATGCGAGACGAAGAAAATTATAAAATAAAACAGGAAATTGGTGAAATGAACAAGAAAATAAAAGTCTTCGTTAAACTGGGTCCAGAAATATGGAGAAATGCTTTGGGAGGCGTTATTTTGCATTTTTGTAGTAACATTTGTTTGCTGTTATGAAATGAACATTTCAAGAAAAAGACAAATATATAAATAAATAACTTTCACAATTGTAATTGATCTCAGAATATTTAAACAGCACAAAGTCAGTTTTGGTTTATAGCAATGTTGCCTTTTATTCTAATTTCCAATAAACAGAGAATATATCAGTCCCTTATTTGTACAAAAATACCTGAACAGGAGCAGTACAGACAGAATGAAGAAAAGCACAGTGGGGGTTATCTGAAAAAAAAAAAAATGTTATTTGCTCTTTTAAAAAAAAAAAAAAAACGGAAAAAAAAGATAATATTTCCCTGAAAGGTTTATTTGACTTCAGCTTATGTCTTCATCTCAACAAGAAAAAACACAACCAGACAGTTTTGCTTTGCACCAACACTTGGAGTCACTAATGTCTACAGGACTTGTGTGCAATATCCACCTGATATTTAGATTTAGTTCCAGTAGGATTACATTTCACGGCTACAGCTAACTGTAAATGTGAGCGGATGGACGGTGACTAAATTAAAAAAAAAAAAAAAAGGGAGGGGGGTGAAAAGAGGCACCTGCTGCAAGAATAGGCTGTGAGAGGATTAAAAACCTTGCTATGCACCTTATAATTATTGTGAGCTATTGCGTACAAACGTGCTAATCTGAGGAAAAGTGTGCAAACACATCATTAAAATGAAGCAAATGATGAGAAGAAATGAGATTTTGGCATCAGCTTATACACACAACTGATGTTCAGACAAAAAGTATGTCCAGTTTGAGCTCTTCAAATAAAAAATAAGCTAATTTAATACTGTATATATTGCAGTGTATTTTATATTCTGTGTATTTATATATATGTAAAAAGATCTTTTTTTGTGGCAAATCGAGGAAAATACACAATAATGTCAATATACACAAAATCAAATTATGGAGAAGAACAAAGGACATCATAAAGCATTCTTCATTTCACACGGAGTTATGAGCAAAAAACACAACCCCACCACAAATAGTGATCTGTGACCCAGGTACAGTGTTACATCTATGCCCTCGCTGTAGCTTCACATACTTAAACAAACCATGACGTGCCCTGCTGCGCTCGTATATCCCAATACATCCTGCAAATAGCACAGTGATTAAAAACAAACAGAAGAAAAAAAAAACAACAGAGGGAGGCGGAAAGGATGGTGGCGGTGGTGCAGGAGAGACCCCTCAGCTGGGAACGGTGGGTGGGGGGGGGGGGCTGGGGGGGGGGTACTGGGATACCTCCAGTTCTATTCAGAGCCTTCCTCCTCGAAATAAAGTGATGATAAGCGAGTAGCAGAGTGAGCAATCCTGAATAGTCAATATAACAGTCTGGCCACACACATACACAAACACCACAGGGTCATAGCTTACAGGCTGGACACAGGTGGGGGGGCAGATTTCAAGCATTATCCAATCATTAGGAGAGAGAAAGTCTACCCTGGCTGACTGTCAGGAAGGCCCTGATTGGTGGAGAGCAGAGCTGGTGAGGCGCTGCGGTCACGGGATTGGTGGAATGGCGGCAGTGGCTCCTGAGTCAGTGACAATCCAGAGTTCTTAATTAAGGCCGGCTGATGTCCTTGTGCTAACGCCGTTGGTGCGGCTGGAGAAGGGATAAACGCCGATCAGGCGAGGGCCTGAAAAACGGATTCGCTGCCGGTAAACGTGGTCACCTATTCTACGCCGACGACCTATGACCCTGCAGGGATTTTGATTTATTTGTTAACCAACGACGCGGCCGCCAGGGGGCGCCAATGTCGCTGGCGTTTCTATCCAATAATTTATGGCTTCGTTGTAAGATTAGTGGCATACTTTTAGGAGTTGTACTGATTAAGCCTATTTGACAAATGCCTGTTTCATCCACAAGAAAACACAAAGGCTGGGAATGACCCTCCATAGCTTCTAATGAACTTTCTGTTGATTAACGATCATGGTAAAGCTGCAAGGCATTCTGGTTGCTGGTGGAGCCTTCTCTCATTCTTTCCCCCCCAGTGAAAACATGCCTTTGCTAATTGGTATTGAGGGTCTATATCGCGTCCCTCGTACATCTGGAAATACCCGGGCAAGGTGTCGCACCACAGAACCAGCAGCACAAAAGATCAGTCTCCCAAAGAGAAAGCATGACCGGAAACGAAGAGCCGCATCACCAGTTTGACGTTTACACCTCCCGCACACTCGTTCTTGCCCGAGCTCAAATGGGACCATCGACACTGCCTCCGATTCTCAGACGCAGCTCCAACTGCCCCACCAGCACCAGATGGCAGCACTGGTGTCTGGGAATTTTCGTACAAGGGAAGGAAGTAATGACGTCTTGTACGTCGTTATTTAATGTCAGTGAGGGAAACACGAGGCCAATGGAACATGTTCATCAGCGAGCGTTAGAATCACTGGCTTAGCGCTGGTATCGATCTTCCCATTTAACTCTCGGCAACGAATGAATATTTTATTACAAAATGTGTCACGTGACGTTTGACCTTTAACACTGTCGATTCCGTCCTGTCGAAATCCCGATGACGTCTCTGTATGTGCATTTTATTTTAGCATGTAGATTTCAGACACAAGGCTCAAATTTTCATTTTCACTTAAGGCAAGTGAATCTCACCCGACTGTGCTGACTCACAGTCAACCGAGTTCACATTTCAAGTCGTTTAATTCCATGTTAACACAAGCGAAGCAAAAAAAAAAAAAAAAAAAAAAGGGAGTGCTTTTGTTGATTTGTCTATTCTGGAGTGAGCGAACAGTGGTCAAAACTTCGAAATGGGACGCCTCCAAACCATCGTCGAAATGAAAGACAGTTTAAAAAAAAAAAAAAATGTGCAAGCAGTGAGCCCAGAACAGACTTAAAGACATTCAAAGACAAATTCACCGATACGATTTAACCCTTCTGATAAAAAAAAAGAAAAAAAGAAAAGACTGAAATGGTACAAACGGTGGTGGGCACACTTTTCAGGCGTCTGTTTCAACAGTCTTCCTCGTGGTTTTCGAGAGCACATTCATATATTTCCCCCCCGACCCAAGAACGATTGTATCAGTTCGAGCCGCAGAGGTTCGCGATGTTCCCGAACCTGTCTGAAAGGCACTGCGTAATCAGCCACGGACCTCTCTGCTCCCACGCCACTGTAATCCAATCAAAACCGGTGGAAATTCACATGCATGTTTTTCAAGGGGGGGGCAGGGAGGAGGCGAAATGGAGAGCAGGCCTCTTCATTTAGCTCGAGAGAACAGCTGTCCTCTGTCCGCCCGGGAGTGCAAAACTAGTTCTGCATTGAATCAACAGTAATAAAACAGCATTAAAATGACATCAAGTAATCAACTCTACAAGAGAGGCTTGTTGCAGCCTTCCTGATAAACATTCCTCTGTCCTTTCAGCAAAAACCTCGCCAACGCGCCGCTTATCTCGCCTTCCGCTACTTCTCTTTCCCCTCTCCCAAACGTTTCTCTGAGCTTTAGTGGAGGGGGGGATCGGGGGTTGCACCAGTGGGATTATGGGACGGGACGAGGCGGGGGGGGCCGCGTCGCATCCAGATGTCTGGGGGTCCGGTGGT
Organism: Lagocephalus sceleratus; assembly: GCA_911728415.1. Taxonomy (NCBI): domain Eukaryota; kingdom Metazoa; phylum Chordata; class Actinopteri; order Tetraodontiformes; family Tetraodontidae; genus Lagocephalus; species Lagocephalus sceleratus. The sequence goes on along the minus strand of CAJVRN010000087.1, from coordinate 5,805,528 downwards.
GGTGGTGGTGGTGGTGGTGGTTTTGGGAGGAGGGGGTTCAGCTTATCCAGACTGGACTGCACAGGTTGAGAAAGCTCCTGGATCGAGTTTTGAAAGGACCCAGAGAGGTTTCCGTCCATCCCTGATGATCGATGAGGAAGTCAGAGGGTGGCGCTTCCACGCTCGCCTCGGCGGAGGCCGACGTGGGGGAAGGCACCACAGCTTATCAGGCCTGGAGGATGAGGAAAGACGATGGGGTGGGGGGTGTGGGGTTGGGGGGGGGGGCTCAAGGGTGAGGGAGGATCCATCTAGGACAGCCCTTAGATGCCGAGGAGCCCACGGACTACCAGTCCCGAACCTTCAACAGGGGAGGCCTCGCAACAGAACCTCTGGATCTCCTCAACCTCACTGGGTAGGGGTAGGGGGAGGGGGGGGTGGGGGTGGGGGGAGGGGGGGGGCATCTCAGGGTGAGAAGTGTGCAAAAAAAAAAGAGAGGGGGTGGGGTTGGTGCTGGGGTGTCACAAGGCCACGGCGGTGCAGGGGTGTTTGAGCTTGCAGGGCAGCACTCCTCGGTTGAGCTGGTAGAACTCCACCAGGTGGATCAGGTCGGTGAACTTGGTGGCGCCGTCGTCGAGGCTGAAGAACACTTGGCCGTCCTCCTCGCACTTTCAAACAAAACCCAGACAGGAGGAGAGGAAGAGCGAGTCAACAATCACTCATTCAAAACCCATTAATGAGGAACTCACGGACCTCAATTCAGGAAAAATAATCAATTCAAATGTCTCGAGGCATTGATTTATCCGTGAGGAGGATGACGCAGTTCTCCGAGCAGACCCGACGCGAACTACAGCTATTAGCATGCGCCGCTAACCAGAAACGAAGCCTAGTAATCTGTAGATTGTGGATTATTAGATTAGGAGATGACAAACGCGGCTCTGTTTTCCAGCTACTGTTGCTAAAGCAGAAAGTGTGCAGGTAACAGCAACGAAGTTGCACATGTTGCAGAGTTTTGATGACATCTGGGCTGTTTAGACACCGGAAGGTCGGAGCGGTGCAAATGGAGCAGAACGGGCAAACAAGACCCCCCCCCCCACCGCCCTCCCAACCCCCCCAGCACATCTGCAGACTCTATTAAAAGCAATGTTTCTCTTGTTTATTAGCGCCTGTACGTCTCTGCGCACGCTCTCCGGGTAATTGCCGACCACGTTCCAGGTTTTCCCGAAGTTAGGCGCTCCGGCCGCGCGGCGAGTCATCCTCTGCACGACTTGGAACCCGGAGCAACGGGCGAGCGAGTGTCTGTTCTAATTTGGGTGAGCGGGCCCTCTCGGCCATTTAACGTCCTCAGCAATAACGAAATAAATCGAAACAGATGGCTGCCTGGGAGAAAGGAAAACATATTTCAAAACCTTGAAAAAAAAAAAGAAAAAAAGAGCGCACATGCCTTGGAAAAAGGTCAGCGGTGACGTTAAGCGAGTGCAACGGGCCAGATGGATGGCGGAGGTTTTACTGCGAGATTAGACTCAGAGCTCGGAGAAGAGATGCGAGCGGTGCCGCCGCGCGAGACGCAACAGGTCGTCTCCCGTCCAGGGCGTCTTAAGCCGCGTCCGCGTTCGCCCGCGTGAATTTGAAACCTCATAGGTTAGTTGAGCGGGACTGACCGGGAGGATCTGGAAGTGCTTGATCTTCTGATGGTGGCACAGGGTGAGCACAAACGCCTTGGGATTACTCTGACTGTCCCGCAACAGGAATAACCTGGTGGTGGGGGGGAGAGGCTTTTTAACACCTCTGCGGAGGAAAAAAATGCAACTTTACTCCGCTGCGGCTGTTCTCACCCGTCTACTTGGCCTTGCTGGATGATCATTTTATGGGCTTCCTCTCTCATGATGCGACCGTGGAACCACACCTGTGTCCTGTGGATTACTGGGAGACACAAAGGCCGAAGTGACCGCGTTGAAAGTGAACGTAAAGCCACGTGGGGGGGGGCGGGCTTGCGGGTCTGTCTCTGGTACCTGTGCTCAGGGAGGATGGGTGCATCGGGCTGGGGCTGCCCAGGACATTCATCCGCTGGCTCCGCTTCTGCGCGGGGAAAGAAAAAAAAAAGGCTTTCAGACTCAAACGACCGGAGGAGCGTGGGGGGGGGACATGTGTCTCCTCCGTCCACCTCACCCTCCAGGTCTGTCCTTCCTCCAGGGCGGCGCTCTGGGCCTCCACGGGGTTGTCGATGACGCGGCCGGTCCGCCCAGAGAAATCCATGGCGACCAGGGAGTTCTCGGACACGCTCCGCTGTGGTGGGGGAGAGAGGGGGGTGGACAGAGGTCAGAGGTCAAATAAGCCAGACACAGTCACTGGGGCATGACCAATCCTGTCTGCACACAGAACCAGTGCAGTCTGAAAATTCCTCACGGGGCTTCCAGTCCAAATGAAAGAGAACATCTAAACTGTTTCTTTATCAAAGACAGCCTGAAAATGGACACGTTAGAATAAATGCTGGCATTTCTGTCGTTCAAAACGGTCCAATTAGTCGTATTTTCTTCTGCAAACTGTGAATTGAATATGGATTGCATCTAAAAATAAATGAATGAAAGCCAGACAGAAGGCTCCTCCATGGCCCTTACTGAGTTAAGCTCTACCTCTGCTAACTTAAAGACACTTCTGTGGCACATGGAGGCCACATCAGCATTTTAATGGAACGAATCTGGATTGGTATGGGCTCTGTGTGTGTTTGTGTGTGTGTGTGTGTGCGTGTGTGTGTGTGTGTGTGTGTGTGTGTGTGTGTGTGTGTGTGTGTGTGTGTGAGGCGGGGGTGTATCAGTGGATCCTCACCACGGGCGCAGAGAATGGAGAGAGGCTGGACTTCCTTTGCTGCGGAACATTGTAGCTCTGGTACAACACGATCCCGTACTGTGGGGCAAAGACAGAGAGAAAGGGTGAGAGAGGGAGAGAGAAAGAGAGAGGGTGAGAGACGGTGGGGGGGGGGCGTTTTCATAGGGCTGGCTAACTCGATGGATCGTCACAGGTAAAGGACCTACTTTGAGCAGCCTGAAGGCCGTCATCCAGCACGTCCTGCTTTGCTCGTCCTCGGCGCAGAGCATCTTCAGCTCCTTGCAGTCGCTCCTCCCTTTGCTGGGCTGTCCAACAACAAACGACACGTTTCGCCGTCAATCCCCTGACCAACCATTGGCCGCCCGAGAGCGAGACGGGAATGAGAGAGCCAGTTGTACTAGCAGCCTTTCTTCTTCTCCCTCTGCCAGTAACAAGGATGTCAAGACAACCGCTTTCTTCAATGCAACCCCTACAGATTAATTAATTCATGTCGCCATAGCAACAATCCAGCACCCCGGGCCGCTGAGTAAAATCCTTTACCAAATCCTGCACCGTCACCCCCGTAGACAGCATCTGACACACTGGCTGCGCGTGCGTGCGTGTGTGTCTGTGTGTGTGTGTGTGTGTGTGTGTGTGTGTGTGTGTGTGTGTGTGTGTGTGTGTGTGTACGTGCGTGCGTGAGGGGGTCGTTAAACAGGCCAGGTTTCTCTACCATCTGGGCTTAACTCATTGGGTTTATCCCAGATCAGCAGGTGACCCACCACAGATTACCGCTGGTGAGAGACGCACACGGCCCAGAGTGTGTGCTTGACCCCCTGCTGGGTTGTTTTAACCCCTGTGTCCTCTGTGACACACACACACACACACAGACACACACAGGTGGGTGACATGGTGTATCTCTGCTCTCTCGGCGTCTCCTCGCATTACCTTGATGCAGAACTGGAAGTCTGTGGGAGCGTTGTGAAGTTTCCTTCCTGTGATGACGGTGAAGATGTTGCTGTCTTCCAGGTCTGACAGCAGCTGAAGGTGTCGGGGCTCCTGTTCCACGGAGGACGGGGAGGACAAGAGGAAGTTCAATTTGGTATATTTCTCAGAAAAAAAAAAAGGCATAAATAAGAAGAAATAAAGCCAGAGACGTAAGCTTAGCAACGCAGTATTTTGCACACAACAGCATTTCGCGCTCCCGGGAGCAGTAAATTAGCACCTTGGACGTTCCTTTTGTAGAGTAGTAGAGCCCAGAGCGGCGCAGGAACATGTAGAGTTTCTTCCAGGACTTGCGTCCAGGCTCTTTCAAGTGCAAATATCCCTGGATTTCTGGACAGCTGCTGGAGTTTAAAAAGTTCTGGAAATAAAAACACAAGAATGGCATTTATCAAGAGAACCAAAGGCGCTCCCAAGTCAGCTTAATGAGGGGGTAATAATGGCAGAAATGTCATAAATGATGATATTCAATGTTTTACAGCCCGGTTTTTCCTATTATTTGTTCACTTCAGCTAAATCAAATATAAAAATACCGCTATTTTCTCCTGAAAGAGAGCGGCTTTTGCTAACTTTGCGACCTCAAATATCGTCGCCTCACCTGTAGGAGCTGCGACTGCGGGATGGAGCCGTTGGACTCCTGACACCAAGCCACCATCTGCTCTGGAAAAAAGTTCTGGAAGGAGAGACACAGTAACAATATTAGAGAGAGAGAAAGAAAGAGAGAGAGAAAAGAGAGAGAAAGAGAGAGAGAGAGAGAGAAACCACTTAGTGTGTATTCAAGCTCGGGCCGGATAGTGTTTCCCTCTCTTTCTGTGTCTCTGATGACCGCAGAGCTCTGAGACAAGTGGTGGGGGTGGAGGAGGTAAAGGGAGGTAGAAAGATAGAGAAAAAGAGTGTGAGTGTGTGTGTGTGTGTGTGAGTGTGTGTGTGTGTGTGTGTGGGGGGACTGGATGCAGTATGATCTCACCCGCTGATGTAATCCCCTTTAGCCAGCAGCGCTACTCTCAGTGTGATTGACAGGCCGCGGCCAGCACTCTGCTGTTTTACTGTGCTCATTACCACAGCGCTGAGGTCACCCGCTACTCTGACACACACCTAAATCATCGCGCCGATAATATCGCCGCGCACTCGAGCTGCACGTAGCGCCCCCCCCCCGCTGAGACCTCATCAGCTAAAGACGGCAGGTGAGGTGGCGATATTGACCCGGCCGTCTGAGGCCGAGCAGAGGTGCAGCGCCGCCTTTGATATCCCAGACACACCTCTTAAAACCTCACCGGCAACTCAATCGATGACAAAACTGGGCCAAAGTAACTCTAAGAGTTACCCCCCACTGCTCTCGGTTTCCTCGCTCCCCCCTCTGGAAAAGCCGCTACAGCGTTTCAGGGAATTCACCGATCAGCAGACACGGATGACCCACATAGAGGTGCGACATTTTTCCCGCCTTTCTCACCGGCGTACAGCTCCGAGAGCACCTCTGGGACGAGCTTTTCTGCTCCACTTCCTGGCAAACAGATGTAGCGCATGTCTGCGATCACTGTCGAGGGGGCTTAAACGTCTCATCAGGTGACCGTCGTCGCCCCCCCCCCAGATGAATAATCTGCTGCAAGCGCGGGCTAACAGACACGTTATAATCCAGAGTCAGGAGCTCCCATCCAAAAATACCAAGGCCCTGACAGCTGTTGAACCCCATCAGTGTGTGTGTGCGCGTGTGTGTGTGTGTGTGTGTGTGTGTGTGTGTGTGTGTGTGTGTGTGGTGGGGCTGCGTGCTGAAGTGAGGCCATTACAGAAACGACTTTTCAGACATGCAAGACTCACCAGGGGGTTCCTGAAGAATTCATATTTGGCATAGTTCTTCCTGAAGAGGAATTTACTGTCACTGCTCATGGAGGCTTGAATCTGAGCCACCAGCTCGTGGTCTTCCAGACATCGCTCTGTAAGGACACACACAAACACACACATACACAGTGATGCACAACAGGCCCAGAGAAACGTTTACACCAAATTTCTATTGGATTTAACAAATATTTCTGGTCATGATTTGAGTGAAGGAGGTTTTTGTATCAGAATCGCCACCCTCTGTTAATCATCACTAATTTGCAGCCAGGGTCCTGAAGGTTGCAGGAAAATGAAGAGCTCATCAACCCTTTTTTTTTTCCCCCCTTTCTTTCTTATTTGCTGCAACATCGACCAGATTGTTGCATGCAGTGACACAGCAACCCTGTTACTAAGAGACGGGCACGGGAGTAAGAGGTTAAATAGAGAGAAGCTGTGAAAAGGAGAAGCTGGGAGGGAGGAGGTGAAGAGGAGAAGTGGCATGAGATCGAGGGGGTGGGGGGGATGCAGGAAGATGATGTCATGTGTTTAGGCTGATTGCTAAGAGCGGCAAAGCCGTAAGTAAGATACAAAACCACGGGCACACAACCACACATTAGGAGCTCGTGCAGGCCTAACCTGCTCACTGGGCACCGCGGAGGCCCAGTGGCCCAATTACATCGTGCGTGTGTGTGTGTGTGTGTGTGTGTGTGTGTGTGTGCGTGCGTGTGCGCGCCTGTTCTCCTCTTTCTTCAAGTGCAAAGCATATGATCTCAGAGTGCAGCCGATTAGAAATTGATAGTGACAGGATGTTCCAGTTCTGCATGAACAGACACACACACACGCACGCACGCACAAATACGCACGCGTACGCACACACATGCGCACACATGCACACTGCACACACACTCAAAACGATCATTACCGAGTTTTAAAACACAGTCATTGGAGCAACGTTTTCAGTATAAATAGACTCCAGTAAAACATTTTCTGACTGCAGTTTTGTGTGTGTGTGTGTGCGCACTGGCTGTAAGCGGGGAATTTCCTGTGCAGGCTAAAATAAAGATTGATTGGCTGGCCGGGCTAGGGGCTCGTCTGAAGGAGAACTACGATTGGTTCCTGCCAACTCTGGTATGATGCTCCAGTCCAGACACCCCCCCCTCCCCCTCCCCCTCCTCCTCCTCCTCCACCAGCACCTCCAAAATCTCTCCCTCTTTCTCTCTTCCTTCTTCTTTCTCTCTCTCTCCCTCCCTCTCCTCACCTCACATTCCATCTCTTCAGCGCACTTTTTTTTTTTTTTTCCACACAAACACAGATCGAGCAGCAAAGCACAAAGATCCTTTGACTCTAAAAATACGAGCCGGGAGGAGGAAAAGCCTCGGCGAGGACAAAGGCAGAGCCAGAGGAAAGTGATAAGGAATAAATAAAGCGGCTGCGGAGATGAAGAACTGTCTCTTTTCACCCCTTTTCTTACCCCCCCATCCCGGAGAGAATTACAGGGGAGGGAGGCAGGCGTGCGAGCCGAACATGGAAAATGCTTAATCCCACGACCGCCGCGCCTCCCTCTCTCTAAGGGCTGTATGGAAGGCATACGAGCCCTTGTGCCACGAACGAGTGAACACGCGACACACAAAAGGAGAAACGCGCGCACACACACACACACACACACCCGCAGCCAAATCCGACTTTAGCACACTCAAACATCGTCACAGTTCGGTGCCGCTAGAATCGGGTTTCCTACGCGGAGCCGCGGGCCTGGCGTGCATTCCCAGATTCCCTACCGAGGCCGAGGATGGGGTGGTGCTCCACCAGCGTCCAGGCGTTGTCGTCCAGACAGTGGTTCTTGTAGACCAGGAGCTGGCAGACGTCTCTGGCCGTCATGTCGGCGGGAATCTCCACCACTTTCCCTGCCCCATCCTCGCTCCACACCTTCACTATCTGGAAACACACAAGGACAGTGGTTGGAAACTGGAGGCAGGGGGGGAGCTGATTGGCCGCCTGGGAGGGGGGGTGGTGGGGTGGGGTGGTGGTGGGGGGGGGGCCCAGCTCACGTTTACCTCCATAACCAGGTGCTTGGTCCGGTCACTCCAACATGTGAAGCGCTCACACGGAGGATGAGGAGCATCACGGGGTCGCCCGGCCCCTCTCCCTCCGAGCTCGACCCTTCCGTCCAACACCTCAAACACACTTATTCGCACGCATATCAATAAGCGCGCACGTGAGCCAACGAATCTGAAACAATCTCAGAACATAGTTACGGGTCTGCCCTGAAAAGCGCCGCCGCCGCCACGCCGCAGCCACCGGGTATGCTTCTGTATCCGCCGCCGATGCGCCATTTTGGATGATTTCAAAATGGAAGTGGCAACATTTTAACTGGGTACAATTTGCCTCCCCCCCACACACCCCCCTCTCTCTCTCTCTGCAGCGTGTTTCTGCACAGATAACCACAGACCAGCTGCTTCACGCCACTGTATCACAGATTTACAGGGAGCGAGGACGCGGGAACGAGAGCGGGCGGAGGTCGCAAAAGTGTCCGTGGGGGCACGACTTTTCTACCGCCAACGCGGGGGGGGAAAGAAGCCGCGCACGTGCGCGTCCTCCCGCGGCCGCCGAGCGACGGGGGAAAATGATGCGGAACGCGGCGCGAGGGTGGAGAGAACGGGCGGCGAAACTCGGCGGAACGCGGGGGGGAATGACAGCAGAGACAACTCCCGATGCGAGTGGAACCCGGTCCCGGTCTCTGCCCGCACCCCCCCCTCCATTTAAGCAAGAAGTAACTTTATGACGCAGGAGGAAAGTTTTGGAAACACGGAGGCGGGGAAGTGTGGGGGGAAGGGGGGGGGTAAAAAAAAAACGTGCAGACGCGCACAAGGGTTAACGGAAGAAAGCAGGAGAAAACGGACACGCGTCTCTTACCTCCACTGCCTGAAGGAGGCAACAGTCTGGAGAGCAGGATGGCATTTTCACACTGAGACGCTCTCCAGTGACACGGAGAGAAGAGCGGAGAGGAGGAGGAGGGAGTCAGGGAGAAGGGGAGAGGGGAGAGAGAGAGAGAGAGAGAGGAGGAGGGAGTCAGGGAGAAGGGGAGAGAGAGAGAGAGAGAGAGAGGAGGAGGGACAGAACGGCAAGGAGAATGCGGGAGAGGTAAGAGGTAAAAGGCGGGGGTGACAGAGGAAGGACGAGAGTGGAAGAGAGAGAAAGAGAGAGAGAGAGAGAGAGAGAGCGAGAGAGAGAGAGAGAGAGAGAGAGAGAGAGAGGACTCCTTCTTGTGCAGCGAGCGGCAGTCGCTACGTCTCTCCTCCTTCCTCCTCCTCCCCCACCCCTCACGCTGGATTAACCCGCTGTGGGATTTTTTTCTTAAATGGTGAGCTGCTACCTGTCACGTACTCTTCCGCACTCTTATCTCCAGGATTCAGAGTCCCCGAGCGTTCACCTCTCAGAAAACCATTCCCATCATCTCGTTTTACCGATGGCGCCGCACAAAAGTAAGTCCCTAAAACACGCCCACAACTCCTCCTACACACACACACACACACACACACACACACACACACACACAAGAACACGCACACACAGGCTGGGGAGTATCCAATTTTGATACCTCTAATCCTTCCCTCAGATTATGCTGCAGTATTCGGTGTTACCGTCTGCCGACTCGGAAATATCGTTCCTTGTGTTGTGTCATCTCCACATGTCATTACTCATTCTCAATTCAATGCACAGGAAGATGTCAGGCACAAACGTTGTATTTTTCCACGCAATAACTTAAGTACAAGGGCGAGAGGGCGCCATTCAGGATGCCGAAGAGCTAATTCACTAGACTAGCGCGAGGTGACGGCATCGTTGAGAGGTAGCTTTGCCTAGTGCATCATCCAGGCGCGCTTGGTGGCGCCCCAAGTGGCCACTTCCTGCAGCTGCACCGCCAACATGCCTTGTGCATCCTTTCGCGTTTTCTACAAACCGCCGCGCAGCTTTAATTTCTCCCCTCCCTCCCTCCCTCCCTCCACCTCCTCCTCCTCGTCCTCGGCTGGATGTGAAATACTAAACGAGCGCGTCAGGACCAGAGCAACATGTGTGCAGCTCGCTGACAACGGCGCAGCGGCGGCTCGATTCATTCTGACGCTCCGGCGATCACGTGTCGGAGGGGTTTCAGAGGGGTCAAGGGAGGGGTAAGAGGAGAGGGGAGGGGAGGGAGGTGGTTGCTCAGCAAATCTGCAGAGTTTTTGGGGAGAGGAAGATAAAGAGAGGAGGGTGGGAGAAGAATAGAGAAAGAAAAGAGGGAGCTCTATGGAGGAATGTCAGTAATGCAAAACTGAGTCATAATCAGGCTCATGTGTAGAGGCCGACCCAGCTGGCCCCTAATACAGTGCATGAGAACAGCACTCACTCACACACACACACACACACACACACGCACGCACGTATGAGCACAAGCACACACACACACACACACACACACACACACACACACACACACACACACAGCCAACTCAAAAGAAGACGACAAATGTAAACAGTAACGCGCAGGTCTGGAGGTTTTGGAATCTCCTGCTCAGCTCTTTTCAGTCTCACGCAGCAGTTCTGCAGCCGTCTGAGGAAGCTCTACCTGTACAATAACGAGCTTCCGCACGTGTGTGTGTGTGTGTGTGTGTGTGTGAGATCGGGACATTCGAAGTAAAGACGGTTATTTGCTGTCTACTCGCATCGATGTTTTAACCTACGAGGTTTCGCTCACCTTGGTTTATTCCTCCCTCGCTATAGGCCCCTCCCCCACTTCCTTCTTTCACTCCAGGAGTGTAGGGTGAGGGGTAGAAAAAGGGTCGTTGGTCTCATGTGCCACTTCTAGACACGCACTCACACACATAAACACACACAGACACACACACACAATGCGCACACCCACAAAGAGTGCTGCTAGATCAAAAGGTCGGGGACAGACAACCTGCATGCCTATAAACAAAGACACAAATGCAAATACACACAAAAATGTATACGCACGCACTAACACACCCGTGCGGGTGCACGCGCACTCACACACACGGGAACAGTATGTAAAGAGTCAGAGGTCGGATTCAATAATCTGTGCCAGGGTCAAGCCCACTTGACCAAGAGCTTTATGGGCCCCTAAACCTATCAGCCTATACACAAACACACACAAACACGCACACACACTAATGTAAGCACACACACAAGCACACACACAGACACACACACACAGTGAAGTGGTCTGGTTGTTGTGAGCCAGAGCAGTAACATGACCCACGGATTGTAAAACGCAATCTTGATTCAGTCAGACAGGAGGGGGGCTGGGGCAGCGATGGCCGCTATCTGTTTAAAGTCACATAAATTACACTGGAGGTCAGCAGATAGCCGAGGTTTACAGGATGATAAAATAATAATAGCTCCGTGCACAAGGCAGGGGCCTCAAAAAAAAAAAAAAAAAGATAAACCGAACCTCCTCTGAGTTCGAATAAACGCATCATATCAAATATCCACATTTAATATCCTGTCTCCAGGGTACGTTTTCAGACACTGAAACGACACGAGGTGCTACTTGTGGCCCAAAAGATGTTTTAAAATACTAAAAACCCACATTTACACCCATAAAACCAAGCTGGCGGACCGCTTTGTGCAGAAATTTGCCACATTAACGAGCTGCGAGGGAGCCTTTATTCCCCCTCCACGCGCTCCGCCATTGGCTCACGCAACGCTTTAGCGCGACATTTCACAATATGACCTCCGAGAGGACTCCCAAGGTTTCGTTTTTTCGCCCGTTCAGGACATCACAGTGACGCGCGAGCGCAGTCGGGCCCCGTAAAAGCATGTCCCCTGGTCGCGTCTTCAAATCCAAAGCGAAGTCCCTCTTCCGCCGCGGAGCAGCGCGCCCGTCACTAATGTCAACATTTGCATACTGGCTTGGTGGCGCCTCCCCAGCCCCGCTCGGTTACGGCATCGGCCCCCTTTCATGTCTGCGAGCGCTCGGGTTTCAGCCCAGACAGAGCTGATTATCTCCGCAGACAGGCCAAACTTAATTTCACCTCGCTGGAGCGCCACCACAAAGCCTCACTGAGTGGCTCACCTCCCCGGAGCCCTAACGAGCCAACACCCACTCTCACACACACACACGCGCGCACGCACACGCACACACACACACACACGGACGCAGAAACAAAAGGCCCCTTTGACAAACATCCGCCGGAGGAAGCCCGTCACGTGCCGCTGTCATCCGAACCGCCCGCTGAGCGATGCCATGTGGCCGCCGCCGAAATCATCAAACGAGGACACGCGTCAAAGCCTGACCTTGCAAATATCAGAATGGGGGGGGGGACAAAGGCGGAGGGCCGTCTCCGTCGTCTCAGCCCGCGGCCCACGCCCGCAGACGCTCCTCGCGTATGGAACCGCTGTTGTTCCATAATCGGACTTTATCTTGTCGTATCTGCCGTCAGGAGAAAAACAGCTGCGGCCTGGTCTGCAGTGGAGCATCATGGGTAAAAATCACAAGCTTTGATTATCAATTTCAAGCTGATCACTTGTTTGTAAAAGATCTTGCCTGTTTTTCTCTTTTTAACAAGAAAAAATACTCCAACTGTGTGTGTGTGTGTGTGTGTGTGTGTGTGTGTGTGTGTGTGTGTGTGTGTGCTGAAGATGCACCCTGAGAAAGTTCCGTCATCACATTGCCACCACATGTGATTCATTTACTGGCTGGCACCGAGTCAAACGTCCTGCATATTCTCACAAAACACACACACACACACACACACACACAGAACACTGTGTGGACGGGACTTAAATCGATTTCCTGGAAACTTCAGCCAACCATAAACACTTTTTGTTCATCTGTCACACTCACAAACCTGCACTCCAGATCATGTAAACATCCTTTAGGTACAGACTGAAAATATTTGATATTAAATTTGCTTCACGGCATTTTTTTTTTTTTTCACACCATGTCCTTGCTGAAGCACACATCTGTAATAATTATGTTTAGATTATATTACAGGTCAAATCCTCAACATTGGGCCTCAATGTTGAGGCCCAATTGAACACAATGTTCAACATGTTTCCTTTAGTATCCTTACAACACTTGGAACAATCTTGTCCCGGACCCTCGTGCAATGTGACGCCAAATGTATTTGTTGTCCCTCTGCAGGCGCAGAAATAAAAAGTTACTTAATTATTTCATCTTTGGTCCAATACTTGCCACAGAAATATGGAGTGAGAGCGAGAGATAAAGGAAAGCAGAGGAGAGTGAGCAGAGAAGCAGCACTTGATGTAACCGGAGAAGATAATGATGAGATTATCTCACGGTAGCGGATAAAGATCTTTAAACTGTGACTCCACAGGTGGAGAAGACGTACGCATGTGGTCCGACTGAACATAAAGCATCACGGTCCTGTGACCAAAACCAGACTAATAACTATTAATAGAAATGATATCCTCATACTTAATAAGCTTACTGTTATCACTGCCATCTCTCCCTCCCTCCCTCCCTGTCTCCCACCCACACACACACACACACACACACACACACACACACACACACACACACACACACACACACACACCTCTGATTTGATCTGATTGCAGTGGGTCAGCAGACCATTGCGTGCAGAAGCACATCAGCTGACCAGACAGAGGGAGAGGAGGGAGGTGGGAGTCCCTATCAGGGTGTGTGATTCAGCTTTAGTCTTCATTTTGTATTCATGACACTTGCTTGGCCTTCTCTCACACTCACACACACACACACACACACACACACACACACACACACACCTGAGCTCCCTGACATACTTCACACCAAGTCAAAAGGCACCAGCGTGACTCCAGATTGGCCCCTGGTGCCCAACGGAGTGCTTTGGTCTCCAAATAGGTGAAGTCAGAATATTCCGTGTGGTTGTGAAAAACCTTCTAGCGCCCCCCACAGGTCACTGAGGGGCATGACAAATGGAGAACGGGGGGTTGACTCCTCAGCGTCCCCTCAGAGCATCCACACCAGCACACCGCCTGAGTGACAGTGTTTAATCGCAGGTTTTGGGGTATTTTTTGGCATGAGACTGCAGGAAGGGTTTGATTTCGTCGAGTTCTCTGAATCATATCTACGGCGGGAAACTTGAGCTGACATGGTGATGACACCAAACCATTATTGGAAATGTGCTGAATGACGTTTTATTGGAGAAAACATCAATACTTTCGCAGCACTAAATAAGTTACATGTCATGTTTGGCGTGTTTTCGCTGCTACAAAGTACTCCCGAACACCCGCTGCTCTGTTATTAAACGTTAACGTTCGCCGCAGTCGTGCACATCGCAGCAGCAGCTACTAGAACAAACGCAAAAGATTTAAACGGGATTTAGCCTGACATTGTTATCGCCCCCGCCGACGCAGCGTCATATTCTGGCGGGGGGAATCCCTTTATCTTATCAAAGGCAGCGGCCGGCCATAAACCTGTCATGTCACGCAGATAGAGTTTTACTGGCTCATCACGTAATCTGTCTCTCCGCACCATAGAGGCCTGAAGCCCGGTCAGGAACGCTCGGATTCCGTCTGTACAGCTGGAAGGAGGCAGATCCCTCGATAAGACCAAACCAATGGCAACGCGGCGGTGCTGAAGCCCGCCGGACCGCGGCACGCCGCGCAGGTTCGAACGTGACCAGATGATGAGGTGGCCATGCCTCGAGTCCGCGCAGAGCGAGGACGCTTGTGACGCCGACGCGGAGGAATTTGGGTGGTTTCCAGACGGCTGTGCAGCGTGAAAACGTGGCCCCCCCCTTCACTCGTCCCTCAACGCCATCACGGCCAGCGACGTCACTCGCAGAAGAGCAACGGGAAATATGACTGCCGTTGCTGATTCTTTTCATTTCCCATCAACACCGTCACCTCGGGAAGTTCCTCGCTCTCTCAGCTCCTTTGTGAGGTGATGATTTACTTTCTAGCCCGGCTTCCGAGCTCCAGCTTTATCAACATTTACACTAAAAGGATACTACCTTCTTCCTGTTTTTAGGCCACTGGGAATTCTGATTTCCTGCCAACCCCAACAAGGTGACGCCACAGCGTGGGTAATTCTATAGTGTGTTTGTGTATGCGAGTGTGTGTGTGTGTGTGTGTGTACATGAAGGCAATGGTATCAAAAATAACTTGTATTGTTCATGGTGGGCATCCGGAAAACATCCTTGAGAGAGATGGAACATTCCTGGGTCAGGAGGCTCTGTTGGGGAAAGGAAAGGCGAGGCTATCACACACACACTCACGCACACACACCAGTTTGGAAGCCTGTGAACCGGAAATGGGCGAGTGTCTTGCCAGAGCTGACAGATGGATTCAGAAGGTTCCCGAGATTTCCGACCTGCAGACGTTCCCAGCTGTGTTCCCAGTGCCTCTGCGGAAGTCTGCGTTGCATCCTTGGCATCCTGGAGACATCGCTCACCTCTTTCCACAAGCAAAAGCACGCCTGTCGCGCTGTACGAGTGTGGGTGTGTGCGTGTGACTGATAATGATGCCCCTGTAAGAGCGTCTCTCTCTCTCTCACTCACACACTCACACACAGAGTCTCACACACACACACGCGGGTCGCCGATAACCCCGGGTGAGCTGTTGTGTAATGGAAGGAAAAGCAGCCCACAGCCAAAGTCAACACATGCTGCTCTGCCCTGAACACAACAGGCCAATCAGCTGGCTTCAAAAACACACACGCACGAGCACGGGGGCCTGGTCAAGAAGAGGACAACTACCACGAGCCCACAATCTGACATCTTGAAACGTTACAAAAGAACGCAGCGTCCAGAAAATCTTGCGATAAAATGTTGGTCGTTTTTGCCAAAATCAAGCAGAAGAAGGTTCCAGTAGTGTGTGTGTGCACGTGTGTGTGCACGTGTGTGTGCGACTGTGTGCCTGTCCCCTTACGTGGTTGTTCGAGGCCTGCGTGGGACTGAGAACGGGGGAGCCTGCTGGGCTGCAGAGCTCAGGGAAAGGGTTTGGGATGGCCGGCAGAGAGGCTGGGCGCAGCTGCTGCTCTTCCCGAAGGCACCTGCAGGGGGCGACAAACGCACATGTCAGAGTCCAGACCGAGCTGCAGGGTGATCTTTGGAGGGCTTAAAGGTTATCATTACAACTGTTAAGTAAGTCTGTTAACGCTGCTGCAGTCCATTAGTTATTTTTTATAATCCTCTTACAACTTTAGAGAGAAGCAAATCAGTTTCTAAATAAACCAGGTTATCAGGGGTTACTCCTCAAATCAACAATCCAGTCATTTCAGGGTATTTCCTGCAGCGCTTTTCTCAGAAAAAGGGTGCATGTTCCTACCTGACAGCCTGTATGTGCATGGGCTGAGAGTGCCGCAGTCTGTCCACGGAGGGGGAAGCAGCAGCGATGGTTGGCGTGTGGCGGCGGTGGGCCTGGCCAGGCCCCGGGTGGTGGTGGTGGGGGGGTGGTGGTGGTGGTGGTGATGGTGGTGGTGGTGGTGGTTTGGAGCGTGCCCGTGGCCGTTGTTCAGGAGTAGCGTTGTATCGGCCTGCGTGGAGTACACGCTCTCCATGGAGGAGTTCATGTCATTCACCAGCTGCTCCAGGTCGACATCGTCATCTGCGCAGACAGGGAAAACGTCGGGTCGGTGGCAGAGCGAGGGCTCAGACTTTCATACCGTCTAGGGCTGGAAATACTGCTGCCAGGAGAGCGCTCTGGCCCTGAAGCCTGGGAGAGGACACAGAGCCTTGTTTTGAGGCTTTAACTCTTCCTCATGTCGGATTTCATGCCGGCTTGGATTTCTCTCTGCGGTTGTAGTACGCTAACCCGCCAGTCTGCCATTGGTCAGGCTACGCCAAACCCGTCATTGGGGCGGCTGAGCCGTCCGGAGCTGGAAGATGGAACGCAGCGACCCGCAGAATCAACAACGGACCAAACCAAACCAGGGACGGAACTGCTGCAGGGCTGCCATCCAAAAAATGTAAAAAGAAAGTTTCCAGGCAGAGTTCGCCTTTTAACCCGACCTGTTATTACACAAACTAGCGTTTTTTTTTGGTTTATAGCTGTTATAAAAAAAGGTCTCGATTCTCTACAGAAGCAGATATTTATTAAAAAATGGCCATTGTGAAGCACTTCCTGTCTGATGCGTGTTAGCGTTTGCATAGTTTCCAGCTAAAAAATAGCCCTAATTTTAGGTTGGGAATACAAAATCCGTTAAAACACACTGTGGTATGTGTCCATGTGTTTCCACATATGTGTCCAAAGCCCTTTGGTCCTGTCGTCCCACCCCAACACCACATGCAGAATTCCTAACATTCCAGTAGGGAGAAATTACAGCACTCTGGGAATGCTCACCAGCCTGTTCCTGGCATATGGCGGTCCAACGATTGGGACAAACTAGGGCAAAGGAACCCGGGCCCTCGTGCGTGCGAGGACGGCCCCCCCCCCCGATGAGAACATTCGCGCCGCACGATATCAGCAGGAGTCGACCCGTCGGACGGCACGCGGCAAAGACGTTCGCATGACACACGGGCGGGAAAGGCGGTTTGGGATGGAAGGTCATGTGCCAGCGCTCATGAGCGGGATGGACGCTCGGGGTGGGCGCGGAAAGGACGAGCGCAGCTGGAAAAGTCCAACTGAGGACAAGGGCGCCGTCAGAGCCGGTTCTCGTGTAAGGCAAGAGACCTTTTCAAAGGAGACATTTGGCCCCATCAACAGGGCTCCTGTTACTAATCATGACATCAACTGTCGGCGCGACCCGTCGAGACGTCTCCATGCACACCGCCGCGCCCCCCCACCCCGATACACGATACTGTAGTCTGCAGAGTTCCTCTGACTGGGCGTCCCACCTCCCAGGTGCTCCGCCGACCGTCGGATGAGCAGAGTTTGTTCCTGGACCGGATTCCAGGAAGGCGCGGGGAGTCGACGCGCGCTTCAGTTGCATTGGTGGAATGTCGGCCGGCTCGCCGCCGCCGCCGCCCGGACTGAAATATCACGACAGCCAGCAGATTTATGCCAGTCGCGACGCAAAAAAGGAAACGCAAACAACTCAGCGACTCTGCGTCAGTTGACGAAAATCAGTCAGCGCGCGTAAAAACGAGGAAAACACTTGAACGCCCTTGACTTACAGTGTGCTGTGCCGACATGAGATTCATGTATTACATAGTAATAACCTGTCTACTATACTTTGATTGATGACAGAATAACTGCAAAACCATCTGCTTTCGGCGTTTGCTGCCAATTACCAAATGTTATCTTGTCACCAGGCTAAATTTAGACGTCCGACTCGGTAAACAACCACTAAACACCACGTTCATACTGTTAACGTAAGCATATTAGCATGTACAGTCACACTTGGCCTTGACGCATTAGCAGGGACATAAATAGAAACGTATGACGGGGTTCTGACTATTTTGATTGTTTTAAAAAAAAAATTTTTAAATGAGGGGGGGCCATAACGATGGGGAGATGGGGCGATGGTGCGATGGTCAGATGATACGCATGGACTTCAGGTTGCCTTTTCTAGTGGAAATGCGTCCAGAATTTAATGAGGAATGTTGGAAATGTTGTGATATTAGTAACTTTTTTTATGTCAGCTTGTGACACAAAGCAGATTTAAAGGACAGATGACGTTAAAGGATAAAGATAATTAGGAACCCACTGACATAAGAGGTCAAACAGATCAAAGAAAAAGATCAGATTAGCTCAAAGCGACATCTTTTGATTTTGACGATTGCGTAGTTGTGAAGGCTACATCATTGCCTTCTGGCAGGGTAGCCTTTTTTGTGGTTTTGTGTGCATTCCTTTCTTCTGAACTGTTTCTAACAACAAACTATCCTCTAGTATTCTACCGAATTAGCACTCACTTTCTCCCGTGCAGACATCCCGATTGCACTGACGTCGGCATTTCTGAGCGAAAGCAAGGAGAAAAACATCGCCGGCGTCCGGCAGGAACGTGACCATCGCCGCAGCACGTATTAAAATACGTCATCAGATCAGCGAGGAAGAGCCTAAATGGAGGGCGTGGAACCTGAGCTCACATGGCCTAAATATACAGCCCGGCGAGGATGATGCCGTGTTTTCCTTACGGGAGAAGGATCAGAAACTTCTTACTGAGTAACTACTTAAAAAAAGAGACTTAAAACGTCTCTAAATTGCTTCTAAAAAGGCAAGACTTGAGCAGAAAGATGCAAATTCAGCTTCATCCGGTGAAGACGGAACACGGAAGACGACGTTTGAAACTTTTTGCTGGTTGTAAAAACTCACGGCCGAGTGGAGAAATGAACTGAGAAGCTTAATGCTGCTAATGGTGTTAGCATGAATTACCGTATTAAAGCTTAGCCCTGCCTTCTCAGAACCTACGCCGTCCCCGTGGCGACACAGCCCCACCCCCCCCCCCCCCCACAGCGCGGCCGGGTCAGCCAGGACGCGCTCGCCCCGGTGACACAGGGCCGTCGGCGACGATCGCGGCGCAAGGCCGTCGCGGCAAGAACGGCGAAGGCCGGCACCGGTGCGCGCGGCGATCCCTCGGAAGACGCCGCCCACGCGCGGCCGCGTACATCTGCATACCTCCACCGTCCCCGCCCTGCCCCACAGACCTATGACCTACTTACTATAAACGTCCCTCTGCCCCGTACTCGCCGACCTACAGGCCTATTTAAACGCCTCATTCACACAGAACCCTACCTCGCGCTCTGGGACGGCGTCCGCTCTGCAGATGCAGAAGAGAAACAGAAGAATTCCCGACCTTGCCTGCTTAAAGCTGCAGAATCCTGGTTGTCTCCCGCCTTCCCCCGACGGCTGAAGGGCTAGCGCGAGTCAGTGGCGTACGTGCGCGAGGGAGACGAGCTTTAAAAGTCGCCTCTAATCTAAACGTCTGCCATAATCAGGGAAACGTCCTAGAAGGAGAAGGCGGCTTTCTAGGAACAGGGAGGGTCCACAAATCATCTCAGGCAGGAACTGGGAAGCGCCAGAGAGGAATTAGAGGCGTCCCAAAAAAAAAAAAGAAAAAGCTTGATTGATGACCTGATTCTGGTAAATGTGCTGAGGCAACAGGTCCGGTCCGCAGGGACCACTTCGGTTGGATCTCCAACATCTGCTGGTCTTCAGCACCTCATCCATAAGCGCGGCGGTCCGGCCCCGACGGAGCTGGACGCTGCAGCGTCGTTCCCTGTTGCTCCTCCGTGTTCTCACCTGCGCAGCTGGAGCCTCAGGCTCGCGCTTCCCCGTCAGGTCTGGACCACGCTTCGCTGTCTTTGTAATGTTCTGGACGCCCCCCCCCCCCGCTCCTCTTCCTCATCCTGCAGGACTGGCGGTTCTTTCGAATACAACTTCCCAGGTCAGCCGCCTCCCTTTCGCTTTGTTTAACAATCTACCTCGTACGGGTTTGTGATGTCCACCGTTCACAGCATGTCAATTAACATGTGAGTCAAGCCAATAACACATCAAGAGGAGCAACGTTACCATGGTGATGTGGCAAATGTTGATTGGCCTGGCGTTGAAAGCTTGGAACGATCAGCCCTTCGGACCTGCGAGAAGACGTGCGGTCCATGCTTTCCTGTGGAAGAGAGGAGGAGGAGGAGGAGGAGGAGGAGGAGGAGGGGGAGGAGGGGGAGGAGAAGAGAGGTGAGACTCGCGCAGTAAAAAACACGCAGATGCTTTCAGAACCTCGGCCACGTTAGCGAAGGCGAGACGCGGCTTCGCTCCGAGGACAAAAGGTCGCACGAAGGTCGGGTTCATGCCTCCGCTCTCGAGGAACGCGGAGTCCCAGGGCGGCCCGCACATGATGACTTTATCACCCCACCCCTTACGCGCGCACACGCACGCGCACACACGTACACTTTCAGGGAGTCGTCGCAAGACTAACATCGGTTTTTGATTTCAAAAATGAGATTTAGGGAAAACAACCTTTTCTTTGAGCAACACGTTATCAGCTCAGCACACTTACACAACCGCACATGTCCTGAGCTGCGTGCGCCGCTGCCAAGTTCCTCACACATTGTCTAATTTGCTGCAGCCTGGAGGCCCGAGAGCTGCAGAGGAGAAAAACAGGGAGGGATGCCAAAGCAATTTTAAATCTTCCCTTTTCTAGGAAAAAGAAGAACGAGGACGCGTTTCTTCCAGGAACAGCTCTTGGTCGGGGTACGCTTGCGTGCGCGCACACACACACACACACACACACAAAGTCCCCCCCCCCAGTGCTTTGAAAACATCCATAAATGCCCAGACTAAGATTTATGGCCCTCAGAAGAAGAAGCCAAAAGATTTCCAAGCAAGGCAACTTGGCTGCAGAGCCTGCAGGCTGACAAAGAACGTCTGCAGGCTCCAGCGAGAGCCGACAGGCCGCGGATACGACGCGAAGCGCGCCCTCCGGTCTGATCTTACTCAGCATATACGGGACACACCGCGACGCGAGGATGCACAAGGAAGCTGCGTCTCGCTCCGTCGGCAGCGCGCTGCGCTTCCCAACTGCAGCACGGCGCGGTTGATCGGGCTTTAAGGGCGACTTCTGCATCTCCGAGCGACTTCAAAGCCACAGAGGCGCGTCGGAAGGCACGCGCGGCGGTGTTACTCGGCAATCCGAGGCCCTTAAGCCGAGGATCATCGGCGCTGGTAGATGCGTGCACTGTGCAGGAGGCGGGGCTTGTCATCAACCTACAGATGTCTACATTGGCACTGTTATATCTATAATATATAGCTGCAGGGAAAGGCCCCTCCCCTCAGCAGTTGTGCAGTAAAAGAGGCTTTATTGGCCACATTCCCCGTAAAATGCTCATTGTGAGATCTCTTCATGCTCTCCGCCACTCGGCAGGCTGACGACAACGCGCCCTCCGCGAGCCAGCGATGCTCCTCCGGCCGTCGCGCACCAACCCAGCACCCGGGACACCTCCTGGACATCTCCTGGACACCTCCTGGACACCTCCGGTGACGTGCTTTGGACACTGGCTTCCTTTCTCTCTTCACGTCTTCCAGCTGGAGTAGCTTTCAGCGCGTTCCCTTTTTTTTTTTTTTTTTTTTTTTTGCAGATTTTGCAGAAAATCTGGCAGTCGAACGAAGTTTCCGCTCACTTAGAAACAAAACGCTCCGATGCGTTTCTTGTCTCAATGGCTCCGTCAACGTCAAAATTAAAAGTTCCTACTCCTAAATCTCGATTCAGACTTCATCGCTGGGCACATTCACCGTTTTTTGTTTTTTTTTTGTATCAAAACACGGATCACAGACAGAAATAAACTTCGCTTTAGGCTAAGTTGCGGGACTTTATGCTGATGTCCCCTAATGCTCTCAAAGTCCACTCCCTCATTTCCCGAGCTTTTCTGGGATCTCGCCGAGGTTCGTCTTAACCTGCATTCCCAAAGTGTTGAACGAGTTGCTCCAAGCTTGCAGGAAATCCACCGCCTGAGGCCCTCTGGCTCTCAGAGGCCGTCAGAAGCTGGCCTCCCACCTCCCACCTCTCAGCAATAACATCTAGGGATTCCTCAAAGCCCACCGTTCCTTGAGAGCGTGAGCGGGGAACTCGACAGGCGCGCGGAGGGTGCTGACCCCTGACCTCCGGGTAACATAAAGCCGGGGAGGTCCCGTGGCGCGCGCACTCGGGAGGAGTTTCTCGAGTGTTTGTTTCACTCCGGCCGTCGGCGCGGTTACAGTCCGCCGCGCATCCGCGGAGGATCGGGAGGGAAGCGGGCGGAGGACGAGGGAGGAGGTCGCGGCGTTTACACCTCTGGCAGAGCGAGTTCCCAGTGTGACACACACACACACACACACACACACACACACACACACACACACACACACACACACACACACACACACACACACAGGGGCCTGGACTGCTTCCCAGATTTCCAAACATGCCTGGCGTTACGTAAGTATCCAGCATAGATGCCTCATCTGTGCCTTATCTGCACGAAACCTGCCTACAGAGACGCTCCGCAGGGACCCTGAGTGTGTGTGTGTCAGTGTGTGTGTGTGTGTGTAAGTGCCATGCTGTGTCATGTCATCTGGCCAGCAAATGTTGTGACCCACTTTGACTCCCCCCCACCACCACCACCCACCATCACCCCCTAGATGCAGGCTGGAGGAATGCCATTTTCTATGGGGGATTCAATTCACTATTCAGTGCACTCTTACTAGTGCAAAGAAGAAGAAGAAAAAAAACCTTCCTGAAAGCAAACGTGAACCAGTCCAATTCCCTTCACGTCAGCTCAACAGGGGCTCAGTGGGCCCGCCGTTGCAGCTAGCAGGGAGCTGCATTCTTGCGCCTTTACTAAGAGGACGAAGGCAGCTGAGGCTACGTCAGCGCCAGCGTCCTATCCATCTTAGCGCAGCCTCACGTCATTAGCCCCCGCGCTATAAAGCCAGCCGCGCAACAAAGCCCCCCACCCCAGTTTGCTATTGTGGCTTGTTTAAGAACCTATTTTTAGCCCTCCACGTCGCGTCCCGGCCAAATTCTTTAGGTTACTGTCGGGTTGGAGGGGAGAAAATCCGAGCGGAGGAACAAAGGGCTCATTCTGCCGCGGCTGGACGGTGGGAAGGCCGTTGTGCTGCAGGGATGCCGTATTTCAGCCAACCGGGCCCGGAGTTATTTGCCGCGACGCTATGGGGCCTCCGTCCACGCGCTCATACGCACAGATTAACGGCAGATTTAAAGCGGCGTTTGAGAAAAATAAACACATTTGACACACGTTTTCTTCCACGTTGGTTAGGGAAACTAATATTTGAGCAATGATACTCAAGGTTGGACAAACTCCAACGGTGTTGGGTCATTTCAAGAAGCCTAATGCTGACATTTAACCATTCCTCTCTATTATTTTCTAATCGTGAGCCCCCTGCGGTTAGATTAAAATGGTTGGGAAGCTAGTGATAATAGTTATTTAGGCTCCGTTGTAATAGAAATGGTGGTAGCACAGGTTAAGAGGCAGAAGGAACACAGATTTGACCGAAGTGTCTTCAACTACAGTGAATGATGGAGGTTTCACAGGATTTTTTGTTGGTTTTTTTTGTGTTGCTCAAATGAATACCAAGAATGAGCACACAATATCAATAAAAACCTGCATCGATTTAAGGATAGGATCAACCTGTAGGCCACAAACACACCTTTGTTGGGTTTACCTTGTAGTTTGAATGATGTAAGAAGTATTCAGGACATCCCGCTACGGCCATGGCGTCCCTTCAGCGTTCCCTCTGCAGGGAATGACACCCTCTGAGGTCACCAGCACCCTGCATGTGGAGGAGGGGCAATTCACAGAAAACCCTGAATGAAAAAGAGAAGCAAAGAAAGAAAGAAAAAAACACAACATGAGATTCAACGATCAACGCTGGAAAAGCACCAGTTGCATGCTGGCGTCCACACGAAACTCCCCCGGAGAGGGAGCGCCGCCGCACCGGTGTGCGTCGGGCGTAACCGGAGCCGCGTCTCCACTTCTCTCCTCGTCCGCCCGGGAGAGAGACAAAGGCCTGCGAACGAAACGTGGATGCGTGGACCAACGGGCACGTGTTGAATCCAACGTAAACACAGTCATTGTGTACAACACACACACACGTGCGGACACACACATCAGTTTCCAAACAAAGCCTGGGGCTTAAGACTAAATAAGAAACCTCAACTCCATGATTGCAACACATGACCACTCAGCACCTGCGAGCAGGCGCTGAGGGGGGGGGTAGAGGAGGGGGCTCGCTCTGAAATAGGAGTCGGCTCTCGCTGCTGAGAGAGAGAGAGAGAGAGAGAGAGAGAGAGAGAGAGAGAGAGAGAGAGAGAGAGAGAGAGAGAGAGAGAGAGAGAGAGAGAGAGAGAGAGAGAGAGAGAGAGAGAGAGAGAGAGAGAGAGAGAGAGAGAGAGAGAGAGAGAGAGAGAGAGAGAGAGAGAGAGAGAGAGAGAGAGAGAGAGAGAGAGAGATGCACGCCGGGAACCGGGATGAGCTTCGTTTCCTCCGCGGCGACCGCTGCTGAAAACAATCGGTTGTCGAAAACAACAACAAAAAAAAGAAAACAACCGAAAAAGGCCGACGGGCTCATCCCCGATCCCCCGTACGCCGCTCAGGGGATTCTGCGGCTTCAAAGCCCGCTTCGGCTTGCTAAATAGCTCGCTCTTTGACCGCGGCGGCCCCTCTTCACTTTCTCTCCCAGCACGTCTCCCTTGTACAGGTCATTATATAACGGATATTAGACGCTTCAAACAATATCTCTTCTTCTTCCTCCTCCTCCTCCTCCTCCTCTTTCACCCCACTAATTACTGTTTCCACTGGGGCTCTGCTATCTTTAGGCCACTCTGCTGACTGAGAATATCTGTCTAAAATGTGCGTTCATGGTTCCATGCACACACACAGACACACACACGCTCACACACACTCACACACACACTCACGCGGAGGGAGACAGCCGCTCCTTTGCTGATATTTGCACTTTTTTTTCTTGCAAACAGTTTTATGTTTCACAAGTTCTTGCATGGCCTTACAGTACGTTTGTGTTTATGAAAATCAAACTGCTGGCCAAAAGGACAAGCTGGGCTGATTAAGCGTGCGTGTGTGTGTGCATGTGTGCGCGTGTGTGTGTGTGTGTGTCTGCTGAGGCTGAAAGCAAAGCCAGAGCTCCAACTGCTTGACATTTGCTGACATTTGTGGTTCCTCCTGCAGAGAAAGGGGAGTAATTCAGATTTACTGGTCATACAGGGAGATCTGGACGACTAAACGGGCTGATGAGGAACCTAATAACGCCGCACGTGTGCGTCGGGGAGCGTGCACGTGTTTCAACGGCGGTGACAGCCCATCTCCAACAGACCTCTCCGTGCGCGGAAGGAGAAGAAGAAGGATGTTTAGCTGCATGCACAGATTAACCCACCTTAAGTCACAGCTAATGGAGCTTTATGACAGACCTTCAACACACACACACACACACACACACACACACACACACACTCTCTTTCTCTCAGGGAGCTTATCCTCCTTAATGCAGCTGTTCTGCTATGTGCTGTGGGCTCAGATAACTCCCCGTGCAAAAGTAGCAATTAAGGGAGGCACCGGTCACACATTTAGTCTCTTCTGACGCCGGCTGGAGGGTCGATGCGTTTCTAAATCCGAAGAAACGCCAGTGATGAGGGCCAAACATCTACCTATCCCCCGAGTAATGGGTCTGAGGAGGAGCGATAAGGGCAGCAGACACCGGGACGACGCCAGCCCTGGTTGGTTTTCGTGGTCCACTAATGGCCCCAATGGAGGAAGGCCTGCTGAGACGTTTACACCAAACACAGCAGAAAGCGGCGCTGACCTGGGTTCTTTTGGTCACCTGAGGTCGCATATCAGGACATAGCGGCGGGGCTTTCACTTAAGTTTCATGCATTATGAAAGCGGCGGCGCTCGGGAGCCAGCGGGAGCCGAGCTTGCTTCCAGAGGCCGGAACTCCCACAGCTACCACCAGGTCCACCAGCACAGAAGATCAGATTTACCTCCATGATGTCAACACCAGCCTGTCTTCCAAACACTAAATAACAGTTGTTATGGTCGCAGCAATGGTTTGACATGGGTGGATTTGGAAAAAAAAAAAAAAGAAAGAAAAAAAAAAAAAAAGGGAAACTGGGGTTGGAGCTCGTTTCACCACAGAAAATGGAACATCGAGTCATATTTGTGGCCGTCAGAGCGCCTGGAAAGTCAGCTGGACTTTACAGACCAACTCCCCCTCCGCCTCCATGTGTGTGCAAGAGCTGCGCGGCCCAGAGGAACGCCTGGCCGAGTTTCGCCGAACCAAACCCGGGATGAGCTCCTGAGCAAATATCAGAGGGGCGCTTACGGTGATCGAGCAGGGCGCAGGAACCGTCTCCGGATGGCGACGCAGTGGCGGCGGCGGCGGCGGCGGTGGCAGCAGCCGGCGCGCCTCGACCGTCCTCGGCTGGATCTCCCGCACGGACTGCTCTCTGGCCGGAAAACACAAAGTCTGTCGGCTGTTCTGCCGTCTTCACCTTGTGCCCCCCTCCCCTCCCCTCCCAACCCCCCCGGAGTGTTTCGCTTGCAACACGTACACGCTCTCGCCTGCGGGCGCGCTCACACACCGGCTTAAGCACGCAGCGCACGCACCGACCAACCTGCACTTTTCGACCAGCTGACTCTCTCTCTCTCTCTCTCTCTCTCTCTCTCTCTCTCTCTCTCTCTCCTCTCTCTCTCTCTCTCTCTCTCGACCCACACACGCACTCCGAAGGAAAACTCCCCTCTCCGCCCCGCCCTGAACGCAGCACCACACTGCAAAGAATGAATCAGCTTTGGGAGGGGTTTTTTATTATTATTATTATTATTATTATTATTATTATTATTATTATTATTATTATTATTATTATTTCACCGTTTAGAAAACTGATAAAAATGGAAGTACAAATATCTATCGAATGTATCACTACTTATTAAATAAAAATATGGGTATGATTCACATAATGATGAAACCTGCACACTTCCCAGGAGCCACATGAGGTTCATAAAACTCTAAATTGCCCCCAGTTGTATGTGTGTGCGTGTGTGTGCGTGTGCGCATTAACATTATCCAACATTAACAAGGAAAAAACAGTTTTGCACCCCCCAACCCAGCCCAATGCATAAGACTACCTCTTCCAGTATTCCTCTGCCAAAACACAAATGCTCAAGCGAACCAAAATGATCCTTTTTTTTTAAGACTGAGGTATATTGCAGCCTGCTGGAGACCTGTCTTTCACCTTCTTTATGGGGGGAGGCTCAGTGTTAAAGTGACACCATCCTTAGCACCATCCATCTACCTGGTGTCACTGGTGCAGGTGTTCCGTATCCACTGTACTTGCAACTGTAGCCTGCAGCGTACGCATACGTCTCATTTCATCACAGCTATTTTGACAGACGGTTAAGCCCTGAAAGTAGCTTGAAAAATGTTCTTTTAAATGAGGAATGCGTTGCATAGGGCGTATCACCGCGCACAATAGTCACTTTATTTCCATTGAGCTACGAATAAGATGTCCGTGTAAATATTGACAGGGATTGCCAATATTCCCAGGTTGTGGAACGGGAATGTTGCCATGGTAGCACAGAAAGAAACAAACAGACGGTTTTACAAGCTTTAGCATTTAGCACTTAGCTTTTACAATACAAACCCTTTGAGATATATGCATAATTATAGATGCGGGTCCCCCTGCAGGGTGTGTGTGTGTGTGTGTACAATAGCCCAGAATAGACAAGAGTGATAAACTCAAATACAAACGTTAGCATTGTTATTAGGCCTCAGTGTGTGTGTCTTAAAAGGAGATTTTTTTTTCTTGCCCCTTTTGGTTTAAATCTTGGAACACTCTATGGCACTAATGAACTTTAATGAACTATTAGTGGTGATGGAGTGGCGTGAAGCGTTGTAAAGGCCCGAGCCTTCGTTAAATCAGCGGGATAGCGCGAGGACGTCTGCTGGGAACAGGCTGCCACATCGCAGTGCTCAAACTGCTCATTCAATACTGCTAAAAGCACCAGTTCAGGTTAGAGGTCTGGACTATACTGGATAATCATTGACACCTGCCCCCCCCCCCACCACCACCAACTCGCCCTTTCACCTGTCCATCATCCAATGACTGTTGGTGAACTCGGGTTTCACCCACCAACAGTCAACTGTAGTAAAGAGCAGGCTCACGGACAGGGAAGACGCCTTATCTCCCCATGTAACCGAACCCCCACCACCCCCACCCCTGCAATAATCCCCACTGCCTCGAAACGGTCTTCAGGAGCAGGGTCAAACCCACGCGAGGCGCTCGGTCACGTTTATGGGGGGGGCGCGGCCTGTAAATAGGTCAAAGGTCCAGGCTATTTCCGGAACCAGCACTGCACGTACGCTTCTGTTTATACAACGGCACCAGGAGGCAGTCCAGAAAAACACGGTGGGAATCAAACCGCCGCACAAGCGTTTTTATGCCCCCGCGCTTGGCAGAGCCTCCCAGACATCTGTAGCCTTCTGTCCTCATTACAGCGCCGACTGTGATTGCATGTCACACTGAACATTTTCATCTGTTCGTGATGGTCTTTTATAGGTTAGGGTTGGATTTCCGTGCTCTTGGCTCCCGACAGCGACACAGGAGCACCCTGAGCGTCGGCCAAACCCCGGTGGCACCACAGTGGCGAGGAGCTTCCGAGTATTGAGATTCAGGGATTTGGAACGTCGCGGAAGCGTCTTAGTTGGAATACTCAACCTCTTCGGTCAGTTTTATTTGCTTAACTGGAAGTGAGGCGAGCAAAGGTCGCTTCTTGTTCTTTTTTTTTGCAGAGAACTTGTAGAATTTCATGGTGATCAGTGCAACATTCCCAAATGTAGGAAGTTGATGATTTTGCTTTGATGATCCCTCATATATTCATCCCTTAAACTGGTAAAAAAAATATATATATATATATATATATATATATATATATATATATATATATATATATATATATATATATATATATATATATATATATATATGATAACAATTTTCTTTAAAAAGTTTAAAAAAAAAACCAACACAAAACCTTGTGGGCTCACCCTGGAATATGGCCTCACTTGTACTTGTAACAGATCCCAGCCTTTGAAACATAAAAGCGCAGAGCTTTCTAAGAAAGTGGCCCACTTTAAAGGCTCGGGCCTGGTTTGGTCTGGGGACTGGTGAGCCCCCGCTGCTCTGTTTGTTTGCATTCATAGGTTCGGCGTAACAGTCTTATGCAATCAACAGAAACAGCTTGGTGCTTCCCACTGAAATGGGTCAGCCGAACAAACACCCGGGCCAGAGCGCTGTTTTGAAAACACGGGAGGAGCGTGCTCATTACGTAAAAATTCTTCTGACCCGTGTTGGGAAATAGTTTGGCATCCCAGATGTGGCGGAATCTGAGTCCTATGAGGCCGCCGGAGGTAATTCAGACCCAAACACAAAAGCAGGGAAAAAAGGGTCCACTTACATGAAGCGGCCGGTGGCTGAAGAGTGACATCAAAGCACTACCCTCCTGTGCTTTGATGCGTGCCACAAAGAGCCACAACACCAGCGTGTTGTCCATGAGATCCCAGTAAACAGAGCCCAGATGAAATGGGTCAACCTGACTTCATGGGCCCATTTTTGCACCCTGGCTAGTGTGTGTGTGTGTGTGTGTGTGTGTGTGTGTGTGTGTGTGTGCCCTCTCTTCTAGGCTACAATGTGGATCCTCACAACATGTTTTGTTGGTGATTCACAGTGTGTATTTGTGTTTGCGGGCATGTGCATCTGTGGTTGGGTGGTCTGAGAAATGTTGTTGACATCCGACTGATGGATGTCAGTGTCCGGGGCCGGAATGCCGCTTCTCCTCCAAGGATAATATGTGTTATATGTGGGCGGAGTCTAGTCCAACGAGATTGAATACGTGACCGTTGCGCAAAACCTGCGTCATTCGAATCAAATGCGAAAACCGCCCCGGTTAGCCTGTCATGCAGGAAGTCACTTTAACTCTGATTCGTTTAAATTAGCAACAATGAGATTCTTTTCTTCTTGGGTCATTTGTCACCACATGGGTTCAGGCTATAATTAGGCATCTATATTACAGATGTAAATCTCATTACGGGCTCCGAACACGGTTGGGATTCTGAGGTTTAGTTGCTTTTGTTTGGATTAAGCTCTAAGCTACGTGTGCACATGCATGAGGAGAACTTTTTTAATGCTTTATTACGGAATTTACGCTAAACACGCTCCAAAAAAACATCCAAAGTCCATAAAAGTGCGGATGGTTTTTCATGCTTAAAGGAACTGTGGGAAATTTGGGGTGTTTTGACTAGTTTTGAAAGACTTCAGCTGAGATAATGTGACTTGTTTTAGGCACTATTTTCTTTGTGCGTGTGTGTGTGTGTGTGTGTGTGTGTGTGTGTGTGTGTGTGTGTGTGTGTGTGTGTGCATAGTGGCCTAAACTCCCCAACTCCCCTGCAAAGTCGCTTAGAGTGAGTCAGGAGATCAAAGTCGAAGCTGTAGATTAATCCACATAACAGGAGCTTTTCCACTAATAACAGAACATTCTTTTCTTTGGCTGCCTGGTAAATCAGCCCCACGGAGCCGCTACAGTTGCACTAACTCGGGCCTCTGACCTGACCTCTCAACACCGCTGTTGTCACATTTTCAATTCAAATCATATGGGGGCTTTTTTTTTTTTTTTTCGGGCGCTGGACTTCGGTTTTTTCCTGGGAGATCGATCATATTGGAAAATTAGCACCGAGGTGTGCGTCACATTTCTCTGCAAAACGAAAGAAACGGGTTCTGCGTTTTCGGTCCTGTCGAGTTCTTCCATTACGGCCGCGTTATTCCGACTTCCTCGATGACGAGCCGCGGATACTGGTGCTGAGCACGGGAGCGTTTTCTTCTCTGTTTTGGGCACACGTGCAAAACGCTGTCGTTGAAGCCGCAAATTTGACTCAGCCTGGTTTCTGTAACGCGACCACAAACAGCGCAACAAGAGCCAGAACTCCACAAGTACTATTCAAGGTTACAGTATCTATTAAACGCACCACAAAGTCAAATTACTGCCCAATTAGCTGGTTCAGTTCTCCACAATAAAATTTTAGTTACCTGGCTGCTTGCTTTCCCAGAAAACATTTAAATACTGGTTATTTAGCTACGAATAAGATATTTATGAAGCGGGTCCCCCTCCGTGGTTGCTAGGCTCTTCACGTTGCCACTGTTGGCCCGAAACAGGCGTCCCACCCAGAGAAAGGAGGTAAAGCTCCAGCAGCGGCCCAGCACAGCTAAGCCATTTCGGCGCCATTTTCTTTTTCAAGGAACGAGAAAAGTCGAAATGAGCAGTTTTATTAGCAAGCAGCAGCTTTTCAGAAACAGAGGAATCCATTTAGCCGGCTGCGTCTCAGCGAGAAGGCCCCCGCGGCTGTTGCCAGGCAGATGTTTGAGTTGGACCGCCGCGCGCTGGAGCGCCGTCTTTCCATTTGGGTTTTGGCTCCGCCGCTCTACAGGAATGGTGTGCCGAGTAACACAACCCCCCCCCCCCCCCCTCTCTCAACAGATCGAGGAACGGGCTCGCCGCACCTGCGAGCCTCTCCTGCCGCCAAGCCTGAAGACTTGAGCGATAATCATTTGAGGAATTTCATTAAATCTCTCGAAACGTTCGCGCTGCGCTCTGGCGCACCGCGAGACCTTCGCGGGGCGAGCGAGCCGCGACGCGCGCGACAAACGTGAGCCGTTTGAGCGGCATTTCCAGACGAATATCTCCGGCATACCTTCGCGGCCGCTGGCGGGCACCAGCCGACGGTTGCAGGTATCGGTAGCTGCGAACAATTTGAGCCTTTTGTGGCGGGAAACCTTAGCGGGCTGTGGCCACGTTTGATTAGCTGTGGCGGATATCGGCGAGCTGACGCAGACAGTAGCGACTCCTGGCTCACAGGAGTTGATTTTGGTAGGTGTTCGCCGGTGCGGTCATCGGGTAGCCCTGGCAGACGCGGCCGTCTGGGCCAGATATTAGCCAGCTGGGGCAGATGTGAAGCAAACGTTCATCGGCTGGGGTAGATAACAGCCAGCTGTGGCAGGTACCGACTCGCCGTGGCAGATGTTTTCCAGGTCTGGCGTGTATCGAGAAGCCGTGCTTTGGTGGGAAATCGTCTCACTCTCTCACTCTCTCTCCGGCCTTGGCCAGCCGAACCAGAGCTCATCTAGCGGGCTGCCCAGCTCCGGCAGATATTTGATGGCTGTCCCAAATGTTGGCTGTGGCAGGAATGAGCGTTCCCTTGCCAGAGGCTTACTGGATATTATTAGCAGCGCTACCAGCATCGGAGTCTGTGTCTGAGGAACCAGAAACCAGTCCAGCTGTGTAAAGAGGGGGAATGGGAGATGTCATTTTCAAAAAGCTAATCATTTAAACAGTGAGGGCGTGTGTGTGTGTGCGTGTTTGTGTGCGTGTGTGTGTGCGTGTGCGTACATGGGTTAGACATCAACTTGGAGGGTAACAACTGACTGCCCGCCAAACCTGGAAAAATGATTTTGCACATATCAAATGGTCAAATATTAAACGAGGTGTTTCTCCTCCGCTTTTGAGGTTCGGGGAACAAACAGCATCTCACGAGGCAACCATGGCAACAGAGCCAAAGATTGAGTGTGAGAAGGATTTTCCTATTAAGGTGGGGAAAGGTCAAACGGGACCAAATCTGGAGAACATGACGCAGCGTAAAACTGCGTGTGTGTCCTAGCCAACCGGGACTGGGCGACCGGTACTAAACCCCGCCGACACGGTCCAGAATGTTCGCTTTTAAATGTTAAGCCAGATATTACCGGGAAGAGGGGTGTGTGTGCGAACACGAGTGTGTGTGTGTGTGTGTGGCAGGACGTGACGCGCGGGGCTGCGTCTGAACATCCAGTATCTCCGGAACCGCTGGCCAAAACTCTGATGCGGCTGTCCAGAATTCCAAGATGAAAAGAGAGGGAAGGGAGACAGGAAAAGGACGGCAACGCAGTAAAACGATGGCGACGAAGCCTGCGGGTGAGGAGGGGAGCTGCCTTTCAGCTGCGGCCGCTAACGTCTGCCCGCGAGGTGGGCGGGGGTTAAGTAAACGGCGGAGGCGATGACCCCCGGACTCGCCCAAGCCCCACCGATGGCGTTTGTCACATCCCAAAATCCCGGCCGCCTCCCAAAAGCAACAGGGCTGGGAACACTCTGCCGAAGAACACATGTGCCGAGACTCGGGAGAGGGGCTGAGCTCACGAGGCGCGTGACATCAGCTGCTTTCGGTTAGGGCTCCAGCTCATTTCTGGTTCGGTTTCAGCGTTTGATGTCGTCCCCCACTGGATAAGAAGAGCTGTTTAAAGCTCAAAAATGCTCTGATGAAGTCAATAAGAACCTGCAGCCAAAAGAGGAAAAGTCACAATTGCATAAGTCAGCTCCTTCAACCTCCTCAGACCTGGCGTCCACATGTGTGGACATTAGATTTTGGGTCACCTATCATGTAAAAGCTAATTGTTCTTAGTGTGGGGCCAAATGTCCACATACATGGACCCATAAACATTATATTATTACACATTTAGATTGATTGTCCCTGTATGTGGACATCATTGTCCCCACAAACCACTTGTTTCAAAATATTGTTAAAACATGATTCTCAGTCTTTCTACTTATCAGGTCCCAATAATCCTGAATAGCAAAGACATGTTAAGAATGTATATCAGAAAAGAGCTCAGGTCAGGCTGAAGGTTTGAAGCGTCGTGTCCTCATCTAGGGAGACACTGTTATGAGCAGCGCGCTATAGAGACGCAAGCGCGGACGTCTCGATGCTTTGTTGCTCAACTGCTGCAGATGCGCGGTCGCCGAGCGGTTACGTCGAGATAGCCACTCTCTGTGCGCGGCTTCGGAGGAGAGAGGGCCGAAGGATGGCCCCTGCAAAAAGGCATCAGCTGGCACGAGGGGAACGCAACAATCCAGGGCGACGTTGTTCGTCCGCTGCCCGGGACCGGCTTGTTTTTATTGGAGGTGGGAGCGCGCTGGTTGCAGCCTCTGCTGCGGGATTAATGAGGGCCGTGCGTCAAGCTAAAATGTAGGGGAAAGGCCACGCCGTCCCTCGACAAAAGGTCAGATTTAGAACCGCACATGCGTCCGACAGCAGAGGCGACCGTATTGCGGGGACCACGCCCCTCTTTGTCGCATCTGAGGTTAAACAGACAGGCTGTAAATCACACCCCCCCCTTTGTTTTTGTTTTTTTTTTTATTGGATGGCACATCCAGTAGAAGGTTTGCACACACACACATACACACACACACACACACACACACACAACTTTGTCAGAGTCAGGGCCTTAATATAGCCCTTGTGCCCTGTTATCATCACAGTGGCGGGGGGGGGGGTGTTCTGTTATCTCTCACCCTTCACTCCATTGTTTTACTACTCCAGGAGACGGCAGCGTCGCCGGGGCCGTCGCTCCGATACGACCTGTTACGTAAAAAAGGTCGGGAGACAGACCCGCCACGCACGTCTTTCACGTCCGCGGTGGCGATAGGCAGCGATGAACGCACATTTGGAAGGCTTCACCAAAGTGTATATACAAATTTTTTTACAAAACAATTACGTTTTTCTGTCAGAAGGATGCCATTATTTTATCTTTTTTGCATCATAATGGCCAGAACATGAATTTACTAACAGGTCGTTTCACAGTCTCTCACCGGGTTCTGCCATATTCCATACTGTTGCTGATTGTCTTAGCATTCCTTACTGGATTTCCTGATTATGGCACTTTTATAGCACCTTGGACAAATGTGACATATTGACCCTGCTGTTGTTTTCCACCCTACAGTCTTTCCCTAAACAAGCTAACCAAATACGAGCGTTCCTCGTCTTCGCCCAGCTGTGATTTTGGCGCCCGTCTTCCCCGCAAACGCATGACGATACGTTTAAACCCGAGTCGACGTGAGATCAGAGATGATTTGTCAAACAAGCGTGACTCAGATTTTCCAGACATGCAACACTGAGGGCAAGTGGAGTGAAAATATTACGGTCTAACTGCAACCATCTGTGTTTGTGTGCCTGTGCTAGCATGCTGCATAGAAAAAGAAAAAGAAAAAAAAAAAAAAAGTCCCACCGATGCATCAGCTTCCTCTCCCTGTTCTTCCTGAAGAAAGCTGAGGATCGTCTGTTCAAACATAGATTAAGGCTGCAAAGGTTTAAGGAAAAATGTGACATTCCATCCTCTGGACGTCACTTTTTCTTGGGACAGGATTTCCCGCCATCGGTAGCCGTTGGCCTCCGGAGCGGAGCTCTGAAAACAAACATGTTTTTTAGAGGAAGGGACCCAGAACAAAGTGTGACGCGGCGGCTGGAAATAAATCTCATTTCCTTCACCTGAAGTTTCCTTCACGACATTCGTTTTGGCTCTCAAGGGCTCCTGATTCAGGAATGACCTCTGTGGCTACACGAACACGTGATTAATGCCCCAGATAGGACTGTTTTTGAAGTAAAAACAGTGGGCCTATTAGTCAACAGAAAGGTGCCGTTAATGCCTGTCGTGGTCAGATGAAATCGTCCCATCCCATTTAAGACAGTGTAGGTGCTGCCATCTAGTGGCCGAACTCTGAACAACATTTAAACGGAAAGTCACAGGAAACGAGAAGAGAAAGTTTTAAAGCGAAAGAGGAAACGGCAGGAATCACCTCTAGAAATATATCTAACTATCCACGAATTATAAAAAAGCAAAAGAGGAAAAGCTGATGTTGCTCTGCCTAGACTGTAACCTGAAGTACATATCGCCAATTTCACACTTGAGCATTGATTTTTTTTCGACTTTTGCTACTTGTCTTGTTGGTATAAATAAAGTCAATTAAAAGGAAGAGCAATACTTAATTGTCATTACCATGATGGATGAATGAAAGCCCAACTCCATTAGCTTTGCAATAGAAGTTTATTTCATTTTCCATCCCAAATTCTCCAAAGTGCATGATACCAAATATCTGCACATACAGTAGGTCTGAGAATGTCGTTGTGACAAAACTGTTTGTCACTTTCTGGGCTGGAAACCCTGCCTAGACAGAACTGTTCATCACTGTTGTCACCCATGAGAGAACCCACATAACACCCCACACCACATTATTAGTTGATGCGCTGCTCTAGTCGTGAATATAGTTAGAGCCTTAATTTGCAGCCGTAAAGCATCAATTATTTTATCTCTTCTGACCAACTCTCAAGTTTCAGAGCCTGAATTTATTAATCATTGCTAAGCGTTGCAACTCTCTGTGAAACTATCTAATTTGGGGTGTAGTAGGTTTTATCCCATGAAAATTGTTTCATTTTCAGGTAATTTCCCAGCTCTTTTAAAACACTCAGCTCGGCCTTTCTCCTGTTTGCTTCCGTGGCGCTTGGAGCCTGAGGCCGAGCCTGCTCCTTCACCTCTTTCTCGCCTTTCAGCAGATTGCTGATGCTCTCGTCTTCGGCGCAGTTGCCGTAGGGCCAAGATCCGGTCCCGCTCTCCGTGAAGCCAAATAATTTGGCGCAGGATTTGCATGGGGGCATTGCCTCCAGCTTGCTGAGGTTGAACGCCTGACACCTGACGACATCTGGAAGTTTGATGGTTCCATCGAAGTTGGGATTCATCTTCATGCCTGGGTAGAAGGTCATCACTGCCCCCGCCACGTACTCATCCCAGTTGCCGCTCAGGCAGGACGCAGCAACCACGATCCGGCCCGGGAGCCTTCCAGATGTGGACATGGCCAGCCCGTAGTACCTGGTAGACTTTGAATTCGCCTTGATGGGTTGGGAGACACAGACAGTGTTGGAGATCAGTTCCGTGGCGTTTCCCGTCTTTAGTTCTTTGATGAACCCCTGGAGGCTGCTGAGGATTTCATCCTCATTCTGTTGTCCAACATTGGTCACAATCTATAAGCAAACAGAGAAGAGAGATGCTGAAACACTAGAACACCGTTCCCCCTTCCCCCTGATCCCAACCTTACCATGTCCATCACACATGACAACGGACTCCTCTTGGGGAGTTTGGATTTAAAGCTTTTAAAAGGCTCAGGGTAGGAGCCCTTCAGCTTGTTCAACAGGTCGTCATCAGTCACAATATGAGTTGGAAGAAACTGTGGAGAATCTATAATCCCCAGGAAGAAGATGCTGTGAAGAACCTGAATCGAGAGGCTTCATGAGTAAAGTCACAGTTAGGGCTTTTCATTTTTTTTAAAGTTTCCAGCTGACGTACTTCATCCACCAGTTCGAGACGAATCAGCGATTTGGAATCAATTTGCGATTTGGAAGGTTTTGCCGAACTCAGTTCCATCATTTTTTTGATGATAAGGACGGCATTCCTTCTGAAGTCGTCCTTCTTCTTCAGGAACTCCTCAGCTCTGGAACAACAAGGGAAATTATTAGTGGCAGGAACACACGTCATGCTCCTCAAGGCGTCGACCCTACCAGGGTCCAAGTTGTTCTGGTTGCCCACAATCCTCAGCATCGCATAAACCATGACAGAACTTTGAGAAAGCTCAAATGTCTGATAGCTGCTCCCACCCACAATCCCTCCTTACACCTGGTTATATTCTGATTTTTATACATTCAAACCTGACTCTGTACTGGGCTGACTGGCCTTGCAAGCCCTCAGCAAATGGACTGAAGAGTTACAAGCTCATGGGAAATGTAGTTCTAGATGAGCAGGAACGGTTTTTAAAATAGAGGCACAGTGCGAGAGAAGTTACAGTATGAGAAGAGGGAAAGACGCTACAGAGTATTCAATGCAGCAGGGAACACTCGGAGGGTCCTACCTGCTCCTACGTTCAGCCTGGTGAAATTAAAAACAAACACATGATAACAGTTAAATGTTGACCATCAAACCAGATTATTGTGAAATGATAGCTTCATAAAATGA
Source organism: Lagocephalus sceleratus (assembly GCA_911728415.1). Taxonomy (NCBI): domain Eukaryota; kingdom Metazoa; phylum Chordata; class Actinopteri; order Tetraodontiformes; family Tetraodontidae; genus Lagocephalus; species Lagocephalus sceleratus. The sequence continues at coordinate 5,767,664 of CAJVRN010000087.1, read as the reverse complement.
TTGTTATTGAATGATAAGCCTGAGTTACACTCACCATTTTGCAGGGAGACTGAGAAGTGAAAGAAAAAGTAAAGACAGCAGCTGAGCCAGAGGGGTGGATCCTCCCTTCCAGCCGCTCCTCCCTGGGCCCTCACACCACTCGCTCAGCACAACGAAATTTGTGAATATTTAATATAAACAGTCGGCGCCACAGGCCGAGCCTGCTTCTTCACCCTTTTTCTCGCCTTTCAGCAGATTGCTGACGCTCTCGTCTTTGGCGCAGTTGCCGTAGGGCCAAAATTTGGGCCCGCTCTCCGTGAAACCAAATAATTCGGCGCACACTTGAGCATTGATCTTTTTTCAGATTTAGCTTTCATAATTCAACGGTAAATACTTTCTTTTAATTTCAACTTCTGCCTAATCTGACATATAGAACTGCGAATTTTCATGCAAAACCCCAAATTACCAGGTGTATAAATCAGGATTTGAACAGTATACCTCAATTCTTACCACTCAACTTACTCATTTATTCTTCTACTTTCTTTTATCATGGATTTCATTTCTTCTTTTGCTTTGTTTGCAAATGTTTAACATATTTTTCAATCTTGTCTGAGGGCTCTACGCTGTCTTTCTTTCTTGCTACTTGTCTTGTTGGTATAAATAAAGTCAATTAAAAGGAAGAGCGATACTTAATTGTCATTACCATGATGGATGAATGAAAGCCCAACTCCATTAGCTTTGCAATAGAAGTTTATTTCATTTTCCATCCCAAATTCTCCAAAGTGCATGATACCAAATATCTGCACATACAGTAGGTCTGAGAATGTCGTTGTGACAAAACTGTTTGTCACTTTCTGGGCTGGAAACCCTGCCTAGACAGAACTGTTCATCACTGTTGTCACCCATGAGAGAACCCACATAACACCCCACACCACATTATTAGTTGATGCGCTGCTCTAGTCGTGAATATAGTTAGAGCCTTAATTTGCAGCCGTAAAGCATCAATTATTTTATCTCTTCTGACCAACTCTCAAGTTTCAGAGCCTGAATTTATTAATCATTGCTAAGCGTTGCAACTCTCTGTGAAACTATCTAATTTGGGGTGTAGTAGGTTTTATCCCATGAAAATTGTTTCATTTTCAGGTAATTTCCCAGCTCTTTTAAAACACTCAGCTCGGCCTTTCTCCTGTTTGCTTCCGTGGCGCTTGGAGCCTGAGGCCGAGCCTGCTCCTTCACCTCTTTCTCGCCTTTCAGCAGATTGCTGATGCTCTCGTCTTCGGCGCAGTTGCCGTAGGGCCAAAATCTGGGCCCGCTCTCCGTGAAGCCAAATAATTTGGCGCAGGATTTGCATGGGGGCATTGCCTCCAGCTTGCTGAGGTTGAACGCCTGACACCTGACGACATCTGGAAGTTTGATGGTTCCATCAAAGTTGGGATTCATCTCCATGCCTGGGTAGAAGGTCATCACTGCCCCCGCCACGTACTCATCCCAGTTGCCGCTCAGGCAGGACGCAGCAATCACAATCCGGCCCGGGAGGCTTCCAGATGTGGACATGGCCAGCCCGTAGTACCTGGTAGACTTTGAATTCGCCTTGACGGGTTGGGAGACACAGACAGTGTTGGAGATCAGTTCCGTGGCATTTCCCGTCTTTAGTTCTTCGATGAACCCCTGGAGGCTGCTGAGGATTTCATCCTCATTCTGTTGTCCAACCTTGGTCACAATCTATAAGCAAACAGAGAAGAGAGATGCTGAAACACTAGAACACCGTTCCCCCTTCCCCCTGATCCCAACCTTACCATGTCCATCACACATGACAACGGACTCCTCTTGGGGAGTTTGGATTTAAAGCTTTTAAAAGGCTCAGGGTAGGAGCCCTTCAGCTTGTTCAACAGGTCGTCATCAGTCACAATATGAGTTGGAAGAAACTGTGGAGAATCTATAATCCCCAGGAAGAAGATGCTGTGAAGAACCTGAATCGAGAGGCTTCATGAGTAAAGTCACAGTTAGGGCTTTTCATTTTTTTTAAAGTTTCCAGCTGACGTACTTCATCCACCAGTTGGGAATGAATTTGCGAACTCAGTTCCATCATTTTTTTGATGATAAGGACGGCATTCCTTCTGAAGTCGTCCTTCTTCTTCAGGAACACCTCAGCTCTGGAACAACAAGGGAAATTATTAGTGGCAGGAACACACGTCATGCTCCTCAAGGCGTCGACCCTACCAGGGTCCAAGTTGTTCTGGTTGCCCACAATCCTCAGCATCGCATAAACCATGACAGAACTTTGAGAAAGCTCAAATGTCTGATAGCTGCTCCCACCCACAATCCCTCCTTACACCTGGTTATATTCTGATTTTTATACATTCAAACCTGACTCTGTACTGGGCTGACTGGCCTTGCAAGCCCTCAGCAAATGGACTGAAGAGTTACAAGCTCATGGGAAATGTAGTTCTAGATGAGCAGGAACGGTTTTTAAAATAGAGGCACAGTGCGAGAGAAGTTACAGTATGAGAAGAGGGAAAGACGCTACAGAGTATTCAATGCAGCAGGGAACACTCGGAGGGTCCTACCTGCTCCTACGTTCAGCCTGGTGAAATTAAAAACAAACACATGATAACAGTTAAATGTTGACCATCAAACCAGATTATTGTGAAATGATAGCTTCATAAAATGATTGTTATTGAATGATAAGCCTGAGTTACACTCACCATTTTGCAGGGAGACTGAGAAGTGAAAGAAAAAGTAAAGACAGCAGCTGAGCCAGAGGGGTGGATCCTCCCTTCCAGCCGCTCCTCCCTGGGTCCTCACATCACTCGCTCAGCACAAGGAAATTTGTGAATATTTAACAGTGTGTGCTCACAAAAGTCAGATTGTGCTTGATAACGCGTCCACTTCAAGAACGAGGAAGTATGGCAACCCTCTGATGCAAATGCGTGCACACACACACAGACACGCACACACACACACACACACAGACACACACACACAGACACACACACACACACCCAGTTGACTAAAAACGAAACTGAAGCCTGGAGTCCATTTCCAGCAAATGGACAATGACTCCACAGTTCTTTCCCCTGGCAATCTGAGAAAACCCTCGGATACAAGACAGTAAAGCTCGTTTGTGGAATTGTGAGTTTTATTTTAAACAGTCAGACAGAAGCTTCATCACATTAAGCAAAAAAAAGCAAAAAACAAAAACACATAAAAAATAACATTATTTTACAGAAAATAATCTGATTGCATCTAGAGACAACCTTATGTAATACAGTGAGAATAAGTGGCAATTAAAAGATAAGTCTTCGTTATTTGCTCCTAATGTTCACTGTATTTCGAAAAATTGAAAAATAATGAAGATAATTATTATTAATTGCAAGTATATGAGAGAATGCAAAATGACCAAAATGACAGAGAGCTTTAATACTCATTTATGTATTTCTGCATTTATTGGACAAGTAAAAAAACCACACAGCGTCAGCAGACAGCAGCAACACCTCATTTTTCTAGACGGGGCAGAAAGAGAAGAAAACACAATAATGTGTATTTGGTATTTAATATGCATGCATTTCAAAACATCATAAAGGATTTCACTTTGTGACTTGTTTGATACTCACTGGGGAGGTGACTCAGGAGTGTGCTCTTCATCCCCATCACCAGCTGATGATGTTCCTCATCCAGCTTCTTGCCCACGGGCCCGTTCCTCACTTTATCCCAGTCTTTATTGGTCTGAAAAGGCGGCCGTCAGTAACTTTTATTGGACCGAGAAGAAAAACCCTGAACGTGGTTCCAGATTCTCACCATATCTTTGAAGGCTTCGCCGTAGTAATAGGTCGCAGATGGGGGGTAGCTGATGCCCTTTTTGTAAAGCTGCTCCAGACTGGGGGCCACCAAGTGCAGCTCCTCCCCGTCATAGACGTACACCTTCGTGTCCTCACAGGTCATCAGGACCAGCTGTTCCCCTGGGAACGGCGCCCCCTCCACGACACCCAGGACCTGCATGACCACCTCCTTTTTCAGGTAGAAATTCTCCCACGCGTACACCGCGTCATCGTTGTCTTGGTAAATGGTGTCACTCAGGTCTCCAACAGTCCACGTGGCGCCGTTCGGACTCGTTAGCTTGAAAGTCTTGCGTTTATGTCTGGACACAAATTTGGATGCCTGCTCCAGGTACTCTGCATCTGGAAGAGAGGAGAGCGGGTGTGAGGCACTCGACGCACTTTAGAATGACAAGTGTTGACGATACCTGTCTGTCTGCGGCTTTGCAGTAAGTTGAAAAGGTCAGGTGGTGGCCTGAAAGGGAAAAAAAGACGAGATTTAACGAGAATCTGACAAATACGTTGAAACAAGATATCAAACATCAATGTTGTCAATTCATCAAGCCTGGAAAAAAACTGGTTCTCACGCCTGGACGATCACTGAACTGTGCGCCATTCTGGTCGTCCTGCACCTAAAGGATAAAGTTGACACATAATTACAAATAATTTCTGAATACACAGTACTCTTATATCTAACAGCCGACCAAGATATTGGTGGAAACGGGTCAAATTTTGTCAACATTGACAACTTAACCCCATTAAGACAGTGGCTCCGGCAGTGCTTCCCTTCAAGGTAGTGAGCTCATAACATATTGATTGAAAAAAAAATAACTTTAGTACGATGATGTACTATTCTACTTGTAGTGACCATTTATAATATCTTCACATTTTCGATTACAGTATTTGCTGCAATTGTTCTGCTGCGATCATGGCGTGTTTAGATCGAAAACTAACAAAACGAAAGTAAGCTGGACTCGTCGTTTTTAAACAAATTATCTTGTATTGAATAAAACATGTTTAGTATTACGTACCAGGCCTGGAGAAGGAAATTAAACCTCGCTGCCGTGACAAAAAATGACGATTGTTGTTCAGTCGGTTCTCAACTGTCTCGCAACACTGTAGCCCCGCCCCCCGTCTTGTGATGCGTTTACGTGTTTCCAATGTGTTGGTGTCAAATGTGCGCAGGTGAATATTTTCCACAAAACCTGGGAAAATAAAAGTAAGAATAAAAAAGCGACAATCATTCAATCACATATCGGAAACTTTCCCAATGCTTATAAATGTTTTCGATTTTTACATTACAAATATGTCACGCTTTTGCTACATTCCGACATTTTCCCGTTGATCCAGGCAACATAAGTCGGTGACGCAGTTTTATTAATCATTAATTAATATTATTAATTTATGTTTTTAACGACGTGTTTTACATGATATAAGGCGCCGGGTCTGCGATTTCAACGAAATTACGAGTTTAAACGTTAATATCACGACGCGTAGGATTGTGTTCCGCGCATGTGCGCTGCGGCACCGGAAGCTGTATGTGCGCCAGCCGGAAGCTGTAACGTCCTTTCTGCTCCCGGTCGGCCATCATGGTGAGTTCGTCGCGACTCTTCCAGCGTCTCCGATCCGAATTTCCCCGTCCCCGCACGGCTTTTACCCCCCCTCGCACCCACCGCCTCGTCTCTGGCTGACGCCAGCGAGCGGGTGCCGGCGTTGTGCCCGCGGGGGCCGCCTCGGTGTCGTCCGCGTCGGGCGCCGTGCGCGCTAAGATGTCGGCGGCGGTGCAACGTGGTGCGACGGTAGCGGAGGGCCGGGAAGGGCTCGTCGGAGCAAACCCGAGGCCGCCCCACCACCTCGGTCATCTTTTAAGGGTTCAAAACGCTTCCCAACCTCCTAATCACCCGTGTACTTGCCCATAGTTGTAGTCTTGTTTGCGTTATCGGTGTCCGCTGTCGGGCGCTCGCGAGTTAGCTAGCCGGAATGTGCGTTCCCTTGTCGCCCATTCGTCCTATAAAAGTGTTTTATTGGCGGATCGAGACGTGGAATCTGTGATGGATGCGTCAAATTAGGTGTGTATTTAAAATGACGGGTTGTATCAAGCGCAGCCCTAAGTGTTTAGCTAATCAGACGTTCTTGAAGTGCTGGTTTCCGCCCCGTTATTCACGAATGCCGCTTGTTTTGTGTTTTTATTTTTCAGGTGTTCAAACGCTTCGTCGAGATCGGGCGCGTCGCCTACGTGTCCTTTGGACCCCATGCTGGCAAGCTGGTGGCAATTGTAGATGTCATCGACCAAAATCGGGTAAGTGGTCTGTGTTGGAGGTTGCGTTGATCAGTGCCGCCTTCGTCGTGGACTTTAAATGATTGTTCCTTTCCTTCCTCAAGGCTCTTGTGGATGGTCCATGCACGGGTGTTAGGAGACAGGCCATGCCATTCAAGTGCATGCAGCTCACAGACTACGTCATCAAAGTACCTCACAGGTGAATATTGGTTTTAAAAAAAATTAACAGCATTACAATGAAATCCAACATTGTAGATTCAACTTTGTTTTGAATTTGTACATTTAAGTCTTTGAATATGGAAGACTAATGAGTTCTGGGGAATCTGATCGCTCTGCAGTGCACGCCAAAAGTATGTGAGGAGAGCCTGGGAGAAGGCCGAAGTCAATGAGAAGTGGGCACAAAGCAGCTGGGCCAAGAAGATCGAGGCTAGACAGAAGGTAAACGCTCATTTCTGTCACTTTCTGAACAGACTGAGTATGATCTGTGAAGGTTGTTTCAGAATTTAATATGTAGGTTTTGCTTTGAGTTTGACCTTAATGTCTTAATGACTGATCCTTGCTAAGTTGATTGTACAGAACTTTTAGGTTGCAGTTACATAAAGACTCACTAGGGGGCGTCTGTCCTGTTTCCAGCCTGCTGAAGCTACCCAGCGCATTTAGATTAGAGGGAAAGATATCAGGGTTGGATCTTAATGGTGTTAGATTGCAAAGTATTAAGGGCATTGTGGTGTGTTTTGACATAATCGAGATAACCTATTTGTCTATGGCTGCATTTATTTCTCACACAGCTGTGTCTCCTATTTATGAAGTGTACATTTTGTTGCATTTGCAGAGGGCCAAAATGTCCGACTTTGACCGCTACAAGGTGATGAAGGCCAAGAGGATGGTATGTGTCTCCTTGCCTCTCCGTTGAACGGCTGCGGCTCGTAAAAGCTAACCGCAGGGTGAATAATTGCATATTTTTTCCCTTCTCTCTGCAGAGGAACAAGATCATCAAGCACGAGGTCAAGAAGCTGCAAAAGGAGGCGGCAAAGAAGTGAACAACCGTCACAAAATAAATCCTGTTCAATTGTTCATCTGTATCCTCGTCTGGGCTTCTTGCTTTATCTGCACAATAGAGCAGTCGGTTTATTTTAAAGGTTATCCCTCTTATCACAAAGCTCTTTTCTCTGCAGCAGCCACGTCGAATGGTAATCACTACTTATTCACTGCCACGTCTATTCGGTAATCCTCTTGGGTCAATATCGGTAACAGTCATTAAAATGCCTGATTGTGGACCAGGCGTCTCCACCCTCTTCCCCAAAGGGCCGTGTGGCTGCAGGTTCGTGCTCCAACCAGTCCAGCTCACCCAGTTTGACCAGTCAGCTGTCTGAAGACCCTAAGTTGATTAAGTGAGTCCAGTCTGGTGCTGCTGGGTTGAACAAGAACCTGGGGCCTCACGGCCCTTTGTGGACCAGTTTGGAGACCCCTGCTCTAGACCGGGTTTCTAAAATAAGACCCCATTGTGACTCCTACAAGCGGACAATGCTCGCAGTTGTCCTGTGATTCATGCGTTCATTGAAGAAGCCTAAAACTTAATCTCCCGGCGACTGTGAGGTATTAACGCCATTGATAAACAAGCGGAGGCCGGTTACGTAACACAGGACATCGCTCGCTGCTCCAGTACAGAGAAACGGGGACGTGCCATGGCAACGTCCATGCACACTGTCAATACTGGCTCCACGCCGCCCACACGGTCGATCGTGAGCGGACTCCTTCACCGCCCGCGTCCCCGACGCTTGCACATGTTCTCGCACTCCGCGAGTTTCACCCGCCGGAGCTACACCTGCTCGAGACGACGCGTTTCCCTGAGCGCGATCTCCGTTTGAAACGAGGAGCGATCGATGGCCGATGACAGAACGTCGTTTATTTATTTGATAAATGTGCCTTTTTTTTCCCCCCCGAGCGCGTTCTTCTGACGTCACCGGGGACTCGTCGCCCGGAAAGAGAGAAACTCGCCTTCAAATCAAAAGCAGGCGATGGCCCGCAGTCGTACCTGTTTAATAATTAAAACTAGAACTAAATGTTTTTGGCGCCAACAATTTAATAAATAATGGCAGCTTAGCTGGAATCATAATAGTAGTGATGGCACAATTGTTGGCCGGAGTATTTTGCTCAAAGTCACGACGTAATATTCTTTAAGCATTTGGATTCAGTCATTTTTACATTCAGTTATTTACATATTTTAAGAAACGAAGTCAAATAATAGCAATTTAATGTCATTCTACACCGGTAAGTGCTAGTTTAAACCTCCACTCTCCTCCGCCCTTTGAAAACAATGTCATTTTACGCTGCGGCATATAGTTAGGCGTAGTCTATAGCAAGCAGAACTTTGCAAACAAGTTTAAGGATTTGGTATGCGGCAATTTGCCATCATCGTGTCTTCAGACAGGTGCACACATACACCTCCTTATCCTCATCAACATGCCCAGTTCAGATCGGAGCAGCAATAATTATAATTCTTATGATCAATAGAAACTTTTGATTTGGAAAATGAGCCTCGATTATAGTCCCGCAGCACACAGTGGATATGTGTTAATGACGTTTAAACATACCATGCATGCATTTAAGTTTGATTTTAGTATTTAGACGCATTTAGTATTTAGATAATATTGACTTTGCCAGCCGCTAGTTCATGCTTTTATTTTGTAAGGGGTTTTCCGGTAGCGTGCTGCTACCTGCGCGTCTGACGCACTAACGAAGGGGAGGGAGAGACGGGGGGAGGCAGACTTGACAGTGTGACACACTTCATCACAGGCTGGATTAACCTGTCGTCGCCCCGCTGTCTGCCTGTGTCAAGTGTCGACCTGCACCGCCCCCCCCCCAGCAGAAGCTCTGCAGCCCCCGCAGACACGCACGCCGCTGCCGCGTCCCGCTGCCGCGTTCCGCCGCCACCAGAGAGGACGGCGGCTCCGCTCCTGCGGTAAGTAGGACTGCTGCGGGCCCGTGCGGGGACATGCGTGTCACGCTCCTTCTCCTCGAAGCGCGTCTCTTTCGGGTTGTTTGCGGGCCAGCGTCGCACGCCGCCGCCGCCTCGGTGGCTGCTGACGCAGGCTGGCCGCTGGTCCCGTGGACGCAGCCAGGCTGCAGAGAGGTCCCATCTGGGCAGGATGCACCACAAGGCTGGGGTCGCTTACCTTCCAGGCGCATTTGCAAGATTAAACTCTTCATCGGCACCCTGCAATAAATTCCCGTTGAGCTCTATCGCGTCTTTAAGCTATTTTTATATCCATTTTTCATATAAAACTGCATCATAAACACCTCCGTGTTTTGTTCGTAAATGTGTCAAAGTAATTGACCTGTCAACCCCAGTTTACCCTGGAACTGAATAAATGTTAATGCTGATATTTATTGATAAATACCAGCCCTAAACCCATTAACCTCCCATGACCCGAACTCTTTTTTCATACACATCCTTAATTTATCTTTGCTGTTTAGGATTATCGGGATGAAGTATAAGACAGAGAATAATAATTTAACAGTATTTTGAAACGAATGTTTTGAAACCAATGTTTGGGGTTTTTTTGGGGGAGGGGGGATGTCCACACTCAATCTAATCTTGTAATAATCAATCTAAATCTGTAATAATGTAATGTTTAAGGCTCCTTGTGTGTGGACATTTGGACCCACACTAAGCAGAATTAGCTGTTCTATTATCGGTGACCCAAAATGTAATGTCCACATGTGTGGTGAAAGGAACAAAGTGTTCCTTTAATTGTTGTCCCCAACCTCCTCCCTCTTCAAAAGTAACAAAAGAGTTGGGGTTTTTTTGACGACTGATTTTACCAGTCCCAAAGGTTGGTTATTAGGGTTGGGGGTTTTAAATCTGGCTTTTATAACTCAAAACTAATAGTTTGTCCCTTCTGAAACATCGTAGAGTGTTTTAGCACACAGAGGGGGACCCTCTTCAATATTAATGTAAAGTCCTTAATGAATAAAATCAATGCAGTTAATGAGCTGTAGTTAATATACAGTATTCAAACATCTTTAATCGGGACATTTTAAATAATGGAAACACATAATTGACCGTTTAGTTTATAGTATTCATGCATTTCCATATATCCACTTAATATTTAGCTAGAAAACATATTTTAGTATGTGAAGTGTATTAAATGATTTTTAATTTTTGTCGGTCTAATGTGCCAGGAAATGGATTTTATCGATCTCCATAAATCAGCTGATATCTTTAATCCGTTGGGTTATGGGAGAGTAATGGGTCCTTGACCTTGTGTGTGCACTGGTGAGCCTAAAACGCACACACACATACACACACATACACACACAGCCTTGTAAATCAATGCTGTGTCAGCACCCTCAGCAATTATACAACCAACCTCAATGCATGACTGGGACATTTCTGTTGACACTGTCAGATAAGCAAACGGGCGGGCTGTTTTTCTGACGCTTTCTCCCATCTGTCAGATATGAACACACACACACACACACACACACACTGTAAGGGTTTGAGAGATCTGAAAGATTGAGGTTTGATGAACTACTGTCTCTGTCTGTTTCTGTCTCCTGTCCTAGCGTGTCTAACTCCAAGCTGTGTGTGTGTGTGTGTGTGTGTGTGCGTGTGCATGTGGGGGTGTTTGTTAGCATTTACACATTGTCTGTATTGTTCGGGGATTAGCTGTGTGCACGAGGCAGCGAGACCGAGCGGAGACAGATGGAGATGTCAGGCGCCTATTTTGAGGAAAATGACTCACTCTCATTCACATCTGGGAACACGCAAAAGAACCTTAAGGGCTTCCATAGCTTTACTTTTTTAAACGCGCAGGCCGCCGTTCCAGCTATTCCGAGTCTTCCTGTGTCTGTTTCTGACACTCGGTGTGTTCCCCAGCAACACGTTTTTATGCTTTTTTTTATTGTTCCTCTCGACGCAGGTGAGTTGGGCACACCTAGGTGAGAATCAGCTCGCAGGAATGTTCTCTGTACGCCCAGTGCGCGCGTATGTGTGTGTGTGTTTTCCATTGGTATGCAGGTACATTCCTGGAAAAGGAACACGAACCCTTCCCTGGAAGCTTTGTTTCATAATCAGGCCTGTGAAGCAACACGCTGGTTTGACAACATGCGTACGTGTGTCGGGGTCAGACACAAGGAGGGGATCAAGTGGTTTGAACATCTGACACAACTATAGAATGAAATGGAGTCGGTCTGTTGAGGTGGTTCGTGTAAATGATTCCTAAATGGTTTCATGGGAAGTCACGGTTGTGGGCTCTGTGTCCCATAACGCCTGTTTCTATTAATAAATGATCTGCTGGCACACACTCCTGCCATCCAGACTGAAATGATTGGATTAATTGCGAAACGTCGTCCCACCGACCGTCACCCCCCCCCCGCATGATGACCGCTGGGTTTCTTCCGCTCGCTCCTTCACGTGTTTTCTGTCCGTGCGCGTGGGTGAATTTGAACGTTTCTCTCCCTCTTTCGCCTCAGCTCACGTGGGGACCGTCGTCGACTCGGGCGCCGCACAGATCTAAACTCCGGGATTACCCCCCCCACCCCCCCCCCCGTGGTTGCCATGCCGCGGGGTCCCTCCGTCGACGTCTAGAGACGCCCGAGCCGCGGACCTCGCCTAACCCCCGACCCACTTCGGCGGGAGATGGAGGATTAATCAGACACCGGCAGGCGACAGAAGGCGGGTTTCCACCGGCGGCCATGGCGGGGCTCAAACGCCACCACGATGGGAAGATAGCCGGGCTGTACGACCTGGACAAGACGCTGGGCCGCGGGCACTTTGCCGTGGTCAAACTGGCCCGGCACGTCTTCACCGGGGAAAAGGTGACCCACTGAAGTATTTAGACGTCATAGACGTGTAACAGTCAGCCGCTGACCCGTGGTCCCGACCGCCCGTGTGCCTCCAGGTTGCGGTGAAGGTGATAGACAAGACCAAGCTGGACCCGATGGCGCGGGGGCACCTCTTCCAGGAGGTGCGCTGCATGAAGATGGTGCAGCACCCCAACGTGGTGCGCCTGTACGAAGTCATCGACACGGCCACCAAGCTCTACCTCATCCTGGAGCTGGGGGACGGGGGGGACATGTACGACTGCATCATGAAGCACGACGGCGGCCTCGCCGAGGAGGTGAGCGGGCTCCGAGGGAAACATAAGAGGGAGAGAAGCTTGGCAAGGGGGGGGTCGGAATTCATGATTCATGTGATTGACTCATGAGTCACAGAAGGATTTACTTCCTCCTACTCCTTTTTCAACATGTATGTTACTTCCAGAAATGTATGTGGAACTATTTGTTTCTTCTTTCTTGTCTACCTCTCAAAGGTATTTAAATGTCTTTAATCACATGACCATGTTGAAAGTTAAATGCTGTCAGTCACTCAAGTTGATGGTCTGGTGGTTGATGGTTGTTTCCATCACTGTTGAAGGTCGCCAAGTGCTACTTCGCCCAGATCGTCCACGCCATCTCCTACTGCCACCGGCTGCACGTGGTCCACAGGGACCTGAAGCCGGAGAACGTGGTGTTCTTCGAGAAGCAAGGCGTGGTCAAGCTGACCGACTTCGGCTTCAGCAACCGCTTCCAGCCGGGGAAGACGCTCAACACGTCCTGCGGCTCGCTGGCGTACTCCGCCCCGGAAATCCTGCTGGGGGACGAGTACGACGCCCCCGCCGTGGGTGAGTCGACTTACAGCTTTGACCTCTCGCCCGGAATGCGACGGCCTCAGGTCCACAGTCCGGGGTGTCGTTCCCCAGCAGCGGGGACGGGGGACGGGCTGTCCTCGCGCTACCACCGACCTCGCTGAGCGACGCGTTCAAATGAACGCTCGTTATCAGCCGATGCCGCCTCCTGATAACGTGCTCAATAAAGCACCGACTCTCACCCGGTGCTGTTAACAGGAAATCAGTGCTTAATCCAGAGACGGAGACAACTGGCGACGGTCCAGAGTTATCTGGCCCTTTTCGGCGGTTCAGAAGTTTATTGTCTGCAGGCTGCGGTCATGTGACGGCAGCGGCCGGGCCGGCGTTTGATAAAAGCCGCTATCTGATCAGAACCGAAATTGGTTTCCCCGGCGCCCCCCCCCCACACAGCCTCGCTCCATCAGCCGTGGAAGCCGCTCTCGCTTAGGTATTCAATTAAACCGCGATGGAGGAGAAGAGAAACGGGTAGATGTGGGAGGAGAAAGGGACAGTGATTTGAGGGGGGGGCGGGGCGTCTGTCTCGTCCTTGTCAGCGTCTTTATCTGCCAAGCAGGTGCTCTGAAATATTGCGCCGATGTCTGCTCGTTACGTGGCTAAGCGCTAAGCCCGGCCCCCCGTCCTGACCGTCAGGATTTCAAGGTAACCGGGCCTGGGAGGGGTGTCGCTGACAGATCTGAGGGGGGCGCGAGGCAGGGTGGCCGCGCGCCCGCTTCACCGCAGAGATAACGAGGCTGTCCCGTGAAGCCGGGACAGTTTGTCGCCCTTTTGAGGAAGTTCTGAAAAGGGATTCGTAATAGAAGAAACCAGCGTGGTTCTGGTTTTTATTTGGTTTTATTTTAGGTTCCAAAGAACAAAAGTAACCTTCAGATCTCCATTTGTGTCCAGAAGAACCCACTGAAATGAAACCAGGGATGTCCCTACTATAGTGTATTTGTTTCAACCAGCCAAGGACACACAGTTTGACCAATCAGCTGTCTGAAGCCTCTGTTGATTGATCAGGTGATTAAATCTGCCGTGTTTGGACATCCCCGAATGAAAGGAATTCTGTGGAGGAAAAAAATCAATCGCATCTATCGCTTTAACCACATTCAAAGGACGCGGCTCGACAGCGCGCACGTCTGCGCACAGTTAGGAGCAGAAGATGGGTGTTATAAGAAGATGTCTGCGTGCGCACCCCCACCCCCCCCTTCACTTTTGTCTCCACTAAATGGGAATTTAAATATAGATTTTTGTTTCCGCTCCAACGGGCACAAGCTGTGATGCGTGTCACAAAACAACACGTTAGCAGTTCCAAAGGCCCTAGCTGGACATGAAAAGACACAGATAGGTTTTTTTTAATCTTCAGCTGGACGGGATGTGGAAGCAGACCCCTTTTTTTCTGTCATGGGGGTCGGTATACCAGCGCCATGGCGATGAAAGGATGCGTGCTGACGTGCACCCTGTTATGCACTGATGTGGCAGCCATCTGGTTTGTAAATAAAGTTATCGAGGAAGGAAGTTCCACCGCTGACGCACGTAATGAGGGAAGCAGGGTCGTGGTTGCTAGGATACCTTGGCTAGGGGGTAGGAAGGGTGGTGGCGACTGCAGCAGCGCTCGCTCCCTCCGTAAGCAGGATGAGCCACGGCTTCGCCGCCTCCGCCCACCGTAGAGCTGGCAGCTTTTATTTGCCAAATCGAAATCGGCGTTATAAATAAATATGAAGGAAATGTCACCGAGTGCGGCGGAGCGCAGGTTTTTGTGCTGAATAAGTGCTGGGAAACATCAGTGTTTCTGTCTGGAAAGGGGGGGGGCACAGGAAGTTTGGTCAGAGGCTTCATCATCAGGAACAAAGAAATGATGACACAGACTGAGAAAAGGGGGTTCAACGAGGGCAGAGCCCCGTTTAAGATGAAGAAGCGGGGGGGGGGCAGAACAGGGAGGAAGTCAAGGGTTTTAGTTTGTCCACTAATGCTAATTGATGCAGATTTAGCTGAAGTACGCTATTGCAAGAGTTTATAGGCTGAGAAATCAATGATGTCTTGGAACGACTGACCCAAAGAATCAATGGGAGCAGCATTCAAGAGGGGGGTGGTGGGACTAGCTGATTTGGCTAAAGACAAGCGTTTAAGAGGGCTATTGTTGTTCCTGCTGCTTTATATAATCCCACACTTCCCAGAGTAAACAGGCTCAAGGTAGAAACGGGACAAACTGCCGGCCTTTGTGCCTGGGTGAAGTCGGTATGTGGCTGCAGAATGTGTGTTAGTAGAACGCCCCGCTGACCAGAAGCACGCCTGGAGCAAAAAAAAAAAAAGTTTCGCTTTTATAAACGAATAATTGGAACAGGGCAACTGTTCCATGAAATTAGCATTTGTTTGAAGCTTTGAGGGATGAACACGTTAACCCACATTCTGAGGACTGCATGCTTGCGCGTGTGTATTTGCAAGAGGGGGGGGCAGAGAGAGGGGGAGACATAGAGAGAGGGAGAGAGCATGATGCTGGCAGCTGGCATCCTCCCAAAGAAGCTTCATCCTCGCTTAGACAGATGCGTCCCGAGCCACTCTGTATTCAGAAAAATGCCTCTTATTGGACATGATTCACGCTTCATTTGCAATGTGGCGCCGACTGCGCTTGGTTTTTTTTTTATTATTATTCGCGTCTGTCCCACCGAGCAGAAAAAGGACATCGGTGCCCCACTGCAGTGTGCTGTGACTCTGTGTCTGCAGATATCTGGAGTCTGGGGGTCATCCTCTTCATGCTGGTGTGCGGCCAGCCGCCCTTCCAGGAGGCCAACGACAGCGAGACCCTCACCATGATCATGGACTGTAAATACACGGTGCCCCCACACATCTCCCACGCATGCAGAGAGTGAGTAACACGCCTGCGCTCACCGCCACACACAGATGGACGCGGTACTCTGCAGGTGCTGCATATTTCATGTCTGTAGATATGTGGGAAATAAATGGGGGGGTGGGGGTGGCCTCACTTCCTCCGTTTCCCCCCGCTGTCCTGCTTTTTCGCTCGGCGCCGCAGAGCTGCATTAAGTGTGCCTAATGCACCCTTTGAAATCGGCCTTCTATTTTTAACATTGTGAGGGTTTAATACTGCTTCAAGGCTGGAAAAAGCGCAGTCTTTAGGAGTGTTTTGGTACAAGCCCTCGCCGCGTTAAGCCCACAAAAGTGGCGCCTCTTCTGTTTTCCAGAACAAATTCATTTTCGCCGGTGTTAATTCTGCAAACAAGCAACACAAGAGATGTAATCCCGAGGACTTCTGTGTCCCCCCCCCCCAGTCTAATAGCCCACATGCTGCAGCGGGAGCCGACGAAAAGGGCGACCCTGGACGAGATCGAGCGCCACGAGTGGCTTCAGGGCGTCGACCCCTCGCCGGCCACCAAGCTGTCCACGCCTCTGGTGTCGCACCGCAGCCTGTCGGAGGAGGAGCACGGCTCCATCGTCCAGCGCATGGTGCTGGGAGGCATCGCGGACCGGGACGCCGTCACCGAGTACGTGCGCTTTCCTGGGGATCCGGCGCCGCCGTTCCCGAACATTTAGCGGCTTCGTCAAGTGTCATTAGTCGTTTGTCACTAACAAGCAGCTGGCCGTCCACCGCCGCTGCCATGTCCAATTAAACCCCCCCCCTCCCAGCCCGTCATTTCTTTCTGACTGGCGGCCAGGATTTGGAAGTGTGGTGAGTGGGCAGGCATTTATTAACCCCCCGTTTTTTGTCAGGGCTCTGGAATCGAACCAGTACAACCACATCACGGCGACATACTTCCTGCTGGCGGAGAGGATGCTGAGAGAGAGGCAGGAGCGGGAGCAGCATCAGATCCGATCGCCCAGCCCCAGCAAGACCCAGTTCAGGTACGGGCTCACTGATACCCACACTGTCAGGCTGACAGAGACCCCCCCCCTCACTCCTGAGGGGGGATGCATGTTGGGATTTTACAGTAGACAAGTTTGACAGTAGATGGATGGAGAGAATTCAAATGGCCAGAAGGGCAGTGAAAATAGGTCAAGACAGGGCAGAAAGCAGCTTAAACGGGTTCCTTTCGATTCGCCTCTAATGCTCAATGTTGACCTATGACCTTTAGGATTTCATCAGCAAACTAGAAAGCACTCGGAGAGCGCAGACCTCCGCCAAGTTTATATAAATTACAATAGAATCCGTCTTCTGGATCAGATCCGGATCAGCCTTTGGAATATGATAGAGGATCCCATTGTCCATCCTTGAGTCACATCTCATGGGGTTTGGTCAATAATCAACAGATATTGAGAAACAACATTTTTGACCCCATTTACCACAATGTTAACGGAAATTTCAAAGTGATCCAGAATCCAGGATTACCTCCGGATCACCCCCAAAATGAAATCAGTTCTTCTTTTTCACATTTCCAACAAATCCTGAAAATTTCATCAAAATCGGTCCCTAACTTATGTTACAGACAGACAGACAGACAGACAGACAGACAGACAGACAGACAGACACCAGCAAAAACATCACCTCCTTGGTGGAGGTAACAATTGCTCCAGTCCTCAAAGTCTCTGAGCTTGGTTCTGTTTAACCCTCAACAGGCAGTCCTGGCCCACCAGAGTGGATGTCCACCAGGATGTGAGTGATGGCTTGGGGGGTCCAGCCATCTCCCACCCAGGGGGCCCACAGTCCCCCGCCCGCAGCGCTGAGAGCCTTCACAAAGGCCCCAGGCCCAAAACGGCGCTTCTGGACCTCGGCCAACGCCAGGAGAACCTCCCGCCTGCGGCGAGCCAGGAGAGGGGGCCCAGGCCTCCGGTAAAGCCCCACCCCAACCCCCTCAGGCTGGGGTGCCTGGCCCCAGCGGGCCCTTGCAAACCCCGGAGCCCCAGTCTCTTCAGCGTGGAGGAGGACGAGGAAGGGGAGGGCGACGAAGGCAAGCGCCTGCCCCCCTCCTCCCTGCCGTCGGCCCCGGCGCCGCTCCGTTGCAAATCGCCGTCGGCTTCCTCGTCGGGGAGCCGGCTGACGTCGCGCATGAGCGCTCCCGTTCTCAACCAGATCCACGAGGAGGACCGGGAGGAGGAGGAAGAGGAGGCCCGGGGCCCGCCCAAGCCCAGCCTCAGCCTCAACCTGAACTCAAACATACACTCGACCTCGGCGTCCCCGCCTGAGACCCTCACGCCGACCTCGGAGACCAGCGGCGAAGAGACGGAGAGGAAAGCAGACACGGAGGGCATCGGCGGGCAAGAGGGCGAGACGGGGGGGAGGGGAGGGGGCAAGGGGAAACGGGGGGAGGGGCAGGGCAGCCCCGTTAACTGTGCCAGCCCAGGGTCAGGCCAGAGCAAGGCCAAGGCTGCCAGCGGCCTGGTGGAAAGCCTCAAGCTGATGAGCCTGTGTCTGAGCTCCCAGTTCCAGAGCCTGACCGGGGGCGGGGGGGGCGGGAGCAGCGGGAGCGTGGTGGTGGGGGACGCTCACGACCGTCCCGTGTGGAGGATGTGCATGGGGGGCTCCACGGGCAGCCTGGACAAGGTGTCCCTCCTGGGCGGGCCCTCCACCCGGGGGACCTGTACCAGCACCAGCCCCAGCTGGGGGACACACTGGCCGACCCGCTGCTGGAGGGCCCCGGCACGGCCACGCTGAGGCTGGGGGAGCTGGACCTGGCCCGGGAGAACCACCGCAACATGAAGAACCGCGTCCTGCAGATGCCGCTGAGCGACAAGACTCTGTCCGTCAACATCCACCGGAACCCCAAAGAGGGTCTGCTCTGCACCCCCACCCCGCACAGCTGCTGCCAGGTCATCTAGACCTCCTCCTCCTCCTCCTCCTCCTCCTCCTCCTCCTCCTCCTCCCTGCTGTACTCTCCTCCCGATCACTCGTCACCTCCGGCTCGTCAGCTTCTTTCTGCCGTTTCCTCATATTTAACACTCGTGTCGATGCCAGTTTTGCACTCTCAAAGACGCAAAGTCGTCTCCATGGAGACCGCGTGCCAAGTCCGTGAAGCACTTTTGGGAGATTAAAAGGGACACTGTAACCTACTGGTGTGATTTTCAAATATCAGACACAGTCGTACTGGGCTCTCTCTCTCTCTCTCTCACACACACACACTCACACACACACACTTAAATCACGATAAGCTAATAACCGGCTGGCGAGTTCAAACATCATGTTACAGTGCATATCATCCTTTGTTGTACTTTTTAAACGTCCCTATTTTTAAAATATTTTTGAGACAATCGTTTTATCTTTTTTTTTTTTTTTTTTTTAATTCCAGCTAAAAGAGAGACGGTCTGTGTTTTCTTTCACGCGTTACAGGGTGAAAATAGGCAGCAGCACTTATGTATGACAGTGGTGCACAGTATTTTGTAGTCTATCACTGGTTTATTTTTCTATCTCTGCAAGAAAAACGCACATGACTCAGCAGTTTTTGTACATATGTGAATAATCCAACAGTACTCAGTACCTGTAGTATTTATATTAGAGTTGTACTATAGTAGAAATCTGAATATTTAACCCCTGTACGTCGTTGCCCTCCACCGCTGTGGGATGTTCCGGGTTTTGGTTAAACTTGATGGTGCAGCTAAAGCCATGTACATCCCACAAGGTCACTGTTGTAGCATATTCCCAGATTATAAAAAAAAAAAAAAGACCAACAAAACACACACACAAACGGGATTCAGTAGGAGGTTGACGTGTGTGTGTACTCCCACCCCTTCCCCTTTTAGTGGAATATAATTGACAGTGCACGTGTTTCGCTGTAGCAGCCTCGTATTTAACCCGCAGAGGTCAGCCCACCTGCCGCATCTACCTACTGGCTCAAACGGTCACTTTAACGTAACCTCACAGCAATACCAGCGACTGCAAAATGTACGAAAAATATGGATGTGCCATAAAAAACCTGTCATGCGCATGTTGTACTGTATGTATATGATAGAGATCTATTTAGAAAAAAAAATAAAAATAAAATAATATCACGTGAATGTGCTTATTCTTCCGGCGTCTCATCCTGCCCCGGGGGGGGTTGTTTGCAGATGTGTGTATTTTTGGAGAGTTGTCCTCAGAGTGAATGAGCTTAGGTTTGTTTTTCTGAATGCCCAACCGACATCTGGGCTCTCGTCAACATCTGGGCTACTGTTCCACATCAGTCGGCCTGGGGCAAATCACATCAAACCAGATGAGCCACGGGGCAGACGGGTAAACCCGCCTGTCTGACCCTCCGGCTTATACGCTGACACACGCGATTAGAAATACGCAAACATTTGGAGCGTGCAAAGACCTGCGTTTGGAATAAAGTGGACAAAACCATGCGTGGGTGCAGATGACTTGTTGATGAGGTGAATGAATTGCGCGTGCGTGTGTGTGTGTGTGGGTGTGTGTGCATGCTCTGGGGCACGTGCTGCAATCAGGGTCATCCACTGATAATCCTCTCCCAGCAGAGGTTTTCTCCTGATTTACCCCCTTTTTCTTTCCAAAAATAGGTTGGTTTAATAAAACAAGCAGCAGGGAGCATGTGACTAAACAGAATGAATTACCCATTAACTTTTTTTTTAAACCGCTTTTATGCAAAGAAACAAATATCTGCATGAAGCTCAATGACAGAAAAAAAATATAGGTAACAGATGAGCTAACTTATCAAGTTAGTATCTATTGCAACCACACATATACACATTAAAGCTTTAAATTAGTGTATAAAATAAAGTTTAACAGTGTTTGTGATATAGTATAACCGCTTGTACCTACAGTGTCCCCTAGTGGTTGATTATTTCTGCGCCTAAAAACAACTCAACGCGTCACATCCTGCTGCTGCTGGGTTTGGGCCATTAAAAATAGCCTCTGTCCTCTGGTGTGCAACATCTCTGCGCGCACACGGTCTGCATAATCAGATGTAGCATGCTCAAGATAGGCCTTAAAACGATCCAGATGCACAAACGTAGCTGAAAAATCTGCATTTGGTGCATCGTCTGCATCGTCTGCCCGTGGTCGCAACGCTCCAGTGGAATCTGCCGTTCACTTTCATGGTTACACGGACAGATTTGGATGAGACCTGGTGGGAGGAAGATGCCTTGAATGTTATTTTTACTCCCGGGCTTCGTGATATCGTACATTTTATGTCACGTGTCAGCCAGTGGAGGATTAAATGTGGACGTGAACTCAGACTGTCAGTAAAAAAAAAAAAAAAAAAAAAGCCAACAAAAACACACATGCATGAATGAGACATAACCTCCATCGGTTGCATGTGCACTGACCGTGTGTGTGTGTGTTTGACCACCTCACATAATGTTGAGCCAAGGACTTATACCAGAGACAGAGAGCATTATGAGCGTAACCTTTAATTTGCTGTGACAGTCTGGTGAAAGGCTGGGTGTGATCAGGCAGACATTAGCTGGCTGAAACACACGTTTGGACAGCCCCAGCCCAGAGGACAGCAGGTAGGCTGCATCTTTATGCAAATATTAGGATTTGTCAGACAGTAAAAGTGTAGCTGGGGATCAGATCACTTCACGTACAGGAAACAGGAGGACTTTTTTTTTTTTTTTTCGCTTTTCCTGATAATGTGGATTCGTCACAGGATGCAGACACTGAACATTCACAGTTTCCTTTGACCCTTGACTTCTTTAAGAAATTGAAACTCTTTAAAAGCCACGCCCAATAAAGACACACTTAAAAAACAAAGGCTTTTTGTAACACATGCCTCCAATGTAAATATCATCTGTCAGTCAGGGAGGCCGGTGCTTCCTGTTCATCGTGCATACATGAGATTAATCTTGTTCAAACACCACCCAAGTTCAAATCCGCACACCTGTACCAACTCTGTGATATTAGATGGGCGATATGCCTTTGAGTGTGCTCAAGTACGAAACCTGCTAGCATAGATTTTCATCCAAAATTCAATATTTAGTCAGTAAACATTTTAAAATCCTGATTTTCCCACCAAAAGTGAGGAAACTTTTCCCCATCTGGAGTCTGAGTGAAAGAGTTGAACTAAAAATCTGAATTGTGGGGGGTAAATGGGGTTTAACCGAGGGCAGTTGTGGTGCAACTTGTGAATAAAAATGATTCTGTCACTTTAAATTTTGTCTAACCGGATGTTTTTTTGCATCCCTGTGGATGTGAATAATCCTGCGGGATTATGGAGTATTACAGAGCCTGAGGACATCGTGTGTGCATGCGTATCCACGGTTGAACGAGCCTCGCCAGCCGACATCCTCAGCAAAACAAACAGCCCATAATTACCTCGTTCAGCCGCAGCATCACTTCCTCAAGGAAGGCTCGGTCTCCGTGGCTACCCTGTTGCCGGGAGACACTCGCAGCTGTGCAGCAGACGCAGATAGAAGCGCAAGTTGCTCAAAAGTAATCTGCATCCTGCTGCTGGCAACTTTCCTGATTTTTTTTTTTTACCCCTCTCCCCGTTTCGACTCGAGCATTAATTCCGGTTTGCGATCTTTCCCTCAGATCTGCCTCCCTCAGCTTCCCCAGAGATAAATTTGCCATCTGGGCGCTTGCCAGACGGACAGCACCAGTGTTGGCCTCCTTATTTCTGCATCATCCCCACTGACGTTTACTGCTGGTTCGCCTTGAGTCTCCATTGATTTTACTGACTTTTGCACTGTCAAATCAGTGGGGGTAATTGGGTTCATTGGAGCAATAAAAGCCCTTGACAACCAAATATAGGCCATATGGTAACTTGTGTTCTCCCTCAGTGGGAAACCTGAGAACTGGAGCGCAGGAAGTAAAATATCGTATAAAGAAAAAGAGATTGGCCCAACACTTCTCCAAAACCTTGGAGCTAGTTCGGCACCCCGCGATGAAGGAGCAAGATGTTTGGCTCATTTCAAAAACAGAGGGTCTATTTATAGCGCAACGCGCATCTCTGACCCTATTCTGTCACTGCAGTTGTGACTTAGCGGAGGACCGAGCGTCACGCTGCTCTTAAAGCATCACTGCCCAGGTCTCCCGAGTGGGTCACTCGGCTCAATATGCATGTGAGGCCGCAGGGTGTGTGTGTGTGTGTGTGGGGGGGGAATCACAGGGTTCCGTTCAGCAGAACAGACGCTGTATATGTGCTGCCCCCTGTTGGTCACACTCCGTCATAACAACCAGCCCCATCACTAATTTGAGTCCCTATTTAAACAAGATGTTTCCTCAAAGACGAAAACCAAACGGATTGCTTGTCACGTTTATTTACAAAATATTACATTAGCGGCCTTATATCCACTGATCCAGGGTAGTTGGGATCATTACACTGGGAATAATGTGAGGTAAAGTGCGTGATGAAGAGGCTTAGACTGCAGCCCGGTTCCCCATGTGTCTTCTAAAGGTGGGAGACCTCACCCGTTGTTGTTTTCTGTCCTCTCTGTCTTAATGAGGATCTGGAGGACCGTCTGGTTGAAGTCATCAGGCTGGTCAGCAAAAACGTAATGTCCCGCACCTCTGATCACCTGATAGACAAAGAACAGTCAGTCTCCCAAGCAACATTGCGTCGCCCATGAATGCATACCAGCCCCCCCCCCACCCACCCTGATTTCCACATCTGGTCTGGTTTTCTTGAATGCGAATCCTGAGTCGCTGTCGATGCTGGAGCGTGAGCCATAGATGAAGGAAACGGGAATGTCAGCCTGGACCTGCCCGATCCTCTCCAGCATGGGTCTCTTCGCCCATCCGTAAGGTATGGTCATATTCTTGAAGGCTGTCTCGCCACTGAAGCACACGAAAACGGAGCGTTACGCCAGTCCTGCAGCGTTCATCTTAAAGCCTGGTGTTGATTAGAAGGTGAGCACGTGTTGTATTTCTGCAGCGTGCCTTTGCACAGTCCGGGGAACCTCCACGGAGCAGCTAGAAATGCCAGCTATGGCCCATTACACCTGCAGAGGTGCAGGTTTGGATGTCCCACTCCAAGGCGGAGAGGACCATCGGAGGAGAAGAGGAGCTTAAGATCTACCCCTCACCTTGGAGTCTGGGCGTTCAGATGGTAGATGTAGTCAGACACTGTGTTGTCCTCAAACACTGATGAGTATTTCTGCTTGAAGTCTGACCTGATGGTCTGAACCAACAGTGGACCTGAGAGGTGAAACCCAGAGGACATTTACTCGCAGGCTCCTCGGGTAATGTAACTGATGCTCAAATGTGTGTGTGTGTGTGTGTGTGTGTGTGTGTGTGTGTGTGTGTGTGTGAGCTGACCTAGAGGCCCAGCCAGTCTTAGCCCAGCCAGAGGGTTAAACGGGCTCATGACAGCCCCCATGGCTCTGATCCACACCGGTATGGAGCTTTGGCTGGGGCTATATGGACGTGCTGGAAACCCCCATGGCTCCACCAGCAGCAGATGCTTCACCCTGCACACTCGCAAAATGTCAAACCCTTAGAAGGCACACACACATGCAGGCATGCACAAGCGCACACACACACACACACACACCTTTGTGGATATCTGAGCGTGTAGGCAGCTGACAGGTATCCCCCCAGGTTGTGCCCCAGCAGCACCATTTCCTCCAGTCCCACCTTCTCCCTCCACTCCTCCAGGGCTTCCACAAACTGCTCCTCCGCCTCCTCTGGGTCACTGCTGAACTGGGGTCGGCTGCTCCTGCCGAAGCCCAGCAGGTCCAGAGCATAGACCGGCCCGCTGCTGGAGAGAGGGTCCAGGTTTTGGGCCCAGAGTGCAACCCCACCTCCGAAACCATGCAGCAGAACCAGGGGCAGTCTGGTTGGGGGCGGGGGGCTGGGGGGAGGGCACGGCTGGGGGTGGGTGGAGAAAGCTAGGGTCCACAGGTAGTTGCCATTGGAGATCCGCACATGCTGCCTGGAAAAAGGCTTCTTCAAACCTGCAGCAGAGGTGGGGGAGAAGGACTTCAGGTTGTCATGACGATGCTCATGCAACAAAAGTAACATGAGTTCTTCTCTTACATTTCAACATTTTATCTTCTGCATCTTTGAGCTGAGAGGGAGATGTGGGGCACCAAGAGGGAAGCCAGCTTAGTATCCAGCTGCTGTGATTCGTTCAGTAAGCGTGCACCAAGGCAGCGAAACAGACCACATAAAGAACATGAAAACAGTGACAAAAACAAACTGCAAATTGAACTTTGACCCTATGACACTTCTGCTATCAGTGCAGCTGATATGCAATCGACAGCACTGTCTCTATGGAGCTCAACTGGGGATTCATATCACAAAAACGCAAAGAAAAAGACACAGATGACTTGGATTTCGCCCCCCCCCCCCATTTTTCACCATCTCATTTAATCATAATATCTTAATTCCAATTGTTGCACCTACTTAAATGCATGAGTAGACGGTCAACAACACTACGAAGTCTATACAAACAAAAGAACACAAACTGCATTTAACCACAGAACATGACTCAAGATGGATCGCCAGCAGCACAGAAAATAACACTTTTAAGAACTTTGGGACCGAGTATAAAGAGTCATTACCCAACTGGGGGGGACCTGAGGAGTACAAAGCGAACAATAACAAAACTGACGACGTCCTTAGTTGTTTAAGGAAAAGACCACAAGAAGTTAATATTAATAAAGAAGAAAATGATTGAGATATAAGCTGACCTCTGCTCACTGGCAGGCTGGACCTGCTCGGCCATCCTTCTCATGCTGCAACAAATTACCGAGAACTCAGAACAGAAAGTACCAAACACTATTGATCATGCGACATTCAGGAACACTGCGTATACCGTTTATTCTCGGTTTATACTACCACTACTAATCATTACTCTGACTGATAAATCGAGTAAAATAGTTTTTAGTTTACGGGATTGTAGTGGACAACTATACTCACGTTTATTGTCTTTTTCTGTGGATTTGTAGTTATTTAAGAGGTTCACCTTGGTTTGTCCAACTGTACGTGAATGCATCATAACAAAGAATTAAAGGTGATGCTATCTGCACTATTTCTTTGACATTTCTATTAACTGGTAACTTATTTAGAACAATTCATTCTGTCGTTATGCATTTTTAAGATTAATTTTATTTTACACTGAGGCAGAGCGTAAAGTATAAGAATTATAATTGAGACTTTGACCTTGAGTTAGCCACGATTAGCACTTTAGCAATTAGCCGTTCTAGTTATACTTTTAGAAATTAACAAACTTATGTTAATTTTGTTGATTGCTAAAATGCATGATCATATAATTTAAAGTAATAAAAAAGAGTATTTTAGTTGGAAAAATTCGTTAAATTCCCTTTTAATCACCAACGCTTAATATAGCAGATTAGCTAACGATGTGTAAAATATTTTTGTTTGCGATACAGTATATTTATAACTTCAAATGAGTTATGCAATTTCGTTTACTTTTCTTTTATATTTTTAACTAAGACCCAATGAAAACTTTAGTCATTCTGCTGATAATAGAAAAGCACAGGGATGGAACTTATTTGCATACATTTATTATGAGAGAGATACCTTTAGTGATTACGATAATTGTTAATTCATTGTCAAGGACACACCACCTTTCATAAAGCAAAATGCATGAATATGATTACATTTGATGAGAAAGTTTATCTTTCAGATTTACATACATAATTTCCAAGTCAAGGTCAGAAGCATCCTTTAGCAAATGACTACGGCTTGATGACTTATAGAGAAGAGGTGGAAAACGAATGTACACTGGAACGTTTTTTTTTTTTTTAATAAATGGAGATGGACACAGTACTGATTATCTGCGTGATTACCTTTATGATTTTGTATTTTCAGGCAGAAGCTGAGACGAGTTTGAGGGGTGCATCGCCTCCTCTGGTCCGCAAGGTGGCGTACTTGTGCTCCAGTAGTAGGTAAGTCACATCCTCCCTTTCTCTCCTACTTCGTCCCCGATTGCTCAAACATAATATTCCCCCCCCATACCACCCACCTTTGATGGCTCTTGGACTGGGCTTTGAGTGGTTTCTGAGTGGTTCATTTCCTCTGCTCTCACAGATACACACTCAGTGTTACTGTCTGTGCACTCTGCCAGGTACTCAGAATTTCATAAGCAAGTAGACAATGAGGCTGTAGGCATGCCCAAAGACAAGTATATGTCTGTAATTGTCTGCAGACTGGTAACTACGGGAAGTTTTATTGAGGGAGGACGGTGGGCTGCATCTGCCTGTGCAGAAGAAATTATGCTGCATCCTCTTGTTCTTTTATGATCAGAGGTTCCCAACCTTGCGATCAGGCAGCAAATCTAACAAATAACCTCATCGGTCCTTGAATAATCACAAATTAATCGTCTGATAATTCAATCTGCGCGTCCTTGGCGTTGGGCTTACTGGGAACCAACGGTGTCTCCACTTCTAATGAGGACAGAATGTCAGAAGTTTCGTCGCCTTTTTAAGCATCAATTTTAGTGAACGTTTGAATAAATCATTGTTTATAGTGGATGTATGAAAACAAGTCAATTTCTTTTTTTTGCGCTTATGTGGGGCTAAAAATATTCATTACTGTTGAACCCGAATCTAAAAAAATTGTAAAATAATAATAAATTAAAAAAATTAAAAGAAACATTTTCACCCACATTATTAAAATTAGCTAGGCGTGTGTGGCCAGGGGGTAAAAAGTGCCTTGAATTCAAGTGGGTTTTGGAATTTAAAACTGTGTCCCATTTCCATATTACAGCTTTAAGCAGCTTTTGTGTGGAGAGCGTTTGCAATGGAAAAGTGACAAAATGAAGTACCCTCGCGGAAGCTGGCGTGAATACTAAAATGTTCAGTTTTTCTGGGTGCCGTATACACCCTGGAAGAGAGGCCGCGAATGCACACTCAAATGTTGGTGTGGATGTAAGTCATCATGATGTCACAGCCTTCTTCTTCTATATGTGAAAGGAACGGGATCCACACCGGTGCCCTGATCCATTCAGAATTGGGGATATTCCCAGTCTACAGCCACTTTTCAGAGCGCGGCCTGGTGCAGTGTGGGAAACGAGAGTGACCAGGCTGCTAGAGCAAGATGGAAAGGGGACGGAGGGGAGGCGGAGGGTCTGTCTGGTTGCTAGGATACGTGGCGGGCGCCAAGAGCGGATATGATTTATAATGGCCAGTCTCACTGTCTCACTTTTCCTGCTAGTTTCCTCCTTCCTCTCCTCCCTCTCACTTTTCCACTAACTCTCTCCATCCTCTAGCCTCATTTCTATCCTCAGCATCTCTATGGATCTATTAACCGGCCCCTCTGACTGATCCAAGTACTTACTGCTGGCATTAGAGGAGGCTATTATTGAAATGGGTGTTCCTTCCTGCCTCCATCACCAGCACGCTGAGATAAATTCCACTTCTGCTTATTTTGTAATAATGACAGAACTCACTTTGAGTCAATCTCGTTTCAGCCCCATGGGTCAGAGACGCAGTTTTACGTGAGCAGCAACTATTTGCACGCGACCCCGAGTGGTTGCACGTGAGCGGCCACAACACGGATGTGTGTGTATTGATCCCTATGCAGTTGATCAGTTTCGGGGGAGGGAAACGAGGAAGACGTGATACAGTTTGACGAAGAGACAGCAGACGGCGATGCGGCGAGGTAGCGTGAATGGAAAATTAAAAGTCAGTGCCATTTGTGTGACAAAAGCGCAAAAACCGAACCCATAAGGATCTCTGTAATAGAAGTTTTATTCGGGTGGTGTGTTTCAGAATAGCTATGAGACCATCACGGGGTTTTTTTTTTCTATTAAAAGAAGCTCTAATAGAATTACTTCTGGGTTAGTGACCTCTTTAAGTCAGGTGACACAGCTGCACTGCAGATTCTACTTTTGACACCGATTAACTGCAGAAAGTTTAGTTTTTATCTTTAAAATATAAATATATAATCCTTTTTTTGTTGAGTGGTTAATCTGGGAGCGGTTTCCGCAGGACCCTCTTCCTCACGGAGGTCACAGAAGACTATTATCCATATTAACAGCACCTTGTTTCCTGTGTTTCAGGGAAAATGTCGCTTTCGAGACTTTCGGAACACCTTTGGTGGCTCCCAAAGAGTAAAACAGATTTCTTTTCCGTGACAGCTTCCACAAATGTTTCCACTTTAGACATATTTCGCGATCTAGTAGTTTCTGCAAAATGGAATATGTCAAAATATTCATTGTATTGTTGCAAATGAATCAAACATTCGCTAATCCCGGAAGTCCGCGTGTCCGCATCTGCAACTAAACAGATTTGTCCTGATTTATGCTACGTAAACAGCGACTGTGTGCTGTAAACACATGTAGATTTGTGATATATTGGCTGACGTGAGCCTCCTGTAAGCCCGGTCGACCGTCTGCCTGGTTGAAAAATGTAAGTGATGTTTGTATTTTTGGTAGAGGAGCGGAATTCCGTCCAGAGGAACGCCGAGCCACCCTGAGCCATGAACGATATGAGCTCAGGCACACAGCCTCAAAACAAATTGCCTTAATGTAAAGTCAACTTCCTCTTGACGGGATGCTTTGAATTCCTCAGCGTATCCATGGAAAAATTAGCAACTTCTGTCTCTTAATGCTGTCATCACCGTCAGCCATCATGTGCAGCCGGCATCCACCCCTCATGAGTAGCCTGGAGCGCACCCATTATATTTGTAATGACATTTGACCATCCCAGCAGCCTTGTGTTGTTCTATACAGCAAAAAAGATGTCCATTCTGCTTAGTCGAGGCACCATCAGTCTCTGTGTTCCAAACCTAACTGTGCTTGGTAAATTAGATTCCCGGGCAACTTTGCCTCGTAGTTCTGCAACTATAAGTGATCCAGGAACAAACTCAGATTTTTTTTTTTTTTTAGGCGGTCCAGCTTTCTTCCAGTAAATGGAGGATAAATTTAGCGGCATAAATGATATCGAAGGGGAGAAAAAACAAACACATGCAGGCGTACAATAAGATCCCTCGCTCCCTGTTGCACCTGCTGACCCCACAGGATCCACTGAGATCAGCTATTGCTGAGTGTGCGGCTTCTGCATTCACTCAAATGCACACATGCACACACACACACCCAGGCACACGCGCACACACACACACACACACACTCACAGAAATGCATACGTACTTTGACTAATAGGCCTAATGCTTCCTGAAGAGGGCCCAGCACTGCATTAGCTACGGATGTGGGATTGATTTAGAAACTGAAAGCCTTCTACTTCTTGTGTGTGCGCGCGTGTGTGTGTGCTCACTTCTCCAGTCCACTTCTCTGACATTATCTCTTTACTCACCAAAACACCAATGCACACACAATAAAAGACATATATGAAGATATTTCAACTGAAATTGCACATTTCAGGTCTTCAGGTCTCCATGTTTCTATTGAGAAGACACAGCCATCTAATATCTGCCTGCTGTGGTATATAACTGGACACTGACAGAACTTACCCTCACAATATTTTCCTCTTCGTACAGGATAAAGCCTCCGAGAGCCCGACTGTGAAACTCGTAGTAATTGTGAAAGTTAGCAGCGGGCTTAATTAAAAGTCGTTTGACCCATCACACCAATTAAACAGTGGTGCAACTGGAAAACATTAGCCTCTCTAACGCCAGATTTATTCCTGACCCCAGTACTAGAGATTGAATTTAAAAATGTAATGAACTGTTGAAATAGAGTCTTTTGACCTGTCTGCGGTCTGTCATTATTTGAGTGGTTGACACTGTCTGTGCTTTTGCAGTGTTTAATGCTTGAAATGGCAGAGATATTTTTGTTATTAATACCTGGGGGGGCTCAGCTACTCTGTCACCAGTTTCATTGGTCTGTGTGCCTGCTGGAATTTTTTTTTTTTTTTTTTTGCGAGCTAAATTAGCTCTTCCACCAAAGTGTGTGGCTGGTAGAAAACTGTGGGCAAGGATTATTTTTATTAAACACCAGGCTGCATTGGTCTTTCCCACTCACATTGCTCCATTTTTTAGTCTTTATTTTCTTCCACTAGGGCACCATCGGTATGTGGAGGCTTCAGCTCTTCACTGGGATTAAGAGGGAAATTGTAACCAAACTAGTTAACGTCATGCTGTGGCATTTCTTCTTGTCATTTAATGGATGCAAAAAGAATTCTATCTCTACCTTTTTAAGGACTGCAGTACCCCACGTCTATGGATTGACAGACTATACCTTCATAATTAAAGATTATTTTATCAACAACCAGAGCTTTTTAAAACGGCACCATCATTAAATAATCTGCGCTTGACCTCTCCTCTTTTATGTTGTAGCTCCAGAACCACATAGCCAATCACACGCAGTGTTCAATTAAATAATCTCAGCGGTGACTGGTTGTCCAACATTTGGATTCAAGGCGATCGCCATCCGTGTATTGTTTTACGGGAGAATTCTTTGATACCAGTCGGTGCTGGGTTATTTTGGACCCCTCCCACTGCAGTCTGCTGTCAAATGCCTGCTGGGAAATGTTGGCAAACTGCGATATGACCTTAGCATGCAGTCAGGTGGAGCTCAGCGGAGAAACAAAGAGGCCACAGTGCGTGGGGAGAGCGGCGTTAAAGTAGCAGGTGACTGGCAGAGGATGTTGCTAGAAAGAACGAGAGGAACGGGTTAAAGCGTGTCGAGAGCAGAGGAGAGGGTGAGGTGGCCTGGGGGGAGGAGAAGAGAAAGAGCAGAGAAACAGAAAAGCAGACGTGGAGGAGGTGGGAAATTGATGAAGCAGAAAGCTGGGTTATTCCTGCTGTGAATCTATGGCTGCGCGCGCGTGTGTGTAAAGGAGAGAATGTCAGCGTGTGTGTGTGAGTATGAATAGTGGACGATGACAGTAAATGAAACTGTTTATCAGATCAATATGGTCATCATCTCCCAGATGACTGTGGCCTCTATTGAAGAGCCATCATAAATCACCACCAAATATGGATGACACCGATCCATACCGGCTGCGCACGTGAGTGTGCGCGCACCTCTTTGTGTGTTTGTGGTAGCCCATTTCTGTAGGTGTACGTGGGTGTTGGCGCGCATCGGTGTGCGGTTCCTTTTTTTTTTTTTTTTTTTCCCTTCCTTTCTCCCGACGTTCAGAGTTCTGCTGCAAAATTGAGACGCTGTAAAGATGGACTGCACCTTTCCCCAGCCTCGGACCGCACAACAGCAAAAATCAAACAAGGTTAGCCACGGGATCGGCCATGTTGCTGGTGCGATATAGCCTCCTCCATAGGGTTAACAACAACGTTCTTGTTCTCCGTGTGCCATGGCCCCCGGTGCTCTGACTCTGAATAATGTAGCCTCTCCATATCAGTGACAAGAGTCTCGAAACCAAAATAGCATCTTGAGCTCTGATAAATATAGAAGGTAATTAAATCGGCGGTGGGAGAGAGAGACGGCGAAAAGCTGGCGAAAAAGAGAAGAAGGGAAGGGAAGAGAAGCGGCTAAAACCCTCTGCGGCAAACGACGGGGGGATCGCTCGGACGGCAACAAAACACCATTTGTTTCGTATGCCCCCCCCCCCGCATTGATATTGTTGGTAATTGATTTTCCTGTTAGTCAGGATAGTCTTGAGTGAATCTTTGTGATGCGGAGGTAGATCCGAGTGTGTTTTAGGGCCTGCCGGAGTACAGTGAGTCAGCAGTATTTCACCGGTTAGTTCTTAGGAGAGCGGCCTGCATGTAAGCCATCTGCCACTCGCCCCCCTTCCCTTCCCCACCTCCTCGCGTATCGCACGTTTTTGTAAATTCCTTACATTTAATGAGAGTCGGGCATCGATCCCGTGTGTTGCAGGGGGCGAAAGGTTGGTTGCATGGGAGGGGTGAACTCGTCAGTGCAAACCAGCTCAAATCTTGACACAATATCCTCTGGGAGACTGTGTGTGAGTGTGAGAGTGTGTGAAAGGGAGTCCAAAGTGACATGTTGTGACAGAAACTGACTGACAGGACCGTTTGCAGCCAAACACCAGCCACTGCAGAGAGACTAATGATGACAGCTCTTGGGCTGTACACACTGCTCTCTTTTTCCCTCATGCACACACACACACACACACACACACACACACACACTCGCCATGTCCTCCTATCTGCTGCTCTCTTTGTCTTGTGTCTCTCCCTTGACTACCTCTTCCTCTATCGCACACCCACACAGACAATGCCATCCTGTATGTCGTCTTCCTGACACAAAGGCGCAAAACACCCGCATTTACATTCATCCTCCCCCGAACGCACACATGCGTACGCTCGTATGCGGCGACACACGGTGCGTGCACACGTTTTCCCTCTTGCATTGTCTGTCTTTCTCTCAGACACATATACTCCACACACACACACACTTTTCCACGCACACACAAATGCTGCACTACTCTCTCTGTCTTGGAATTTTACATTTTGATGAAGGAGGAAGCGCTTTGTCCAATCAGTGCAGCAGGAGCTGGGAGAGACCATTTTAGCGCAGACAGCGGGGTGGTTCCGAAGCAGCTCAAAAGAGCATCATCATCATCATCCCTACCAGCTCGCTTCAGCCGCCTCCCCTTGTCTGCAGCAGGGCTGTGGTCTGAACCGGCAGGCTGGATAAGAACCCCTCCTCTCTTTCTACCCCTCTTCTGTCAGTACTAGGGTGTAGCTACTGATCCTGTACTACAGCAGAAAGAGTGAGAGGGAGGAGGGACATCAGGTGTCACAGCTCTGATTCCTCACAGTCGAAGCTGCGTTCCCACGACAACCAGCTCCAGGGTCGCTTCCAGGTGAGTCCGAGGACACACGCTCTCATCCACAAATGCAGTTTGACACTCATGCCGTACATGCGCACTGTTGAGTGACTCCACATTGTTTCCTCGTAGGGATCTATCTAAGCCTGCCGTACACAGGTGTGCAGCCACCGACGTGCTCCAGGATGTGGGTATTGTCACTTTTTTACATCCCGTCTTTCTACAGCCTTCCAGGAAAAGTGTGTGAGCGCGCGCGTGGCCGTTGTCGGTGAGCGCGTGCGTGGCCGTACAGTATATATGTGCGCGTACGTACGCCATTCCTCCCAGTGCGGCTGTGGGAAACAAAGGGTCCCCTCTGTCTGATACTCCAGCACCGCTCACACAGCATCTAAAGGGTGGGAAAGTTCAGCAGTCATATCTGATCAGAAAAAAAGTCAATTAAGCCCCCCCCCTTTATATCCCCCCCCACCTCCCATACGTTGCCATCGAACAGTCCTGACTCACGGTGATAGGAAGACGCGGTCACAGCGGATGATCGCCCGGTGGGTGGGGGTTGGGGTGGGGTTGGGGGCGAGGGTGTGTTCTGAGGACACGGAGACCGAGATGAGCATGTGTGTGTTGCGGGGTGGGGGGGGGTGGTCATGACCCTACTGTAATGAGTGAAAGAAATACTATAGCCCCACGGAGAATGAGGTTAGAATGTGTGTCATCTGCCGTGCACATGACTCTGAGCATGTGCGCGCGCACACGTATGTAAGGAGAAGGCACCGCGTCAGGGCGGCCGCCAGTGACCGATAAAGCCAGACAAAGGGCGGCGGATCATACGTGTAATCCCGTGTCATGTCGCATGTGTGCACGCGGGTGGGTGCGGAGCAGGGGGAGGGATTCCAGCGTTCACACATCACGCCGCTTTGTGGCCCAGTCCGACAGATCTGATGGACGCTGCGGCGCTGTGTTCCCGGTCCTCTTTCGCCCCCCCCCCCCCCCCCCCCCCGTGACACCCGTGTTCAGCCCATCCTATCTGACAGCCGGTGGACCCTCCTCTGCCATGCAGCAGCGGCAGAACGTCTTTCACCCTGTCATGCGGGGCTGCGGGCTTCCTCAGCCATATCGATGCGACTCCGAACTGTCAGCGCCATGGTTGTGTCTCCTACTGTAATCAATGTGCTCTTATCCTTATCTGGCCTTTGTTAAATCCCGCTCATGTGATCTCACATTTTCACGCCGGGACATGGGCTTCACCGTGTCATACTAGAACGTGTACTAATCAATTCTCTCCAAAAGATCTTTTTCACACAAAGGCATTTTTTTTAACCATTTTTTATGAAATCCATTGGTTAGTTAAGGAGATATTAGGCAGTAAATTAAGGTTAGAAATGGTCTGGATGAAGAGCCGGTCTCAAACTCTGGCGATACGTAGGTCAAGCATTGGCGTATTGTGACAGGCAAGGCCGGTGGGCGTACAAATACGCAGAATAATTACACAAAGAAATCGTCACTCTTTCTGGTCATGGAAGTATTTCATGTGATGGTGCTTGACGAACAGATGTGGGGCTTCTATTGTCATTTACTCTATGAGTGCTGCATAAGGCACGGCGGCGGACCGATCTACATATTCATCCTGCGGCTCTGCTGAAAACCAAACTGTCACTGACCAAACTGGCTGCACGAACGAGCTGTTTATTATTTCTCCTTCACCACCATTTTCTCTCTCTCTTCTCCACTTGCTTTTTTTTTCCCCGTTATATTTCTCCTTCCTTTCATTTAATTTCTTTTTCCGAGCCCACACTCCCCGACTTCTCTGGATGCGAGTGCTGACAGGGCGTGCCCCCCCCCCCCCCACACACACACACACACACACACACACACACAGACATAAAGACACATGCGCGCACATATTAATGAACTGCGTACATACATTCATGCCATGTGGTGTTCACACATGGCTGCACAGGGGCTGACACGCCGGCCCCTCATGTACGTCCTGATTTGCACTGCAAGGCCTGTCAATTCGACAGAATATCATATTATTTTGCTGCCGATCGATCCCGCCGCAGCATCTCTCGACTCCCGCACATACGTCGCTGTGTGTTTGTGTTCCAGAGAAATGTCAGCGAAAGCCACAATCACACTAATTGAACCTTCCAGAGCAGCCCCGCAAAATGGCTGCCGGAGCTGGCACGCTCGTCTGTGATGGCCGACGAGCATGTGTAGGTCTTGGGTGTATAGCAGAGGCGCGCCTGCGTGCGCGCGCGCGCGCCTCTGCGTATACGTACCGTAGGAGTGTTACCTGTATGTGTAATCCTTTTGCTTTTTACTGACTGTGCTGTGTCAAGGGAAGTCTCCGCTCACCAGAGATCTCTGCTAATCCATAATTATCAAGCTCGCTATACTCAGACTGATGGAGCCATTATGTAAAACCACCTCACTGTAACCGCTGATGATTGTGTTTCCTGGCATCGATGGGAGCGCTGCGCCGATAGCGCGAGCGCTGCGGCTCATTGGAACCACCACCATCTCTTCTACGATGGTGACATCTTTACGCGAAAAAAAAGAAAGAAAAAAAAAGATGAACTTGTCCTTTCTTTGTAGCGGTCCACTGAGCCAGTCCAGCGCCAGACCGGTCGCCCATCCGCCCAAACAGCACGCGTCTGCTAATATCCAGAAGTCATCAAGGTTAGTGCACCTTTGGCACACGAAAACGATGTGCAGGCATTAGGAGGCAACTTGTAAATTTATAGATCTGCACTGAAACCAAATAGCAGATAATCTAATAATACATTACATAACAGAAAGATGGATGGCGGAGTGGTAAACCATTAAAAACTGCTGCTGTTCCTAGCAGTCGATATGAAAAGCTTTTTTTTTTTTTTAAAGGTGGGCACATACACACTTCTGTACTGAGATAAGCAGCTCTGTCCCTCATTTACATATCCACTTTTTCTTCCTTTCATATTAGGCTACACACACACAGAGCACAGATTATAAGCATTACTGGATTAACTTAAAGCTGCACCATTTTGCTAATAATTCAAATACTGCCGGTGTTAGCGTTTTCCGCAGCTCATCGGGAAGACGCGGCGAAAAAGACAAAGCTGGGCTAAATGACTACCGACACTCAGGCCTTATCACAGCTGTCTGGGTTTGCTGCGTGTGCCCAGGGAAGAGAGATGGTGCGGGGACGTGCGTGCGCGCGTGCGCGCGTGCGTGCGCACCGCGTCTTGCATTTGACAGCCGAGGGTCGGGGATTACGATTTTAATTCACTGTTACGGATGGCATTTTGTTGAGTGGTGGTCGGAACGATGGCTATATGGCAGAGAGGAAAAGAGGATGATGGGGGAATACTCGGCTGTATGTTCAAATGCGACACGCCGTTTAGGGTGTGTCTCATCGGTGTGTGTGTGTGTGTGTGTGTGACGGTGTTAAATACGAGAGGGTTCGGCTTTTTTCTGTTGGTCTGAGCAAATATATTAATTCACATCTGGACTAATGCAGCTAATTGCCTGTTTAAAGCATCTGATTGGTGCTAGGAGCTAAATTAATTTATCCTGCAATTAATTAAAATGAGGCAAACCTAACAAGCTCCCAAAATGTAATTTAAGAATTGCAGAAGGGATAGAGGGGGAGGCCCATTTTGCAGGACTTTATCTCATTTAAGAGAGGGTTTGATATTCGCTGCTCTTCTAACAACAATTTAGAAATGTGACCCTCGAAGAGATTGAGTTGGAATAGATGGGATATAGACGTAATCTTGTTTTACTAACCTATTTAATTTGAAAGATATCGATGTTCGCGTTTGAGTCCAGGGAACATGAAGACAGCTTTCAGCGTGTGTGTTTGTGCGTGCGCGCGTGCAGGAGCGTACCTGCGTTTGGCAAAATGCCTTTTCGACCCGAGTAAAAAGGAAATGGATTCTTGGCAAGTGCTCAGCCAGTGTCCTTATCGCTGCTGCTCTCAGTGCTGACCAGGACAGCTTCTTCATAATGGACACAAAACACACTCATTTCTATTTATGCACTCACTCACACCTCTCAGCAGATAACATTAATGCAGTGGGTAGGGAGGGGGGGGTCTCAGATTTAAAGAGAATGAAGTGGGGAGTGAAATTAGTATTGTCTGTGTGTTGCTGCTGGTGAGTGGTGGATGGAGATGGAGGCGATGCTCACCGCAGCAAAGCTGTTCTTTCTCTTTCTCATCTGTCTCTCTGAGCTCAGACAACAGACCTTATTTTCAAACTCAATTTACAGAAGCATTAGGGAACGCCGAGGCGCGCCCAACTTCCTCAGATGCAGTCATCCCGCTTTACGGGGGAAATAGAGCGCCATCTTTGTCAGTTTCGTTTGCGACACATTGAAGACCCATTTTTCATACCAAAAGTGTGGTAGAACAACTTGCTGTGTGAATATTTCATGACTGTATCTCTGCTGCTTTGTCTCCTTCTAGGATACCTTTTTGAGGGCTGCGGAGACCCACCGAGTTTCTGATGCGGTAAGCTGGTGTTTGAACATGAAACCCTTCAATCACACTCTGGACCTGTCTATTTTCTGGATTCTGCACCTGCTGGATCTTATTTGAAATTCACTCCTTAAATAAAAATAATGAGTTTGTTACGATGTAATTAGGAAAAAAAAAGGATAATAGTCGGGATTTGTCAGTGTGAAAGGCTGCCTTTCATGATGTATCTCCATGTAATTGATTCCACTTCCATTTTACAGTAGTTCTCTGAGATATGCACACACATACACACACATACATACACACAAACATGCACACACACACACCCCTGAACACGTCCTGCACTATAGATGTCCTGTTTGACCCTCTGCTAAACACAGCTAATCTGGAGCCTGGGTTTAAACCCGGTGCTGCAGGCAGGACAAAGGATGGTAGAAAAGAAGAGAGGGAGGTGGAAGCAAAGACAAAAAGAGGCGACATCAACGATTCCTCTCCTCATCTGTGTCTCTGAACTTCTTTTTTCTCTGGGATATCAGAGCATTCCTCTTTCACCCCTCATTTCTCTTCGTATCACTTCATTTCTTGTACCGTCTGTTCACTCGTCTGTTTCTCTTTTGATCCCGTTTTTTTTTTTTCTTCTTCTTCTTCAACATCATCTCCACCTGCTTGTGTTTATTTTCTCCTTCCCCGGCTCTCATCCTTAAACAAAGCAGCTACAGTGACAGCATTGATTCCACACACCCATCCAAATATTGATTATCTCTTATACATTGAGGTCGCAGACATGCTGAGCATTAATTATGCGTGCGGCTGCATTTATCTGTATTTTTATCACCTGGCAGCAGTGCCGATCTATAATGTTCAGGTGGAGGCGGTCTCTCAAAAGCGCTTGGACAATATCTTGAAATGAGGGGCCGGCTGCCATGGCAACCATATGATGAGGCAGGCAGGGCTATTTAAAGGAATTCAGCTGCTGCTCGCGTTCTTGTCAGCTCTGCGCCGGTCCAGGGGAAAGACAAAAAAGAAGAAGGAGGAAAAAAAAAAGGTGCGATTGCAAAAAAAAAAAGAAGTGGAATATTGCAATTAAACCACAGCTATCTTGTTATTCTTAGATTTCCAACAGGATTAAAATGCAATAAATCCCAGCGTAACAGCATGAAAATGCCGTGAAATCCACGTTTCAGGCATTTTGTCCAACCTTCCTTTGTATCGCCAAATCATTTTCCTTCGGCGTGACTTGTGTACGCCTCGCCTACAGCATTTGCATCTCAACCTGGGTAAGATTTAAATAAATATACAGGTGATACAGGAACCTCACGCTCACAGTAATACCATGGAGACGGGGCCTTTTGTAGGGTAATGCCTCAAATTATTCTTTTTAATTTTTAAACGCACTCTAGAGAGGTTCTTCTCAGTGGTCAACAAACGCTTCTGCCCGTGCTGATTTTAATTTCACTGAAGGAAATTCTATGTATCCCTCCAACTTTATCCTCCCCTATGAGTCTGTGAACACGTACCCAATAATGACAGTGCGGTGCCACGTCTCTCTCCGTGACATTATTCTGGTTAACTGAGCCTCGCTCCAGCTTGACACCTTTCAACGCCCTAAAACAAAGAGATCTTTCAACCATCGGTGAATCGATGCACTTCCTATATAATTAGACAAACAGGGGCTTGATGTCCATACCAAAAAAAATTACATTAATCCTACATTGCTTCTGAAACGTCACAAAGGTTCTCAGCTTTTTCCGCTATTGTGGAGATAATTTTGAGATATTTTGTGGCCTATAAATTGTCCTGATGAATATTTTTGAATTTTATGACTGGTCACATTCTACGAGATTTAATTTCAGGACCACGATTAATGAGGAAGCCGTCGGCGTTCTTATCGCTCCGGTGCCTACAAAATCGGTTGGGAAGATTTAAAGTGCTCCGCAGAAGCAAAATTATGAGTGACCTCTCTGGTAGCACTCTGCTCTTTATCTCCTTCTAATCCCAACTTATTTCATATGCTAAGTAAGAGCTTATATCCCTCTTCAGTGTACATACACACACATCCCTCACGGCTGCGCTGTGATTATAAAATTTGCATAGGGGATGTTGTTGAGTGCTGAAGCTCCGGAGTGGAAGCACAGTGTTGGGGGGGGGGTAGTCTAATGCCTGTCAGGTGATGAGAGGTGGGTCAGAGATGCCGAGAATCCCTCACGACTGGATTTATGACGTAAACCCAGCAAGAGGAACCCAGAGAAATTCTGCTTTCCTGCACCTCGAACAACTTCCTTCTAATCAAATTTGCATATTTTTTCTTCCGCTCTCTTCACAGCTGTCACAGATGTTAGAGAGAGTGTGGCTTCTGTTACCCCACCACCACCACAGGATGTGAGGAGATGGCCCCAGACAGGGAAACATCAGCTACCAGAGCGCCGCCTGCCGGCTCGGTGGGGCGGGACAGCTGGTGTTGTGAATCAGGCCGCCGCAGTCCAAGGACCGGCTACTTCCCAACACCAGGGTCTCACCATCACCCCTCACATCTTCGCAGCATCTTTAACTGTAAATTGTAATAATAAAAACAAGGAAAACACAAACACTCCTTTTAATGAACACATGGATTTCAAAATAAATAATCCCAATGCATTGTTGTGTCCCGTTTCATTAAAATGGCATCATATGTTTCATTAAAAGAGCATTATATAAGCATCCTCAATGACTGTAAATCACTTAATATAGAATAAATTAAACAGAGAAAACTTTGTTTTAAACAGAGAAAACCTTGTTATAGGACCAGTTTTGTTTGAAATACACAAATGTTCCATGAGTGTATTTCTACTTATGAGGCTACACTGACAAGAAGGTCCACATTGTGTGATAAACTAGAAGTTGAACATTTTATAACCTTGTTTTTCTATACTCATTAATCATATGGTCGTGAGTGAAGGCCTTCTCAAAGTACAATAGTGTGAATTATTTAA
This sequence comes from Lagocephalus sceleratus, assembly GCA_911728415.1. NCBI lineage: Eukaryota > Metazoa > Chordata > Actinopteri > Tetraodontiformes > Tetraodontidae > Lagocephalus > Lagocephalus sceleratus. The sequence goes on along the minus strand of CAJVRN010000087.1, from coordinate 5,726,994 downwards.
CACAGTGGAAAAAGCACACTCTATAGGCTCTTATTCGGTTTGCGCATGCGTAATAGACCAGCTCACCCCGGTGACCTGTGCACGCGCTCGGGTGTCACGGCAACGACTTGCGCTAGCTAAGATGACGCAGCAGGTTGACGGGGCCCCGGTAAATATTCACTCTATTACTCTAAACCCGCGGCTAAGCTCCCTCCTGACACGAGTGGATAAGTGTTAAGAAGGAGAAAGAGGTTAAATAAATAGAGAAGAGGGGGGCGGGTATGACCAGGGCCACCACCAGGGCTCACCTAGCCTAGATTAGCCCCGAGCAGCAGCTGCCTGGCGGCGGTCACCGCCGCCGTCGCCCGGTGGTGGATGTGAGCACAAGCGGAGGTAAAACACGCCTTGGAATATCACCAGGCTGGCGTTTAAGTCTGAGGTTCGTGCAAACGTTTGAATTTAGACTTTACAAAAAAAAAAGAGCGCCGCATAAACCTCGGGGTCAACGTGAAGGCCAAGGCCGCCGGGCTGGAGCCTCCATCTGAGGCTCAAGACAGCTCGACTTTAGCGTTGATGGAGGGGGGCTTCGGGTTTGGGTTATTCGGCGTTAAATGGCGTTTTTTGAGGGTGTTTGAGACTCGTTTCCATCTCTTGGGTATAACCTGCGTTAAGATAACTGCGAAAGCTTAAGGTCAACCGAGGCCGATCATTCAACCTTCTGAGTATTGCTTTGAAAATTAAAAACAGGTATTTTTTGTGGTGTAATACAATATTACGCACATTTTAAAAAATGCGATTAACATCATGTTGTTTTAAAATGTAAGATAATAGCCAGGCTAATGGTAAGTGACCGATCACCCACCGCGTCACGCTTTCTCTCTTTTAGGCGCGCTTATTGGATTAAATACAATCTTCAAAGCAAGTATGATCGCTTGTTGTGGCTTAACATTGGGCCGAACGTCCTGTCGTTTGAATCGATTGGATCAATTAATGCAAATGAATCTCATATTCATCATCATTAACGTCTTAAAATTACTGAGTAATATGAAAGAATATATTGAATATATACACACTAACTCCAGCTGTGACATCTATTTCATAACCTGGAATTACTTGTATTCAATTGAGCTGGCAGTATCTGTATCTTTGCAGTGTTTGACGTGTGTTTCTTTTTTCTTTCAGGTATTGATAGAAGTGCACGCCATTGTAGACTTGCTGGAAAGTCCCTGACAAGACTCTCATCCACCAGCTGCTGTCTCAGTAGCCATTGTAAGTACGCTTCTCCTCAGCGGAGGACATCAGTTAAGCAAAGGCAAAAATTGAACAACCAGAGGGCAGAGAAACCTGAATTTGTGGTTGAGGTCAAGGAGAAGAACAAAACTCTGAAAGCCTCTCGGAAGATTTCAGTAGACTGGCACCCAACGGTGGTGCTTTGTGATATATCCCAGAATTTTGATCCTTTTAGTCAAGATCACTGTTACACGTTGCCAGATGTTCTCAAGACCAAGGTTGTGCATTGCTTCAAACGGGAAATGAGGGCTGGATTTCGTTTCGAGCCTGGTCTATTTGGGCGTAACAAAATCAGAAACGAGGAGAGTGCAGAAGCTGAAAGTCAACAGATTTGCACACAGGTTTGCTCTCAGGGTCTGAGTTTAGACCCTCAAACACCCCTGCAAGAGCATGCACAGGCGGGGTCCTGTCAGAATGCAGATCCGTCCTTCAATAGCTGGGTGAGATGTAAACCTGCAAAACAGACAGGCAGCCAGACTGTCACTGTGGACGGGGAGGCTCTTGGGCTTAAAGGAGTGGGAAACAGAAAAACAAAACTCATCTGCACACTCCCAGTGAAGATTGCCGCTAGCACCAATGATGATGGTCAGTCAGGGCATGTCTCTGGAAGCAGCAGACCTCAGGAGGAAAATGGAATTTGTGTGAAATTCTGCAACGAGATGCACACTTCCACAAGCTGTGCATCAGGAATGTCTCCAGAAGGGTTCTGTCAGAAAAACGAAGCAGTCACAGATGAACAGACAAATACTTGTCAGAGAGTGAGGGTCTATTTCAGGAAAACCAATTTTTCCTGTGCACGCACAGACATGCCATGGCCTTTGATTAACACTGGCTTGACCCGTACATCACAAACAGCTACTCCCGCCTGTCCAGCACCGCCTGCTGATCCTTCAGATACTACCACATCTCCAATAAGTACAAATAAGCAAGACTCACCTAACGGCTGCCCTAAGGAGAAGCTTTTCAGTGCACCTGAAGGCCCATCTTCAGGCTCAACCCAGTGGATTAATCACCAAATGGATGATTGCAGAGATGGATTTTTAACAGGCGAAAATGGAGGACAAGGAGGTAATACGTCCTCACGGTCTCCAGATAGCACAAACATAGGGTTTGCTCCTAATTCGTTAATGGCAGAAGAAACACGACCCAGTCCTCCCTCAGATGGCCCAAGGTTACACAGAAGTGATTCCACTGACATCGACCTACCTTTGCCACGCACTGGACATCAATTTGATCACTCCAGCATGTCCCCTTCCCCCTCTGCAGTTGTCCTAAGTGATGTGGAAAGGACAAATTCTTTATATTCCATATCATCTCCATCATTCCAGCCCAGGGGAGTCGCGAGTGTCAGCCTGGCTTTTGCGTCCTCACCCTGTTCCATCATAAAACCCTTAGAAAAGCAGTTGTTCTTCTCTGAAGATGCCCAGATGAGTTCCTGCAGCCCCCCCTTTGCTCCTGCACAAAGCTGTGACTCTTTTCATTCATCTGAATCCTCCCTGCTCCTTCCACAGGACAAGAAAGACGACAATGAGGAACCTTTGTCATGTCCACCAAAACTGCTGTCATATTACGAAAGAAGCCCCACGGATGATGAAAACAATACAGTGTACTCCTCCCTTTATAAAGCCTGGGGGGAAACTGATGTCGCTCTTCCACCGATGCTCTCTCCCATCACTTCTCCTCACAGCCTCTCCTGGAGAAGCCTCCTGTCCTGGACCTCAGGGTCACCAGACAGAAATGAGCATGAGGAGGATGATGTCTGCATGCACAAAATTCCCACACTTGTTAATGACAGCATTGGAAACTCCAGTGTTGATCTTCAGCATGGCGTTGAAGGATCAGGGGAAGTCCTGAAATCAGCTCCTCTGACTGAAACGCAGTTGTCTCCCAGCAGTGGAGCCGAGCGATCCAGCCCCTCTTCAATCGCAAGCAGTGAAAGTGATCAGATCTTTGCGGACGTCTCCAGTGACCCTCTGGATGAAGTCACAGCCTACAAACAAGATATCTTGCTCGTTGACATAACCCGGGATGACGCCGAGCTTTTTGAAAACCTGCCTGAGAAAAGTTCATTGAAACTGGGTCCTGTTCGGGTCTCGGAACCGCTTAAATGTAAACCCCTCAGAACCTTCAAAAAGCACCAGCCTAATTCAAACGGCGCATCAGTGGAGTTTGGACAAAGGTAATCATAGAAGTGAAAGCATTTGCTTAGGTGATGTGCATGGTCCATCATGATTAAAATAATTGTCTTTATCTTTCAGATCCACTGCAGGTATTACTAAATACAGCTGTGACAGTGCTGATGACACAGGTACTATCAGTTCACCAAGCTTTAGAAGCAAAATGCTAATGCTTACTGATCAGTCTTCAAGTGTGCGTTTTTATTACGACACATTTGTTTAATTAACAGAGGAGAACAACAAGAGGCCATGGAGACCTCAGAGCAGCGGCAGCAACTCCAAGACGCAGAGCAGCACGTGGCCCGTGAATGAGACTCGAAAGGAATCAACGGTAACGTAGTGGATTGGGCAGTCACCCAGCGGACAATGACTGTACCTCCCGGGAGTGTCTTTTCAAGCGTGCCTGTTAGCAGCGCGCATTGTCTGTCATCTGACCTCAAACGTCAGCATCCAACGTTAAAACAAAATGGACTCACTCAACCGTGTTGGCTGTTTGAAATCTGTAAATATCATTCTGAACACACAACAAGATGACATCCTGCCGTAGTAACCCTTTTATCTCTTAAAAAAAACAAAAAAAAACACACACGGGCTTTAGACTTAACCTTTTTTCTTTCATCTATTATCCTAATCCTCAGTCTTTCTTTGACAACAGCAGCTCCACACCAATTAAAATCTTTCTGTTTTTGAGCAGGACTTGCCTGATGCCAATAACAATCAGGTCAACAAAAGCTGGGAAAGGTAAATCTTTAGTAAGATGACAAAACATTACATTATTTCAGTCTGACTTCATATTTTTGATAATGTCTGATTATATCCTGCAATAGAACCCAGCCAATCAAGTATTTAAATCCCCTGCACAGTCACAACCCTGCAGCATCAAGCACAAAAAATGGTGAGTTCCTCTTTCATCACATTTTTTGTCATTAACAATTAACTTTACTGTTTATTGCATTTTTGTGTTTCACTGCACAGGGCCGTGTGTTTCTTACTCCACAAACTCCTTGGAAGTTAGACGCCAGAAGTCAAATTCTGTAAGTATTTTAAAAGAATTATGCTTTTCTGCCTCTACTTTCATCACTTAATGAGAAACAACATATGGGATCAGCTATATTGGTAATTCCTCAAGGTTACTTCCTGTGTGTTAGTGTTTTTCCCAGAATCATCACATGAGGTAATAACAACCTGATTAAGAACTAACATGCTTTTATTATGTTTTCTTCTCAGTACTGCTTTAAGTACTTCAGTGAGTTCATGAATTGTGGGTTCAAAGTGTGTCGGTTCCAGCACGTGCCGCTCGAGGGGGATGAGAAGGTAAATTTAAATCCTTCAGGTACAGAAGCAATTCTTTGTCGAAACCTGCTGGCGAGCTTCATGAACCAACACTGCCCTCTATGTGGCGTAATTGTAACTTCACACTTGAACAACTGAACTCCTTCAAACATCTTTTCTTTTAATTTCAGAATAATACACTCAGCCTTTTTCTTCTTGTTCAGTTCTGCATTGAAACCATCTCCCGGTTCACAAAAAATCCAAAGTGCCTCCATAAAGCACGTAAGTATTTCAACATCACAGGATTGGTGATGTAAATAAACTTATCGCTGCCTTCTCTGGATGTGTCTTGCTGTTTGTTTCTGGCTCCCATTGTCTCCAGAAGCCGTGTTTACCAGCTACTACCGCAGCAACCCTCCAGGGGCGTTTTTCTCCATGTCGATTCTTTTATCCCTCCTCTGGGCTTTACTCAAAGCTGGCATGGTGTCTGACATCTTCTCCATCCTCAATGTGAGCGTGACACACAAGATAGTGGTGAGTGTGCGTCCGTGTGTCCATGGTGATGCCCAATTACCCCATTGCACCTTAAAACACGCTCCCACTCCCTATCTCACCAGCCTGGCCACGAGTTCGTGCTGGCTCTCTTTAATTTTGTGAGAGAGAAGGGCCAAGTGGGTCTTGTACCTGAGCTCATGCAGCTCACATTCAAGGTACCCTGATGCAACACACAGAGGTTGTGAAGCTGTTTTGAGCACGTGATGGTTGAATTGTGTGTCTGTTGGCAGATGGCTGCAGCAGGTCTCGTGCTGAACTTCGACTGGATAGACAGTTTTATAAACAACGGCGAAGTTCAACCCTCCCTCTGTGCAAACTCTAATTCTGGCAAGTGAGTGAGCGCATTCAAACCCACCACGGCCAGCCAAAGCCTGTAACCATAGTGACCGATTGATTCTGCCCTTGTCAATAAAGGGGAGCCGTCTCTGGCTCCTGTATGGGGTACCTGAATGTGGCCCAGGCTGTGGTGGAAATAGAGGTTGGTTCTTGTTTTAATCAGGCTGATTCTGTCCCAGGTGAGACGTTTTTGTGTTCCAGCTGTGTGTTTTTGTTTTCCACCTCTGACAGCTTTGCACCAAGCTGGAGGACTGGAAGCGTACGGGGGATGTTTTCCGGACCGTCTGCCAATCCATCCAGCGTGTCACCCAGCTGGAGCAGATCTGCGGCCACATCGCCATAGCGCTGCTGTCTGAGAGCAAAGACAAGCAGGCCGTGCCCTTCGCTGCCTTTACTGAGACAGGTGAAGTCGGTCATCCTTTACAGTGACCGATGATGAATATTCGAGGTGTTGACGTCGTTATTTCTGCTTGTAGTGTGTCAGAAGGAACGGGACCACACGACTGTGACTTATTTAGGCCGCATCGGGGTCTCGCTCATGTTAAGATACCATAAAACTCAACAGTGGGCCAAGGTAAATGAGCACATCTTTACAGATGTTGTCACGAGCTTATTAACATCAATCTGTCTGTGCACACGCACGTGGGCCTGTAGGGACGCAGAGTGGCTGAGGTGCTGACCGGTTCCAAAATTAACTACTCCACACTGAAGGGTTTATTTGGGAATGAGGACACAGCGTCACGCTGCTTCCTGGTCACCGTGGCAACCGAGCTCTTCCTTATGAGCGGTAGCATCGAGGGAGCTCTGAACATACTCCGAGGTAATTAAAAGGGAAGAAAAGGTGAAACAGTCCGAGTCCTGATTATGGTTAAGTCCTTGTCCTCCATTCAGAGAACAGCTGGTTCCTCAGCTCCAGCGAGTGGCCGTGCGAGCACGCAGATGTGGAGAGTCGCACCCGCGTGCTGCTGCGGCTGGCCGAGAAGACGTCTCACAGGGGAACGCTGGAAATCCTCTGTAATCTTCCCGGACTCAAGGAACCAAATGGTGAGAGAGAGAAGCGCAGTCCGCCCACGCGTTGTGTTGTACGGGTGCCAGTGAGGATGTTTTGCCTCCTCCAGAGTTTGTGAACGTCTCCAACTACTGCTCTGCCTTCAACACTCACCTGCTGGTGTGCGTGGACCGCCAGACGCTTCCTGTGGCCTCGGACTTGGTGGACTTCATGCTGGCGAAGCGGTTGGCAGTCGAGCCGCCTTTGCTGCAGGCGCTCTTGCAGAAGCTGGGCAGGCAGAACCTCTGGCTGCGGGCGCGGGAGCTCTTCAGGCGTGAGTCTTCTTATTTACATATGTTAAAGGCCAGACGAGCGGTCCAGGCATCCGGTTGTGTTTAATTGGTCTGCCAGACTCGCTGAGTCGGGGGTACTACCAAGGTGTGTCGGCACCCCCTGGTTTCATGGCGCTGATGGTCCCCTGTCGATTGGGAGAGGTGGAGCTGGCGCTCGCCTTTGAGATGTTCATCACGGTCAACGGGTCCGTCATCCTCCACACGGCAGAGAACGCCAGCCTCAGCATCACTCTCAAAAGGTAGTGCGCGCGTCGTTGTCCGGGGCGTCTGCCGTCGCTCATGTTAAGCTCCGCCTCCTCCTCCTCCTCCTCCAGGACTCAGAGCAGCGAGAGCGAGTACCTCTCCGCCGGCAGCCGCCTCCTCTCTGCGGCTTCTATCCCGCAGCCCAAACTGACCATTCACTACACGGCTGTGAACCTCTCCCAGGAGCAAGTGTTCACCCTGGACGTCGCCTCCGCTCGCTCCTGGCTCCGCCACAATCATCTGTGGGCCAACGAAGTGTGGGCACACTGATCCCAATCGCGTCCCCAAGGGCCCATTCCTCATTTCAGGTACCGAAGGCACCAGTTTAGTCGATGAAATCGGGAGGACGGGCGGTTGGGCGTTTGTGTTTGTCAGCTGAACATTTTTGGCATCGATGGCCATGTTTTAATCCCACCTCACTGTTTCTGCAACGCCTATAAAATGTTTGTGTTCATGTGTATTTATGTTGATTTCCTGTGTTCTATAGTTTTAAGTGTTTTGCGTTAAATCTATGAATACTTCGGGAAAAACAAGGCTAGTGGGCTTATGGACCCAAGTCTACCGTATTTTTGTAAAGTTATTAAACTTGGTTTCTATCAATCATGTAAATATGCTGAGTGTGTGTATATAGGTGAAATGTCTTTATATGGGTGTTTAATCTTTAATTGTATTATGTTGGTAATTCCAGACCGCAATTGTTGCTTGTTTAAAAGCTGTGATTTTCTTTGTGAAGGTTTTATATTAAAAGTTCTCAGATTGCTCCAAAACAGTTTGAATTTACAGTGTTTAAATATTAAATACTTTGGTTCTAGAATTTGAAATAAAATCTGTCAGACAACTGAAAGCGTGCCGGAGTGATTTCAGGCTAATATTTCACTTTCTGAGGAGAGGAGGAGGGTCCAGGTTTTAGATGGGTCCAGGTCGAAGGGCCCAGGTTTCAGATGGGTCCAGATTAAAGCCCGGCGGTGTGCTGTAATCCTCAATCTTGACCAGCAGGAGGCAGGCCTGGACCGTGGTGAGTTCACGACGGTTCGTAAAGTATCCTCCCGTAAACAATACACGTAAATGAATAATAGTTATTTATCATTCATATCGACTACACGTGTGATGCATCTTCATTGACTTACTATGTAAACGGAAACCTCATAATTGAATTGTTAGACTTATACAACCATTCTACATTTACAAGGTTTTTTTTAATTCAATTAAAATTAGGAGTCGGCATCGTTTTGAGTTATTTATACACTGTGGACAAAAGTTTAAATTGAGATTCAACGAATACAATACACAACACAGTCAGATGATGTGCTCTTTAATTGCAAATGAATGGGAGCCTTTTGTCTCGGTCCCACAGAGATCTGACCCAAGCTGGCTTAGTTTCTTCTTTTTCTTCTCGTCTAATTTGTGAATTTGCCGTGAAGACATCAGCTGCGTCCTATGAACGTACGAATTCTTATCAATTCTTATCAAGTAATTCTCATTCATAAGCTCTCAAAGACTCCTTGGGGCGGAAGCCCTCCTCCCTGTGATGCATTATCACCATTAGCGTGACATGTTTTCGTCATTTTTTATTTACAATGATAACCACGGGAAGTTGCCCTAAATCAAGTCGTTGTTGTTCTTTGTTTTAACCCTGCAGATTTATGGCGGAGCAGTTGTGACCCATGCTCATATGATCCCACTTAACAGGGCGGCTCTCCAGCTCCAACTGTTCTCCTACTGTTGCTTGTGCAAACTTTGTTTTAGTTATTAGTCATTCTGATCTGACCACCCTTCAGCAAACACAAGACGGCAATTGTTTTTACAGCACAGGTCAAGCAAATACGTCTTCATCTTGTTTTTGTCAGTGTATTAAGAATATTCGCGTTAAAATGTAAGAAAAAAATCCCAAATAAACAACATACATAAACCATAAATATGTTCGTTGATTAAGCTGTATAAAATCTATATTTGGAATAAAATAATAACCAAATACTACTACTACTACTAATAATAATAATAATAATAATAATTATAACGATAAATGACTATTTATTTTCATGTGTAGTTATTATCCATGTTTTTAATTCTTTACATGTATATTTTTTCGTGTATGTAGAAAATTGAAATTGTTCCAATGCATTTATTTTATTAAATTATTTTTAATAGCGTGTATCGAATTTAATGCGTGTTTTTTTTTTTTGTTAAATTAAATATTTAAAAACGCTTTTAAACGGCCTTAAACCGCATTTGTCCGCCCGACGCGCGCACGACCGCGCGCCCCGCCCCCTCACGAACGCGCACGCGTCGCACGCCCCTCTCGCCTCGCGAGGACGGAAGTCCGCCCCCCCGCCCCCCCCCCCCTCTCCCCTCCCTTCCTCGCCTCAGATGCACGAGAGCGGCTCGAGGCGCTGCAGCTCGAGCTTCACGCGCTAAAAGGCGGGTGAGCACGCGAGGACGGGCACCAGCGAGCACCGCGCGCGGTCGACGTCGATGTTCCCGGGGCTCGAGCTCCGGAGGAGGCGGCCAGCACCGGCACCGGGACGGGGTCGGGGTTAGGGTGGAGCCCGCCCAGGAGGGGAGCAGCCTTCCGGCCAAACCCGCATTCCTCCACCGCCGAGAGGGCGAACCGAGCGCCGGGGCTCAGCTGGGGTGTGGGGGAGGAGGTGGGGGGGGGGACGGACGAGGGGAGCTGGAGGCGGCCGTCCCGCGCGGGGCTCCGGCCGCCGCCGTGTCCGAGCCCGCTCCCGGGGGGAGCCTCGGATGAATAATTCACAGCCTCGCCGCGACGACCGAGCGACCGGCCGCTGGCCGCCCCCCCCGACGCGCCGTCTGATGGTGGACTAGAGCGGGCGGCTCGACCCACAAGCTCGGACCCGGACCCGGACCCAGAAGGCAGAAGAACCCGGCCCGACTCCTGCGCGTCCCTTCGCCCGCCCGGGCGGTGTTCTGGAGCCATGCTGCCGAGTCGGTTTGGGAGTGCCCCCCCCCCCCCCCCCCCCCACCACGGACCCACTGTCACTCCGAACCTGAGCTGATTTGATGGTTCTCCAGGACCCCCTCCTCGTCCCCCTCCTCCACCAGAACCACCGGCCCAGCTTTGCGCTCCAGTTGGTCTCATCTGCGAACATGACGCAGATGCTCCCCCTTCCCAAACGCCTTACTCCACAGATGTGGTGTTGACTCTAGATACCTCCTCTCTTCCGAACGGAACCAGCTACCTCCTCTCTTTGGATCAGGGCAGATTTATATTTATGTAAACAGAGGAAAACACCGTTTGTTTGTTTGTTTTTCTTCTCCCCCCCCACTGTTGAACTGCTTTAATACCTCATGAATCTACCTCAGTTGAAGCCCAACACGTCGGACGCCCGCGTCCCCAAATGAATACCTCAACTTCGGAGCTGCTCGTGTTGTAAAAGCCTTCCGATGGCTTCGTTTCCGGACTCGGACCTGCAGACCTGCCCGCTTTGCAAGGAGCTCTGCGGCTCCTCCGCCCCCATCTCCTCCAGCTCCTCCACCTCCTCCTCGTCCTCGCACACCTCCTCGTCCTCCAGCCAGACCAGCCGGAGGCTCCACGTCCTGCCCTGCCTGCACGCCTTCTGCAGGCAGTGCCTGGAGGGCCAGCGCAGCCCCGGGGACCCGCTCAAGCTGTGCTGCCCCACCTGCGACCAGAAGGTGTCCATCTCCGAGGCCGGGGTGGACTCCCTGCCCTCGTCCAACTTCCTCTTCAGCAACCTCCTGGACGTGGTGGTCAGCTCCGAGGAGCCCGTCGCCAACAAGAACGGCCACCTCCACCACCGGGGGGGCTTGGTCGGAGGCTCCTCGGGCTTCCACCAGTCCCGCGTGGGTCTGCTGCACCCGCCCCACCTGGGGGAACCCCAGTGCAGCTCCTGCGACGAGGAGAACCCGGCCACCTCCCACTGCCTCGACTGCCAGGAGTACCTGTGCGACAACTGCGTGCGCGCGCACCAGCGCGTGCGCCTGACCAAGGACCACTTCATCGAGTGTCTGGGCGAGAGCTTCCACCACGGCCGGCTCAACGCCAACAGCGGCCCGGGCCAGCCGGGGGTGGCGGTCTCCCTGGCGCAGTCGCTGCAGAACAATTTCGCCCTGCTGTCCCTCTTCCAGGACCGCATGAGCTTCTGTCAGCACCACGAAAATGAGGTGAGCGGAGCGTAAAGCGCGCGGGGGGGGGGTGTCCGCTCATTCATGGGATTGATGTATTTAATGGGCAATCATGAAGTGTCCTGGCACCCTTACTTAATCATATGCGTGTGCACACACACACGTGCACACACACACACACGTAGTGTAATTGCATTATGCGTCTAGTTTAGAGCCACACTCGGGGCCATATGGCCTGAGGGTCAAAGGGAGCTGAGTGGCTCTTCACCACTTCCCTGGAGACAAATAGGCACGTGTGCTGAGCTGGATTTATCTCCCCGTGTGTCTCACACACACACACACACACACACACACTCACACACACTAACACATGACTGCTTCATTGTTCATGTTGTAGTTACTTATCTGTTTTTGTTACCAACAGAGGCGGTTAGCTAACGTTTAACAAACCTCATCGAGAAGACGGCAGTGGGCCAAGGTGACTTTGGTGCCTTTGCTAGTCGCAAATATTTTTGGTTTTCAAGCTGCCTTATGTTGGACCCCCCCCCTCACCCCCCCCATGTTTTAAAAAATGAAATCCAATTAGGATCTGTTCTCCTTAAAATGGAAAGTTAAGGATTTAAGCAGCTAAAATTAGACCAAAAAACCAACAGGGTAGATGAGGCTTTGTGGGATATTAATCCTCCATTGAGAATAAATCTCAAAATAAATTAATAAATTCATAATCTGGGTTAAATTGACTGATAAATTACAAAATATCACTAGTCTAACTTCTCAAAGCACAATTGGTGCCTAATCCCAAATGCGGAGTCGAGCTAATTAGCAGTTTTCGACCACCCCCTCCCCCCTACTTTGCCAGTAAATAGGTGGATTCGGTTTTCCAGTAAGGGCTTCGTTTCCCAGTCCTGCCTCTCGCTCTCTGTGTTCCAGCCTGGGGGGGGTGACACAGGAGAAGGGTAGTCTTTCTTTACCTTAGAGGGCCCGTCATTGTTCGTCACCCGGCTCCACTTCCAGCTCCCTCACGGGGCAGAATTCAGTCATCTTAATCTCAGATTAATCATCCAATCTGAATCCATCACGTTGTCTCACACAGGCCTTCGCGTTGGCGCACGATTTCCAAATAAAAGCTTTTTTTTTTTTTTTTTGTAGTGAAACATCTTACATTTTAGTTGCGTTGTAAAGTATGTCTGAGAGGCTGTTTGCAGATTAATAAAGTCCCTAAACTCCTCACCCCTGCGCCGTCAGAAGGTCTTGTGTTTCGCAGCCCACAAATCATTCCTGGGGCTGCGCAGCACCGGCGGCGCTCTTCACAGCAGGGGGGGCCTGGCTTTAGCACCGAACGCTTCAGCTGCGGCCGTGCTGCAAATTAAAAAAAAAGAAAAAAAGTGGAAAAACAAAGCGAGAAAAGGCTTCCCGAAGACCACAACGGCCCCCGTTTAAGCCGAGGGCCGCCGCTGTTGTTTGTTTTTAGACTTGTTTTGATTTCTGGTCGATATATTAACACTGAAACCGCGTCCCGGCCGCTTCAAAGGGGTCTGGGATCAATGCGGATGGAATCGTGCCTGGAGCCTCCACCCGCCGCCTCTCCGTTTTAACACGATGATCCTCGCACCAGCAACCCCGAACTAATCCTTAAGTGTCCGCCGAAAGGACGCGGTTTGGGAAATTGACGTCTTTTCCAAGTTTGGGAAAATCTAGTGTGACCCAGATTTATTAAAAATCAGCATAAAACACAATTTCAGGGGTTCAGTTTAAAGATAATAACTTTGGCTGGGACTAGAGAATATATATGCTCGGTACGTGCGCACGTGAGCGTGCTGGCCCGCTTAAAGTGAATGAATGTCAGTTGTTAACCATCAGGAGTGCTACCAACGGGTCCCCGGCTTTTGGTGAGACATTGTGATGGAAAATTGGATTACATCAAAGCGAAACCCCTCCGCTCGCCGTGATGTCACCCGCCAACAAACACACACACAGCACCTTCTGTTGTGGGCATAATTACATGGTAATCCCGTGAAATGTCAGTCAGCGCTCCGGATGAAATCGTCTTCACCATGACGACATGCCTGACCGTGTGCGCCGAGTGGGGGGGGTTGTGTGGGTGGGAAGGGGGGGTCGGCGTCCGCACCCTGATTATCAGGATCATGTGAAGTTGAACTAATCGTTCTGACTGCCCGTTTGTGCTCTTCTTCCCCCTCGGTGGCCGTTCCCGTCTCGGTTTAACGTTGGGGAGTGGGAGGTCTGGGGGTTTTATTGTCACGTTTCCACAAGCCTGTGTTTTTTTTGTTTTTTTTTACAATCTTTACTGCCTTTTTTTTTTTCTTTTCACAAAGTTCTGCAGAGGAAGATTTAAAATATATTCTTTATGGCCCCCCCCCTCCCTTCCCTGGAGCCCGCTTGCAGGGAATGTTTGCAAGGAAACCTAACCCAACACTGATGCTGATACAAGGCCAGAGGAATTCCTGTAATTTGAGTTTATACCTCCTGGGTTCTCTTTCCCTCTCACACATACTGGGTATTTCCTCTGTCGACTGCTGCCTTTCTCATCAGCGCTGGCTCTTCTGCTCCGTGTCACAGACGCTAGAAATCGTGGAGGAAAAACAACAAACTCCGCAACGTGATTTAGCAGCTGTTGCTACGGAGGGGCAAGTGATTACATTTCATCACCGCTGGAAATATCCATAAGTGTGCAGCAGCAGCGTTTTCTTTTCCAAGAGCATCTCCCATCTGCAGCTAGTTATCCCCTGAAGAGGACTTTAGTGTGTGCATGTGTGTGTCTGTGTGTGTGTGTGTGTGTGTGTGTGCGTTTCCACCCAGCCCAGCAGAGTTGGATTATATGAAGTTGGGACTTCCAGGGATTTAATGTGCAACATGTGCCCAGTAATTAGGCAGCATTCCCCGTTTCCTGTGTGTTGTGAACGTGTTTCATGTAGGGTAATGCAGCGCACGTTCGTGTGTGTGTGTCCGGGCTTTGATGTCCATCTGAGGACTTTGGGCCATATAAATTTAATGGATAGAAAGGAAGGCATTTATCACATTTTCTTTGACTGCAGGATTTAAAACCCACTCCCAAACTGCCGCTTCCTACTCAGCGGTTGGGCACAAATAAGGTTTTAATTGGCCATTTTTTGACCTCACTCGACAGGATTACGTTGTTAACACAGTTGGCCGCTTCTAGGCGAGGGTATGCTCACCTTACGCGTTTTTTTTTTGTCGTCTATATTAAGCCCAGACTGCGGGGAACGCATGTTTCAGTACGACTGTTTTTCCGTAAGGATGGCAGATTTGTGGGCTGCAGTTTTTCCCCCCGACTTGAAATCAAGGAAAGGGCCACAATTTATACTCGCAAGGTTATTCAAAATCCCTCTAATTATGCCGTTCATAAGGTCAAACCCAGAGTAATGAGCTATTTAAGAGAGTTAATTACCGTCTTCATTGACACGCAGGGGGGGCAGATGTTGAAGCGGCACCTTCTCATTGCTCCTTTTGTCTATTCGGTTTATTAAATGAGCCCGACTACCGTTGCTTCCTGCTTGATTATGGTCATGGTATCTAGCACTGCCCCAACACACACACACACACACACACACACACACACACACACACACACACACACACACACACGCACTCTGCAGGAAAAGGAACATACTGATACAAGCTCCGCCCACCTTTGTATGTGTAACTAATGTTGGGCATAGATTAACCTTTGTATGAGAACAGAATATAAACTGTGTTGCTGGTGATTTTTATCAAGCACCTAATTTTACACTTTAAATATTATCTTTATTCATCAATGAAGTTTATTGTCAGCGATGAGGGGAAAACATCCGCTTTTATCCTGGAGTTCTCTCTAACCCATTTAACGACTGCCTTCACTTTGACTGTTTAGGGACGCCAGAGTTTGTCGGATGCTCTTTTGTCGTGTCTTCATCTCCTTTTTTCTTTTGTCCTGTTTTGTTTTATTATTTGTCGGGCGTTGTTAAAAACCATTGACGTCACCGTCGTCGAGAATAGAGCACGCCCCGGCCTCTCTGCCACCGCTCCAGTCGGTCACGTGCTGGCTGTGTAAGTAAACCAGCTGACTGTGGTTTGTTTTCCTTCTCCGCCGTCCAATCGCGTCGCCGGCTTAGAGCCACCGCCCCCCCCTCCCTCCCGTCGTATCTGGCAGAGTTTCAAAACATCAGCAGGCATGTCCATGTGTACGTTGTGTCAATGGCTGCGAGCCAAAAGGGGGTCGCCGCTGCGAGAGGGCGGGGCGGCGGCGGCGGAGCGGACGGATGGAAAATAGAGAGAGAGAGAAAGAGAGAAGGAGAGACCAACGGAGGGGTTCTTGGTCAGAGATGAGCTTTTCCATTAGAGGAGCATTGTTTGGGGGATAACGCTCCCGGGTTCGCCGGGATTATGCGCGGTGGTTTTGCTTTGGGTGGCGCTCTGTCACAAACAGGCTAATATACTGCCGTTTCTGGGCTTGTGATCACTGATCACACACAACAGCAGCCTCTGCCTGGAGCGCTGGAGGAGGGCGTGCACGTCATAAAATCTCACAAATGCTCGGCGGTCCGACTTAATGATATGTTGACAACATTCCTCACTAAGTGACATAAAAACCAGTTTTTTTTTGTTTTTTTTGTTTAATGGTTCTTTCAGATTTCTTTCTGATATTTGAGACCTAAGCCAATGAGTCAGCGACATTTTGATTGTATATATGTAGATGAGTGATTTTACATTTCCAATGGGCGAATCAGCTGATAGCTTGACGTGATATGCTCCAGCGCAGCAGGGGGCGCTGTGAATTCTATTTCATCAGACTAGCGATTTAAGGCAGCTAGCCTCGGCCCCGAGCGTGCGAATTTAATCGGGCCAGATTCAGATGCCGAATTCAGTCGGAATCTGCAGCCGAATTTAGTCGGACTCGGCAGCGGAGGTCCGTTTTTATTGAAGAACACGTACGAGCATGGCAGCTGAGCTGTTATTTCCAGCAGGTTTTGTAGGTTCTGGGGCGGAATGTTTGAACATTTGACTAAACACACCGTCTGACATCAGCCTGTAGGAATGCTCCTGCAGTGTGTGTGTGTGTTGCAGTGTTGTCCCACAGTTAAAGGAGGTTTGCAGAGGTCTTAAGAGACGGCGGCTGTCTTGAGAAAAAAAAAAAAAAACAAAAAGTTCACGCCCTGAGCAAACGGAAGCAGGGAGGAGCGGATACAGCTAAATGTCTTAAATTAGTTAAACTCCTTCTCCAGAGGTCACTTCTCAGAAGCTGAAAATGGGAATTGCTTTTTCTTCTTCGGGATGAAACACTTTCCTCGGGTTTATCGAGCGATCGGCCCCGAGGCCCCCGCTCGCTGCCGCTGGAAAAAGTGTAAATCCCAGAGGAAACGCGCCCGTCTTACTCATCTCTAAAAATAAGCCCAGGTTCTTTTCCTACTTACTTCAGGTCAGGAGAAGCGTTACCCTTCTGTTCCTTAAGTATGGATTTCTGGGAGGAATGATCCCACCTAAAACCGACAAACATGTCGAGCAAAAGAGACGTCGCTCTTGTTGTGTGGAGTATCTGCAGTTGCAAAAGTTAGCCGTGGTTGAAGCACAAATTGGATCTCCGTATTGTTTTTAGAAGGATTTTTCCAACCTGGCATCCCCATTAAGGGACCCAGGATGAAAAGTGGGTGGAGTAAAAGGCACAGCAATCAACTGATTGGATGTCACAGAGCCGTGTGACACTTTTACATGGCGCAATTTATGGCCTGGAGACGGAGCGGGACTCGAGGCCATTTGTGTTTAACGCTAGTGTGCAGCGGAGCATGAACGAGGGGAGAAATCGTACCGTTCCAAACCGCGCTCTGCTCTCGCTCTATTCTTGTGCCACGGCGTCGTCACACGAGTCGAGCGTGTGATTAATAATGGATTTGGGATCATTCGAAGCGGCCTGCTGTTGTCGTTTGTCAAAGACTTGGGCGCTCGTCGCCTGTTTCATGTGTTGTGTTCCAGGTACAGACCTCCTGAATTAACCAGGAAGTCGTCGTGCTCACGGCGACTGAATAATTCATCACAGCGCCGATGCTTCCTCATGTCTTTATGGGAAGACTTTTTGGTGGATGTTAAATCCTTGAATTTGTTTTTCCACTGTATTTTTTCTGGCACCGGTGACATGAAGTAGACCCCCCCTCGATTTTACTGGCCAGCGAAGCTCGTGCCCTCTCCCCTAGTTCCCAGTACCTCCAGTGGGAGGGGGAGGACACAGTTGGATGAGCACATATGAAACAAGGCCAGTCCAATCCGACTAATAAACAAACTGATTTATGCCTTCGAGTTGTTAAAGACAAAAGGCTTCAAGGGAATAAAGGGACTCTTGTTAGCAAAATGTGTAATTTACCGTCATTTATTCTGTAGTTCTAACTGGTTAATCTACTAAGCAGAAGGATATTTTTTAAAATCAACTCGAATATTAATGTCTTTAACTGCTAGGTCAATTTATGTACTGTCCATTTGTCCCCCAATGCTGGGTAATATTACACATTTTTCCAAGTATTTTCAAAATAAGGCAACAGCAGCGGCAGAGATGGATTTTTTTCACTCCCCTGTCAGTCCAGCAGATATACGGGCAGAAACTTGTAATTGAGGGGCGTAAATGGGGAAAAAGGGCGAGCGCGAAACATCCGGCGCTCTAATGAAATACAATAACTCACTTCCCCCGGCGTAGCGGAGCCCTCCTGCTCAGCTTTTATAGCCGTCAATGGCATGTTTGTTCCCCTCTCCGGCCGCCCGTCGCCACTTTCATTTCTGCCTCTTCGCCATGGCCACGCCCCTGTGGAGCGTGATCTATATTTCAGCAGCCGCGGCATCGCGGTCACGTGTGGCGGGCGGATTCTGGTGTGTCCGAGAGAGCTCCATCATGTTCTCTGTGGAATTTACAACTCTGTTGCCATGGCAGAGTGCCTATCTCACATCTTTTACTGTTTTTTTTCTTTTTCTTTTTTTTTTTTAAATGTTTCATGCCACGCAGATGTTTACGCTCTGTTGGGCGTGACCTGGTTGTAAAATGGATAGGATCGTGCATACACACACACAGCCACTCACGTTCCTCTTAGGGATGAAATAAATGGCCTGAATAAAGCAAATACCACACTCTGATGGATGAAGATGAGAGCGCAGGGTGGATAAAGACGGGGTCACACAGAGAGGGAGAAGGAGCCTTTTATGAAGCAGTATCCTGCGCAAGTCGATATTATTGACCGGGGTTTACGAGGGCCACGTGTTATGTAATCCACAACCTCGCGTGCGCGCGGAGGAGCGCGGCGGGCGACGGCCGCTTTCTCTGAACGCTGGCGTCCTTGGCATGCTTTCGATGTTTTCCTTTTTCAGTCGGAAGGGTTAGGGTTAGTCGTGCTTGGATTTTCTTGGTGTGAGGCCGTATTTCCAGTCACGGTTCAAACCTTCTCCACTGTTTTTCTTTGTTGCTGAGGTTAACGTCGCTCCGTTATGGGGTCATGTTACACGTGGAAACCAAGGTCACGGCGTCCGGTTGTTGGATGTTTTATTTTTATGGGATAATCAGATTCTTCATATAAATTAAAATCACTTAATCCCAGTAAATCATTTGTCACCAGGACTCATCAATCTGCTCCTCTCTGCCTGCCTCCACCGCCGTCCTCCCCACCTTCCCCTGCTTCAGCCCGGCGGCATTCCACCCTTTTGTGCTTCCCGTCCCCTTGGAATTTCAGAGATGTCATTGGAAGTGGGGGCGGGGTGGGGGGGGGTGGCTGGGTGAGGAAGGAGGGAGGAAAGTAGGGTGGTGGAGAAGTGCGGGCTGTTTGTTTGTAATTGGGGCTGGGCAGAAACAGAGTAAACAGAGTAAGAAAAGAAGTAGAAGAAAAGGTTTGTGGAGGAGGGTGAAGGCCGAGAAGAGGAGGAAGTCAGATAAGGGGGGGAGGTGTGTGGGCGTGTGTCTCATCAGATTATACCCCTCCCCAAGGGACCTGCCTGTATTGATAGATTGATTGCAGGCCCCTCCCCATCCAGTGTGGTCTCCTGCAATTGCAGGCCATTGATCTGCTGTCTCTTTGGGATATGATGGCCTCTGCATATTTAATTAGCGCTCCGCTGCAAACGAGGCCTCAACTCGGGCACGTTACGCACGTTTTCCCCATTCATCCCGAGAGGCCATGCGTCTCATTCACCGGCCCTGCCGAATGTTGTTTTCATGATTGCTCAGCATTAAACGCTTTAATTAACCTTTACAGATAGACGGCCGCATTTAAAAAAAATTCAGGAAGTGCGGCGGCACCCCACTTTTCATTTTGAACAAATGCTTGGCTCTTCTTCACAGATGATGAAAGAAGAAAGGAGAATCTGTATTGATCGAGTTTTGGTGGTCTTTTTGTCCTTTTGAGCCTTCTCCAGCTCCTTTTATTTTGAAGAAAGCGGCTCTCTGGGGTATTGAGGCCTCCCTGGTAACGCTTGCATATGAATGACTTGTTTATCATTCATGGCGTTTTCTTCTTAATCACATTTGTGTGTGAGAGAGAAGCTGAAGCAGTAATACTTTGTGACTAACGTATTTACCCTGATGTAATGAGGATAAATAAGTCATATTGACGCAGGTCACTATAAGTCCCTGTCATCAGTGAGCATCTTCCATTAGCAGCCATATCGTTGAGCCGATCTAGATCACGAGCTCTTTGAGTCACGTCTCCATTGCTTCATCTCTTGGCCCTCGCTGCGGCCCGCGGCTTTATTTACATTCGCGTATCTCAGAAACCGTTTTTTTTTAATCCTGACTCTTTGTGTCCGCTCTCTCTCCCAGGTGTTCCTGTTTTTCTGCGAGTCCTGCTCAGTGCCTATCTGCAGGGAGTGCAGCATGGGCCGTCACATGGGCCACACCTTCGTTTACCTGCAGGATGCCGTGCAGGACTGCAGGGCCATTACCATCCAGCTGCTGGCGGAGGCACAGCAGGGAAGACAGGCCGTGCAGGTGAGACCAGAATCCAGGGGGTGATGGGTAAAAATGTGCTCCTGGTAATTCGCTGTGGGCTCGTTTACATGTGAGGGAAAGCTGCAGCATTGAGAACTGTTTCTCATATTTAAGGGTTACAAAATCCACATTTAAAAAAAAAAAAAAAGCGACCTGACGAGTCCACAATTTTATCAACAAGTATTCAGAGGTCAAACTGATTTAAGTCCAAGCTAAACAAAGCAAAGGGCTCTTCTGTACTATTCTCCAAGGTCACAAAGGTCAAACCACACAAATCCAAGCCCATCCATCTCCCGCAGAGATGGAGAAGATGCTGCAGAGAGCAGATGTGTCTTTGAGACCTCCTTCAGTTCCCCAGGCCTGACTCTCAGAGGCCATCAGCTTGAATGTGTTTGAGAGTGACCAGGAAAACCCGGGGTTAGAGGTGTCCAGCTGGCCCCTAGAGGGGGCGGGGGCTTGGAATGAGGTCTGGCAAGGGGCAGGGCTGAAGGTCAGAGGGGAGGAGGGCTGAAGGGTCGGGTGGGGGAGGGTGGATTATTTAAAGGCGAAAAGAAAACTCCCCTTTTTTTAAAAAAAGAACTGTAAGGCTTTGACCACCACCCCCCCCCAAGCCACCTCCATTCACTTTCACAAGAGTGCTCCCGTGGCCTCACTTCATTTACGTAATTATAGATCAAGACCCCTCCAACGGGCTCATACAAACACACAAAGTGGACACACAAACAAAGCATGCAAGACGTGCACGGAAGCACGTCCCCCCCACCTCCCCAGAGCATTCCGTTTGCGGCTTTAGCATATTTTATTTTTATCGTTACCTCCTAAAGCGATGCGTCGCCGCTCTGGAACATGAAATCCTAGCTGCTGCGAGGTCACGTGACCTGTTTACACACAGTATCTCTGCTAGAGTTTGACCTTTGAGCAGCCGACCGACACTTTGGACCATGACGGACGCGCACTGGCTGCAGCACCGGTTAGGTCCCAGACCCCACGGCTTCCAGAGCACAGCCCACCAGTTAAATCGAGAACAAATCGGCGCCCACGGTAATTGATTTAATGAAAAGGGTCTGTGCAACCGGGTCACCAGAAACGCAGGCCTACCATCTGGCAGTAGGTTCGGCCACGTTTGGTGGTTGTCCGTTTTGTCCCAGGTCACCAGGGAGTAAACGCTGACGCCAGCTTACATGTAAACACGCACGTACGCACATTTCCCTCCCCTGAGGTAGGAAATTTCCACCCACTCTACATCCATTATCTTGGCCAACCTCTGACCCTGGATTTGTGACCTCCTGGTTGGCCAGAGGTCTCTCCCTCTCCCATTTGATTGGTCAATGTGACCTGCTTTGTGTCTTAAGCTGAGCTGTTCTTGGAATGCTGCAGGGAAGGATGGGGGAGAAAATGGAGGATTGTGAGGCGGAGTTAGCTTCCCTCCACTCTGATTTAAATTGAAATGGAATAAAACCGGTTGTGTAGAATTTTGAAACATTCCCCCTGCACTCACCTCCCCCGAAGCTCCTGGAATTGCCCCCCCCCCCACTGTTGTCTCTCCGGCTGCCCAACTCGAATGACCAGGCTGGAGAGAAAAGGTCACTGTCGCTGCTCTTTGTTCTTGCAGGAACAGCAGTGGGGGGGTGGGGGTGGGCAGGGTGTCCTAAGACGGGGCTTGCAGATCATGGCCTGTTGAGGTTTAGCTGACCTCTGATCCCTGTGGCTGATATCACAATAAGAGCCTTATCCCACCTCCCATTGGTCCCTGTGAGGTCTGCCTCACCCCGTGACCTCCCAGAAAACACCACAGGAAAAAAAACAGATAAAAAGCTGGTGTGGCAGCGGGGGAGGGGCTGCTTTTAGGCCTAATTGCAGGCTGTAAAAGAACCAATCCTTAATCCGCTGCTTTTTTCCCATTGTGCCCACCCCTAAATGAGCCAGTTAAAACAATTTCACGTCTTAGAACGTTGTTATAGAGCCAAGAATACGTCTCTGTCGGTGTGTGACAGAGACGTATTCTCGAAGGGAAGCTTCACAGTGTGAATTGGCTGACCCCAGTTTCCTATTTTCCCCCCTAAAGGAGCCGGCAAAGGTGGATAAAGGCTATCTACCAACAAAACAAAGAGGTGTTGTCCATTTATGTTCCCGGAAGATGCCCCTTTGAAAACCTCCTGTTATTCCATTTCCTGCCTCTGAGCATGATCACTAACCCCAACAAAGGAGCAGATACTTGCTGCGCTTATTCTTTTGAGTTGAGATGCATTTATTTTCTACATCATATTCCCCCTTTAGCAGGGCCGATTCATCCGTCTTTCTGTGAGCCGCTGCTTATCAGGGCCTCAGCGGGAGCTGGAGAGTATCTCAGCAGTCACTGGATGGGTCACCAGGACGCACACGGGGAGGACATGTAAACTCCATATGGATAGCCACGTGTGGCAGGATTTTTTTTTGAGATGGACAAGACAGCTGTGCACAGATGGGTCCGAGAGAGCTTAAGATTATACATGATAGAAGATATCCTGCGGTAACTGGACACGGCTCTCAGAATGACCACGTTTGGCTGGCTGATCTGAATATACCGCAAATACTTGTAACTCTATTTAGGTCCTTTTAATTTCCAGTCCAGAAGTTCCTGTAGATAAATGCACACCAGAAAGATGCCTGTCTTGTTCTTCAGGAGGATTTCTCTTTTATTTGCTGTTTATTGACTTTCAGGTTGTTTATAGGGATGTTTAAAGCGTGCTGCTGCAGCATCATTGTCTTCTGTCTCCTCAGCTGAGCATGGAGAAGGTCCAGGCCATGGCCGAGCAGGTGGAAATCAAAGCCAAGGTGGTGCAGACGGAGGTGAAGGCGCTCGTCCTCAGGCACAAGAAAGCTCTGGAGGAGAGGGAGTGTGAACTGCTGTGGAAGGTGAGTGGTGCATAGAAAAAAGACTCGCCGCTTCCGTTGCTCTGAGTCTTTGTAGAAAAATGAGGTCTGGCTGCTCATGAGATCACAAACAACTCGCCACTCAACAGAAAAACATCATAAAAATGGCCCAGAAGGGAAACAAAGCACTGTAGACTGTCATCAGTGAAGCTTGCTGCTGACCACCTGCTAATCTGCTGCAGTGTCTGTTGTGTTGAGCTGCATTTTCTGCATTTTTTTTTAATCATCAAAAGCTGTCACAAGTGTGAGTGAGTAGATTTTTGTGCAAAGAGGTCCTCAGATAAATGGGTTAAGGTCAGGCTCAAAGCTTGTGTCTGAGAGAACTTTTGTAACCGCCTCCCAGGTTTAAGGTTACCCAGAGAATAAGGGTTCGGTTGAAAGAAAGGGCGATCTTCCCCGAGAGCCTTTTACCCCAATCCCATGAGTAATAGAGAGGAATAACCACATGCACAGCAGAGCCAACTTGTGCAACTGAATCTGCAGCCAGGTAGCACAATGTTTGTTGACAGAGAAATGAAGTAATTATTCCTTCCCATCCTGTCCTTCTTTATGGTCCCCTTTGCATTTTTAAAAAAAAATTAAAGGTTTAGAAATATGTATTTGGCATAGTTGTTTTACAGCTGGAGCAATGTGGGCACTGCTTATCTGAAATGCTGTTTTGTGTGTGTGTGTGTGTGTGTGTGAATTAAAAACCAACTTAGGAGTAAAGGGTTTTCTGTGCCTCTTCAGCGTGAAATCCATAACTTGCAGTAAAAATGCAGGAAACCAGACCAACCGTTAAAAACATTATAATCCTCTTTGTTCTCACCGACCATAAAGTGTAACTCTAGTCTCACAAATGCAAATTTCAGTTCCACTTACGCCAGGATTGAACAAAAAGCCCCCTCTCTTGCGGAGTCTTTTGTTTCTTTTCATTCCTTTTTTATGTCTTTATGTCCATAGAAGCAGTCAGGCTGTTGTTTTGTACTCTTTGTTAACCGACAGTAAGAGCCCACTCCCTGCTTCTTGGGTTCCCCCACCCCCTTTAATGCTATACTGTAATTTTATCTGGCTTCTTAGCTGATAAAAATGTGTTTTCTTCCTAAAAAGTATTAAAAAGTCCTACATTTTCTTAAGCAAAAGCAAAATTATCAAGCAGGTTTGTTAATTCCCCATTTGCTGTATTTTTTTATAATTTGACGATACATTTGAATAATACTGTAATATAATTTGCAAAAACACATCTTTTGCATGCATAATTAATGTTTAATAAACACATTCTAGTAAACGCATGTTACTGGTGTCCGTGCAGGACTTCGTCATCTTCCAGTAAACAGGCCGCTCATAATCCGGCCTTTGCTGCCACCTTGTGGCCAAACCTATAATTCCAGGTTCATTTTCACTTGTAATGAGAACAGAACTGTGAGCAGAAGCTGTATGAGCCACAGAACTGTTTTAAACTAGTCTGTAATGATCAGGATGATAGTAATTATTAGCAAGTATCCAGAGAGCAGAGTTTTTATTTACAGATGAACTCTGTCCCTTCAGGTGGAGAAGATCCGTCAAGTTAAAGCCAAGTCTCTCTACCTGCAAGTGGAGAAATTACACCAGAGTCTGACCAAGCTGGACAGCACCATCGCTGCCGTCAGCCAAGTGCTGGACGAAGGCCGCCACCTCGACTTGCTCCTGGCCAGGGAGCGGATGATCACCCAGATCCATGAGCTCAAGACCCTGAGGGGCCTGCTGCAGCCGCAAGAAGACGATCGCTTCATGTTCACTCCCCCAGACCAGGTATGCGCTCGCGTAGATGCAGGTGCAGAGACCCCGTAGCCGCTCGACTGTCTCACGTGTTCACCTTTAAATAAACCTCGATGGTTTGTGGTTTGGCAGGCTCTCCACATAGCCATCCAGTCCATGGGCCTCATCAGCAGCGGCGCCTTCGCACCGGTCACGAAAGCCCACGGCGAAGGATTGAAAAGTGCTCTTCGTGGCAAGCCCGCCTCCTTCACGGTGATCGGATACGACCACGACGGCGAGCCGCGCCTCTCCGGCGGGGACACAGTCTCGGTGATAATCATGTCGGTCCCCGACGGCAACCTGTCCGCCGCCGAGGTGTCGGACCACCAGAACGGCTCGTACACGGTCGGCTACCTGCCCAAGTGCGAGGGAGAGCACCTCGTTTCCGTGCTGGTGTCCAACCAGCACATCCAGGGGAGCCCCTTCAAGGTGATGGTCAAGTCGGGGCGGAGCTACAGCTCCTTGGGCTCCCAGCTGTCGTCTTTTGGATGCGAGGGCGAAGGGGATGGGCAGCTGTGCCGGCCCTGGGGAGTGTGCGTGGACAAAGAAGGATACGTGGTGGTGGCTGACCGCAGCAACAACCGTATTCAGGTGAGACGCCAGAATTCCGACTTTTCTTCCGGCTTCCCTCATCGCCACAACGCGCACTCACCTGAAGCCCCCCCTCCCTCCCTCATTCGCAGATATTCAAGCCGTGCGGTGCCTTCCACCATAAGTTCGGCTCCCTCGGGTCCAGGCCCGGGCAGTTTGACCGCCCCGCCGGCGTGGCGTGCGACAGCCAGCGGCGGATCATCGTGGCCGACAAGGACAATCACCGCGTGCAGGTACGGACTCCTTGTTCTCCGGCCGAGTCCCCTCCCCTTCCTTCCCGGTCCAAATGCCTCTGCTCTTCCCGGCAGGTGTTCACGTTCGAGGGCCAGTTCCTGCTGAAGTTCGGGGAGAAGGGCACCAAGAACGGGCAGTTCAACTACCCCTGGGACGTGGCAGTCAACTCCGAGGGTAAGATCCTGGTCTCTGACACCCGGAACCACCGCGTGCAGCTCTTCGCCCCCGACGGCTCCTTCCTCAACAAGTACGGCTTCGAGGGGGCCCTGTGGAAACACTTTGACTCTCCCCGGGGAGTGGCCTTCAATCACGAGGACCACCTGGTGGTCACCGACTTCAACAACCACCGGCTCCTGGTCATCCGGCCCGACTGCCAGTCCGCTCGCTTCCTGGGCTCCGAGGGCACCGGGAACGGGCAGTTCCTGCGCCCGCAGGGCGTCGCCGTGGACCAGGAGAACCGCATCATCGTGGCCGACTCCCGCAACCATAGGGTCCAAGTGTTCGAGCCCAACGGGAACTTCTTATGCAAGTTTGGCGCGCAGGGGAGCGGCTTCGGACAGATGGACCGCCCCTCCGGCGTGGCCGTGACGCCCGACGGAATCATCGTCGTCGTCGACTTCGGAAACAACCGCATCCTCAAGTTCTAACGAAAGAAAGAGTGGCGTTCTCTCCCTCCCGTTTGACATTTGGCAGTTCTGATTCGGGGCGCAGGAAACGCGGAGAGAGAACGAAATCAGTAGACACAACAGCAGGAGAGCCCAGAGAGGGTTGAGAGCACGCGGGAAGGGAAATTAAAACTGTAGACGAGTTTGTTTTTTGCAGTCACACCTTCCCAATCAGAAATCTGTGGTATGTATTTAAGACAAAGGGGACCTCTACAAATTGATAATCAGTAGAAAAAAAAAAAAGAGCCATCTTTCCCTTCCTGGCTCTGAATTCTCTCTGCAGGCTCTCTTTAAGTATCCATCTCAGGGAATTTCTCACTTTTCTTGAACTCTTGTCCCCTCTGCTCCACACCTACCTCATTTAGCTCTTTATGAATGTACTCACAGTCGCCGAGCAGAGCTTTTAGTCCGTGAAGTTTTACAAAGAAGAAAAAAGTCTACCTCTATACTTTGTTATTTAAGAGAGACAAAAAAAAAAAGAACAGACTGTCCAGTTGATGTTTGCACAGGATTAATGGAATTCTTGCTGTGCAGTTCGAGAGTGAACCTCCTGAATGTTGTTGCTGAGACAATACTCAGACCACTGTAGAGGCTGCATGTAGAGGGCTTCTCCTGCAGGGGGAGCTAGTGCCCCTCCTCCCCTCTGTTATTTGTTTTTTTTTTGTTTGTGTTTTCCGAAGGCTTCGTGGGTTTCGCCCGAACTTGATAGAATCGAAAGTTTCCCTGGGAATAACGACTAAGCCTCCTTTAGGCTAAGCCTCCTTCTAGCTTTATCAGTGAGTGTGACTACACAGTTTCAGACGTAATGACCAAAATAATCCCCTTGAATTAAGTAATCCCGTGTGATTGATCGCAAAATCACACATCAGAGATGATGTGTGAAACTCGTGTCACGGCTGTTGGATCGCTGCCTCGAACAGCAAAAATTAGCATAAGCGACGATTCCCTTTTGAGACGGACGTCGATGATATTTAACGTAGAGTTAATCGCAGAAATCGACGTCTTTGTGGCAAAAAACCCGACGAGGAAACTCCCGATTTGGCATCAATGGCATTAAATGGCGGGCCAAAGATCCCAATCTGTTGGATTTAGTTGGCGGTTGCAGCCGCTCCCTTTGGCTCCTGGGGCCAACGTTTAATCCAGGGGCCCGGCAGAGAAGTCCTGTCTCCATTTCTGGATCCTCCGGAGTCGAGGAGACCCCCTCCAGAACCAGCGCTAGCGGGCCGATTCCTTTGAGGACGGACGCCCAGAGACTAACTACTGGAGTTAACCAAAGTTAGAATTTCTGCACAACGGCCAACTGTAGGTTTTGGCAAAATTATGAAAACCAGAAAAAAAAAATCCCCTTTTAAAAAAAAAAACAACAAAAAAAAAAAAAAAAAAAAAAAAAAAAAAAGATGTTTATCGCTGGGAAGGTTCCCCAAACTCGGTTGAGTTCATAGCTCAGCCCGTCTTAAAGGGCAGCCGCGGATCGTCCTGTGCGGCCCCGGCGAGGCAGGTTTTGATAGCTCCTTTATTCTTCCTTCCCAAGTGTTCCTGTAGACGACAGGAGACTCCTGCACCAAAGAAAACCCCCATTTATCGCCGCCCCCCCGGCTTAATCGCGAATATAGCCGGCCCCGCGGGCTCAGAGCAGCGTCTCCTTATCAGCCTTCGTGATCCCGCGGGAGCTGTGCCCGTTCGGGCGAAGTGACCGCGGGGTTTGGAAACCCCCCCTCCGTTCCATCGGTGTCTCACTGGAAGCACTAGACAATTATGCTTACCTTCGCCGCCTCCTTAGCTCAGCAAACAATCTCGGGACCGGAGAAACACCCCGACCAGGCCCGCCCGCACGCGGTCAGGACTTGCGTCGTCATATCGCAGACGTCCTGCCCTCGGTGATGTTTTACCTCATTTTGTTTTTGTACCTCATCTTCTAAATACCTCAGACGCAGTCTCCCGCTGCTACTGTGCATTTACTCAAATACCTTAACTTGTTACTTGCTCTAAATACCTCATTTTTTTTTGCTCTTTTGTTTTAGCGTACCTCGTCAGATATTTATGTACCGCAGACTCTGAAGCCCTGCCCCCCCCCACGCGTGACGGCGGCGCTCGTCCCCGTAACTGTAGGACCAAAGATGGCGCCCCCCTCCGCGCCTCGGTTGAGGTCGTACGCGCGTCAGGGCCATCGCCCCCCCCCAAATCTTCCAGTCCTCTGTTGTAAACTAGCGGTCGGTCGACGGACCCGTCCCACGCAAAAAGCAACGTGCCAAATGATCCGTGAGCGTTCTGTGCCAAACGGGCTTGGCATCCGGACCACGCCGTCGACGGCGGTAAATGTCACTGGACCATTTTATTCCTAAAAGTCCAGTCAGGCGGCGAGGAAGGGCGCCCCCCCCCTCGCCGTCTGGCTGGATGCACTTAAAAGGGCTGGGCCCCCTTTTGTCTTCACCTGATGGCGATGGCCCTGCTCCTGCAACAGATCACGGGGTAGCGGGCGCGGCCTCCCGTGGAGTCGAGGACCTCACGATCCACCTTCGAATGCACAAGAATTCAGCACAATTTAGTCATGAGTCGGCCGCGGACGCCCTCGGGCCGGTTTGTCGTTCAGGTGGAGCTGTCGGCCCGGCAACGGCGAGTCCGTCTAGTTCGCCGCCCCCCCCCCATCCCCAACACCCACTTTCACCAGTAAGATTGTTTGCTATTCAGTATTACGCTATACAATGTGCATTCATGTCGGATCCGTTTTTTTTTTTAAACAATGCAGAGTTCTATCTTTAAGATCCTTAGGTCTTCACTCTTTAAGAGGAAAAAGATGTATTTTAAGCCGTTATTTGTTTTTTCATTTTGTTTGCATGCTTTAAAAAGTCCTTGTATTATATTGAGGTTGCTCAGATAGGTGTTGATGAACTCAGAACGGGGCGGATAGCGGAACATTGGGGTGGTTTTTGCCGAAGTACATACCCAAAGATCTGTGCGCGTGTTAGGGTTACTTTGGATGGAGTTAAACTTTTGACCTTTGCGATTGTATTTCCTGTTCCTGGAGGCTCTGCAGGGCACAACCTGTTCAGCCGGCCGGTTGTGATTCGGTTCTTCACAATTGTGGAAACGAGAGCGCGTTTACCCGAAACTAGGCGTAAAAAATGGACGACACGAGAGCTCCGCAGACCCCCTAATGGTTGACTGTGGCATTACCACAAGCTGCACCTTCTGTATCAAAGTTCTAACTGGAGAACACATTTTTGAGTGTTTGTTTTAGGTGTTTAATCAAATTAAAAGGGCAAGGATGTTGATTTGCAGATCATGGCAGAAGAAACAACAATAGGCCACCATTTTGTTTTACTCTTTCCGGTTAACGATCAGGTGATGTCGTCCATTTTTATCAGAATAAATCTAAAAAAATGTTCCGTTCGTGTTCGCGCTGTCACGTTTTTTCTACAATCAGCTGCTGTCCTCCGTTTGATACCTCTGGAAATGTGGCGACAGCTGCTGCTGAGTTTGTGACTGTTTCACTGCACTCCTGCTCAGTGTTGTTTCGTTTGAATAAGTTTTTTTTTTTCCTCGTGGGGGGGTGCCTGTGATTTCTGTCCAACCTATTTTTTTTCCCCCTCGGGCCTCTCATGGCTTTAAGAGAGACAAAGCAAAGGTCATAGACCTCCTGTAATGATTGTAAACTCTAAAGAACGAACAAAAGGAAAAAATGGATGGAAATCTTAAAAAAAAGAAGAAAGGAAGAATAAAATAAAACTCAGGTAGCTCTCAGCGGCCCTCATTGAAATGTGTCCAGTTGTGAGGTTGTAGTGACTTTTTTCCCCTGTTAGGACTTCTCAGTACTGATTCTTATTTGTGTGTCCATTTTATTACTAAAAGACAAATTATTTCTAAATCTGGATCAATAAGGTTTTTCTTTGATCTCTTTCCCCTGATTTATCTTTTTCCTTTGTTTTTTTTTTTTTCCTGTCTGGGTTTTTTTGGCCAACTTTCTATCACAGAGGAGTACAAACGCCGCCGCCACGTGACGCTCGTTGGCCCTTTTAGAATGTATTTTTGTGAAGAAAAGGGTTTGATTTGCTCTCCACGCTGGCGCGCTGGCGACAGCCGACATCGATCTATCTGTCTGCAGCGGCGCGAGTCGCAGCGCTTCCGCGCGCCGCGACCGCGTCGTCGATCCAGAAATCCACTGAATGTATCCTCCCAACAGTCCATGCAGCCTTGGGCGAGCCGGGGCGGCCGGCTGAGTTTAGATGGGTGCTGCTGGCGCTTCCCCAGCCAGGTCTGGGTGTGTGTGTGTGTGTTCAGGTGTGTGTAGGTGTAAGTGTGTGCATTTATTAGTCCATCCTTTGGTGTCTGTCTGTGTGTGTGTGTGTGTGTGTCTTTGTGTGTTCTGTGTGTTTGTGTGTGTGTGTGTGTGTGTGTGTTTGCTGGCACACCTCCCCTCCCTCGTCTCACACACACACTCACAGATCGTGCTGGGCTTAAGCGCGGATGTCAGGTCTTCACTCTAAATAAGGCAGAGGAGACGATAATATATTTGGCCGCCTGCTGCTCCCTCTGTAGTCTGTGGACTTTAAACATTTCCTATGCAGTTTATTTTGGTTGCTTTTTTTGTTTACACTTAAATGAATAAAGTTGTATTTCTTTGACTTCACGGCTTTGACTCATTCTTTTTTTTTTTAAAGTTCTGTTCCCAGAACATAAAAGCTGCGTTTGCTCACTTTTGGAAGCCCAGAATCAGCTGCTCTTGACTATTTTGACAAAAACAAGTGGAAAAAAAGTGGTTTTATCCTCACGAATTAGTGAATAATATCTTATGAACAGTGTATATCTTGTTTGTTTTTTTTTTTTTTTTAAAAAAACAAGATATACACTGTTCATAAGATATTCATTTAGAAAATAATTCAATCCAATACTAAGGTTGTCCTCCAAAAGTGTTAAAGTCCATTAACAGTTGGTATGTTTTTAAAAGCCCTATTAAAACTCATTACTCATTAAAAACTTATGGAGGACAACCATTGCAGTTGAACTTTTCTTTCTAAATGTTGCAGAAGCGTTAATCCAAACGAGAAAGGTTCCTCAAGAGGACCAGTACGTTCGTGGTTGCAGTTCTGCAGCTCCGCCGCGAGGTGTCAGTAGAGTCTCGTTTCAGATACTGATGGGGTGAATTAGGGGGGCCTTTTAAAGAGGGTTAAAGGCAGTGGGTATTCCTGTGGACATGAGCCACCGCAGATTCCAAAATGACAACAAAACTGATTTAAAGAAAAAAATAGAGAAAGGGGGGAAAACAAAAAAAACAGCTGGAGGGACAAGAAACATCTCCTGAGCAGCATCTGAGCAGATGGCTGGGAGGACCTCTGCAGCTGTGTGTGCGTGTGTGTGTGGGTGTGTGTGTGTGTGTGTGGGTGTGTACATGGGTGTCATCCACTGTGTGAACGAGTGCTCAAGTCTCAGCGGAGCCAATTAGCTGCAGCAGGCTGGAGAACGAAGCAGGCAGAGCTCGGAGATCCAGGCTGCTTGGTTGACGCCAGCTGAGAGCGACTCTCACCTTTAATATCAGCGCCCCCCCCCAGAAAAAATCAACCCTTTTTAGTCACGTCAGGGCAGAAAAAGGGGCTCGCGTTATCACCTGTCCCAACAGGCACCAGATGAGAGCTCACCAGTCCATCACAGGACACACACCATTGGCACACACTCGCACCTGGAGGCCAAGTTGGGCTCTTTAATCAACTGAAACCGGAGAACCCGGAGCAAACCCACACAGACCCAGGAGCATCCTTCACGGGGGAGCGAGGATTGATAGCAGGAGCAGGAAAATCAGCGAGGAACGCCTGATTAACGAGGTCGTCTTATCGCAGCTGCATTTCAGATTCTGAGGCGCGGGCGCGGCGGCCCCCCTCGTGGAACGACAGGCGGGTGACGTCGCCCGGGAGCCGACGTGGGCCGTGACGTGGTCGGGACTCGAGAGAGGAAAAAAAAAACATCCCCGTCTCATCCGCCGACCTTGTTGTAATGCTCGGAGCTCAAGAGGTGTCAGAAAGAGGGAGAGTGGGTGGGTGGGTGGAGGTGACGGAAAAAGAGACGTCACCTTCTTCAAGCTTCTCCACAAAAAACCACACAGCAGCCATCCAACTCGCCGAGGTCGCCGAAAGTCGAGGCCCAACAGGATTGTTCTCTTCGTTCCCCGTGTTTCTGTTGTTGGCCACATTAGCTCGCTCGCTCGCTTTCTACCGCTTGTTCCTCCACTGAGGGTCGCGGGGGGACCGGAGCCTGTCCCAGCTCATTGGGCGGAGGCGGGGTCCACCCTGGACTGGACACCAGTCGATCACAGGGCTGACACACACACACACACAGACAAAGAACCATTCACACTCACACCTACGGGCAGTTTAGAGTTTCCAATCAACCTCATCCCCGGTTGTTCATGTCTCTGGACTGGGGGAGGAAGCCGGAGTACCCGGAGAGAACCCACGCAGGCACAAGGAGAACATGGAGACTCCACACAGAAAGTTCCCGGCCTCCATCCCAACCGGGAATCGAACCCAAACCCTTCTTGCTGTGAGGTGACAGTGCTAACCCCCCACCCGCCCGGCCCCATTAACGATGGAGGAACTCAGAAGAACGTTAGTAGAGGGACCGGATATGTGAGCTTTGTTGCTCACCACCCTTCTTTTCTTTTTTTTTTTGGGGTTATTTTTGACACGAGAGCACGCTTCCCATCAGTCTTTAACCAGATTGCAACGATTTTCTTTCCCATCGGGTTTGATTTAACGCGACGGAAGTGCGTAAAAAATCCATCATTAAAGGCGAAACGCGCTAGCGGGACCGTTAAGTTACTAAGTCCTGTGATGAGTCCGTGATGACATGCTGACTCATTTTTAGGGGGGGCTAATTCCTTAAAGGAGGAAGACGCACTACCTGATCTCCTATAATAATTACTTGCCCGGATGAGTCTGACGGTGACATCTCCTTTCCCCCCTCTCCTCCTGACGCGAGTCACGACAACCCCGCCGCAGCGCCGAGTCGGGGCGATGCAGGCGAGTCTTTGTGACCTCACATCCCGTCTCCGCTGACCGCCACTCGCCCCGGTCATCACGCGCCAGGGACACACGCACGCACACGCCCCGACGGCCGATGCGGAGAGACAGGAGGGCGAGGCCGAGGGCACGGGGCCCCCGCCCCCCCCCCCGCACTCGCTGCAGTTAAATTAGCCGTCCATCCGTCCCAGACTGGCGCCGGGCACAATCAAACTGACCCCTGTCCGAAAATCTCAAGCCGTTCATGCAGAGAGAGAGAGAGAGAGAGAGAGAGAGAGAGAGAGAGAGAGAGAGAGAGAGAGAGAGAGAAACGGAGGGGGGGCGATAGCGTCGTTTTCAGGGTTTTAGATGGTTTCAACTGTTGCTCAAGAGCGAAGGAAAGAGCATCCGGAACACCTGAGACCTGCTGAGAATTCCCGCTCACGAGGCTTCTGCTTTGCGGGTGCGGAAGTATCAAACAACGAAGTTCATCGGCGTCGATCCCGGGGTCGTCTCGGTGAAGGTTTTAATTGTGACCCTGCAGAACCTCCAGAAAAAGTTGTGCTCAAAATAAAAGAGAAAAAAGGGAAGAAAACTCACCTTTGAAATATTTAACTATGGATTTATTCAGCAGCATTTTTGTCTGAAAGCGGAATTTAATTCTGCAGCCCTTGCGCGGCGAGCCAATTTGTTGTTTCCTCGGTTCCTCCCGTTTGTTAGCGCAACTTACGACAAATCTCAGGGGCTTAAATGCGCGCGTTGCCATCGGTACGGCGCGATGATAACAAGATTTATTCATTCCACTCTGTCTTTCTCGGTGTTTTTCAGACAAACAGGAACAGCCGGAGGCCGAATTCTCATTCACGCGGTACAAAAAAAAAAAATCAACACGCGGATCGTTACGTATCGTAAGTCCCTCCTTCGCCTCCTTTGACGCCATCGCTTTTTTTCCGTGGTCCTCCTCACTTTATCTGCCCCCTCGTTTGAGGACTTTTTGCTTTGAAAGCTTGGAGATCCTCGTCTGATAGAGGCGCCGTCAAGGGCATCAAAGTTTCACACCGGACACAAGTGTGGGATTTTCTTTTCTTTTCTCCAAAGGTCTCAGTGCCTCTGAGGACCGCAGAAGAGCCCAAACTGCATCTTTCAGAACCAGATACGTTAGAAAGTTGTTTTGAAATGAAAGGAAAACATCAAAGATAAAACACCTAGTTTTGTACTGATACCATGTTTCAGGGTGTAATAGTGAAGACACGGGTCATAGATGTCTATCAAAGACAAGAAGTTCTTTTCATTCACTTGCTTATTGTGCTAATTTTGACCCCGGATGAGGAAGATCAAAGCATTTTTCACAGATTTCAAAGTGACGGATGGCCCAATGCTGTCATTTCGCCTCAATTCAGTTTTTGGTTTCATTTTTTTCCCCAAAAAACATCAGGTTTAAATTATTAAAAGATTATTAAAGTTTCAAAAGAATTAAAAATGCACTGAAAGATTTGGGCTTTAAAGTGAAGAAGACGAGCAAAAGCCATCAGCCACATTGATTTCTGAAACCGAGCGGCGGCTGGTAACGAGGAAACCGGAAGCGACTTCGTCGAGTCTGAAGTCTCGTTCACGGCACGATGAGCCCAACGATGTGTGCGCAGCGGTTTTAAGGCCCGCTAACTAACCTGATAAGAGCAGGGACGGCGTCACGGCGGCAACTCTCGTAACGATCGAGTCCGTATCAGCTGTGGACAGCAAACAGAGGCATCGGCCCCGGCATGGGCGATCGAACGGGCGCTAATTCAAAAATCAGACTCTGATAGCATCGGCTGTTAATTCATAGCCGCTATATTTGTTTGACTTATTTATCACATCCGCAGCCTTCTTCTTATTTTTTTTCGTTGCTAAGGCAATTTGCATATAAACAGCATCATTTATTCCATTAGCGCGATGCCGTCTTCGTCTAGTTTGGCGCCCATCGTGCTTCTCCAGCCTCGTGTTTGTGTTACTCCGCCGATTCATTAAACCTGCTGGCTGAAAGTCGAAATGCTAACAGTTAAACGAAGACGAGGCTGCATGGGTGTAATTGTTGAGAGGTTTCTCTGCTTGTTTATTAGGTCTCCTGGGGGGGGCTCTGCGCAGATCTAGCGCAACACCTCTTCCTCATTAACTTTTCTGCGTGTGTTTTGATCCCGCCCCCGGCCTGCCCTTCACCCGCAGCTGGAGCTTTACCTCCTTTTCAACAACCATCATATTTATGAGGCTTTTTCCAGTTTTCTCAGCCTTTTTCCTCTCCGCCTTTAAATGTGCTCGCGTGAAAATGATTTCTTCTCCCGGATTTCACCCCTGATGTAACTGCTGCTGCACAAAAGAGGCAGATGATGTTGCAGATGTACAGTAATTACACTCCTCTGGGCTTTTGCATAGTTACACAAATGCAGGAGGAGAGAAAGCTGCAGGAAAATGGTTTGCGAGAACACATTTGAAGTGCAAAT
Source organism: Lagocephalus sceleratus (assembly GCA_911728415.1). Lineage (NCBI taxonomy): Eukaryota > Metazoa > Chordata > Actinopteri > Tetraodontiformes > Tetraodontidae > Lagocephalus > Lagocephalus sceleratus. The sequence continues at coordinate 5,691,084 of CAJVRN010000087.1, read as the reverse complement.
CTTATTTCATTTCTGTCAGCTCAACCTTTCTCTTATGTCCCCATCTCTGTCTCCGGAGTCTTCCTCTCTCACTGTTCCCTTCTCTCTTCCTGTGTCTCTGTAACAAAAGTTAGGGAGATTTTTTTTTTTTTTTTTTTAAAAAGACCCTCTAATGAAGACCAGAGAGACTTCATAATCACACATCATCATAAATGTCCGTCGGCAAAGACGGCAAGCCCAGGAGAAGCTCTCAGCTTTAACAAATGTCGTTAGCGTGATGATTTTTCAACTTAAGGAGCCTCCGAGATGGCTCCAGCGAGAAAAGAAACATTTCCTTGCACCTTGAGATTAGTCTGGAGGCTAGGTACAGTTTATTCCGGCACGCGTGACGACAGTCGGCTATCAGGAGATGAGCTGTACGGCTGCCCGTCAGCCGCGGACAGGCAGAGTGACGCTGTTGAGGGAGATGAGCTGTTTTCAATCCAGATGAAAACAGCTTTGAGTCTTCCTGTGGCTCCGTCTCCGGGGCCAAAAACATCTAATGGCCAGTGGCAGCATCACGACATCAGCAGCAGTTGCAGCTAAAAAATTCAACACTTCGATGCTCAAGTTGTTTTTACATGAAAGCAAAAGTCTGGGTCTGATTTTAAGCCAAAGAAATGAAGTGATATATCTCTATCTACTCGATCTACATTTTTAAGGAAGAACAATCGGGAATTGTCAGTGATTGTGATACGACACGTGTGATTACCAGTTGTTGAACAAAAAGAACAAAGTTATTGTGTAATTCTAACTTTTACTAGAGAAAAATAGCTCACTTTTTAATCGACAATCCAAGTTTACAAGGAAACTTGTTTGTATTGTAAAGCGTGTTTATCTTCACTTTTATTACCCACCCTGCTAACAACGGCGAGAGCCGCACTAATAAACACTGCTGAAATTTCTCTCCTTTATCGCCTCTTGACTAGACAAGCGTGTAAAAGGAGGGAATTAATCAGTTTATGGTGAAAGATGATGTTATGTGAGTCAAAGAATCAAGAACTCTGTGTATTTCTTTGCCCTCTGTTTCAGAACAATGTAATAATAACAATAATCTCACTGTCTTTATTTGGCTTTGGCCTCTTCTAAAGGTCCAGACTCGGTTAAGCTGCACGTTTTGACCCGCAGCCTGTCATTGGAGACATTTATCTTGGCAGCATGAGCTAAAGGTCAGCGCTCAGTGATAGCTGACAGATCCACCTAAAAAAAGGTACCGAAACCTTTAGGAGATCTTGAAAACTTTCATTAAGAGGCATCTCCAAAAGAAGACAAAAGGTAATTTTAGCATAATCTTAAAGAGGGTGTTCATCACAGCCAGTATGGATACATCACCCTTTGATGTCTCGTGGTTTTCTTTGATTACTCATGGTTTTCTTTGATCTATTGCTTTGTGTCCTTGACAGCTGCTGATAGGAAAAATAACTGGAATAATCATGGATCTTATAAATGAACTAATCTGGATGCTGGAGTCTGCTGCAGCAACAGAGGCAGGAAGAGAGGTACACACACACACACACACACACACACACACACACACACACACACACACACACACACACACACACACACAAGAGCAATTTAGATTCTCCAATTAATATAAAATGTTTTTGGACTGAAGGAAGGAAACTGGAGTACCATGAGAAAACCCAGTCAATCCTGAAAGGCCCTGGGACCAAAATCAACCCCAAACTTTATTGGCAACCACGCGTGAATGTGTTTTAGTACTTACATTTTGTATTTAATTAAAAAGCATGTGTGCGACTACTGTGATATATGCTGGGTTTTAGTTGTTTTAGACACTTAGACCAATGGTGAGCTGTGCTGACATCCAGCCATTTGCTTCTTTAATTATTAGGCTGTTTAAGTGCTTCCTTTGACGAACCAGAAGTAAAGAACCGGGCAGAACAGAGGAATGGATGTTGTTCCAGGCAGAGATGCTATCCCTCTCTTTCTAATTAACAGCCTCTCAGACCTCCGTGGGTGCAGATTGAGTTTAGTCTCAAGTGCTCGGTTTGATCCACTCGCTTCTGCAATAATTACAACCAGCCGCTCAGAAGGGGTATTTTTAACCCAAACTTGCAAAAATATCTGAGACATTTTCTCATTTCTCATTTTTGGTAGATGAGTGGTTGGCCTTTAGATTCCGTCCGCAGGAGAAGCAGGAAGGGTTGATTTAGAGCAGCCATTTCATCCACTGCAGTTCATTTTTAAAGGAGACGACCGGTTGGTCAGGACGGTGGACGTTCTGTGGAACAGTACATTTAAGCTGCATTTCCACTGAGCAGTACCTTTCATTTGAGCCCGACACGGCCAGTTTGGGACCAAAGGCCTTGTCGAGGTCGATACGTGCAGGTAGCTGCAGGTATATAGGTGTGATACGCAACTAATCAGTGGCTACAGTTCAGTTTGATGCCAGAATAATCATAATTTTGTCCCATGCGATGAAGGAACGAGGTGGCTTCGCTCTCGCTTTGTATCTCGTGCTTTCCGGAATTTTTCATGGCTGCATGTTTTTTCCCCTTTCAATGTAAAATGCTGAACTGGACTCTGTGGGAGGTTCAGAAATATGCCCACCTTATTTATTGTAATTTATTTGTGTCCTTCCCCAGACACTAACCACCAAACTAGGAGGAATGCTGATTAACTTCTGACCTCTAAACTCTAACCTCTTCCAGGTAACTGGATTCCGAATTCAATGCAGATAATCACACTTATTCACAGCATGTTCTGGTACCTCAGTTCAGGTGGGTCAACCACTGTATCATTTTAATTATACCTGGGCTGGCCAACAGATTGTTAGCACATTAGCATGCTGGTGTGGGTTTAGTGCATTACCACTTTAACTTTAACAGACCACATTTGTCTCTACTGGTGGAATTTTAATCTCAGAACTATTCTAAAACACAGCTTGAATGAGTAAGGAGAAACCGTTTCACCTTCATGCCCACAAGCCAGCCAGAAAGTCAGACAAAAATACCCTAAAATCAAACAGTAATCAATAAAAGGTGGCATCAAAAACAGCGTTATACCATCCCCCGCTCCTCGCCCATCTCTTGAGGATTTATCACCGCGACAGAAGCTTCATTAGTACATCAAGGAATATTGCAGCGTACACCCCCTTAACTGTTGTAGACGGAGCCATCTGGGAGAGGGGCGGCTTGGCTTCTCTCGGATCGTCTGTCAAGCTTTTGCACAGCCTCTTCGATTTGGCTCCATCTCTGCGGGATACTCTGAAGATCCAGGTTCCTCTTTGCTTTTATTTCTAATCGCGGCCTCCGGCAGACCACGTGGCTGACTAATGGGATGTCCGCGGAATAGCTAATGATGACTCTGCACAGACGTGCGTCTTCATTGAGACCTCCACTTTGTGAGGATACACAAGTGGAGTTCCTTACCTCTGTTCTGTAGTTAATGGTTAAAAGCTTCATTTCGGCAGCTCAGAATGAAGTCTTTCTTTATTTAGATAACCTTCCGACGCACTAAATTGAAAGCAAACTCCACCTCTTAATGAGATCTAATGGAGATCGTTTGCGATCGGGCGAGGTAATGGCTACGTGCCGGATAAAACTCCGGTATTTGGCGAAACCTGGTGGAATTTGGAAAGCACTCAGGCAGCTGAGCACATGTTTCAGACTAGAAAATTAATCTTTCCAGAGGAGTGAATGCATCAGATGTTCAAGCAAATACGGACCGAGGAAAAGAGGACCTGAGAGGTTGGAGGGGAGGATCAAAATATCCTAATATCCTAACACTAATACGGTAGCTGGCTCCAGGTGCAGTGGAGACCGGGTACCATCTGCTGATCCAGACGAGACAGACAGCGGCCAAAGACGTGAGACGAGACGGCGGTACCAGCGTGCGCGGCGGCGGTTCTCTCCCGTGGCCGCCTGACTGATTCCCATTCGGATCAGCTCTGATTACAGTCATTAACTTCTCATTGCCGGCTCATGCTGCATTTTTAATCGTTCAACTCAACGCTACAAAGACAAACGAGGCGATGAAGATCAAAGCACAGAGACATCATTTCCAGAAAAGGCGGCAGTAATTCCAACTTTCCTCCAGGACCCGTGTCACATCAATCAGAAAATCTAGACGGACCCGGGTCTGGGTGGGGGTTCTCCTGCCTTGACTTAAACTCCTCTCGTTTCATCTATGCATATTTATCTTTTTCTTTTTCTCTCACAAGTTTATTTTAAGCCAGCGTCACTTCACTCATATGGTTTCTAATCAGCCATATGTGAAGTGTAACGATTGCCATCCCCATGTTGGCAGCACTCGACTCAAACAGCCAGTTATTTTAAGAATGGACATTTGGAAAAGCTCTCGATTCGGACAGCTCGTCAGCTCATAGCCAAGGCGTAGAATTTATTAGCTTTTGTTTTTAAACCGCGTCCTCGATGGTCGGCTGAGGAACTGCATGGTTTAGGCTCCATGCTCGGTCTATGCAGCCTTACAAACTCGAGCACGATTCCAAAGAGGGCGTAGCTTCATGACTGCGGGAGTGAAGAAGCGAGCAGCCTCAGGTATCACGCTGTGCAAGTGGTGTTCAGAGAGGCCCCCCCCGGGGCAGTCGTGAAATATCACATCATCATATGCATTCACACCTTCCAGGCCTAAATAAAGCCCCATGTTATAACACCCGAACCTGTAATGTCACCTGGGCCCTGACCACCGCCCACCATCTCGCCTTTCGTCCACAGATTCGCTGATTGTTGGACTCGTTAATAAGTGGTTTTGAGTCGCGGGGAAGCTCGCTCTGTTGGCCTCTCTCTCTCACTCTCTCTCTCTCTCTCTCTATCTCTGTCTGGACAGTGTCAGACACCTCCTGGAGTACGCTTGGATGTGTTTTCTCCTCATAATTGCCAAATTTGTGTCACGTTACAGCTCGGAACCCTTGCAGAGCCTATGGCTGCCAACCCCACTAACATCTAATGAATTATATATCCTGTGGGAGAGAGAGTAGTGTATCGTGTGTGTGTGTGTGTGGGTGGGTGCATGAGTGTGTGCACTTGATAATCATTAAATCCCCTGCTGCATTCAGCATTCAACAAGTGTTTAAAAATGGATGACAACCCATGAGAGCACTGAAAAAAAAAAAAAAAGGACGTTGAACATGGCATTAGGGTGAGTTTAGAAGAGTGGTGTTGATTCATTCACTAATGCGGGTGTCAGACTCGCATAAAAACATGTCGACGACCTTCAGCCATTAATTGTGAGGAGCTGGCAGGAAAACAAAAATCAACAGCGCTGTTTACTGAAGCCAAACTCTTGGAAGATCTGTTTATAATAAAGATGGTGTTTATGTGTACAAGGCTCGTCTGGCTGGAGCGACAAGCTGAGGAATGTCGCCTGGTCCTGCTCAAGGTTTCTGCCTGCCACTGTGGGGGGGGGTCAGGCTCTGGGTTTCTCCTTCTTCATCATCATCGTCCATATGCTACCAGCCCGTTCTGTTTCCAGGTCCTTCCTACTTCTGGAGGGTAGTTTATCATCATCTGACACATGATTGAGAGGCGACCTTCTCATCCCTCCTCCTCGAGCCACGCGGTAGCTCCGATTGCACCAGAGGCGCGGTCGGAGGAGCCACTTCCTTGCAGCTCTGTCACCGCCGGAGCTCTGAATCAAGCCAGCAATGTAAAACATGGCAACAACATCAACTAAATTAGTTCCCCAAGGCACTAACCTAACTAAGATGGTTGTTAATTCTAGTCGGGAGGATCACACTTATGGAATCTGTGGAGTAATTACCAAAAAGGGCCTATTTGCCCAGAGTAAAACACTCCTAATATCCTCTCTCCTCCAAATAAATGAGGCAGCAGAAAAGCAAACCTACAGGAGAGTTGAAATGACCGAAAGGAGGGTTAAATGTGAAAGACATAATTAGTCACAGTGATAGAAAAGAAAATGACCAATAATACGCTCGCAGCAGCGGGTTTTTTATCACACAGACATTAAATATTGAATATCCTCTGATATGTGGGGGTTTGGAGGATCCGGAGCGACGCTGGCGTTTGGTCCCGCCTCAGTTTCAACAAACAGAAATCTGCAAAAGCGAAAACGAGAAATTAATGTTTGATATTCGCAAATGTTGCGATCAATGCGGTTTGTGTAACTGAGCTTCTTATCAGGTAATAGCCTCCGCTGAGGAGCGATAATGATTGTTGTTTGTCTTCGTTTATTGGCCGGTCCCTTCCCTCATTTCCACGTGGAGCGCAAAGGCGCCTCACATGCTAAATGTGCACCTTACATACATGAATGCATCGCATGTGTTCATAAATATGAAAGACCATTATGGTTTGATTTTATTAATATTTAATCATTAGTCTAATGGATTCGAACTTAACTGCCAAGATGAGTAATAGAGCTGCATTAACAATCTAATCTCCTCAAAGAGAATCCACTTTATAAAGAGGCTGATCTAAGATCAGCTGTTGACTGATGGGATGTATTGATTGAAACCTTACTGGACTTTATGCCGGCACTGAAATCACTTATTACACGTTAATGGTAGCAACATCCAACCATCTTTCAGAGGCAGAAACATCAGCGTGATGGTGCAAATCACCCAACATTTGATAATTACTCAGCCAATGTTTTCCACATGTATGGTGTGTATTTCAATGCCCTTCTCTCTGTTTGGTTTACATCTATTAGTACTGGTGGGGAAAGGGGGGCTTCTTTCCAACAAATTTGGTCTTATTTTAATGGAAGTTATCTTCTGGTGCATGTTGCTCTGGGAAAGCTCTGATGTACGTGACAAAGCCCCCCCATCATCTCCCATCTCCCCCAAAGGCCTGAATGAGTCACACAGAATGACACGTAATAATATATAATAGAATGAACGACATTGAATATCTGTGAAATGATGACAGGCAAAAGGATTCAACGTTAAAACGGACTAAGAGCGGATGATTTGGTCTTTGGAGGAGGGACTCTCCTGGCGTCTGAGCGAGGTGGCTGGATCGTCGCAGGTACCTCACCCCCGCGTGATGTCTCCATTTGCTCGGTGGGAGCAACCTGCGTGCACTCTCATCCGTCAGCGGCGTCGAATCACAGGGTCATTTATAATTCAGCACCGAGGACCGAGCCGAGACGCACGCACGGATTCGTTTCAGACAACACCCAGAATAGAGCGGCGACCATGACAACCCCTCGCTCTGGCCCTCCGCAGGCGCACACTCGCTCACAGAAAAATGAAAAGTTCCTCGTCTTCCTCTTCTCCCCCCACTTCTTTAATTACCTGCTTTAACGACTTTGACGAGCCCTCGTCAGCTTAATTGGGCGAAAATTGCAACATAGGCGCACGCGAGCAGTCAAGAGCGGTGGCATAGTTACACAACAAGATTTATCACGACGGTGGAAGGGGGAGGCCCACCGGCCGTAATTGGGACATGTTCCCAAGCAGAAGTCGTAACTGTCTGTCTCCTTAGTTGGACATCCTGCCAAACTGCCCGTCAGAAGTATTGATCATCTTCTACGGATGGCAGCAGAGACGTACTTATTGATATGAAACCAGGCAAACGTTGTTTGGTCAGAGACACGTCAGAAGTTTGCGCCCAAAGATACAAATGCTAACAAGGCTCGCAAGTCGTGGAGCCGAAACGAGTGAATGTGACTGGAGGCAACAATCTGGCAAATTAGCAGGAAGAAAAATACAAACTTTGGAGTGAAAACTCGCAGCCCGGGCTCAAAAAAATCTGAGATTCCCGGTTCCTCGTGACTAAAGCCAACGTATACGTGAACCCGTGGCCGTCGCCACCACAACAATTCACACTGTACCTTTTCATTCTGGGCTGCTTCAGGTAACGGTGACGCACGCAGGCCCGGTGCTAATGGACTTTTAAAAGCCCGTGGAGAAAATAAATTCCTGTTTGCACCTGGAGAGGTCCTCCCTACCTCGTGGTTGGACTCCAGTTGGACGCCACCCTCGGTGCAACTGGAAGGAAGGAGAAAAAAAGAACAAATTGCACGTTTTGGGTTAAAGAATGTAAAAAATCTGTTAGCTGTTAGCTATTTAGTCATTATTACACTGATTAATGATTTTATTAACGTTCTGAGCTCATCGTATTACTAAATAAAAACTCTTGTGCAGGTTCTTTGCTGCTGGTGATGCAGCTGAGGGAGGTCTGCTGACATGGAATGGGGAGTGAGTGATGTTTGATTATCTTCTCTGACCTTACATTAGGTTTTCTGCTTCAAAAAGAACTATAAATTATGTTCAATCGGGGAGATTAAGAAGGACAAAGAGCAAATTACAGCTGCTTCGTAGATTTATGTAGCGGACACCGGTCCGTCTCAGTGGACGTCGGTCAATTGGACGATGAAAACCCGGAGAAGAGAAAGATGAGAGCAATTTGCACGTGGAAATATGTGCGACTCTCTCCATCGTAATGGGGGCCTTCGCCCGCTCCGAGGCGCGTTTCTTCTCATCAGCCCGCGTGTCAGAGCAATTGATGGGGAGGCATGAGGTGTAATGGGTCTGCCTGTCCTGTCCAGATGGGCGCTTGATCTCTGGGGAGTTTCATTTGCATGACACCGAGGAGTCGCCTTCAGCCCACCAAGGGGGGTGGGGGGTAAAAAAAATAAGGCCACCACGCGAGTCTTGACGGAACTTAATCCGACATGTCCTGCAAGAGAAAGTTTGAGCCAAAGATTATATTCAGCCTCATATGGGGAATTTTAAAAGCCAGGCAAATGTCTTTTGAAGATTGTCGGCCATGATGGCGGATAATCAGCTGTTAGAATTCGCGGTCACGACGTTGTTGACACCTCGGCTCCGTCGGTGAATTGTCGCGGCCTGACGGTTGCATTTCCATCTAAATTTGCATCCGAGTGTTATTTCTTTTACGTGACACTTGAAGCGGAGCTCAAGGACCACGTCTCCGCGGGGCCCACCGACGGCGCGAATGCGCGACACGCGCGGAGCACGCGGGCCCACGCTTGACCGTGGCCGCGGGTTAATGAAAGCGTTCCGAGTCGGGTGACTCCTCGGCTGGAGAAGGGGAACGTGGACGGCGTGACGATGCGGCCTCAATTCAAAAGAAACCTCCCGTCGTCCGAAGGTTTCGCGAACTTAAAGCGAATGGTGCGCGAGCGGGATTCAAGCGGGGTAGGGGTGACAGATGGGTGTTCGGTGTGCGTTCCTGACATGTCGAGCTCTCCATGCGTGGATCCGCTCGCACAAAGAAATTGAATGTTATCCACACTTTCGAAGACATAAACAAACTCTGGTGTCTAATTTAGAGGGAAATAGGTCTCCTGAGACCAGGTTGAGTGCATGCGTCTGCATTTGAGTGTGAGCCCATGCTAGTAAGACATGAAATATACATTAATGCTCCTGATGTATACATTATTAACCACTGTTAACGAGCTGTGCTGGTATAAACTCCCTGCACCTATCTCTCGCCGGCCCAATGAAGTGCTTTTCCAAACCTATTAAACTTTCAGCTCTTTCATTCGCTTTTACTTGTCGGAAGCTGACGTGAGCGCTTTGTGTTCAACGGGTTTACAAAAGCTGTCTGAAATACGCAAATGGGGAAAAAAAAAAAAAGGTCTGGGCAGCAGAAAGAAGACAAATACACATATTAGCATCCATACCTCCTACACTCCACAGCTAATTAATTCTAATTTGAACGGCCGTGGCCTTGCCTCCCACACTGGTGCCTCCTGAGCGTGCCTGGAGAAAACGCTACGGCTTGAGCGAGCCGAGGCAGACCAGAGCGATGCCAAAGTGAATCGATGAGATGGGGGGGGGGGGCTCCTCAAGGCTCTCATGAGCTGGGAATTGTGGCCCAGCATTCATTGAGCACAACCACCCATGTGAAAGAATTTCATTTTGAAAGGTTTGAACACAACGTGACACTAACCTGAGGCACGTCGATATAAGACACAATATAAAAATAGGAGACAGTTTTACGCTGACAGTTTTAAGGAAGTATGTCTGAAGGCTAAACTTTGAGCTGATTTGGAGCTCACTTATAAATTACCGACTCGAATGGTATTTCTTTGGAAAGGCAAATGCAAAGATGTGAAAACTCCTAATTAACACTCGCCACTATCTTTGGTAAGTTTTGTGCACACGTGCAGTTATCTCAGGCAGCTCTTTTTTTTTGTTAGATATCTCAGCCGAGGTCACTGAAAGTGTGTTTTTTGGTGGCCCCAGAGGCAATAATGATCATGTCAGTTGAACAGAACTTTATTTCAGGAACTGTGTGGCTCCACCGTTTATATATGTATTTGTGGTCATACATAATGACAATGGACTCGTTTCTTTGATATGAAGGTTGAGCTGCATTCCATTACATCTTTATGGCGGTCAACTTTCTGATGCCGAAATTGTATTTTATAGGCAAAAAAATGTCATCAGAAACGTAACTTGTCTTACTAATATAACCTCATATATTAGGATAACAATGTGGTTTTATATTAGTCTTTTGTAAATATTTCTTTATTAATTTGTATTTTAAGTTGTGTCTTTTACTGATAACATCGTGTTTTTCAACATTTTTAGACCCCTCTCAGCCTTCGCGCTCTGTTTTAGTTAATTATGACCAGAACGTCGTTTGTTGTGAACAACTGTTATCGCTTCCTATTTATCTGACAGCAAATAACTGAGCAGCACAGAAGTCTGTCACATCAGTTGAGCTCTCCTCTCCTAATTATCCAACAGCAATAACAGGCTTGCTGAAAGCCTGTCTGATTCCCCCCGTGGATGTGAACGTTGGTTAATGGCCTCGCTGATGCTCCGTGTTAACCGTTCGCGGCGCCTCCCGCGCGTACAAATTGTAGTCCCGCCGTGCTCCAGCGAGCTGTCAGCTTCATTAATAAAAACATTGACCCGCAACAGCTGATCAATAGCTGCTCGCACGGCTCGACTGATCTCCTGCGCCCGCGTTGTCGGTGAGCCGGGTTAATCCCGCGTGGTTCGAGAGACGGGGGGGGTGAGGGGGAGGTGAGTGACAGGACATCTCACTTCAAGACCTGCTACCTGTTAAATGACCAAAGCTGGGATTCGTATCGTTGCGCATCTCGTTGCTGGACTTGTGTGGGGGCGTACGCGCATTCCTGACACGCGACGTTCCGTGGGACTCGGTCCATCGTGTGCAGAGCTGTGGAGCAGCATCTGAGGCCGTCAGAGGTCCGTGTTCTGGACCCACCTTCAGTCCCTGATAGGACTAAAAACAGAGGGGTAACAAAGGTTGGAAAAAACGTGTATTGGCACACACACACACACACACACACACGTACTGGTGACGTTTTACAATGATCAAACAGACAATAAAACCAAAGCATGTTGTTGCTACTATAATCGGAGCAAAGTCACTCATATCGGACTCACAAACACTGGCAGAACACACACACACACACACACACGCACTCACTCACACACACGCACGCACACATCCACGGAGCAGAGTGAGTGGGGAGTATAAAAGGAGGGGCATCCTTCTCACTCAACAGAGAAGTGCTCTGCTCCCTGTCACACACTCCTCTAACGAGCTGAACCTCCTTTCTCAAGGTAAGAAAAAGACTCTTCGTATATCGCCGACAACAAACGTGGGGAAAGTGTGTGATTAGATGTGAAAATGATGTGCACCTTCTGTGTGGGTGAACGACTGAATGGGCGACCCCTCAGGTTGCAGGTGTTTGGACTTCGAGACCACCGGAGACCTGAAGCCAGACAGACCGGATCTCCTTTATGCTAAACTTTTCCTGCCCCCCCGCCCCCCCCAACTGTGTGTTTTAGATGACTGCGGGGCTGTGCGTGTGTGTGGTGCTGGCAGTCCTGTGCGCCGGCTGCTTCGGGCTCCCCTTCTCCTCCCAGCTCCTCGAGGAGGGCCAGCGTTCCGCCCCTGCTCCTTCTGAAGGTACGGTACTCAGAGCCGCCTCGACCTGAGCGGGGCTTTAACGCTCCACTCTGTGTGTGTGTGTGTGTGTGTGTGTGTGTGTCCAGCAGCGGTCTTCAAGGCTGACACCCACCACCTGGAAGAATCCCACGTCCAGCACAGACGTTCCGCCCCCCCAGCTGAAAGCTCTTCCTCTGTCCGAGGAGGACTCCAGAGCAAACCTCAGCGAGCTCCTGGCAAGACTCATCTCCACCAGGAAAGGTGGGAACGCTTTTGTTTTGGCGTCTTTGGCGGGATAAGAGGAGTTCGCGAGTTTGCGAAAAAAAAAAAACGTGCAGAATTGTCAGCGCCATTTCCTCCCCGTCTCCTCCCCTTCAGGGTCTGCTAATTACTGGAGTCAGTGCGCAGCCCGCTTAGTAAAACGAATTAGTGGCTCTGAAAGCTTTTGTGGTCTGAGAGAGCGAGTGCGTGCGGAGCCTTCCGGCCATCCCCGTCTTTCTCCCTCGCTTGAATCCAAGTGACAGGACATCTATTTTTCCACTTCAGGGCCGCGAAAATGAGCGAGCGTGGCGGGACGCCGGGAGGGATTTCTTCCACCTACGTGCGAAAACTTTTCCTTTGTGCTTTGATGTTCATGTCTCGCCCTTGTGTGAGCATCAAAGCCGCCCGGCCGATCCGGGAGCGCTCCCGCGGAGAGAAATCTGCGAAGTGTCAGAGGGCGGGTTGAGATCACGATCGCCTGCCCGCTCGTGCTTCTGTTGCTCGTGGGCGTCTGCGCTTGCACACTTGCTGCTCACTCGCACGTTTCAGCGTGGGAGGTGTCGCCGAGCCTTCTGCGGCCGATCTCCTTGGCGCTCCGGGGAGCCGCAGAGCCGCTGTGTTTATCCACGCGCGCGCACGTGTGTGTGTGTGTGTGTTGCGTGGGAGGGTGTGGGGGCGCAGTGCAAATCAGCGGACGCAGGTTTTCCGAGCGGGCTCGCGTTCTTTGACTTCACCCGGAACCGAGGGGCGAGGGGACGTTCGAGGAGGGCGGGAAATCCGAACCCCGGGCTTGCTAATGATCACGTATTCATGGGAATCTGAGAGAAATGCGCGCATCTTACACGCATGAGCGCGCCATTGAGACAGGCTAATGATACGCTGTCCTCCGTCCTCTCCCCACGACAGAGCGGGAGAAAACCGAGACGCTCCAAAAGTCGAAAAGCAAGCCAGAAGTCAAATATTCCACTGTTCCCATCTTCTTTTATCCCCTTCTTCCCGCGCTGCTCCCGTTTTTTTCCCCTCACCTCGCCGCCTCTCTCCCCAGGTTCCGTGCGCAGGAACTCCACGGCGAACAGCAAAAACGTCGGACTGAGCGCCAACCACCGGATAGCAGACAGAGACTACTTGGGTTGGATGGATTTCGGCCGCCGCAGCGCAGAGGAGTATGAATACTCTTCGTAATGCCCCTCTCCACGGTCACGCGAGAAAAACGGGGAAAAAAAAAGAGAAAAAAAACAACTAACAAAAACACGCTGGCTACTCACCATCTTACAACATGAGTCTATTTATGATGTATTTGTTGTATATTTGTTTGTAAAACTGTAATAATGCAATATATATACGCCTAAATTTTGCAGATAAAGCTCTAACCCTTTCCCAGGTTTGTTTCGTTCCCGGTTTCGTCCGATTTCTTTATCATTTCCAGGATGGTGTCAGGATCTGTTTAGGCTAAGTGGACTGAATAAAGATTAAAAATCTCACTTTCTGCACGTTCTTCCGGTGCATCTATGCATCCTGTTACAAACAGAGGAACCGCCATGTGAGTGTTTAATAAATCTCACGATCAGGAGTCCCAAAATACACTTAGAGTGGATTTCAACAAATTCTTTGCAATTATAAGAGGACAGTATATATAATATTTTCTCTTCAACACACAACTAACCAGGAATGTACTTTTGCTGTGTTAAAATGTGTTTCACCCCATTATTTGTCATAAACTATATTTTATTTTATACAATGTTACTATTCTACAATATGAAAGCGATTAGCTGAGCTATCACTGGTTAACAGATGCATTGATGTCATAAGGGCATAAATACATTACAAGCTACAGATAATGTGGACTCTTCCATGACGCAAAAGCATGAAAGAAAAACTGGGAAAAAAAAAAAATCCCATTGCATCATGGGTAATGCCACTTTTACAGTATAATGAATGTGAAGGCAGAAACATCTGATGCAGAGGCAAAGGGCTCAGAAAAGAGATGAAAGTCAGCGAATGCATCATTCAGGGGGCCGAGGAGGATGGGGGGATGTCTTCAAAAGAAGGACGAGATCATTACCGGCTTTAATGCTCGCCCTCAATATTGAAACGGTCTGAAGTGTTTGTTGAAAGTGATGCCGGGTAAATAATTAAGACCCAGTCGCCTTTGGCCCGGCAAGATGCTTTATGAAGCCGGGCCCGCTTTGATTCGGGGGAAAGGGGGCAAACGTTTCGTGATGAACGCTTGTGTGGCGTCGGAAAAAGGCCTGCAGGGGTCCACCTGGAGGGGCCATTAGCCAGAGCAAAGGGGAGGAGTCCACGGTGGTGGAGAATTCTGATGAAGCGGCCCATGATGCTGCTCCTGCCCCTGTGTTAAATAAAATGTGTGTGTGGGTGTGTGTGTGTGTGTGTGTGTGTGTGTGTGTGCGCGTGTGTGCGCAGATGCCTGTATGTTCGATCGATGAGCAGAGCAGGCCAGATGAATTATTTAGAATGGTGATTTTGGATGCCTTGAGGGAAAATGGGTTTGTTTGTCTTGTGTGTGTGTGTGTGTGTGTGTGTGTGTGTGTGTGTGTGTGTGCGCGCGCTCGCGTTAGCGAGATCTATTGAAGTCCCTGACAGGGACTGAGGTTGGACTTGAATCATGTATTTGTGGAGGTTTGACACCCCCGTGGGAACCGACTCAAACTTTGAGTTGAAAGCTCGGCTGAAGGCCTCAGACTCGGGGGGGGGGGGGGCTCGGTGGTGGTTTTACTGGCTCTGTGGGGACTAAACGTCTCCACGCTGTGAGGCGAGGCCCTGTGATGCAGCTGAGGGTCAAACAGCAAGTGCGGGGGCACCTATATCGCGTGCAGACGGAGAAGGGGGGGGGGGTTGACTAGTCAAACGTGCATAAGTGCTGTCGCGTGCTTACGGGAGGACGCCGCTGACTCGCGGAGGGAACGCCGGGTCCAATGGTGCGGCCGTAACGAATATCCAGAGACGCCGACGAGCAGATGGTCCTCCCTGGACCGTCCTCGGAGCTGGCTCGGATCATCGCCTTTCATTGAGCTACCTGTCTGTCTGCAGCCTTTCCATTCTTTAGCTTCGACGTTGCTTTGAGGTTAGATCAACGCCAGAGCATGCTGGCGTTGAAGCGCACGGCCGGAGCCAGAAAGTTTATGTTTTACACTTTGAAGCCGCGAAGCCAACCCCAGAGTGGTGGCTAAGGCACTTAAGTGTTACAGACATTTAAATACTTCCTCATGAATGTTCCTGAGTCATTTTGGTTCACTTTATCGTGCCATCAGGGGCTGAGTCGCACTAATCCTGACAGGACTTGTCCAAATGTGCTTATGCGTTAAAGCAGAGGCTTCGGAGCCCAGTCCACAGGGGTCGCGATCGGGCTGGATTTTGGTCCTCCCAGGTGGAAAACAGCCTTCAACGGGGCGTTTTAGAAGCGGATTTCCACCTGGTAGATCAGAAAACCCGGCCAGATCGCGATTTTTTGGAGGACCCTCCAATAAAATTTTGTTTTGGGGGGCATTTAAAGAAAGAATCCTTTTTTAAATTATTTTTAAGAACATTGCTAAGCACTCTGTGTCATTTCTAGATGTTTGCGCTTGAGGGTCTTCTTTTTTCCCCCTCTAAATGCTAATCTAATATTAGAACGAGACATTTCTGTGTCACACGGAAACAAACGAGATCTCATTTCTTCTCGGACCCTCCGGCCGCCGGCATGACATTCTTGGGCAATTGCTCACGTCTGGTTCATCGTGAGGTTTAATCAGGAACCTTCGTCATGTCTGACAGATGGAAATGAAACGTGGCCGAGATGGACGGACGACTCAGCGCGCTTCACCAACGATTTCCAGTTATTGGTGAGCACCATCTGCTGGAGGAGGAAATTAAATGAATTCCTGTCTGGAAGGGTGAGTCACAGATTCAAGAAAAATCACATTTATTTATTGTTTAATTACTGAATTTTTTATTATTTTTTCTAAAAATGGTGATCAAATAAATACAGTGCCATGTGTTTTTAGCATCCATATAGGCTGTTAGTCACCAGTATTTACACACGTGACAAATAAGTTTAAAGTCATAATAAAATCATAAATAAATGTCAATGTAAACGTCTGTGGCACATTTAAAGGTTCTATACAATGTTATCTGGTTTCTAATGTCATGTAGGCAACATAACAAAAAGAAGCAGGGTCTCGTGTCAATGAATCAACAAAGCATAAAAATCAAAACACCAAAGATAAACGTCACCAAAGCCAGCTTGGCAAGTCTGTTCTAAAATGATGAATGAATAAAAATAGAACCTTTTTAAAACGGCAACTCTGTTAATCTGACAGATAAGCCAAACCGGTGTAAAACGATCATTAGCCATTCCCGATAAGGCTAGTGACCAACAACATCAATGAGAGATGCTCCGGGCAGCTGAAGGCCCGATACTTTCAATTGAGTATGAGCGCCCTCAACAGAGTGCATTGATTTGCACTAATGACTTTGATTGAATGTTTAAAAAAGGCTAAAATTCCCGAGTAGCTGCAAAAAAAAAAAAAAATAAACACGCAAATCAAGCCGTATTTATTCCACTTCTTATAATGCCGTTCATTCCACTCCCACGACACCTTAAAAAAGTTCTCCAGCTCATACACAACCTTTAAGTGAGCACAGAAAACACGAATAGATAAATAAACCCAGATGGTAGAGGCACTGTGTTGGGCAAAATATTGCTTATTTTTTCTGACAGCTTCCAAAAACACTTTCCTTTGTAAGACGGCAGCCTATTGATCGACCCCTTCAATGGAAGTAACAACAGAGTCTCCCTCTGATGGCCAACTGGGAAAAGAAGCTGTGCATGCTTTGGAACAACTTTCACACTTTATTTACTGAGTGACTTGTCAAGCTCAGACATGATGGGTTAGGGAAGGAGAGAAGGAATAAACATTGATGTAGTGTCAAGTTTTTGGTGAATTCTGCTTTTACGACTGACAAAAAGTGCATCATAATCCAATAACTGAAGACGGAAGTAGCTATTCTGGGCCACGGTGACAACACATGGTGAATTTACTGCGCTCACTCTACGCGCGTGTCAGGTCAGGTGGGAGAGCGGAGGGATGCTACACTTTAAAAGTCCCCAGACAGACGTGTCTCCTGCCTGGAAAGACGAGATTTTCAGGCAAAAGTGTGCTGCTTGAAGCTTAAGGCCAATGACAGCCCGCTCTGGACCCACCAAGGACATGCTAGTCGCTTCAAAGTACACGTATGCCAGCTTTGTTCACGTCTGTTAGTTTGAAAGAAACACGCATCAATGAAGAGATTAAGAATTAAGAGAAAAGGCATAAGCTCATGGAAGGCTACGCTACCAGTGTAAAAGTTAATACCAAAGTCAATTTTCCACATGTGGACAGCTTTCACTACACCGCTCCTCTTGCTTTCTTTTGGCAGTATCACGAGAGCATTGATTGTGTGTTTGGATTTAATGTGGAGTGAATGAGGAAGCATTTTATCTTATTACAGTAGCTCCACAGCTGTAAATCTGGCGCTCACACAGCATTTGTAATGGGTAATTATTTAGCTAGTGATGTGTTTAATGGCTTTCAGAACAGATGTTGGGGACTTTTCTCCACGCAACGTCCTCTAAAATCAGCTTTTTCGAATTAACAATCAATCTTCTCATCAACCACAGGAAGGAAAGCGAGCGGGTTCACGATTTTTTTCTTTTAGCAGTTCTAGTGAAAACTGTCCACAGCGGAGTGAAGATCAGTCAATCAGCAGCGAGGGAGTTGAAACCAACCACGTTGATTGTGTCTGTGTGGAACCACAGAAGCGATTGGCGGGTCCCTCAGTCGCGCCCGCGCTGTCGAAGGGCGTCGACGTCGTCGGTGTTTGGGCTTCAGGTGACCGATCAACGGCCAGTCCCGCTCGGCTACAACCGCAGCCGGACTAGTCCTGGGGCCCGGGGGCTTTCATGGCCATGCTGGCGCCAACCACTGCCGGATAACTCCGGTTCCTCCTCATTCCTTCGGGCCCAAAAGGGGAGCCGGACCTCCGCAGCCCACCCAGAGGCCCCAGGATGGGGCTGGGGCTCACCGCTCTGGCCCCTGAAGCCCCGGCCACGCCCAGACGCTTCACCTTGTCCACCAGGTTGAGGTTGTGCACGGTGACGCTCACGTCCGTCTGGCTCTCGCAGTCCCTCCCCCTCTGCCTGCCCCTCATCCTCCCTGTGACCTCCTTCAGAATGGAGCGGGCCGGTTTGGAGGCCAGGAAGTTGTCGTAGGACGGGCTCTTGAAGTCGAAGCCCGCCGGCGTGGGCGCGGAAGATGTGCCCTGCTCCGTGGGGGAGTTAGGGGGCGTGGAGGGGCGCAGGGGGCCAGGGTTGGGGGCCTGGTTTGAGGCCACGGAGGTGCTGAACAGGACCCCCCCGTTGCCTTGGCTGTACTCCGGGCCCTGGCTCTGGTGGTACATGGCGGCGGAGATCCCTCTCTCTTGCAGGAGGCGGACTAAACCCAGGGAGGTGCTGGTGGTGCGGGTCGCGTCTCTGTGCAGACAACGGGAAAAAGCCAGTCAGTGACGGGCTGTTGGATTAAAAACACACCAGAAGCGAGGGGGGTGTTCGGTTTATTTGCCTGAGGTTAGTGGAGGATTCCGACGGCCTGAGGCCGAGCCTGCGAGGCGTGCAGGGTGTAGCAGCAGGGGTTCCCAGGAGAGAGCTGGTCATCACGCAGGAGGACGACGCCGGAACTGGGTTCAGACTGGAGAGACGGGGGGAAGACGCAGATCTGTAAGTCAGTATCTCCACGCTAGAGGAAACCGCGGCTCCCTCACCGGGAGCTGAGTAAGGGGGTGTGGCCAGACAGTTATGCCCCGCCCATGGCCAAAACATTGACATTTCCCCTCTTCTCCTCTCTTCTCCTCTCCCCTCTTCTTCTCTCTTCTCCACTCCTCTCCTCTCCTACCTATTCTATCCTCTACCTGTTCTATCCTCTACCTGTTCTATCCTCTACCTGTTCTATCCTCTACCTCTTCTACCCTCTACCTGTTCTATCCTCTACCTGTTCTATCCTCTACCTGTTCTATCCTCTACCTGTTCTATCCTCTACCTGTTCTACCCTCTACCTGTCCTATCCTCTACCTGTTCTATCCTCTACCTGTTCTATCCTCTACCTGTTCTATCCTCTACCTGTTCTATCCTCTACCTGTCCTATCCTCTACCTGTTCTATCCTCTACCTGTTCTATCCTCTACCTGTCCTATCCTCTACCTGCTCTATCCTCTACCTGTCCTCCTCTCCTCCTCTCTCTCTACCCATCTGTCCATCATCAGGAGGGTCCCCCTACATGGTCCTGGTCCTGCTCAAGGTTTCTTCCTGTTAAAGGGGAGTCTTTCCTTGCCACTGTTGCTTGTCTGGGGTTAGGCCCTGGGATCCTGGAAAGAGCCTTGAAACTATTTCTGATTGTAAAAGAAGCTGTATAAACAAAGATTGATTGATTTATGACTTTCACGGCTTGTCTCACCTCGGCGTGACCCGGGTCAGCTCATCGGTGGGGTGGAGTATTCTGCAGGTTGTGAAGGTGTAGGTGGAGCTGGTGTGCGCCATGCATTTACCGGGGTAATACGCAGCTGTGGGGGGGCACGGACAGTTAGAACGACGCGGTGCAGACTGGAGTTTTGCGCGTGCTTAGGCGTGTCCTCACCCAGGACGTCGGTGTTGCTGAGGTGCGGCGATGCAGAGGGCGAAGGCGGGGAGGGCGGGGCCAGAGCGGGCGGAGGGCGCGGGGCTCCAAGGTCGGATTCGGCCGAGGCTGAGGTGGAGGGGACGGCCGGCGAGTCGGCAGCGGCGGCCGAGGAGGTGGGCAGATTCTGGAAGTACTGCTCTCCGGGCTCGTCCTCCTCCAGGGCACCCCAGGGATACACCTGCGGAAGCGCGAGCGTTACGACTGAGGATCTGGGGCCTTCTGACGAGCAGGCCCGGCCTTTGCGTGACCACACTGACTCAGAACTTCTCAGACCTGCTCCAGCTCCAGCTCCAGGGGCCGGTAGCCCTTCGGCACCACTCCTGGCCTCGCATCCAGGATGACACCGAGGTGGGGCTGGGCTAACTGCTGCCAGTGATGCAGGGTGGCAGAGCCTGGTGGAACACGCAAAAACAAAGCCCAGAGAACTCAATGTGATAAAAATGGTTGTGTTATTGTCATGAACGGCCTCTATTATGCTGCTAGATTAAACGTTTATTGGCAGTTTTTATATTAAGTGATGAAAGTTCTCAAATTAGCAGTTCTATTGTACGTGTAGAAATGGAGTGTGTTTATTGACAAAGATATTGTGATGTCAAAAAGTGGATTTTTAAGAAGGTAATAACCAATAATAGTTAACAATTAACCAAATATGTATGCTTTGATTTGCTCATAGAAACTTCTTGATAAATACTAGTAAGTAACTGAAGGAAAAACATGACAGAATGCTCCTTTGAAAGGTGTGAAGAAAGCAGAGACAGTAAAACGTGACAGATAGGATGACAAAAATGAAATACAGGATCAATAGAATGCGAAATGAAAGGTTTTATTAGTCAGCTATAAGACTTTTTTGAAACAATGAGGACAGAAGGTGAAAGAAAATGAAACAAATGACAATAATAAAGAAACACATGAAGGGAAAATAATGCTTGCGTGAGAAAGAAACAGGCACAAATAGTGTGAAGACAAATGAGATGCCTGACGGGTGAATGGGACTGCAGTGCGAGCTAATACCAGCAGAGGGCAGCACAACACCGCACCTTCAGTTAATATTGAGGCTGCTGAGACATGTGGTACTCTGCTTAGAACGGGCTGCTGTGAATCTTTTAAACTCTCCAGAGTTAAGTTTCCTCTTGCATGAGACATGAGTGATGCGGCGGAACGTCCTCCAACTGTGTAAAACCAGTAAAGCTCGCGAACGCTATTTTGAGGTGGCGTGGTCATCTGAGAAGTCGTGGGAGCGTGCCCTGGTTTACACGGCAGCGCGCCCCAGCACGGCAAGAGCCCAGCCCAGCTGCCACCGGCGTCTTTGTGGATGACGGGTCAGGGCCGCCTGTCTACAGCCACCCTCTGGGCTGCGTGTCTCCGCAATAGCTGTGCGCGGACATGAAGCTACCCGACTTGTGGTGGTGCATCAGGGACCAGAAGGAGTTGAAGAGCATCAGCGACAGGGGTCTGTCCGCCCCGCCCCTCGCTCCTTTCACCTTCCTGCTCCCCGCCCGGTCCCTGGCCCACCTCCTCCCTCGCTCCCTCTCTATCCCAGCCATGGTCTTCCGCGCCCACCCCCAGCCCTTCTCCCTCTCCCCCTCGGGCGCCCGCCAAGGGCGGTTGTCCCTCCTCTTCTCGCCCTCGCCGCCTCGCCCTCGCTTGCTCGCTTTCTTCGTCCCGACCGCCCTGCATCGCTCGCCATCCCACTTCCTCCCCGCCTTGCCGCCCGGCCCCGCCTTCCTTTCTCCCTCACCTTCAAGGGGCTTGACGATCTGGAGTTTGTCGGGGAGGTAGGGCCCCCGGGACGCCCAAACGTGGATGTTCCCCAGGGACATGATGCTTTCCGACGGCGTCATCACGCTCTCGTGCTCCAGGGAGTCGGGCACGGCGCCGTGTCCCCCCCGCCTCCGATCCCTCTCCTCCTCGAAGAATCGCCTCTCGCTCAGGTTGTTCTGTCGGCGTAGGGACAGGCGGCGTAGGGCGAGGCGCAGGTCTTCGGCGCCACTCGCCTTTTTCTCCCGCCCTTCCGCGCAGCTGCGGGGAGCGGGGAGGTGAAAAGCCGGCGTCAGAATTCTCTTTGACTCCAGAAATTCTGCAAGATCCCGATCCGCACCTGTCCTGATTCGACGCCGTCTCCATCAGGATGCTCTGCACCCTGTTGTCGAGGGCGACGCTGTCCCCGCTGACGTCCCCCCCGTACACGCTGGAGTGAGGCGACGACAGGCCGCTGGACTGGGGCGAGGTGCGCGAGGACAGCGACTGGTTGGAGCCCGGGATGTTGGAGTTGGTCGGGGTCACGGAGCGCTGACGGACCGTCTGGTTGACGTTCTTGACCGTCTCGAACACGCGCTTCCGGTGGCTCCTGCCGACAACAGAGGACGCGTTCCATGTTTGACTGATGCTCGGAGCAGAGATCAAAATGGATAGAAAGCTTCTCACAGTCTCAGCGCAACGACTAAAGTTCTACTCTACACTTTTGCTTTCTTCCATTTTTCTACATTAACCTCTTAAGACCTGAGCTCTCTCTTGATACACATTCTTAACATGTTTCTATTTAGGATTATTGGGACCTGATAAGTAGAAAGACTGAGAATCATGTTTTAACAATATTTTAAACAAGTGGTTTGTGGGGACAATGATGTCCACATACAGGGACAATCAATCTAAATGTGTAATAATATAATGTTTATGGGTCCATGTATGTGGACATTTGGCCCCGCACTAAGAACAATTAGCTTTTATATGATAGGTGACCCAAAATCTAATGTCCACACATGTGGACGCCAGGTCTGAGGAGGTTCAGGACACTTTGAGCACCAAATCAAGTCACAGCTGAGGCCCAAAGCTGATGAGGATCACAATAAGTGTTCTCTGTCTCTCGTCCTCCTTCTGTGCGGCCCCACACGTACTTTTGTTCCTTACACTCAGGGTCATCCAGGCTCAGCTCCTTCCTCATTGTTCCCTCGATCTCAGCTGCCAGGGAATCCTGGAACAGAGGAACCCGTGAAGGGGTGTGGAGCACTAGACCCAGAAGGGGGGGCTCACAGAGGGGTGTGGCCTCACCATGGGGTACAGTCCCAGCGGGTGGTAGCGGCGGGGGGTCCCCGCCGGGTAGTTCCTGTTCCGGAGGTTCTTCAGCTCCTCCTGGGCCTCGTGCAGCATCTCGATGCACTCGGAGTATTTCTCCTCCAGCTCCTGAAGCTGCTCGCGAGTTTGGGAGCGAAACAGATCAGATCCTGGACGTGGAAGAACCGGAATCGGCGCAGCGGGCGGACGCGGACTTACCTCCGCCGTCAGCTGCTTTTGGGCATCTTTAGCTGCCACCAGGTGTTGAGTGAGCTCCTCGTTCTCCACCGCATACTGCACACACACACACACACACACACACACACACACACACACACACACACACACAAAACACACACACACACACACGCAGGGATCCGTAAATAACACCACCATCATCTCAGTGTTTGGACCTGCGTGATGCTAACTCACAGATTTGGCTTTCTTTTGCAGGTCGACTATCTGAGAGAGGAGGTGTGTGATCTCCTCCTGCTGCCGGGACGCGTCCTCGGTCTTCCGGGCCAGCTCCTCCGCGATGGCCGAGATTTGGAGACTGGACAGCCCTGAGAGGTACCCGGGAAGCTCAGTCAGTCGCGGTCCGAGCTCAGCGGGAGCGGACGAGGGCTCTCGGAGACTCACGGAGCTCCTTCACGCAGTCGTTGACCAGCTGCTGCTCCTTCTCCTCGTACGTCTCCGTCTCCGACTTCAGGTGGTTGGCCTCCGAGCGCAGCGACAGGTTCTCCTCCTCCAGGTCCTTCAGCTTCCTCTGCAGCACGTCGCTCACGAAGCCGCCGGCGGCCTCCCCTTTGACGGCCTTAGACCTTCACACACACACACACACACACACACACGGTCAGACACCCCACACAGGTAAACGAGCCTCTGAGGTCGGAGAGGGGGCGCTGACGTCGGGGAGCCGCAGGACTCGTCCTCGCTCTCCTCGGCCGCGCTGGTGTAGAACTGCAGCAGCTCGTCCTTCAGGTTCAGCTCATGGTGCAGCTGGGCCACCTGGGGGAAGACGCCACACCCGCTCAGCACGTTCCCATAGCAACACACGGCGCCCCGTTGCCGTCCCTGCCCCACCTCCTCAGTGATCTGCCCCACGCGCTCCTCCAGGTAGTCGTTCTGCTCCGTCAGACTCCTGTTCTTCTTCAGGAGCGACTGTCCGATCCGGGCGGCCAGCTCCAGATCTCTCTCTTTCTATCGGGAAGACGGGGAGAGAAGGAGACGAGGAGTAAAGCCGGAATTCCGCCCCCCCCAGGTGAAAGGAGAGCGTTCCCACCTCCTCCAGCAGGCGTGTGACGGCGTCGATGTCATTGTAGGTCTTCGTCATCTGGCCCACCCGGTCTGCACATAGCACTGTGGGAGCGGGAGAAGTGAGGGGCGGGGCCCACGTTACGTAAGGCGAGCGTGACGGTCGCCCTCGGAGGTGGCGGGCGGGTCGCAATTTTCCATGGCGCAGCCGCTGACCCCTCCAACCCCCCCCGCCCCGAGGGCAGGCGCCTCACACAGCCCCGATCGATGAGGCGCCACCGAGCAAAGTCATGGAGCGCGCGGCGGTGAACGGCTGTAGTCGGGACAACGGCGCAAACTTGTTTTTACGAGCTTTTGGGAAGTCGAAGCGAGAGGCAACCCCCCCCAAACCTCCCCCCCAGCCCCCCCACCCCAGCGTTCGGCAGGTCCTTATCAGACGGCCCAAGATAAAGGAGCATCCACAGCCTCGGATCACAACAAAACAACAGGCGTAAACGTCTCCCTTGACCACCGTTGTGCAAACACAGCAACAGTCAGACGGGTTCAGAGCTGAAAGGTCAAACCGGTCCAACAGAGCGACCCCGGCAAACCGACTCCGATGAAACCGAACCCGTCGTTCGCTCAATAAACACTCCAAACAGCAGATAGGACGAGGAGGTCACGTCGTGGCAAAAAAGAGGGAGAGAAAGAAAGAGAAGAACGCAGCACTCTACCTCCCCCGTCCTCCTCGTAGAACCAGTCGTCCCTCGCTAATCTGTCCATCCCTGTTCTGTCGTCCGTCTCTCCCCAGAGTGCCGGAAAGACCAGAGGGGAGAAAACGAGCCGCTCCGAACGCCCATCCATTCCCTCTCTCTCTCTCTCTCTCCCTCTCTCTCTCTCTCTCTGAGTCACCCACCCCGACACCCACGTGGATGCCCGTCCGAGTGACTGCGAGGGAGGCGGAGAGAGCTGAGAGCCGGAGCGACAGAGTGGTTTTTCGGGAGGCGTGCGCTCATCTCCTGGATGAGGCAGGGCGCCGATCGGCCAATCAGAGGTGAGCGGGGCTCTCCTCATCGACCGCTAAAGTCACAACTGCTCGTTTTTGGGTTGAACTCCCATGCAACTGCTTTTCTACCTTCCTTGCATCTTCTCACTTGCGTCCGCCTCCAGACACCGTTTCCATGGTGACCGTTATCCCAAAAAGGCCCTACTATTTTTAGGTGAACTATCCCTTTAACTGTCATCCTTCAAATGACAAAAGGGACCTTTTCCGAGGGTCGGGATACGGAGAAAGACCCCGCGGCAGCCGACCTTTAAAGCACCATTAAAGCCGCACCAGTAAGTCAGGACCGGGACGGGCGAGGACCTTTGACAAATAAAGGACCCGACGGGCGTCATGGCAGCCCCTTGGCAGACTCACAGAAATACTTGAGGGTCTCTTCGATCTGCTCGGTGGTCAGGTCGAGCCTGGCGTCCGGCGCCACCAGCGGGGTGTGGAGCCAGTCATCGTGGTCGTAGCCGTAGACCGTGTCAGCCCGTAGACGGTACACGGGCAGCTGCTCCTCCAGGAGGCTGATGATCTCGAACTCCGGGAGGTCGGTGCTGTTGCACACATCTGACCGGGGGGGGGGTGAGAGAGGGAGAGAGAGAGAGAGGTGACCTTTGGGGTGTCCGTCGCCGTGGAAACCAAAGCGAAAGAGCAAAACAAGCACCTGTGATGGTCTCGGCGTCCCTGCAGTCAGGCGGCGCCGGGTCAAGCTGGCCGAACTCGCCCTCGCTCACATACTGCTCTTCGCGGGGGCGCCGCTGGTCGGACTCCGGGTCCGGGTCCGGGTCCGGATCCAGGTCAAAGGTCGAGGAGGCCAGCTTGGCTCGCCGCTCACTAGTCAAGAGACGAACGGGCCATGGGCCTCCGCAGCTCTGCGGGCTGAACCTGGCAGCAACCTGGGGAGGGGAGGGGGAGGGGAGGGGAGGGGGGCGAGACGGAGAGGCGCACGCTTCAGATGTTGGATGTAGCATCCACAGTAATCGATACGCCTCTTTCCCCGCAGAGTCTTTAGCGTCGAGCGTCAGGGCCTCTCCGGCTGCCAGCGCGCTGAATAAACTGCAGACAGACCACTTTATTATGGGCCAGATGGGGTTCTGAGAGCGACTTTGGAGGACGGCGCCGTGGAGAGAAAAGCCTCCACGGGCGGGAAACACTTCAGTTTGAGGCTGAGATGGCAGCAGAAGAATGCTGCTGCTGCAAGAAGAAGAAGAAGAAGCAGCTGGAGGTCTTCAGGCAGACTGTTGGGGTGGTCTGACCCTGGCCTCACCGCTCTGAGGCCCTGAACGCGGCCTCCACCCCCACAGACCTGCGCAATCCACCTGCGGGGCCCACATCAGAGAGCGCAGCCACGAGTGTATAAATAGGAAGCGGAGCGGATGTGTTGTCGTCTGTTCTCCGTCTCCACACATGACACACGCGTGCAAGCGTCGTGGACACATCTGTCCTCTAAACAGCGACCCCCGCGCCCTTGTGATGCCTCCCCCACCGTGGTGCAGTGCTGTGTTGGTGTCAGTCTCTCCATTTTTTTACAGATCGCAATCTGTGGATGACAGATCGCCGCCAGCAGACACCCTCGAATTTTGGGGATTAAAAACATGGAAAGACTCCAGAAGCTTGTTTTATCCATCATTTAGCCTACAAAACTATACAAAAACAACAAGTAAGTAAAAGCAATCCAACGGACATGTCGGTTTAATGTGAATTAGATCACATAACAATTGTAAAATATGGATCTGAAGGTGCATTTATGAGGATTTAGATGATAAAGGTGGGGATACAGTACAAATGAGCATCAGTGCTCGCATGTTCCGGATGCTACTTGTGTTATTACCCTGCGTAAATGGGTCAGGGTTCGTTCATGCATGTGCAATAAAATAATGCTGTGTGAATGATGTCTGAGGGTGGGGCTTCGTCTACATCAGCGGATCCGCGTTTTCTTCGCGTCCTCGCAGCAGCGCGATCAGCTGACCTCATGATGCATGACATTGCCAATAAAAATGAGTTTAAGCGGAACAAACCGGGACCTACTCACGGGTCGGGATGACGGGGAGATTCCCTTCTGTCAAAGGAGGAAAAAAAAATCCTAAAATCTGGCGATAATCCCACGGGAGGGTAATCTGCAGATATGGATGGACCGTGTCACGGATGAGGAGGTCCAGGCGGCGGCAGCGAGCGCGCAGGCCGGGCTGATGGCTGGATGTCCCGGGCACGGAGCCTCCCCCGCGGCCGGTCGGTTTGGGGATGAGGACGGTCACCACGGTTCGGGTTCCACAGTCGTTCCTGACCCGGCACGTCCTCTCTCAGCCATCTCCCTCTGCCTCACGCACCACCGACGTGACCGACAGACGGGAGGACCTCGCTTCCGGTTGGCGCCTTCAGAATAAAATCCCCGGTTCGTACCGCTAAACAGGCGCACTTGGAAAGATGCGTAATAAATAAACAAAGAAAAACAATAATGATAATAGTGAGATATATTCAAGAGGAAGAGTAATCTTACTAGGGAACTGAGCATGTTGCAACGTTAAAAGTGTTCTTTTACATGACCACACAAACATTTTCCCACTTGGCGACACAACGCTAATTAATTCTAATATTGATGGATGTTTTTTTATTCCAGTCTGTCGTATTTGTGACGCCGTTGACGTTTGTCGCGGTTTCGCCCGACATGCCGGGTACCTTCATATCCGCTTCCTAGAGTTTTGGGGTCTAACTTGACGTCCCTCATGGACGCCCAAAAAAAAAAAAAACAGTCCCAACGTCGGTGACGTCACGAGCACCCACCGCAGGAACCGCACAGGAAATGAGGATTCCATTTACAACAATATTTACTGTATTCATGTGTTCTCAGAATCACAAACACTTCCCTCTATACAGCCCAAGGGAAGGTTTTTTCTGTTTTTAATTAATTCTAAATAAAATAGAAATAAATGTCTCTTTGAAGCCCCCCCTCTCTCTCTCTCTCTCTCTCTCTCTCACACACACACACACACACACACACACACACACACATTTGGGTAGACGGGTTAATAAAATTGTTTTGACACTGTAACTCCGCTTCAGGTTACTTCAACTGGTCTCTGTTTGCTACTTGGAACGTGAACGCGTCATAAATGCGTCCACTAACAAGGTTTGGGGACGGAGGGTGAAGGTTTAAATGTGAAAGATGGTGCTATTCCGAGGATCAAACGTCGGGTGGCGACAGAGGGTCATTGCTTTTGCCCGTGGAGATTCAAGCGCAGCGCGCTGAAGCTGTTAGGCAACGTAGTTTTGTAACTCAGCGGGGTGCATTGCTGTGCGCCACTTGTCGCGGACTTACGGTACTGGCACCGCGACGCACAATATTCCAGTGAAACTTTGAGACTGCTGCATTTACGTGATTTGATTTGGACCATCAGCGGTTTTCTCTGGCTACCTGCGGCAAATGCACGAGTTATATCAGCATAATTGCCATTATAATGCCCGCCCTCCTTGAAAAAAATAAAAGCGTGGCTGTTGCCCAATTAAGAGATTTAAAACTCGTTTATTGAATAAGTATGGTTGATTTATTGCAGACTAATAGCTGCTGATCACAGTGATAGAAACCGTAAGTAATGCAAGCGAGGTTTATTCATCTTTGAAAGCAGGAAAGTCTGTTAAGAGGAGGATGGATTGCGCGCAAGGGACGCAGTGTGGTGTAGGCCTCCATTTGGTATTATTTTCAGCTGGTAATTAGAGAAAAGTGCTTTGGGTACAAACGATATCATATATCTTCTGTGCATTCACCTGTTTCTTATAAAGGAATGTGGAAAGACGGTCTGCTCGGCCCCCGGGACCCTGCAGCGCCGACACCGTAAGGCCGCGACAACGCGCGCATTCAAAATCACATTCGGCATATTTGAGGAGCCAAACTAGAGAGGAGCTCACTTGGCCGCAGTTGGGAGAGGAGCCGTGTGAAGAAAAGTTGAGATATTCTTTCTCACAATGAACTTCGACGAGCTCCTCTCCGCCATTGGGGGCTTTGGCAAATATCAGAAGATCCTGTACATCTGGATTTGTTTACCTCAGGTCCTCCTCGCCTTGCACATGATGGTGAGCATCTTCACCGGAGCGACGCCGCCTCATCAGTGCCGAGGGGAGTACAGGAATCGCTCTTTATTCCTCGGGACGGAACACTTGAACTTTAGCCTCCAGGAATCCTCCTGCTCCTCCGCCAACGCGTCGTCGGGCAGCCGGGCGGAGCGCGTCCCATGTGGGCACGGATGGGTCTACAGCCGGGACACGTTCCAAAGCACGACCGTGACAGAGGTAAGCGGCTGGTGGAGACCTCTATTTTCCATGTTTTTCATAAATCCTCCTTGGAAAGGGCCGGTGAGTCGAAATGGAGGGACATTTTTGATGCAACCAGCCGCTTTTAATGCACACCCGCACGGCGCTCCCGACAAAGGGTTCATGGAACAATTGAACCGAAGGTATAGAAATAATAGCCTCTCGGCATTTTAAGCGTTTTGTAACGCTTTTATTGTGTGTCTGGTGTTTTTTTTTCTGAGTGGGGGAAAATTATCTTTGCAGCGTTTGTCCCATGCACGAAACCGCTCGTGGGGGGGGGGGTCTGTGGATGATGTCGGGTTATAAAATGCATATCTGAGCAGTTTTCAGAAAGAGAGAGAGAAAAAACACACACAGCTGATCTACAGCTGGCATCAACTATAAAGATCTGATACTAATTATTGATTATGACTGATATCAAAGCATTCTGTCACTGTAACTGCAGATGTGTTTTTTTAAACAACAAGCTCCCTTCAGCAAGTTCCTCCTCTGTTCCAGTGGGACCTGGTGTGCGACAAAGCTGGACTCAACAGCCTGGCCTCGTCCGTCTACATGCTGGGCCTGCTGGTGGGGGCCGTGGTGTTCGGCTCCATGGCGGACAGGTGGGTGTCGCCGTCCTATCCGCGGGGGGAAGTTAACTTTCACTCACTCTCGCCCTCTCTCTCTCTCTCTCTCTCTCTCTCTCTCTCTCTCTCTCTGACTGTCAAAGGTACGGCCGCCGTTTCGTGATGCTGCTGTCCATCGCCATCCAGGCTGTGTTCGGGGTCGCCGCAGCCTTCGCCCCCAACTTTCCTCTCTACGTGGCCCTTCGCTTTGTGGTCGGCACCACCATATCTGGGGTCATCATCAACGCGTTTGTGCTGGGTACAGACATGACGTACAGAAAAAAAAAGAAGTGAATGCGCTTCTGAAACATGCACGTTGTATTATTTTATTGCGATGTGATGTAATTCCATAAACCATCCTTTGTGATAGAAGATCAAAGTGTTAATCAAAGAAAGCTAAGGTTACTGTCGTCGTCTCCTTTTGTCCGTGTCCAGTCCCTCCCTCTCCTCGCGCACTTTCCCATCCTGAAAATCCAGCTCAGTCCACCCCCATGACTCCCCCCTCTTTCCTCTCCTCTGCTTCCCAAACCCTGACCTTGACCTCTCAGGCACGGAGTGGACCTGCCCCAAGAAGCGGATGCTCGCGGGCATCATCACCGACTACGCGTTCAACGTGGGCTACATGCTGCTGGCGGCGGTAGCGTACTTGATCCGTGACTGGAGGAAACTTCAGCTGGCCATATCAGCACCGGGATTCCTGCTTTTCTTCTACATATGGTAGGGGCAGGTTAACGTCTACTCATATGTTTGATCCGTGGTGACAATCTGGACGACGGACCCGGTTGTTCTGTGTGCTAAGGGTGGTTCCCCGCTCCGCCAGATGGTTGTTGACCAAGGACAGGGGGGAGGAAGCTCTGGCCCTCCTGCAGAAGGCCGCGCTTGTCAACGGCCGAGATTTACCTCCCGCTCTACAGGCGAGTCTTCACATACCCCGGCGTCTCTTTTATGGGCTTCCCGGGATCAAAGTGGATTGTGCATCAGAGTCCAAAGATCTGTATACGATAATAAAAGTCTGGCAAAAATGAACGCGTAATCTAAAGCGAACTGGATCAGGTCACCTGACTGAGATGACCTGTGCAGGTGGAGAAACTTGTGATAGGCGGGAAGCAGAGCCACTCAGCCTTGGATCTTGTCAGGACGCCTCAGATGAGGAAGAGGTCTCTCATCCTGTTCTTCATCTGGTAAATAATCAGATGCAGGTTTTCGCTGCCGTTCCGTCCCCCTACTCATTCGGCCCCCGCGTCTCTTTGGTCCCAAACAGGTTTGTCAATGTGCTGGTGTACTACGGCCTCTCGCTCGGCGTGTCCAGGCTCAGGACGGACCTCTACCTCACCCAGTTTATATTCGGGCTGGTTGAAATCCCCGCTCGCACGCTTGTCCTCTTCGTGCTGCCCTACAGCCGCCGGCTCTGTCAGAGCGGATTTCTGGCCGCGGGAGGCCTCAGCTGTCTGCTCATCCTCGCCGTCCCTGCAGGTAGTCGACTTCAGAATTGCAGCTGCTATTTTAAGTCGGTGATCGGAGTTCTAACGACCAAAAGAAAGACGCCGAAAATCCTGCTTGTTAAAGAGTGCGGGCAACAATAGACTAGAGAACAGCCAGGAATTATTACAGTAAACGAGTCAAACTGGTAATTTAGAGGTTCTAGATGTTGGGGAGCTACGGCCAGAAGAATAACGACATCAAATGAGTTCAACTTATAAGAAGGTGTGCTGTGGTATCTGGCACCAAGATGTTAGTGGCAGATTCCTGAGCTGCTATATATTTTGGAGGCGGGGCTTGTGATTTCAAAAGCCTGGGTGGAGCCTTGGGGGGGTGGGGGGGTTGTTCCAGAGGGACGAGCCATCATCTTACGTGTTGTGTACTCAGAGGAAGGTTAACACGAGGGCCAACTACTCACCACGCGTCCATCTCCCCGCAGACGCGCCCAAGGTCCAGACGGGCCTTGCCATGGTGGGGAAGTTCGGCATATCGGCTTCCTTCGCTGTGATCTACGTATACACCGCCGAGATATTTCCCACCGTTCTTCGGCAAGCCCGCACACGCCACCTCGTTTCCACACCAAACCCAACGTGATTTACAGTTTATAATAACTTAATCCCGCTTCACCTCCCCGGTTAACCTCCAGGCAAACCGGAATGGGAGCGTCGAGCATGTTCGCGAGGATCGGCGGGATATTGGCGCCCATGATCAACCTGCTCCACGACCGTACCCCCGCTGCACCACAAGTCATCTTCGGCGCCTCCGCCCTGCTGGCCGCTGGCCTGGCCCTGGCCCTGCCTGAAACCGCCAACAGACCCCTTCCGGACAGAGTGGAGGACGCCGAGAACTGGGACCTGAGGTAGAAAGTCAGAACAAGCGCTGCTCCTCTCCACGCCCCGCTCTCTCCCTCGGCTTTGCCCCGAGCCCTCGGTGAACTTGTTCTGTCGCTGTTCAGCGAGGGGCTTCTGACACCTTTTTTTCTCGGCTCTTTTCCAATAGAAACAGCCCTCGGATATCTGGAGACATCCATCAGTCGTTCGGCAGCTCAAAGGATTACGAGCTCCAGCGCCTCTCAAACCAGGCTGACAAGGCCGTGTGACAGGATTTATGCTTCCCCGTGATTCGTGCCATCGCAGTTCTGCTATACCATTAATGTCTACCTCCTGCGACTTACACCGGTATCCACACGTTGCGCACAGCTCGATGGAAGGAACAAGCAGTCAACCAGGATTT
The DNA here is from genome assembly GCA_911728415.1 of Lagocephalus sceleratus. NCBI lineage: Eukaryota > Metazoa > Chordata > Actinopteri > Tetraodontiformes > Tetraodontidae > Lagocephalus > Lagocephalus sceleratus. Next base: position 5,658,300 of record CAJVRN010000087.1, on the reverse strand, counting down.
TCAAGCAGCCGTTCAGGACAACATAAGACCATCTCACCTGAGGCTCCACAACTGAAAATAAGAGATAAAATAAACCTAAATTTGTTGACTTTTTCTTGAGCAACTGTGTCAAACTCAATGAATTACTTCAATATTGCAAGTCAGGAATTCTCCTGGGGCCATGGGGTTTTTTTGTATGGAGTTTGGAAGGTTTTCCGACTTCCTGCCACAAACCAAAGACATACATTTGGGGGATGGGGGGGGGGGTTGAGGGGACACTAAATCAACCATAAGTGTGAATGGTTGCTCGGTTCTATATTTTAGCCCCGCTGTGAGCTTGTAACGCATCCAGGGGGAACCCCGCCTGTCGCCCAGATGCAGCTGGGAAAAAATTCAGCGGATTTATGGGTGTTGGAAATAACCCACACTGTAGCTGGCTAAAGGTAGCATCCGCCTGTGACAAAGGAGGAAAAGCTCCCGCAGCGGTGAGTGAGTTTAACAGGTTTAGGACTAAAGCGTGTAATTCTCTCAGGACATTTTTTTAGCATCTGTGGGCTCATCACTAAAGTTTGAAGACACATGTCGGGCGGAACAGTTGTGTAAAGCAACATGCAGCCACAAAGAATTTGAAATGATATCATTCTTTATTTCATTAAAAGCCTGCTCTCCAGGCGCGACATGTCAAAGGCTCGTTTATCGTCTAGGCCAGGGTGACATACGTGGCATCGGTGGTGACGCCACAGTTGTTGTCCTTCATCGACATGAGGATGTAGCCATCGTTACCCCAGTAGGTGGACCACGAGTTCTTTATCAGCCAGTACGGCTCCCCGTTGAGGGTGCCGTACCCCACGGCGAGCACGGCGTGGTCCAGGTCGTCAATCCCGCTACCTGGAGAACGACAACGTGTCACGGCGACGGGGGCGGGCAGAGCCAATGTGAAAATGACCTTAACGGAACTCACCGCATTTGGGCTCGTAGTAGACGCCGTTGCTGTAGAAAACGAAGGAGCGGTGCGACGCGTCGATGCTCACGGCCACCGGCCCTTGCTTAAAGAGCGCCAGCTTCAGCGCCGCCGCATCCCCCGATGTCACGTTGGTGTAACTCTGGATTTTTGCGACGAGGTCTGACGAGTTCACGTGGCAAAAGCCGTTCTGGTGGAGAGAAACGCCAACTTTGGGAAACTGAACAATGGCGTCGATCTGCTCATTCATTCACCCGTAAGTCAAGAACGCCACCAAGCCTCGCTGCGCTTTAAATTAAACGTGATGGCAAAAAAAAAAAAAAAAAGAGTCATGTACCAACTAGCAGCACATTCCTGTTAAGATTCCACTCATCAACTGACAGGTTACACAGTTACAAAATCATTAAAATGTGAGGTATGCAATTACATGCGGTGGCGTCACGTGATGAAACAAGGTGTTGTAACCAATGGGCCGTCTCTGAAATAACACACTCCTCCCCTACTCACTACATAAGACACACAGTGGTGACGCTTTAAACTGTGTCGGCGTTGCAGAACATACCAGTTAGCTGTTTAAACCAGCAAATAATGGGACACGGAATGGCTTCAAATGTGTGTGTGTGTGTGTGTGTGTATGAGCAGAACAATATCCCTTGCAAAGGGTAAGAGAGATGACCTCACCATCCCCCTATAGGGGCCATAAGTTTCTGCCGGGGCAATGCCGCCGTGTTTCATGATCCACTCGTATGCTCGCCACTCCTCACCTCCGTCGCAGGCGTTGTTGCCGAAGCCCCAGGAACAGTCCATCAGGATCTGCTGGGACAGAACCTGCAGGGAGCCCGTCTGAAGGGCAAGGACAAAATGCTGCGTGAAAAGCTGCGTTTATGAAATGAGGATGTTGGATGTTTTTGTGCCTTCTGCTTTCTTAAAAAAAAAAAAAAAAAAAAAAAAAGAATCAAGCCCAAAAAAGAAGCTGCTAAGTCTGTAAGTTACGACAGAGAAGATGCTTTGAGCTGAAATGTAGCCAGTAAAGGTGACACAACTCCTTAGTTTAATAACCCCTTCACCTTTAGGAAAAGAGCGCCCTCTATCGTCCCAGTGGTGGCAAAGCTCCAGCAGGACCCACAGATAGCCTGGTCTTTGACTGGAGTCACGGCGCCGTACAACCTCCAGTCGAGGGACTCGGGCACTTGCACATTTTGGTACAGTTCGATGGAGAAGGGGAGCCCCCGGTTAGGGGTCTTTCTCTGCTTCCTGCCCCTCATGGTGGCCAACTCAGCCATGGTGCGATCAGAGAGGGAATTCAGAGCCAGAGTGTAGGACAGCCCCGCTCTATTCTTAGAGTGAACGTACCTACCAGAGAAAAACAAAATATATATATCAAGAAAAGAGATGTTTTTCTTTTGTCCCTGGCCCACAGCATCACAACTCCTTCGGTTGCCTCACCGTAGGTTGTGGATAAAAGCCTGCTGCCTGATCTCGTGTTCTTTGCTGCCGTCGTAGCGACGCTGGAACTTCTCCTTGAAATGGCCGAAGACGCGCTGGGAGTGGCCCGAAGCCGACGTGTGGATGAGGTCGTTCATCGGATTGGCCAGCATGTGATGCTCAACTCCCGGACCGGGAAACCCCTCGCAGGTCATGCCTGTCAGAAGAGACACATGAGGAGAAGCTGCCCCCCCCGCTGGCGATGTTTGGCGCCGACGCGGGAACCTTCAGGCAGCGCGAAGGTTTTAGGGTCCACTTGGGGGCTGAAGTCCTTGTAGTCGATCAAGTATTTGTCATAATGCGAGCCCAGGAGGGTGTTGTAACCCATCATCTCGTAGTGGACCGGAGCGAAGGGACGCTCGATGAGGTTGGCCGTCTCTGAGCGGGTCACCCACATCGTGTACGTGTTCTTCTTGTGACCCACGGTGGTCACGTTCTGCCAGACCTCACACAGGGAACCGCTGTAGTACTCCATCCTCAGGAACTGCAAACACAAGAGTTCGAAAACAACGCCGGGGTTAAGTAAAGCAGCCTTTCTGTTAAATATTTGTGTCTGGCAACACGCAAAAAAAAAAAAGACGCGCCAGCTTTCGTATCTGGTTGACGAGAGGCTAAAGTTGCATTCGAATCCCAACAAACAGACCTGGAAGCCCTGCAGCTGCGGCAACGCCCCCTGCGGCGCCACGGCCTCTTCCTTTGTTCCGTTGACCTGAAAGCATTTCATCACGTTCAGCTCGACCTCCGTGGTCTCTGGCGAGATTTTATACGAAGCGCCCCACGGCTGCTCTCCGCCCAGCTGATACGTGCAGACCTGACCTGGCAGTGACACGTTGACAAGAGAAGTCATCAGATCCTTTCAGAATCACACATTCAATTCTTGACAATGGCAGATTCTAGTCATTTGGAAACACCGTCATCCATCAAAGTTTTCTTATTGCCAAGTTGTAAAATTTAAAATTGCTTCCACTGAAAAAAAAATCTCCAGAGACTCAAATAAAACTGAGTTACAGTCTAAAAATTGACCTCTGTCCTCGCTGCAATGACGTTTCTTTTATATTTTTACAGTTTAAAATAAAGGGCAGATTTTGTAAGTTAGACTTTTGCCCTATGTCTTAAGAGCGAAAGCGCGATCGCGTAACATGAATCAATAGTTTTGCAAGCCTGCTTTCTTTTTTCGCTTCATCGTGTCATGAATGCTTCGCTCCGTTATATTTTTGTCTTGATACAACAGGCTTTCGGTTTCACATCCCAGTTCCTACCAAGCAGAGCCAGCTCTCCTCGTCCTCGGGGGGTTCTTACCATGGTAGTAATCTATTCTGCTGGACTTGGCCTTCAGGTCGAACCAAGCCTCGAATGGCTCCTTGATCTCAGCATATGGAAGCGAAATCACCCCTGTGATGAGAAATGCGACAGATCTGAGCACCCAAGACCAAAAATGGGCCGAAGAGCGTCGTCATCTCATGCATGTCTTACCTTTAACATGATAGGTGTTCCCAAAACTGGGAAGAGAGGGGGCAGCTTTTCCCTCTACAACTAAAAGAATCAGTGGAAGAAAAACTGCAAAAAAATGACATTTATTAGTATATCAAATAAAACCACAGTAATCATTTAAAGACATGCATGTTATATATATTTTAAGGACAATAAGTTGTAAATAAATACACCACTGGCCAAGGAGCGCTCATTCGCTGTTAGCTAACAGGAAACGCCTTATAAAACATATGTTTTCATTACCTGCACCCCACAGAATAACAGCAGCGATGCAGGAACGCATGGTGTATTCCGTGGTGTCGGAAGGGGTTTTAGAAAGAGACGAGAAAGACTAAAACTATAAAAACAAACACATGCCCGCCAGCTCCGCTTACCCACAACGCGTCTTTATATCCCGGAAATATACCTCTGCTCGACCAATCACGTCGCAGCGCAGAGACGGCTCCTCCAATCAGGTAAGAGGGGGCGGGGTTCGTCTCAACGAGCATCATGTGATTTTGTTTTCTGTTTTTAGCAAAGGGTAAATAAGTTACCGATCTACGAACGGTTAAAGTCATATTTGGGGAAAAATCGCGTTAGTGAAGCCGTGGCAACGCATTTACTTGTCTCCTTTGTTGTGATGTGAAAGAAAGGAACTCGTCCGTGTTCCCTGGCAGCCTGTCAAGCATTGTGTTTAAATTAAATAACTGACACAAGACAGCACATGGGCTGAATTTACTTGGGGAATAAAAGTCCTGCGCATGTTGTGATGTTTCGAATTAAGATAACATTTTACATTTCCCCCGAAATTCCACCCCCAGATCGTCTCATCAGACTGCCTTGGCAACAAGTTTGGTGATCTTGATGTCAACCTTCTACAATCCTTTTGTGGATAATATATATATTTTTTTTATCCTTTTCCGCAAAAAAGGGAGGACGTTTTAACAATTTCAGTAATTTAGACTGACTTCAGGTGCAGAACCCAGATTAGACGCGAGGTGTCAGTATGACGCAGGACCTTATTAAAATCTAATATTTCGAACTGAACTGGAGCTCAAAATATATAAAACCTTAACCCACTTTCTAGATAACAGTTGTAAATGTTGTGTCTTTGATGCGACCTCTGTAAGGAATTCCATTTTTTTTTACTTTTGTGTTGCTAAGAGTTCGCCTCTGTAACTAAACCTCTGGGTTTGATGACAATCAAGAATTATGATCATGAGTGAATCATGTCAAAGACAGAAAGATTTTATTACCTCAAAATAATTACATAACTGAAATAAATGTAGGATGTGTTTATTGCTGATCATTCTGTTAATAACAACAGTAACCACAGAGTGTTATTCATATACAAGGACAAGGGAGTATAAATATAGAATATTTGTAGTATAGGGTAATATCGGGGCACAAAAACTCACGCACTCGGCACCACCATATTCATTCAGTCACTCCTTCATTTACTCCTTCATTCATTCAATGGATGCACTGACCGTCGAGTACTTTACATGGGACACAACACAACGAACATGTGGACCAGATCCACGGTCAGAGGAATGAAACACTGATTTCTTAATGGCACACCAGATATGCTCTTTTGGCAGAAACAGAAGTAGTGAAAATGTTGAGTTCAGAAATAGGCAACGTCCTCTTGCAACAGCCAACCGGTAATACGAAGAGGCACCGCTGCTGCTGCTGCCTCCATCAGCTCGACAGGGCTTCACGATGTGTTTACAGTTACTGTATAGGTTGACGTTTGAATACACGACACGTAGCACCTTCAAAACGACACCATCCCACGTTCTGACGATAAAGGAGAAGAAAGGAGAGTTAGTCGAAGCCAAGATCCTTTTCCTGCTTTGGCCCACGTCTCGTGGGAGACCGTTCCGAAGCTCGAAGTTGTCCAGTTGGGTGCTGTTGAGCAGCAGAAGAGAGTTGGTGGCAGGAGGAGGGGAGTGGAGTTCAGGGCCCGCGTGGCGGGGGGTCCGGGTCGTCCCCCGAGTCCCCTTCTTCCTCTTGTGCTACTGTCAAGGTGAGCTTGTTCAGACTGGATTCCAACGTGGCCTCTGCTCCCTCGGCTCTGTCACCTACGGACAGAAAGACGTCATCACAACCAAACCTCATCTTGAAATATCCATTTTCCAACAAACTAAACTTTGAGTGAGAAACCTGGGGATCTTTAGGTGAGAGGTGGGTTAAGCTGAAGGGCACTTTTGTGCATTTTATTTAATGGAAGTACACCAAGTGAGGGCACTATCTTGGAATTTCATTATATGTTGGTACTGCAAGGACACTTCTGTTCTCTGGGATGAGACCTCAGAGGGAACCAGATCTCATTTTGTCCTCTGGAAGGACCCCAGGGGGAGCTTTATTGGGTTTTCTGTACCCTAAGCACATCATATTGTTGTATTTTGTCCACTAGAAATGCACTGTAGAGGACACTTTGTTGGATTATGTATTGCGATAACATTTGTCCATGAGCAGTTCACAACACCTGGTAGGACATCTGAGTAGCATTAGGGCGGTTTAAATGAACTCGTACTGCACCACAGGAGTTCCCAGGTTGGCAGAGTGAGATACAAACAGTTTTGATTGAAATCTGACAGAACACACACACACACACACAATGATGTGATGAACACACACCTCTCTCCTGTTCACAGTCTGGAGAAGAAGCCCCGCTGCACTGGCTGCGGGGGCCCAGGAGAGGGGAGACGTGGCCCGAGCCACAGATTGAATCTACATCGTGAGAGCTACAGGGGCTCGCTAAGTCGAGCGCATCGAGACCAGAGGAGGAGGAGGAGGGGGGGGCGGAGGGGAGGTAGGGGAGGGGGCTGCAGAGCGACGGGGACGACATGGGGAAAGGGGAGGGCGCGTCGAGGGGAGAGGAGGGGGCGGTGGACGGGGAAGGCGAGGAGGTGGCGAGATTATCAGCCTCGTCCTCTGAGCTGCTACCGTGACTGCCCCCTTCATCGAGTGACACGGACATCACTGAAACACAGATAAACACATTAAACATGCAGACGCACGGATGAGGAAAGAAAAAAAACAAAGTAAAAACATCAAACGATGCTGACAGATGGAGCGGACGAGCGGATGGACGGACGGACGGGGGGGCACCTACTCGACAGGCCGTCGGACTCCAACTTGAAGTTGGCGATGTCGTCGTCGTCGCCGTCGTCGCCCTCTGCCCCCACGCCCTGCTCCCTGGTTCCCATGGCGAGGGACCGCCGCTGGGCGTGGATCTCCTCGGAGATGCTCTCCAGGTTCCGCAGCGCCGCGCGGTACGCCGCCTTCGCCGAGACAAGTTTGGCCTGACGCTCCTCCAGGAGCTGCTTCAGTTGCTACGAGGAATCACAACAAACGTGTGTGTGTGTGTGTGTGGGGGGGGGCGCAAAAGTAATGTGAAGCCCTTCAGTACGCACCTCCAGCTGGAGATAATACTTGGCCTTCAGTTCAAAATAGGGCCTACAGGGGGAGAGAAGGAGACAATCTGAGGCGGAGGGAGGGGGGAAACTGGAGGAAAGAAGAACAGCCGTCCTTGAGCAGCTGCATTCCTTCACCCTTACACAAGGAATACACCCAAGTACTACACAACTGTGCCACGAAACATCTGGATTGCATCGAATGACATAAGCGGGCGATTGCGCAATCTGGGCGAGGAGAGAGGGGCGAGGGGAGGGGAGAGGAGGAACCTGGATTTGCCGATGGAGCGCTTGAGTTTCTTCTCCAGCTGCCTCATGTGGCCGATGCAGGAGTTGTAGTTGGCGGCCGTTTTCTTGTGCTCCGCTTCGCTGCGCGTCCTCGACTGCTCCGCCTCCATCACCTAGAGCGGTTGAGAGAGAGAGAGAGAGAGAGAGAGAGAGAGAAAGAGAGAGAGAGAAAGAGAGAGAGAGAGAAAGAGAGAGTTTTACGCTTCCAACTTTTCTCCGTTTCCCAGATCCCCGTCTGGAGGGGGGGGCTGTCCTTTTTACCCTCTGAGTAGCGTGGTTGAGCATCTCCTGCCAGGCGGAGTCGAACTGGCGGCTGTCCTCCTCCAGCAGCCTCTCCTCGGCCAGGGCGATGGTCTCCTTGGCCGCCCGCAGGATCTCCACGGCCCGCTGGAACTCCTGAGTGGCGTTTTGGGCTTCGATCTGGGCCTGAGGACCAGGTCAAAGCGGGGTCACAAAGGTCACTAAACATTAACGCTACTGGGACGGGCTTCCTAGCCGAGGTCGTTCAGGGTTCATGCGTGTCCTCCAGCCTCGTTGTGCATCATCATGTTTTATTAAATTATATTCTGACAACAAAAACTGTGCTTTGGTTTTCAGGAACAACAGAGCTTTGTCGGCCCGTAGGCTTGACTCGTGCCCACTGGCGCAGTCGAGACATTTCCATCGTGCTGGACATTTTCTGAACCCACTCTCTCTCCCCCCCCAGAGGCCTCGGCCCGGTCGGACGGCGCTGTTATCGCCGACATCGCGGATTTCACCATAGGGTGTTTTTTTTTTTTTTCTGTTTTGACAGAGCCTTTGAGAGTTTAACGTCAGCCTTCAGACAAAGTGAGGCGTGAACTCGGTCTAAAATTAGAGGGACATATTTAGTTTATCAAGACGCGCTTTGAAGCGAAACGCGCCAGCGAGCAAGGCTATTGGAGATATTTCAATCTCGGAAGGTCGCCGTCGTCTAGGCAACAGTGTTTACGTTCTTTAAAAAGAAAACAACGCCACTTCCTGGAGACGCGGAGAAAAGGAGCTGGTGAACATTGCAGGGTAGGAATCGTTGTTCCCTGAAACACTGACCCATTTGATGTGACCCCCCCCACACACACACACACACACACACACACCCACCCACACACACACACCACCCCTGACCCTCATCACCATCACTCAGGCTGAGATAGAACCTCCAACAGGTCTGCATCATCTCCAACCAAACTGGATCTTTTTTTGGGGGGGGGCAACGAGGTCATATCTGTATCTACACCATCCTGGGGGGGTCCAGAAGGAGTCAAAGACGAGAGCGGGACAGTAACGCGGCTGAAATCTGCCGTTTCTGACCCATTTCCCAGCGGCGGTATAACAGAAGGCCGATGGTTATTTGATGAGCGGAGCGGCGAAGAAAGCCCGTTTTTTTCCCAGAGATATTGGGTCACGGCCCCGCGGAGCGACTTCAGGTTCGGGATTATTCCCGATCTCTCTGCGACCCGAGCCGACCCCAAGCGCACGGCTCCGTGACCGCGGAAAAAACGAAGAAACGGGAGGGACGGCGAGCCTCAGCCTGATCGGGGCGATCACGCAGCCCAGAGCGAGCCGTCACCCTTCCGTCGGCTGAGTCACCGGCGTGGCGATGACGGCGTGGCGTTGACGGTGTGGCGATGACGCCGTGGCGGTTTGAGTCTAAGACGACGCGACACGCTCCCGGCGCGCCCCTGCGTGTCCGCGCGGGCCGACCCTCGCCGATCGCTCGCGCCGCGCTCGTCTGCGGGCGCGTGACTCACGCCGACTTCCTGCGCCAGACACGCCCGACCTGTCTCACACGTCCCTGTCTGGAACTCGCTCCGGGGGGGTGGGGGGGTTCAGGAGGTTGCGGAGGAAGATAGGGGCGAGTGACACTCAGAGCGAGCGAGAGAGAGCGAGGGAGGGAGGGGGGGCCAGACAGACAGGCAGTGGAGCAGAAGGGAATGCTGGGTAAAAGGGACAAAGAGAGGACAGTAAAAGCAATTCCTACAAAACCTCCCCCAGACTGCAGGAACGGACGGTGGGAAAAAAAATGTGTGTGTTTGTGTGTGTGTGTGTGTGGGAGAGTGGGGTCAGCGAGTGTTTAACGTTTCAATCATAAAATAGGTCAAAAATTAAATTTTAAATAATCATCCATAAATCATTACCTGCAGGTCAACCTGAGGACGACACACACACACACACACACACACACAGACACACACGTGCACACACACACTCACACAGGTGCACGGCCTTGACACCCAAATGCCAACCATCTGATGAATGACACACAATCACCGAGCCTGACCTACAGGCGTGGTGGGCGTCGGGGGGGGGGGGTGTTTACGGCTTCGACCGCTGCGGAACGTCGCCCTAGTTCGCACCCGCCTGCACGGAAGGGCGAAAACTTCCCCGCCGCCGCACGGGAGTCAAATCAGGTTGAATCTGAGGAGCTTGAGGCTGACGGCTCCTCGGCGCTATCTCGGCGCGCTGCAGCGTTTATAAATAGACGTCACATGACCCCTTCCTTTAAGCAGATATGAACCCGGCCCCCTTCGCCGTCCTGCTCGCCGAGAAGCCCGGCCCCTCTGACCGCCGCCGCTGCTGCTTCCCCACCTGTCCAGCTCACCTGTCTCGCCACTTTCCGCGCTTCCCAGTAGGGCTTGGAGTCGTCCACCGCCCGCCCGATCCTCTTGAACAGCTCTTCCAGCTTGTACGCCGCTTCCACCAGCACGGCCCGAAAGCGCTGGCGGCAGTCCTGCAAACAAAAAAAAAAAACGACGTCAGCTCCGATTCCAAATATTTGTCACGGAAGGGTAACACGGAGGTTTATTCCCGATGACTTCGCTAATCCCGTAACGTGTCCTTTAAGAACATAATCGGGGCAGAATTTCAACCTCGCCTGGACTTTGCATTGGCGAAGCGGGATAAATCAGCTCGCGCCACAGCTGCGCCCACACGGCCCCAAACAGGCCTTTCCTCCTCCCAGTCCCTTCCTCCTCCCAGTCCCTTCCTCCTCCCAGTCCCTTCCTCCTCCCAGGCCCTACCTCCTCCCATTCCAAGCTGTAACCAGTTCAGGGATGAATCTGGTGTGTTTGTTTCTACGTTGAGGTGACAGGTCGGCCCCACACTGGACCATCCTTCGGATGCTATCAATCAATGGGTCTGCATCTTTAGACAGCAGAAGGGGGGGGGTTGGGTTCTGTTGCCGCAGCAACCAGTGGAACTCTGTGAATCGTTTCCGTTCGAGTGCAAGAATTACGACTAAAATATTATTGCAATCGACTTCCGACCTGAGGCCTATCCCAGCAGTCGGAGGGCCGAGGGGGGGGGGGGGGGGCAGGAGCGCATCCTGGAAAGGTCAGCAGTCACTCACAGGACACCAGCAACGCGGCCCCGACTGTTTGTTTCAAATTCGCCCCACGCGGAGCAGCGAGAGGTGGCAGCAGTCACAGGTTGATATAAATAAACCAGATCTTCCGCGGGGCCAACCAGTTCTGCAGCCACGCTTCTGCGTGTGTGTGTGTGTGTGTGTGTGTGTGTGTGCCCTTTTGAAGGAGCATTTAAAAGAAAAAAAAAAGAAAGAAAAAAAGGGCAGAATCTGCATCCTGTTCACAACACTGTCGAAGGACGGGGCTGCTGGAGCGAGGGCGCCGCAGGAAACGCAATTCCTGTGACATCAGCGGAGTTCCTGCCTCGGTGTTTCTGCCCGCACACGACACGAGACACCTCGCCCGTCTGACAGCTCCATCGGGCGGTACGCGAGGACTCTCAGGGGACACTCAGGACCCCGCATTTCACACCCAGGCGTCTCAGCCGAGACTCTCTCCCACTCTAATCACCTCCAGACTCTCGGCGGCCTTCCTTAAACATCGGCCCGGACCCCCGATCTCCCTTCGGCAGCAGCGGATCGACGGGACGGCTGTTTGTTCCGCCGTGTCAGATGACTAAAAATACCCAAGCGGCCTGTAATCTTTGAGTTAAGAGTTAACAGCGTTAACAGTTAACAAACACTGCCTTCTTCCTCCGCGGCCCAAATTCTCCGGTGAGGAGAATCCAGCGCTAGTTTGAGGGGAAGGTCTAATGAGTAACAGGAGAGACCCATTTCGCCCTCGGAACACATTTTGCTTAAGCAGGAGGAGCCAAAACACACACACACACACACACACACAAATTGGGGCCGACTTTTCCGTCGTCCCGAAGGCTTCGGGATGGACTGTCACGTTGCATTAAAGGGATTACCGACTTGTCGGGATCAGGAGGTCACGTTCTGGGATTGGAAGTGCTCCGCGAGGGTGTCGGTGTCTCACCTCCAGCTCGCTCTCCCATCTGTTAATGTCTTCTGTGGACTGGTTCAACTTCTCCAGCTCTCCCTGTTTACAGTAAACAGGGAACACACATCAGATAAAAACAGGCAGAAGCGAAATAAAATGTATCCGTGTACGTCTGTGAACACATTTCACACCTTCCCTGACTTTCTTGTTTGTTATTCAACGCACGGCTTGCAGTTTTCTTCTCACATCAGAGTCATTTTCACTTTTTTTTTTCTAATACTGGAAAAAGAGAGAATCTCACCTGGATTCTTGGATCAACCTCTTCCTCCTCCTCGGCACACTGGGAGTCCTCCTCGGTTAGTAAAGGATCCATTTTCAGGGGCTCCTGGGATGTGTTTTTGGGGTGTGTGTGTGTGTGTGTGTGTGTGTGTGTGGAGGGGGGGTGGCTGCAGACAAACCGCAGACAAAGCAACACCCCTGGGCGCTGGACAGACAGGGTCGCCCAGCCGCGGTCCTCCCTCAGCAGCGTCCGCGATGCATGGCGTTGTGTTTTGAAAGGTTGTGTGTGGGGGGGTCGGAAGAGTCAAAAGTGTCCGAAGTGTGCAGGAGCGTCCTCCCGCAGAGGGGATCACGAGGTGGATCTCACCCTCCGGGATCGACAACACACTGACCTGACTGCCAGGGCGAGGAAATCCACAATTGCTCTCACCGACGACACTGCTTCCGGTTCGACCTTTCAATATAAAAGACCAACGCCCACACACCACTCCTGGTTGATAAATACTGAAAATTGTATGACATCAAATTAATTAAATACCAAAACAAGTTAAATGGTTATTGTAACGATGACAAAGAGCAAAAATAACGTTTTTCCTACATTTATACGCTAGTTTTATACATTCGGTAAAGTCGGTAAAATTTTATTCAAGTGAGTACTTTGACATATTTTGTGGTTATCAGCCATAAAATCAAGAATTTGCCTTCAGTTTTAGGTCGTATATTGGATTAACTCATTTCGTTTAAAGGGATTGTATTTTTAAGGACATTTGGGCAAACAAATAAACGTTTCTTTCACGTGTTTCTGTTTTGGGATGGTCAACAAATAAAAATAACTTACTAGTTTATCTAATCTGATCAGTCAGCCGGATTTTTTTTATTATACTAACTCAAAATAGTCACGTAACCATCATTACAATACTATGAAATGCCATGATAAAAGTGTGATTGAGATATTGAGGTGGTGAGTCCTGAAATAATAAAGTTTGCTCCCAGATTTGTGGCTTTATTTGAGTCATTTCAATAAATGAAACGACGCTGAAACATTTTTGACAGGCCTACGACCCCACCGGAATAGGAAGTTCCGTCTTAACGATGCACAATTCTTCCAGCTTGACAGATGTGCAGAATGCAGGTTAACCTGGTGTGAAGCGCCCCCTGGTGGCTCCGTGAGGACCCTCCGTCTGCAAACTGGAGTCAAACCAGTAACACTGGACGGCGTTACTGGTTGCAATATCAACGACAATAATTTGAAAAATAAGGATATTATCAATATTAACAACAATCGGGTTCTTTGACGTTTTTTTTCCCGTCTTTTTTTTTTTTTTTTATTTCGGGGGCAGATATCGCGACAGCTGCTGCGGCTTCTATTGCATGACATTCATTATTTTCACTTCATTGGCATCCTGCGCGGTGTCAGCCGGTTCAAATGATGCGGTAATTGTGTCTCTCACTGGGCCCGCACGCTTGACACTCAGTCAGATATGGACGCCTGCCCGGCTCCGCTGTTCGTCATCGCGTTTTTTCCAGCGTCCTCCTGCGTGTGCATGTATGCGAACGACGGGCTGATTTCATAACGTGGTGAGGAAGAGGGGGGGAGAAATGGGGCTTTGAGAGCGATCGTGCACCCGGCAGCCTCTGTTCTCTCCGCGTTTCCCCGGGCCCGTGCACCAGAGGTGATGTGGTAGCGGAGGCTGCAGATGCTGCTGTCCGATCAGCTGTTTTTTTCCCTGTCTTCAGCATCATCGCCGCGACGGCCAGAAAGACCGAGACCAAGCTCCGGAGCCACGGACGCCACGGACCCGAGGATGGAGTTTAAGAACCTTGTGGAAGCGGCGGAGAAGTGGTGCTCCGGGAACCCGTTCGACCTCATCTTCGCCGAGGAGGACGACGAGAGGCGGATGGACTTTTACGCGGAACCCGGCGTCTCCTTCTACGTGCTGTGTCCCAGCGGCACCGACAATTTCGTAAGGGAGCCTTCTGCAGGGCCTGTGTGTGTGTGCGTGTGTGCGTGTGTGTGCGCTGGGGGGAAGGGGGGGTGTTCTGGTTCTCCTGGTTGGACATGGAGATGGGAAGGCTTAGGGTGAGGATTATTAGGGATGATGTAATTTCAGTTTCAGGCGCACACACCCAAATCCATCCCACCCATCCGGCCTGCTGAAGGTGTCCCCCCCACCCACCCACCCCACCATCATTCACTGCGATAACCCTTTGGACCACAACACCATCAAGCCAAAAACAGGCCTGTAATTTTCAAAATAAGAGCCTTGCTATATAAGAGCTATATTATAACATAACGTACTGAGTAGATATGCAGAAACCAAACAAATTGTACTCATGAAATTTTGTTTTTAGTCCCATTTTTCTGACTAAAAATAACCAACCAGCCTGTGATCTTTGATCACATCCTGCTCAGCGTGTGGTGTGTGTAGTGAAATTATGAAAGCTACTTAACACATGTGAATACTAACATACACTATCCCAACAACAAAAATACAGAAGCAAACAAATAAACAACACAGTTACACACAGTCTAACCTGCTGTGCACTATGGTCAAAACAATAAGTAGAATTGTACAACATTGCTGTATCACTAGCCTTCGGGACTGTGAATCTAACTGGCACTGTTGCTATGATCTGCCGTATTTATGTCTGTCGCTCTATGAATAGATGTTCATTAATGTGCATTGTCCCTATCAAATAACTGAACAAATAAAATAAATAATGCAGCAGCTCTGGTATCCAATGTGTAGGATTTGGCGGCATCTAGTGGATGAAACACAGATTACAGACGATTACCTGTCACCAAACCCCTCCCACAGTGAGGGGAACCAAAGGAGGCTGATCAGGGAACAGAGCAGGAGGTTCTTGCATGCCTGCATCCACCAGTACTTCTAGTCAGTCACTCTGTCACGTTCACAAGTCGGCACTTTTAAACTACAAAAGTCACAGATCCAATGTGATCATAAACATTCAATGTCTGTAAATACATGCATGTACAGTTATATATTATTGAAAATCTCCCACACACACACACACACACACACACACACACACACACACGCACACACACGCACACACACGCACACTGGATCTTTAAAACAATAAAGAGAGCTCCTAAATTAACTTAACAAGTTTTTTCCGGTCAGATGGAATATTACATTTCAAAGCACATAAATGGATTTTCCTGGAAAAAGAAAAGCAGATGTTCGCTTAAGTCAAAATACATGAAACCAATTAAACTGGAATAACATAAAACAGATCTGCAGATACTATACTTTAAAAAAAAATAAAGAAATAAGTGGGACCGACCTCCATAGAGATAATTATCAATCGTGGCTGATCTATTCCTCCGAATCGCCCGACTACTCAGGCTACAGGTACTCAGATCATCCGCGATCATCCAGCCATGGCGTCTGTTCAGTAACATATTATGTCACTGGGAGTGAGTCTGTGTGACTGGAGCCTGATCTGTCCTGCAGACAGCTTAAGCGGGGACTTTCCATCTGCTGTGGAGAAGAAGAAAAAAAACAAAAAAAAAACAGTACTGTAAACATGGCCCAAAACCGTTGATGCGACGGCGGGGGCGCTGCGTTGAATGCCCCAGAGAGTCTAAATCTGTGGTGACCCCCCCCGCCCGCCCCCCCATCATGCACGTAAACGCGCGGTAACAGCGAGGTCAGGCCCGGCCTCCGGCTCGTTTTCCCACTTGGGACTCGTCGCCTGTCCACCAGGGGGCGCCACCACGGACCCACTCCCCCCCCCCCCCCCTCTCCGCTGGTTCCAGCGCTTCCATTCAGGGAGCATGTGGGTCATTTGCGGCGTCATGTGACGCCTTGTTTTTTAAGCAGCCGAGGTAGAGGAGCTGTTGGATAAGACGAGGCCTCCCATTATCGCCCGAACTGGGACGACCGTCCCTGAGTGGCGGAGCACGCTCGGCTCTGTTTACAGTCGTGCGGACAAAGAGGCAATTCAGCAGAGACAGCGGTGTGAAAAGGCGGATTATATGGTTCGGTCTGGCTTTGTTTACATCACATTTTTGCCTTAAAAGTCAAAATAATTAAAAAAAGCCACTTGTCATGTATTGGACTCGCTCATGAATATACTCTGTGCGCTCGTGTGTGTCTGCAGCACGTGTGGAGCGAGAGCGAAGACTGCCTTCCGTTCCTCCAGCTGGCCCAGGACTACATCTCCTCCTGCGGGAAGAAGACCCTGCTGGAGGTGCTGGAGAAGGTCTTCACGTCTTTCAGGCCTGTGAGGAACCGAGCGCTCTTTTAAATCACAGCCGTTGCCCGCCGCGTTGCTCGCGAGTGCGTTTACGGGTTGACGGAGCGGGAGGCCTTGCGAGCGTGTTGTTACCTTCTCCTTCTCCCCCTTCTCCTTTCCGCCCCGCCAGCTGCTGGGCCTTCCAGACTTGGAGGACGACAGCTTCGAGCATTATCACACTGACATGGAGGGAGAGCCGGGACCTGACCACCAGCAGATGGGGGTCAGCCAGCAGTGATGAGCCCTGCAGCCGGGGGGGCAGACTGCCTCTGAAGCTCTGTGCATCTCACTCCTACACACACACACACACACGCACACACACACACACACACAACAAAATGCACCACCATGTTCTTGAATGTCTCAGTGGCTTTGCTTCCAAAGGGTGCACCGTGTTGACCCCCCCCTCCCCTCCCTGCCACCCCCCCCCATCCACCCACACACACACAAACAAACATAAGGGGCTACGTGAAGTGTGGCCGCGTACGATGCAACTCCCATAATCATTCACCGTCTGGTTAGTTAAGGTTCCACAGCAATATTACATAAGCTCCAGCCGGCTTTTGTTCAGCAGAAATACAGCCAGACGTTACCACGGCGCACATCTTCCCTCGTCGCTTTGGTGACAAATGTGCTGGTTAATGTGTTTTCTCTCTCTCTCTCTCTCTCTCTCTCTCTCTCTCTCTCTGCACATCTGTTGACACAAGTGGTGCAGGAGGCCAAGATGAGAGGTAGAGCGGCAAATGGCGTGCTGCAGATAAAGAGTTGGGAGTGAGGAGGAGGAGAGGGGGGGGGGGAAGCGCTGAAAGTGGAATATTTGGACGCAATTCTGGATTAAATTAAAGCTGTGGAGGACGGAGCAGCTTTCGCCCGGGAAAATAAAAGAACATCTAAGGATCCCGTCTAAAATCGGATCCTTTTTCACTCGGATTGTCCACGTGTAATCAAATCAGATTTGCCTCTCTGGATGTAAACATCTCTGCTGAGCGGTCGCCATGGTAACCGGGGCATAACCACACGCTGAAGTTGTTAAGGAAGAAGCGGGGGGGGGGACAGTGGCAGAACATTAGCGCGAGGGGGGGGGGGGTCATTCCCAATTACAGCCTAGCGTTTCATCGATTAGGTGCACGATTAAATGTAGGTGACCCATCAGGCGCGTTTCAGCATCCTCGTCCTCATCTTCGCCTCGCGCGCGCGCAGCTTCACGTCAGCATGGATCACATGCTGAGGTGCGGCCGCGGCGCCTCCAAGAACACATACCTCAGATAAAGTCACTTTATGAGGAATCTCAACCACGTTGCTGTCATAAGGACCCACATTAAAGCTTAAAAGCTTAAGCCCTTCCCCGGTTCTGGGCATCTCATCATCACATGACGGCCTAATTCTGTGCTGTAGTCTTCCTTCCTGGTTGTTGGTGGTTCCCAGTTTTATCTTTCTTTTTCTTTTTTTTTTTTCTCTCTCTCTCTCTCTCTCTGCGCGTGTTGAGTTTAAATTTATTGCTCATAACTGGAAACGTAATAAATGCACAACCCAGGCAGGGACGACAATTGTTGGCAGTCGTTATTCGGCCTGGCCTCTCCCAGCCTGTTGTTGTTAAAAAATAAAAAAAAACCCACCTCCAGCAGTGCTTTGACCCCCCCCGCCCCTTCCACAGCCAACATGCAAGACTGTTTCTTAAACCCTTTTACTTTGGCTTGTAATAATCTGTCCTTTAATCCCACCCCCCCACCCCCCCCATTTGAATGTTTTTAATGCAGTGTGTTTTAGTTTTCGCTGTGTGTGAAATTATTCAATAAACTAAATAAACTGTCTCCCTCGCGTGTGTGTGTGTGTGTGTGTCCCCCTCATTGACCTGGAGTTACACAAAGCACCAAACATGGAGGCCTTCTCTTATCAGACAGGGGACCTGCTGCTGGGGGTGACGTCACCCCCGCTTGACACGCCCACCGCGAATTGCGTCACAGCCAGCGAAGGGCAGACAGGAAGCTGCCCGGACGCCTTCGAAATAAGACAACTTCCCGGCAGCAAAGCGTCGGGAAAAGGACGCAAGTTACAAATTTAAGAAAGTGTTTGATATTAAGGGTAGTTTCCCGTGACAGAGGCTCAGACACAATCGCGGGGCTTTATACAAGTCGATTGTTGTTGCTTTTGCATGCGAAATGTCTCTACTTGTATCCACGTATTGATATAAGAATGAGTAGAATAAATAAAACTGGCGTTTCTTTGGTGTTCTGAAAATAAAGGTATTATAGAAAAAATCAAATAGGTTCAATGTAAACAAAATATGAAATTAATCTAATTGTTAAATGAATTTAAAGTATTAGTTGTAGGTGCTTTTATTGTGAATGCCGGTAAAATTACAGAATCTGACGGAACAGCCGCACTGGGGGGTTGGAAGTCAATCCCTGTCTTTATTTTTCTTCTCAGAGAGAGAGAGAGAGAGAGAGAGAGACGCAGTTGAGCACAAAAACAAACTTGAACCTGATCGTCCGCACTTGGGCCCGGGTCCTCGGCACGGGGAAAGAGCCTGAAAACGTGGAGCTGAAGAAGTTTCGCTTTTTTTTTTTCTTCAATATATTTGTCCCCTTATCTTGAGGGGAAGAAACAAGGAAGTGCTTCGGCAAGTGAAAAAAAAAGACTATTTGGGAATTAAGTCATGCGTCAGTTTGTGTGCGCACTTTACGCACGGGCGGAGCGCACAGCGAAACTTTAAGATGTTCGGCTTTGTTGTTGTTGATCGCGTGTTAGGCCTCTCCTTTGTTGGCGACAGATCTTCAGAACTCTCTGTAAACATGAGTCTCGGCTAAGGAAAACTTCCGAGCGCGACTAAAACAAAGAACTGAGGCACTGAACTTGATCATGGGGGGCAAGCAGAGCAGCCCGGAGTTCGACGGCAGAACTCGGGCGTATTCCAGCTCCGACCTCCCATCTGGAAACAGCGGCGGCGGGGAAAGGATCGCGGGGTTCAGGTACACCAACGGCCCGGATGGTCCCAGAATCCGCTACACGGGGGGTGGACCGACCAGCTCCAGCCGCAGCATACCGGCCAGCGGCAGGTCGGGGTCACGGGTCCTCAACCAGAGCCTGGACGGCACGGATGGCGACGAGGAAGGGCAGCTGCCCCCCGAGGGCCACAGGCTGCTGATCGGATCCCTCCCGGCTCACCTGTCCCCTCACCTGCTGGGAGGTAAGACCCGGCGATCAAAACCCAAAGAACCCAACACAAACCACACCTGCTACACACAAAACCCTCGAAGCACCTTCACTGGACATGAGGTGAACATCTGGGCCTGATTGACTCTGATTCTGTTATTCCAGGTATGCGGTGAACATGTTATTTCATGAACAGCAGCATATGTTCCCCTGGCTGGTGCCGATTGTGATTCCAGCCATGTTCCCCGTCATCGCACCAGCACCTCCAGCCCCCCCCCCTTCTCCTGCTGCCATCTGCCTTGTTTCGCCTCCTCGCCGGCTTGCAAAAACGGGCTTGTTTTTCTGCCCGGGCCGAGAGGGAAGACCGCCTTATGTAGGTCAGCAGATAAGAGCTTCCCTGCTGGTTACACATTGCCCCCCCCCCGTGCAGACACGCTCTCGCTCGCACTTCCTGAAAACCCGCAACCGCCTTCTGACCAGGGCGGCCCCAGCAAACCGGGCTGGGGAGCAGGAAGGCACGCCGGGTCCCAACCGACTGTAAGATGAGCCCGCCATCCAAGTGGGCGACCTTTCGCTGATGCGTTTATTAGATTTCGCCGGGGCGTCTCTGGAGCCACAAGTTCCCCTGTGATGTTTAATCATTAATGACCTCATTAGGGGCCTCTGCTTATCGCGCCCGTGGACAGTTTTGTCCTATTTTTCCTGCAGTGATAATCACCGCAGCCTCACGTTTATGATGCACGCCTCCACGGGCCCTCCGGGGTCAAGCAGCACCTGACCCGTTAATCCAGAATCAGCGGAGATGCGCGGGGTCGGGATTATCGTGGCCGAGCTATGAATAATGATCCGGGCCCGTTAAATATTCATGAATCGCGTCCTTGGGCCGGAGGTTCCACGAGCTGCGATTCGGATCGGGACGGATTGTTTTTGTCGCTCGGCAAGCGCGCGCAGGTCCGCCGGGTCGCGTCTCCCGAGAGGCGGCGAGCGAAAGCGGGCCCGGGCGCTCATGTTCTGGTCTCTGTGTCCCAGGTTTCCACTGCCCCCTCTGCTCCAAATTCATGGCGGCGGATGAGATCGAGAAGCACCTCCTCAAGTGTTTCAGCAAGACGCGGCTCACGTACAACAGTACGTCCCCCTTTGTTTCCACAGCACTCGCCTGAAAACATCAAAGCAGGCCGTCAGAGTCGTTCAACATCAAAGCACTCCTCTCATTTGGGTCCCGGAAAGCAAAACAACAGCATGAGATGCGACAAATAAGTAACACGAGTTTGTTTACTCAGGAGAATGAACAAGTCGTTTTTACATTTTGAAGTCTTAAGGCTAAATTTAAAAGAGCAGCGAACTTGAGTGGACAAAGTGGTTGTTTGTTTGTGTGGAGGTAAAGCTCAGAATCACTTTTGAAGCAGGATGCACACCAAACTCCTGACATCAGGGCACGTCTAGGTGTCTTCTCTTTGGGTTGCACTCCCTTTTACAGTACCTTACACGTTAAAGGGAGATCTGTTCCTGCTTTTTAATGGTGTAATTACAGTACTTAAGTCATTTCTATGATGATTTTTTTTCAATTGACACAAATAATGATCGTAATTTACATGTGAGACTTTAGTTTTACTGAAATTACCTTGTAATCTTTTAAAAAAAAGCGACCAAACAATCTTTATCTGCACTCTAAACAGTGTAAGCTTACTTTATTCCACATATTTTTTGCATGATCGACCATCAGCGATATTTCAGAAATGCTCTTGAAAAACACCAAAACAGATGTGTGTTTGTGTTACCTCATAGTAACACAACTGTGGTGCAACTGCAACTGAAAACACCTGTATGACAGACACACATCACATGTTTACATGTCGCGCTGCACACTTCCTGTGCGAAGGCGTGCAACATCTGCTACTGCTTTTTACCTAAAAGGCCAAATCTTACACACCCCCACTAACACACCCACACACACAGACACACACACACACGCACACGTGCGCCCCTGTAGCAGCGTGGCTCAAAAGACCCAAAGAAGCTTTTCGCGTTTCCTAAAGTTCGTTTGTGCGTCTGTGTCCCACATGCGGGGAAAAATGAAAATCCACAAACATTTGAGTTCCTCCTCCGCCTCAGGTATTGACAGTAGGACCCGCCGTAGCTGAGTATGAGGGTAAACATCGTTATCTGCCGTTAGATTAGCCTGATCAGACAAAAGGAGAACAGCCTCTCCGCATGCGAACAGACATCAGCGGGTCCTTCGCCAGCCAAAGGTCAAATGAGCGCTTGGCTGGCCGAGCTCAACCTGATAAATGATTATGCTCCCTCCGTTGTCCCTTGTCCCTCTCAGAGGACATCCTGTCCAGGGACTCGGGGGAATGTTCCATCTGCTTGGAGGAGCTGGAGCAGGGAGACACCATCGCCAGGCTGCCGTGCCTCTGCATCTACCACAAAGGGTGAGAAGCACACGCGCGCACGCGCGCACGCACGCACGCACGCACGCACGCGCACACACACACACACACACAAGCGCGGCGCCCCTGCCGTGACCCAGAGTACCAGATACACGAGCTCGGCTGGAAGACAGCTGAATCCACCAGTTCGCTTATCTTAGCTCACAGATTGAAAAGAAAAGAGATTAAAGAAGACGGGCCCATGAAGCTAGCAAGCTCGTATGTGAAGCTGTAACGTTGGATACGACTGAGGCGGAAGGTTATTTAGCTGTAACCGGTCCCTGACCCTCCCCTCCTCCTTCCAGGTGCATCGATGAGTGGTTCATGGTAAATCGCTCCTGTCCAGAACACCCCGCGGACTAGACGGCTTTCGGTTCCCCGGGGCCCGACCTGCACCTCGTCCCCAACGGCGTCCGTTCAAGCCGAGCTGGAGCGCTCCTCAGGGATTTCAAAGACAATGTTGTGGGGGGGGTGGGAAAGAAAGAAAAAAAAAAACAACAAAAAAAACCAACACGTCGTCATGTTGCCTTGTGGAGTAACCAACAAACTGTGGACACGTTTTTTTCAAAAGCGCCACCGGTGGAGTCGGGATGGCTCCAGAAACAATAAGTGAATGTTCCCTGGGCCGCCTGCAGGCCTATGGGTGTGGGGGGGTGGGGGGGTGGGGGGGTTCACCCTGGGATCCAAACTGAACTGTTTTTCTGAGTGTGGGGGGACTGGTCTCACTGGGGTCTCTGGTATCATTTCAGCAGTGATTTAGCTTCGGGAAACCGGAGCCGTAAGAGGTGCAATGTAAAAAAACAGCCATAAAAATGATTTCAGCTTTAAGGGGTGATTACAGTGTTGATGCTAGTTAGTAGACAGAGCTTCGCGTTGTTGTTGCAAAATCGACCGTGGTTAAACATTCGCTCTCCGCCAATCCGATGTGAAACAATCTGACGAGAGCCAGAGTGACGTGATCGTGTAGTTCGAGATATTAATTCAAAATAGGGTAAAGACGTATCTGATCATAATTTTTGTGCCCTCTACGGGGAGTGCCATAATATGCTGCTGAGTCATAGACTGGAAACATTTCTTTTAA
This sequence comes from Lagocephalus sceleratus, assembly GCA_911728415.1. Lineage (NCBI taxonomy): Eukaryota > Metazoa > Chordata > Actinopteri > Tetraodontiformes > Tetraodontidae > Lagocephalus > Lagocephalus sceleratus. The sequence goes on along the minus strand of CAJVRN010000087.1, from coordinate 5,635,225 downwards.
CCTTTGGTTTTGAACTTTCTCTTTGTACTGTAATGAATTGCACAAAAATAAATGTTTTGTCTCGTACCTCTACTGAACACTGACCATAGGGTTAGCCAGCAATGTGAGAGTAAAATGGAAAATTTTCTAAAAGTAATGACGCCATTAAAAGTGGTTGCACACACATGTATATGATACAATCTAAACTGCATACAACCAGTACACATAACAGGCCCAAATCCAGGTGTTAAGTGAGATTTAAGACATTATTGCTTCGGCTTCATTATTGAACATACTTAAATGTGTGCTTGCATCCTCACACATATTAGATTGAAAGTCGTTTGGCATACAAGTATATGAATGGAACAAACGTTTTGCAACAAATTACACAAAAATTACACAATGATTTGCGTTTTATGCAAGGTTTCGCTCGACCTCCCAGACGGCTGGTGGCGCTAGAGCACCGCGTCTCCATGACAACGGCCGCAAAGCGGTTAAAAAATAATAGAAGAAGAAGGAGCCCACCGTATCGTTAGCTGCCGACGTAAGCGTGCCTTTATTCCCCTTCTAAGTACTTTCTGACAATAAATTCGCTCTTTTGATTTTATGGCGAGCGCAGCTTTATCGAGCACCTTCTCGTTTGGTCTGAGTTTCGGTTTCTAGACTTACGTAGCGAACTAAGTTTAGATCATGTGGATATAAGCTAACCAGTTAGCAACGTAGAGCTAATCTCAATCAACACTGTTGTTTACCTTTTTAAGAGTGTTGTTTACCTTTTTAAGAGTGTTGATCCCGGTCCTGTACAGAATTAATTTTCCTGTTAGATCGTCCCTCAGCGTGCTGTAAATATTGGATCACGTGATGCACTTAGGATCAAATCTCAATCTGGTTCTATTTGAAGTTAACAAACGTTTTGTGCTTCAGCTTCTTAGTTTGTCACCATGTCGTACATGCTACCGCATCTCCACAATGGCTGGCAGGTGGATCAGGCCATTCTGTCCGAGGAGGACCGGGTAATTGTGATCCGCTTTGGCCACGACTGGGACCCGACATGCATGAAGATGGACGAGGTTCTGTACAGCATCGCCGAGAAGGTGCCGTCTCCTCCTCCTCTCCTCCCCCTCTCCTCTCCCTCCTCCTCTCCTCCTCCCAACATCCTCCTCCTCACAACAACAGCCTGGCGTCTGTGCTGATGTTGATGTCGTCTGTGTTGGAACAGGTGAAAAACTTCGCTGTCATCTACCTGGTGGACATCACAGAGGTGCCAGACTTCAACAAGATGTACGAGCTGTACGACCCCTGCACCGTCATGTTCTTTTTTCAGGTAGGACGACCCCCCCCCACCGACACGGTGGTCGATGTGGTTTCGCTCTCAGAGCGTCATGTTGTCGGGCGCGTGTGTTTCAGGAACAAACACATCATGATTGACTTGGGCACGGGGAACAACAACAAGATCAACTGGACGATGGAGGACAAGCAGGAGATGATAGACATTGTTGAAACGGTGTACAGAGGAGCGAGGAAAGGACGGGGTCTGGTGGTGTCGCCAAAGGATTATTCCACAAAATACAGATATTGATTTCTCGTTCTTCTCACTTGAGATTTTTTTTTTTTTTTGACAAAGAACCCTGAATATTTGTGGCTCAAGTCAAGGGTAAAAACATTTTCCCTCTGAAAAAAGGACAATATTTGGATGAACGTATGATTGTGTTACATTGTGATGGATTGTTTTTTTTTTGAGTTAAAGATTTACGTTGTCGGATTTTTTTCCCCACAGTTGCTTTAGACGTAATGCAATTTTTTTTATATTTAAACATTTTAATAAAAATGCAACAATGCAGACTCCACTTGATTGATTCTTCATGATAAATAGAGGGGAAGGAATGCTTCATCACAGGCTTTATTTGAGCTGTGATGTTAAAAGGGCGAAGTACACCGGATTTAGCACCGAAATGTTTGACGGATTGATGAGTGTTTAAATTCAATTAAAATAGGTGTAACGTTCCCTAAATGTCCACCAGGTGGCGCCAGGAGACTTGAGAGACGTTCTGTTTTCCTGGAAATGAACCAAATTTTATCTAAGTTTAGTTTTGATCAAGAAATTTAACAACTGGGGACTGTGTGCAGAAACCTGTTCGGAGAAATTTTTTTATCAGCGATCGTTCGTTCAGCACGTAATTAAAGCTGAATGTAACAGTTCATCCCAACAGTCATGAAGCACACAGAAAAGGCCAGGGTCATGACCTTGAACCTGATGCCACATAGATGGGACGACTCCACGCGACAGCTCATCAGAACGAAATCGTTCAGGTTGCTCGAAGGCGGTGAGTGTGAGGCCTGGGAGGTTACGAGGTCACACACACCGCGTGTGACCCTCCAGCTGCCTGACAAGGCGAAAAAGGGACGATGCTTTTTTTTTTTTTTTGCTCAAATTAATTTGTGTGTATGTGTGTGTGTGTGTATGGGGGGGCATCCCAACGTGGTCTATTTAGATCATCGGCATATTGATCTGAACAGGAAATTTGTTTTCTCAACAAACACGCCCACCCCCCCGGGTCACGTGACATCAACCGACGGCAGGCACAAGCGCTGGCCGTCGCCATGGCGACACAAAAGGATACATGGCTACAGAGTATATATGTATATGGAGTATACCCAGGGAGTCTATCTGCTCTGCGTTTGTGGGGGGGGGGGCAAGTTCAGGACCTATACGCGCAGCCCCCTCGGCCTCTCGCGTCCTCTCCACTTATGTTGACGTAAAGTCTGACATGCTTCTGTGGCCGTCTGCTCTGTCCCCGCGGGGGCCGTGTCCTCGCTGCAGCGTGGGTCAGAAGGGGGGGGTGGCGTCATTGGTCCATTTAACTCACATTATCATGGCCTGTTGTTCATTATTACTGTTAATCAGCTGGGCCTTGGGGGGGGGGGAGTGAGCGATCTGGGTAAGCTGACTGGGGAAGTTCCAGTCTAGACCCAGACGGGGGAGGGCGGGGGGGGCGGGGGGATTGAGTTAAGTGTGTGGAAGTGCTGGGAATACATAGGCTTGCTCCACGAGCTGAGCCGAACCAGGATCTGTTTTCAACTGATAGCGCTTCGACGGACGGCGAGGATCATCCGGGCTGCCGGGGGGGGGGTGGGCGGCCTGGCGTCTTTCCCCGCCCCCTCCTCCGGTCCGCCAGTTGCCATGTGGTTCCCTGACGGGCAACTGCCAATTTCTGGGACGCAGCACCCGGACCCGCTTGGCGCTGAGGCGGACACACACTTAACACAAACATCGTGTCGAACCCCCCCTCGCTCTTTGCCCGGCAACTGATCACCGCGGCGAATAAGTCACGGAGCTTTGAGGGGCGGCGAAGGACCCGCAGTTGCTGAAAAGAACGGTAAATAAACTCTAAACTGACCTTTGCTGTGTTTTTTTTTTTTTGGGTCTGTGGTCGTCTGCTTTAATCCCGCCCCCTCTGCCCAGCGCCACCATTGGGAGCGGTCTCTCCTACCTCGTGGTCCAGGTGATGTTAGATGAACCGGTCCCACATCCCGACACCCCCGGAGCCCACGCTCTTCAGCGCCCTTCAGCTGACGCCGCCCCCCCCCCCAACACCTGGGAGAACGCCCCGTCTCACCGCCATTCATTCGCGATCCCTTCAAAAGGAAAGCGTCCGCCGGCGGCCACGGCGGGGCCGAGCTGACTCGTTACGCCGAGCGCCGCTCGCAGGTTGATCGAGATTAACGACGGCAGATGATTCCCGCCGATAACGCCCGGAAACTGCCGCGCGCGTGAGCCCGAACTCATTACCGAATCGTCTCGATCCTTCGATGCCCCGCTTCACGTCGCTTTAATCCTCTGCGCGTTCTCCTCACTTCCTCGCATCTCATCTTTTACTTCACTCAGAGACCTGTGACTAAACCGATTTCGGGGGGGTTCAGTTAATCTTCAGCTTCAGGCCCCCCGAATATCACCAAATCTGGAGCGACGGCACTGGCGCGGCCCCCATGCTAACTTGGAATCTGTGCGTGAATGGAAAAGACACACACACACACACACACACACACACACACACACACTAGCACACACGGGTTGGCTGATTCACCACTTTCATGTCCATTCACGGCTGGTGTTTCCATTCAAGATGTTTGAGGCCTAATTAGCACCTGCCCAAAACTCACAGGGGAACCAGGCCTCCTCTGAATGTGTTGATAAAAGCTCCAGCTGAACTAACACACACAGACACACAGACACACACACACACAAACATGCACCAGTTGCCTTTCTGTCACCCAGCATGCCTTGCTCTCTTACAGAAAAGGCATTACCCAGTAGGTCATCAGTGCACTACCCTTCTGTTCCATGGCTTTTATTCCCATTTCTCTCTCTATTTACCGTCTGTTTGTCACCTGTTCTGAGTCTTGTCGGGCTTTAACCTCGTTTGACACAGAACGACGACAGCGGCACGACGTGAATTATTCAGCATCTTTAACGTAATTAAATCCCGAGCGGCTCTTGTAAATCCAGTTTCCGAGCCGCTGATCACGCTGTTGAGGATGCTGATGCATCCGACTCGGTCAGGAGGCACCAAAAAAAAAAAATGTCCCTGTGGAGCTGAGAAGGGGGGAGATTTATGTCTTCGATAGGTAGATATTACAAGAAAACACCACAGAAACGAGCCCCCGTAATCTCTCGATCAGAAATAGGCTTTACAGTTAAAACAGTTTGTCACCGTTTGCCTCTCCATCCTTCCTCCCCCCCCTCACCCCCCTCCCCCCTCGGTTAACTTGCTGCCTCGACATCATCTCTCTCCTCCTGTCGTACCCCTACCTGCCTGCCCGAGCTGGTACGGCCCCTTCTGTCAATGCATTTTGCCCTTATAAGGAGAGAGCACGGGCAGACCGTACTATGTGAGCTCGGCGGGGGTGTGCGCCGACGGCGGCGGATGGCTGCCACGGGGGGGGCGGGAGGACGCGCGGGGATGGGGCGGGAGGGGTGCCGGGCGGCGATGCTACCTCGGATCTGTCTGTGACACTAAATAAGACGACAGAAATAGACACAAGAGAGGAAGAGGAGTCGCCGGGGGGGGGGGGGGGTGGGTGAAGGTGCGGGGGAGGTTTGTGTGTCACTTAATGTCACCAGACTATAGAAGCCCTCATAACCACGTTAGATACTTCAGTGTTCAGTCATCTCCATCACGCCTGTTTTTCTGGAGAATCTCCCGTCTTTTTTTTTTTTCTCCATCAGCGCGCCCGCGTGCGCGTGAGAAAACGGCGCCGAACGTCGGGCGCGCTCGTGCGGCGCCAGCTCACCGGCCGCCCACGCGCTCGCTCGTTCAGAGGAGCCGGAACGTCCTTCGGTCGGGCGGGAGCCGTGGGGAGAGCGTGTGGGCTCGGGTGCGAGCGTCTGCGCTGCGCAGCGTGACCGGCGCGGGCTCGGACGCTCTGTCCTCCGACGGGGAGGAACCCGCGCGAGACCAGAACCCGGGGGGCCTCGACGGTTCAAACCACCGCTGGTTCGGCGATGAGCGGCGGGTGCGAAGCTCCACTGCCTTCAACGCCCCACTCGGGCCTGACAGTGACCTCGGCGGAGGCCCGAGCGGTGTGCACTTTTACGTTTTGATGCGCAAGGTGCAGACATCATTAGCGTTCGCCACCAGCCAGGTGCAAGACAGGAAGTGGTTAGACGCTAGCTGAGCCGCTGTCTGTCTGACGCGCTCTCGAGCTGCTTTATCTCGAGCCGTGCCAGTCTTGGCGTCCACAGATGAATCGGGGGGAGCGGGAGAAAAACCGCCAGGGAGCAGAAACGACACGCGCGACACACACCGACGAGTGACAGGCGTCTCGCCGTTTGTCCACCAGCTCGGCAGGACGGAACGACTGACCTAAAAAAATAACAGATGTCATGAATAATCCAGGTCCTCCACCTTATAATGTGGGGTATTAATATTTTAGTCGAAAAAGAGCCATTTTTTTCCCCCCTTTGTGCTTTCGCCTCGCTGATATTAAACACATAATCTTTGTTGGGCGATCAACGCGGACAGAAACGCGGAAGCTGTTCTGACCTTTGCAGCAGGACTTGAGAGGTGGAATCAGATGGAACAGAGACGGGGCTGCAGTTAAAGTTAGTAAACAGGCGAGCATCCATTAATTCATACTAATCCATCTCACTGGAGGCAAACTTTAGCTTATGCAAATGATCCGCCCGTATCCTTGGATACAAGTCGTATTCCTTCTTTCTTCCCCCGACTGCAGATATTCTTTTCTATAGACTTTTCGTGGCCGACGCGGCAGCGCGACTTTAGCGGCGCGGCGAGAAAGGGTCACCTGGGGGGGCTGGTCAGCTGGGAGGGTTCAGCGGCATCAAGAGGCTCGACGGACGACGGGCTGGGCTCGGGCCGGGGCTCGCCCTCCTCCGCCTGCGACGGGTCGGGGTTAATAAATAACGGGGGTGGTGGGGGGGTGGGGGGTCGTTTTCGCAGGGGGTCGCCCCCGCGGAACTCTCAGGCCCCGGCGTTTGAACTGCTGCTCACCAGCAGCGGCATCTGTCGCCATTTGTTAGCCACCGAAGAGTCGGATTTCACGATCTGTCCTCGGGACCCGCCACGGCAGCTGTTCGCTTCACAAACGGGCGCGAGCCGTTTTAGTCATTTTAGGTTTGGGGGGGGCTAAAAGGAAAAAGGTCATTCAAACGTGTCGATATTGTCGCCCTTATTTTGAGTATAAACGATCGGAATTTGATATTTTTGATAAGATTTAGGATCAAAACGCAGAAAACGAGAGAATTCTGGGATCTAAGCCAGGAATCCGAGGAGGAAAAGTCCAAATTCAGGGATAAAATAGCTGCAGTCCCAAAAGGTTCACTTTTTGAGAGGCCACAAATATAGAATAGTGATTATCGAGACCCCTCGTGGACACGTGTGCGTCATCACTGCGAGCCCCTCAGCAGCTACTGTAACCTCCCACTTGATGATCCTCAGTGACTCATGACTCCTCCGCCCTTCAGACTCATCCGACGTCGCCGTGGAGACCAGCTCCCATCCCCAAACGTTGCGAGCCGATCCACCCGCAGCGAATTAAACTTTCGCTTTCATCTCCGTCACCTGCCGACGGGAGGGCTTTTAACCGCGCTTCCGCGCTCCAAGCGGGCCTCCTCTCTGACGGAGCGGCACAGGTGCATTCTGGTATTTGGAGTCCTGCTCGGACTTTAACTTAAACAGTCCGCCGACTCCTCCCGCCTCCTTGCATGCGACGTGTGCAGAGGTGATGTGAAAGCGCGAGTCACAAGATCCACTTCTCAGACGCGCGGCCTCGAAAACAGGAAGACCCATTTTTAGCGCATCAAACCCCTCCTCCGCTTTCATGTGGACCCGGCAGCCGGCGTGGAAGCCTGCGGTATAACGCGATCGGCTCCACCTGTTCTCCGAGAGGAGTCTTTCATGTGAAAAAAAAAAAGTGACATTGATGAAATTCGTTCTTGTTTGAGGCCGTCGCCGTGGATCGCTTCGCTCCTCGTGGTGACCCGAGACGACAAAACTCAGCTGGTGGAGGAGCTCTGCCCTCCCTCACTATCACAAGTGGGACTTCATGAGTTCAGCTTTTTTTTTTTTTTTTTTTTTGAGGCATTTCAAAGTTACAGTCTGAGCGCACCTTCACACTGACTCAACTTGTTCAAATAAAACACACACAAATACACACACACACACACACACACACACACACACACACACTGCTAATTGTTCTCACCAGACCCATTTTTTTCCTGAATGAGACTCACATGGACACCGAGTGTGCACAATATTTGTAAATGGTGTCAGTTCATATCATCAGCCTCACACTTGCACTGCCTGGAGCCACAAATAATGCCCCCCCCCCACCTCCCCAAACACTCGCACACTCACACACTCTGCAGCACAGAGGCAAATGATGCTCGCAAGTCACCCACACAAATTGCAAAAATACCCCTCTGCACATCCGCGCCATGATTCACTTTCGCGCTGCGCGGACAGAAAAAGTCACCGTGGTGCCGAAACAATGTCAAACACAATACAAGTCTGCACGCGCACACACGCACGCACGCACACACACACAGATACAGAGAGGCCCCCCCCCTCCTCTTATTGCCAGCAGGCTAGTGGGAGACAAAGGGGGAGGAGGGGGGGGGGTGTTGTGAGGACATGCTGAATGCGTGTGAGGTGGGGGTCTTTGTGAAAGAGCATGGAAGGAGGGGAAGGGGAGCAGGAGGTGGATGGGGTGGGTGGGTGGGTGGGTGGTGGAGGGGGGTGCACAGTGTTCTATTTCTCATAGACCAACAGCTGCTGCCTTCAGTGCGGAGAGAGAAAAGGAAGAGGGAGGGCTGCGCGGCGCGAGGCGGTGCGTGTGCTCGGTGTTTAGGTGAATCCACAGCCCTCTGGCTCACAAGGATAAAGGAGCCCCTCCGAAGACGACCGAGGAGAGCGGCACCCGGAGCTTTTTCTATCCGTTTCCTCTGGCGCGGTTTTTCCCATTTTTTTCTCCCCCCACCCCACCACACCCCCCTCCTCCTCCTCCTCCTCCTCCCCGCCAGACGAGCGCCGTCGTCGGCATCTGCATTTTCTTTTTTTTTTTTTTTACGCCTCTTTTGTTTTCCGCCACATCCGTCCGTGCTTCCCCTCCCGTTCCGGAGAGAGGAGGAAGGAAGAGAAGAGAGGCATCGTCCCCCCCCCTCCTGCACGCCCAGGCCGGTAAGCGGAGCCCAGCTCTCTCTCTCTCCCTCTCGCGTTCTCGCCATCCCTCCATCATCCGGCGTTAACAGCGTCCCTGCTGTCGCGAGGGAGGCAGGAGCTCCTGGAGGTGGAGGCTGAGGCCGGAGGATGGATGGATGGATGGATGGATGGAGCGAGCACTGCCTTGTTTTGGTGGGATGCTGTGGGTTGGCGGGGCCGGACCAGGCGTGGGAACGGGATCTGACCTGGGATCGGATCCTGTTCCCATTCCCGGTGACGGGACCGGGAATGGATGTCTCGGGCACGTCGTCCGCACAAAGAGGGAGGCAGGATGGAAAACCTGAATGGGGGGGGGTGAATGAATGAAGGTCTGGATGCTGTTCTGGTGGGATGAGCAGCCCTCTGCAGGTCCTCTTTGTGCGCGCAGGTCAGTCGGGACAAGAGCGGCGGTCCCGCAGCTGGAGAGGTGGATTAATGACAGGGAGAGGGCGGCGAGGGGCCGGGCGATCTGGGGACCCGTCCGGCCCCCGTGGGACCCGGTGGGAGGATTTAACTGTGTAATTCACACGATCCCAACCCTTACCATTGAGAAAATGATCTGTGGAACGGAGAAATAAGAGCCTTTCAGCACGCTGGTGCAAAGTTAGGGTCTGAATCACTCGAAGCTAAATGTGATTGGAGCCCATCTGCATGTGTGCATAAACAGACTGTATGTGTGTAGATGCGTGCTCCTTTTTTTTTTTTTTTTCTCCCTCCCATGTCGGATGTTACCGTGGCTGCTATGGTATTTACTCCGCTGTTGCTAGGACACTCCCTTTGAACATTTCATCCCAGCCTTCCCATTGGCCCGCCGCGATGATGCAAGATTCCCTCACCCCAAATCTTTCCCGAGCACCCATAGAAACATGCCAGTCTGCATTTCCTCTCTCTTCCTCCCACCCTTTTGTCTCTATCAACCTCTTTTTTTTTTTTTTTTGGTCTCCGGTGCAACATATTTCTTTGCGCTTGAAGGTGGAGCACCTTGAGGGGCCACATCACAGCACCCACCTCCCTTAGACACAACTTCAATATCCCACATATGGTGTGTTGAGGGGCTGGGGATGGGGGATGGGGGGGGGTGTAAGGTGGAGGAAGTAGGGCTGTGCTCCTCTTATCTGCTTCTCGCCCCCAGATGTGGCCGCAATGTTGCGGCCTCCGTCCTCCGCGGTCGCCAGGACGAGGCAGATGACTGACAGGGGGGTCGGGATGACACTCCGGAGTGTCTCTGCCTCGCGCCTGGAAGCGGGCCCTGTCGGAAGCATTCGGAATCTGAGCTGACGGTTCAGCCTGGGAGAAGTTGGGAGACGTTTACCGTCACGTGCGCGCCGCCCCCCCCCCCGTTAAAAAGCAGTGATTCGCCGAAAGATTTCCAGCGAGGAGAATCTCTGCGTTTTCTTCGAAACGCTCCTGATGGGGCTGAATGACGTTCCCATCTGTCCGGCGGGAACATCTGTCAGTCGCACAGCTGTTCCCAACTTCAGTTCTGGGATCAATCCGGTCTGCGCGCTGGCCTGACATAATCTCATCTCTGGCTGGTAATCTCATAATTTTTAAAACAGTATTGTCAGGAATTATAGATTATTCCGTCGGATTTGAGCTAATCCTGTTGGGGGGGGGCCGTGGGGAGGGATGGAGGGTGCAGAATGGTGAGGAAGGGTCGTGGATCTTCAGTGTGTGACTGATAAACATAAATAAATCACATGTAAATCCAGGGCAAGGTAAAATATGCGTTCGGAAAAACAACTTCCCGAAGCCCCAGTCGGTTGCCTGGCAACCTGGCGGTAACGACAGGACTTTTGTTCTCGCATTTTTGTTGGCGCGTTTTAGTGGGGCCTTTAAAGCCCAGGCCCAGAGCCAGACAGTCCCAGCAGGTCCCCGAAAACCTTAAATCGGCGCGGGGCTCGGGTTAGCATCGAAACTGGAGGAAATCGATGAAGGGACGACCCGAACGCATCGTTGCGTGTGGGTTCGATCCCCTTCAACGCCACGGAGGCGCGACTCTGACTTGGCCTCCAGCGAACGAGCGGAGCGTAGTGAAACGGGAAGTTGCAGACGGGGCCTGGCGTCCAGAGCCCGGCGACGGCGGCTCCGTGTCCGATGGCGGCCAACCCCCCGCGCTCCCACACGTCTCGGAGGAGGAAGTCGGGTTGTTGTTTTTAGCCTCGTTCGTCGGCGTGACTGCCAGATCTGCCGTGGGCGCCCCGGGACGCTGGCAGCCGAGCTCGCCTTCGGCATTTGATCAGGCTTGCAAGACACAGATTCCCTCACCCCCCCCTTCTCGACCACATGCAGGCTAATTAGTGCAGATCGAGTCGGGCTCCGCCGCATCTCTCATCCCCTTTGCATCGAAAACAACATGTATAATAAATCGCGTGAAAACATCCAAGGCCCAAACATCGGGGCCGGGGATCCACTCTCATCCCGTGCCATCGCCGCCCTCCTCCAATCCGCGACCGTACCTTGGAGCCAGCTTCCCCGTCTTCGCTGCGATCGGGGGCCCCTCCCAGTGGGACCCGGAGCAATGCAACGCCGCATCTCCCACCGTGCCTCGCTGCAGCACCCCCCCCTCCCTCCACGTCAAGGACAGCCCGCTCTGGCGGGACACACGACACACTGATATGGTTCTGGGTCACGCTGAGGTCAAAGGTCATCCCATTCATACATTTTGCTGCGGTCAGTCCCGCTTCCGCACGTATCCGGGGGAACGCACAATCAACCAATGAGTAAAAAACACAAACGTGACCTTTAACAGTTGCGAGCTGAGAGGATTCAGCTGCTACGCTCGGTCTGTGCTCCTAAAACCTCCAGGTTGCTGAAGGTTTCAGGAGCATCCGATTGTTGGGTCCTGCGCGCTGCCGTGTCAGGAGAGCCGTTTGTGATGTCTGCCGTCGCCATGGAAACCCTGACATCGCCGGCAGGCGGAGAGTCAGTTTGAAGCGTTTTGTGGCCATTATTTTTTATGCGCAATCGCATCTCGGAGGATGGGGGGGGTGATGTCATCACTCCACGCTACCTGGAGTACGAAAAAAAAAACCCGACGGTCCGGGAGAGACTGCAGCTTTGCTCGGTCGGCGCCCAGCCTCATATCCTTCTGTCATTTTCACCTCATCGGGGGTGTTGTTGTCCGCGAGAAAGACGACATTAACGGGAACGTGCAGCGTGGTTACGTTTGTTCGGGGTAGGGGGGGCTTGGGGGGGTCCCGTGCCTGTAATATCAGCCGCAACGAGGGCGAAAACGCGAAAGGTGCCGCCCGTGGGAGGTCCAACGCATACCTGCGCGAGTGCGGCGGACGTGGAGGACGCCGAGGAGGGCGACTGGGAGAGCGAAGGAGAGTTGAAGGAGAGTGGAGCCATCACCAGGCTCGAGTTCAAAAACGCCTTTATGTGCAGCTTTATGGTGGACCCTTTGTCACACTCACACACACGCGCACACGCACACGCGTGATAAAACACAACTGCGCTCGCATTGCTTTCGACCCAATTAAATTTTATACTCTTCCCAGTGAATTTCAGACGCTCGCTGCTGACGGATGTGAAGCGGCGTGTAGGCGGCTCGGTCGCAGACAAAGAGCGCCCGCGCAGATGTTTACGGCTCCTCTCTTTGTTTACAGAGAGCGGCAGACGCGGGGGGGGGGGGCTCGTAAACAGCATCAGAACACGCACAATCGCACATGTTAGTCAAGCAGTAAAAGCCGACAATGCTAATGCTAATTACCGGGGGATGAAGGGAGGTAATCAGAGCTTCCAGCTCGGGGGAATTAGATTCATAAGTCGGCTTGCCCAAAATCTTCCCGAGATAGTCTTCAAATGTTAATGGCAGCATAAGACGAGTAGCATCTTCATCTTTGCGGCGAAGGAGGAAGGCCGAGGAGCAAAGTTTGAACCACAGTTTCAGCGAAAATCACCAGCACACTCGCGTTCCTTCGTTGCAGCCTTTTTTCCTCCGACGCCATCCTTTCACGTTCCCTTCTTCACCTCTGTGAGGGGCAACAGTATCTATAATTGTGTATGATGGTGTGTGCGTTTGCGCGTGTGTGTGCGCGTGTGTGTGTGTGCCCTGAGGCAAATTGGCTGTAGCATTCCATCTTCAGTCAATCCCCAGCGATGGTCTGGCTGGGTCTGACACCGCCACCTCCCATTATACTCCCATAACTGGCTCTTTGTCTCCCCCTGCTCATTACTCCTTCACCTTTCTCCTGCTCTTTCTCCTTCCTCTCATTAGCCCCCTCCTCCTCTCACACCCCCTTTTCCCCCTCCACAGTCCAGCATGCACAGTTATGATGAATCTGAGCTTTAAAATCAGAGAGGATCACCAACGGGCTCAGCGGCGTGGATCGCTGCCCCCCCCCCCCCCACCCGCCCGCTCGCCCTCGCCATCTCTTTATGGCTGACTCCGAAGATGCTGATGAAGCAAGTGTATTTAAAGAGCAGCCCTTGAACTGGCTGGACCTCCGCTCCGGGGGTTGATCTTTGGAGACAACACTGATTCATAAATGTCAGTGCTAATATCGGAGTCTCGCTGATTGATTAGTTTTGACTTCCAATTACGTGACTTTAATGCTGGGCGGACTGGTGGCGCCACGGGTACGGTAGAGGAGGGAGCTCTTGGCTTTAACATTGATTAAAAATGAAAATGGAGCCTAACTTACCGACTACCTACTTACTACTACCACCTAATTACTTTAGTACAAGGATTAACCCCCGATGACCTCTGCAAACTATCCATGGGCGGACCTTTACCCTTTTACTGAGAGGAGATCAATAGGCATTAGGTTATTTACTTCCATCACATCTAAGGAACACATCCATCCATCCATCCATCCATCCATCCATCCATCCATCATCTGTCCACGTTCTTGCCAATTGTGTTTCCTTGGCAACAGTTCATCAAGCGCCTCACTCTTTCTGATGAGGGTTGATGATGCGAGCGCCGGCCAGCGCGACCACAGCGGCGACGCCCCGTACGCAGGACACGGCGCCCAGTGGTTGACGCGTTCACGGCCTTCGGCCTGCTCTCTCGATGCCGACCAGCAGGTTCACCTTCCAGATCTGTCAGAAAAATGCTTTTTTTGGCGGCGGCTCACGTTCAGCAAAACTTTCCGACCTCAGCAAACAGCTGTTGAGAGATGAGGGGGAGGGGCAAAAAAAACCCCCCTCCACTACCACAACGAGCAGCCTGAACGCTACGTACGGCTGCAGGGTTTATAGGCTAAACCACCTGGATATTTAATATGTATGAGGTAAAATTAAATTGCGCTGCATTAAAGTCGAAGCGCAGAAGTCCCGACTGAAGTGTTTCTGCGCTCCTTTTGTTCACTCCTGCTCTCCCAATCGCTTCTGAATGTCTGCAGGTGCATTCCCAGTGGTCCATACACACCGATATTTAAAAAAGAAAAACACAAATCCCTGAAGCCTGAAAAAGAGTCGAATGAGACGTGTGTGTGAGGGGTTGGGCCGCCTCTGATTGCCTTTGTGCTTTTTATTGTGTTTTTTTTTTTTTTGGTCCTTTGTTTCACCCCGTCTTTATCCCCGCGCTGCCCGCTACAGCGCAAACTGACAATTTTGGCGTTTCCGCGCTCAGCACCGCCGATTTTCATGCTAATTCTTTCTTTCTGCTCTCTGCCTCTCTGTCCGCCTCCTTGTCAAGTGGTGGGTGCTGATGCTGTAGCCGCCGCGAGGAGCCGAGAAGCCCTGGTTGATGCAGTGAAGTGTTCCGGAGGGACAAACACAAGCGAAGGTAGGAACGAGGAAACGGGGGGGGGGGTGTACCCGGGTCTGAAAGATAGGGTCGCTGTGGGACAGATAGAGGAGCAGATGGAGAAGAGGGAGTTCTGATGCTATTATTGGTGAGCTAATAGAGGCTGGATTTGGCAACGATGAGAGCAGCTCTTCCTCCCAGTGAATCCACACGGATGGAGCTCCTGGTCCGTAACAGGAGGAACCTTTGAGGGGGGGGAATGAAAGGGAGCTGAGAGGCCTCGCTCCGCTGCCAGCCTGCACCAGGTTTGCTTTTCAGACACCACGTGGGAGCCCAATCGCGCCTTTATCAGGACTCCAAAGAGGCCCCCTCGGTTTGTTTTCCCCTGCCAGACTACAGATGAGAGCGGCGCGGTTGCATAAGGGGAAGCGCTCCGCTCCGCTTTCCGCACCGGCCCGGCTGCCAAACATTCCCGCCTCTGCAGGAGGAGAAACGGCGAACCGCGCGGCCTCCTCGATTCACGGAACTCCACATCCCGGGCGCCTCCGCCCCCCCTCCCATCTGCGGGGTGCTTTCTTGGCCCTCGATCTCGTTAAAAGGAAACGCATGTACGCGCGCGCGTTCCGCCACTTCCACTCGTTCGCACCTCAGGGCCGCCGGCGAGACCGGCGGCGGCGTGACGGAGATGCGGCGCGACAAGACGAGGCCGGGGGAGCGGCGAGAGTGCTGCTGAGTGCCGAAATGGAGAAGTGAGGCAGAAAACAAACCAGACGGGACTTTTTTTCTTTTTTTTGAGGAACCCAGTCTGATGTCAGAAGTAAAAGACGGAGAAAGAGTTAAAACTATTAATGAAAAAAAAACACCCGTACTACGATTGGGGGAGGAAAAACCCAAAAATTTGAACTCAACCTCAGTTTTTTTCTCTGCCAACAACCGCAGGAGGATGCATCCTGTCGCAAAAAAAAAAAAAAAAACCTGCAAAGTGCAGCATGTATAGACCGAACGCAAAACGGGAAACCGCAATGTTCGAAATACACGGCGAGAAAACGAGAAGTGTGAAGTGGACAAAAACAGCGAGCGAGAGAGAGAGAGAGAGAGAGGAGCTCGAAGCAGTCGCTCAGAAAGACAGAGGGGCGGCGGGAGAGCGCAGTCCTCCGCCGGATTTACTCGCACAGACGCGGGCGACAGAACCTGGCCTGTGAGATAAACAGCCGCCTCCTGACGACGAGGGTAAGAGGCAAGAGAAACGCTTGGTTCCTCGACCGCGACCCCGCCGCTCAGGGTGTGACCATGCATCAGCTCGGCGATCCGCTTTGGGCCTTGCTGCCTTTTTTTTTTTTTTTTTTTTTAAACCCTCCACATCTTCTGCTGAGACGAGCGAACGATATTACCAGGCCAACGGTATCTTGGCAACCGCCGGCCGAGTTCTGGACCGCACGCTGCTTGTGTGTGCGCGCGCGTGTGTGTGTGTTAACGTGTGTGTGTGTGTGTGTGAGATGCGAGGCTGGTGTGACCGCGCTGCGAACGCCAGGCTTCGCCTCTGTGGCCACCTTGATGCGAATCAGATATTCATGTATTCACGGCGCCCTCTGATCCTGGAGCAGGTGGTCTGAAAGTTGTGTGTGTGCATGTGTGTGTGTGTGTGTGTGTGTGTGTGTGTGAGGGGGGGGTGAGGGTGTGTTTTTCACCCTCTCTGCCTCTCAGCAGATATTAAACACACATTAGACAAGGGCACCATGACAACCGTGTCTGTCCTCGGCGGCGGCGCTTCTCCTTTTTCCTCCGTCGGCCTCGTGAGCGCGCTCGCGCTGCCCGTAAAAAACCCGGCCTGCAGCCCGCAAGCGTCGCGCGTCGATGGCGAGGGCGCAGCAGGGGAAGTGAAACTGCCAGCCGCGCGGGCTGGAACCCCGTCTGCCGCGCGCTCCCTGAGCGAGGCTCGCCGGAGTCGATCGGCGGCGCCGATCAAAAGCGCACGGAGCAGCGGTGCACGCGGCCCGATCACATACGCGTCCTGTCAACAGTCTGCCCTTCCTGGTGTCGTCGTGGAAGGCCTAACGGGGAGCGCTGACCTAACCGCCCTACCGGCGTCTTGAAACAGAAAGGAGCCTCGCTCCAGGTCCTTTCGTGCGCCGCCGCTCGCTTCCGTCTGTACAGGAAGCCTGAGGCGGACACGCTTCTGTGTGGGCAGAGAACAGCGCCGGGTTGCTAAGCAGCGGAAGAGGGACCAGGTACAGGACAATTTAGAGCCTCCGAACAACCCCGATGTGCGTGTTTTAGAGGAGAAGACCCGCTGAGGAGCATCAAAAAAGCAATCTGGAGCCGGAATGGAACCCCCCCCCGGCCCCCCGAAGGGACTGCATCTTATCTCACCCAACGCGTAGCATATGCGCCTCGTGCCGTACACAAAGGCACATCGGCGCACAGCCTGTAGATCCTGCATCTCTGGCCTGCTGTTTAATCCCATAAAGCTCGGAACACCGGGATTTAACATAGCGCCCGCATCCGAGTGACGGTTGGGAAGCATTAAGAGCCTGTCCCGACCCACCTATAGGCACGGGGAGAGAATTACATTTCAAGCTTTTATTAGGTTACTATAGCAAAATAAACGGATTAAAATCATCGCTCGGCTCTCGTGAAAGAGCTCAATGATTCAGGTCTGGGTTTAGTCCGCCCCCCCCCCGATCGAACGCCACATTTGCTGCGTGCTAACCACCATCAGCGTCTTTTCCAAGCGGGATGTCTGACTGGGACATGTTGTCAGGACAGAAGGGTGGAGGAGGAGAGAGAAGAGGGGCTCATTAGCAGTGCAGATGGGTAAAATAATAAAAATAAACCCTCTCTGTCCCCCCCCCCCCCACGTGCACGCTGTGTGTTTGCCAGGTTCTGGGTACTGTATGCGCTCTGTTGTTTCCTCCCGTCCAGGTCGCCAGCCATGGGGAACCTCATTAAGGTCCTTGGCAAGGATTTAGAGAACTGTCCCCATTTTTTCCTGGACTTTGAAAGTAAGTGAGCGGCGGGGTGTGGTGCACGTGTCTGTGTGCTTGAGACGTAAACGGGCACGTGTGCGCGGCGGAGGTGTGCGGCGCCGGGAGGGGGGGGGTCAAATCTGGATGGCTATGTGGGTGCGAGTCATCATGATCAGGTGTTCTCTAGTCCCACTCTGCGCGAGCTCCTCCGATTTCCTCTCCTTAACCGTTGAGCAGATCATTGCAACAGTCGGTAAACAAAGAGAAGACTCCGCGCCGTCCCGCCCTAAATAAGCAGAAACCCTTGTCCCCTTGCGCTGAAATTGCCCGCGCTGGCTGCTTCGCGCTGTTTTCGGCCGGAGGGTCCGCGCTTACCCGCCCGAAAACCAGCGTTCGATAACTCAGGAGTGGGATTAAAGAAGCTCTGTGTCCGTGCTGCCATGTTTCACCCAGGACATGCTTCCATCACAACCCCCCCCTACCCCTCCCCTCCCCACCACCATCACCACGGCGACACCTCCTCATCTCACCGGCCGACGCGCACAAGCAAACACGGGCGCACAACCCCCCTCGACACCCGTCCCCCCCCTCATCACCCACAAACTTCTCCCCTCTCTCTGTTCCAGGGGGCTCATGGGAAACCTCCTGAAAGTGCTGGCTTGCACCGAACTTGAGCATGGCCCAATAGTTTTCCTTGACTTTGAACGTGAGACCATCCGCTTCTTCTTTTTTTTTTTTTGAACATCTATTTTCAGTTACCCCCTTTTGTCTTTGTTGCCTTTGCTTTTGTTTTCACCCCCATCAGTCTTAGCTAATCATTGTTTCATCTTTACATCTTTACTGACCCCCCCCTCACCCCCTCGCCCTCCCCTCGGCTCTCCTCCTCCTCCTCCTTCTCCTCCTCCTCCCTTTGATTGGGGCTGCAGGAACTGGCATTTGCCTTCATTCTAAAGGAACTTACTCTCACACGTCACATCTCATTCGGTGCAGATGGAAGCACAGTGTGATGAAAGACTGCTTTGATCTGGTCTTCTGAGGACAGGAAGCGAAGAGAATGTCAGTTTCTGTTGCTCGGGGATGACGGCGCCTCGGAGAAGGTCGGCCGTCACCCCCCCCCCCCTCCTCACCTCCACTTCTCGCTATGTGCGTCCGAGCTCTGCGTCCGAGCGCAAATGTGCGTGCGAGCGAATGAGTCTGGTTGCGAAAGCTAAACGACAACACCTCGGTCTTTTCCCGTCCCCGCCCCCCCCCTTCCCGGTCGGTGAAGCCTTAACTCTCATTTCAGCTCTCAAAATCTTCTGTCATCGACTTTTAAGAGCACCCACTTCAGCGGGAATGTGGACACAAGCGTCGCGCTAACACATCCACACTAACAACACCATGACACAGATGGATGTTGTGAAATTAAGCTTCCTAAACAATATTTTACCCCAAAAAAAAGGGTTTCTGACATGCTGGGATTTCACTTCCTGGCTGCTACATCACCTGATTCTAGTTGCAAAGGAACCTTTGGTGCAGGCAAACCTGCAGGCCGAATACTGCCGTTAACTTTCCCGCCTTGATGGATTAAGTGGCGACGCAGAGTCCATTTTTATTCCACGTTCATGGGGTTGATCAGGCTCGATTTGTCAGCAAATGTTTGGCGTTCAACACCGATTCGCGCCAACGCCCGACTGCCTGAATCTTGAGAATGGACAGAAGGTTTTGCCGCTGACTCAATGAATCATTTGAATGAACACATTTCACATGTTTTGCCCTCTCTGAGCTGCTTTTATCTCTCGCCGTTGCGCTTCCTCTTCCTGTTACTGGCTGTGTGCTAAAGAGGGAGCGCTCATTCCCGGCCTTTTCGATTTCACTTCCCTTTCACTTCACTTCTACTCGCCTGAGTCAAACTCGCGCCAGACGCGCCGGCCCCTTCGCCGACCGGGTGCCGTCTGAAAGCCCTCCCCCCACGTCGAAAGGCGCAGTCACCTCGGTCACACAGCTCCAGGTTAAATAAACTAGCTGCGTCGCCTCATCTTCTGTTCCATATGATTGGAAAATGAGGGCTTTCAATTTGAAGGTGAAAATGAGCATAAAAATAAGAAAGCAGCAGGGACTTTGACTCTTAAGTAGGACTTACATTAGACAGAATGAACCCTTATCTTCCAGATTTTGACACATTATGTATTTTTTACTCGCGTCAAAATTAAATTAAAACTTAAAATATTAATCTACAGAGCCGGTTTTATTCTGCCTCATGTTCAGCTGCACGCCGGAGGTTGCTGATGAGAAGTCAGGATGTTTTTATGGCGCCCGCAGTAGTAAAAAAAAAAAAAAACACATCCAATGATTACGACTTCTCTGCAGGGGCGCAGAAAATATCTGAGAAATGATCAAAGGCGAGTTAATACCTGAGTCACGCGTGCAGGCGGAAGCTGCGAGCGCAGGAAAGCACGGCGGCGACTCGAGAGGAACGCGGGCCGCGCTCGGAATCCCTCCTGCGCCCGCGCCACGCGGGCAAACAAGGCAGAGGACCGGGAGGTGCCCTGCAGCGACAGAACACAGTTTACAGTAGGTGGATGAGAGCGCGGGCGGAGGAGGAGGACGCCCAGAGGTAACCTCCGCGCTGCCTGTTTGCTTTAACATTTCTCACAATTAAAGCCCAAGGGAGGCCAAAGCTGGGTTTACCAGTACAAGGATGCCCAGGGGAGGGGGTGGGGAGGGAGGGGAGATGGATCGGGCTCGTACATCAGCTCCATGGGACAATAACACCCGGAGAGATTCCCACAGTGCGAACATCCGTGGTGGTTATATTTCAAGAGCCTGAGACTTTAATCCAAGGTAATTCAATCCGCACCGTCCAAAATGTTGAAGCATCGCTCGTAACTTCCCCGTCCAAAGAGCTCCCGGGAGGGAAATTAACTTGTCGTTTGCTTTATTCGGGGTCACCGCCGTCCCCACTAATCCAATCTCGCTGTGTGACAGAGTGTGGCTCGCAGGTCCCGTCTGATAATTCCCAATTAGATAATCAATCCACGAACATGATGAGGCCTCCTCCGTTATGGTTATCACTAACCATTTCCCCCTCTCGTTTTCTTCATCTCTTCTTCCCTCCCCCTCCCCAAAATGGTACCTTGCTCTCACTTCCCTGCTCTCTCTTCCTCTCCCTTCCTTCCTCTCCGGTCCTTCCCTCTCAGATGCCCAGCCCACGGAGGCAGAGACGGCGGTGTGGAACCAGGTCAGCGCCGTGCTGGAGGAGGCTCATGGGATTCTCGCCGAGCTACAGTCTTATAACGGGGCGGGCCAGGAGATACGAGAAGTGAGCCCCCCCCCCCCGCAGTCAATAAGCAGCCAGAAAATCACATGATTAATTCACAGGGTGCATTTCTGTGGAAGAGGATAAGGAAATGAGTTGGAATTCTGAGGGAACCCTAGGATCGCGAAGGGAAATCTGTTCTGCTGCGTTTTGCTGAGAAAAGTGGGGCTTTCTGAAAACCCGATGCAGGCAGGAATCTATAGAAATGTTTCTGTTTAACCTTCTTCAGATTATGGAATTATTGATGGGCGCCAACTCGACAATCAGGCTCCAAGCACACTTAAACCCTTTAAAGAAGAGCTACTTAGGGCAGATTAGTAAAGTTTATCCCAGTAATCCTCCTCTGTGCGCCTTTAAGGCTGGATTTTTTTTTTTATATATGTGTTTCGAGAGTGCAAAAAAAATTCACTTTCGCTCAAGTTTGTGGTGGGCCTGCATCCTCAAATTTAACCCCGTTCTGTACAGAAGTGATCTGTGCGATGGTTTAAGTGCTGTGTCAACGCTAAATCCAGTCGAGTGTTGAATTTTAGATCGTTTCTGCAGGGTAACATCTGTGGTTCCTCCCTCGACTGCAGGCGATCCAGAACCCAGGCGACCTGGCTCTCCAGGAGAAAGCCTGGAATGCGGTGTGCCCCCTGGTGGCCAAGCTGAAGAGGTTTTACGAGTTCTCCCTCCGACTGGGTGAGCGCGGCTCGCGCACGCAGCCCGCCAGGCGGTTTCGAGCGACGCGGCGCGCTCCGAGGCGCAGAAGCACTCGCAGAGATCAGGGTTACTGGAATGAGGAACATCTGAAGGCTGAAAATGTTCTGACGAATCTGCGGTCAAGGGGGAAGGATTGCTGGCGACGCTCAGGGTCGCCGTGGAATCAGTTATTCGCCGCTGATGTCGGGTGGTTACAGAACCGAGACATGTTGCTTCTGGCTGGCTCAATCAATCAAACTTTAATGCGTTTGTACCAGCAGTCGGCGAACACATCGCGGGCCGCTCCTCTCCGTGTCATGATATTATAATGGCTTCGACGCAGCATCCTGACCCAGCAGCCAGGCAGCCGTTGCTAGGGAAACTGCGATACATGATCGTCCAGCAGCGAGAGCGAGAGATGGAGAGAACAGAGGGAGCGAAGCATGAGCTCTCCCGCCTCTGCTCTGCCTTCCAATAGCACTTCGATCTCATGAACGTCGCGTTCTCATCTTACCAGCGAGGGGGCTAACTAATTATTAATGCTAATGCAGGAGCACTAATGCGCCTATACGACGCTGCGGACGCCCCTCTTTATGGAGAGACGGATATCAAACCTCGCTCATTAGCTGAGTGCAAACTAGGCCTTCATGTAGGTTTCACCCAGCGCGGTTTAAAATGCGCAGCGAGCAAACATCAGAGTCATGAATCAGAGCTGGGGACAGGGAACATGAGCTAACATCAGTGGGGCTTTTGCTCAGGTCCTTTACATGAAACACTTCAGCCGCGTATTTATAGAAGAGTCTACATTTTTAATGCGGAGGAAGAGACTCTGGAGAGTTCAGAGAACAGAACCCTCACAGGCAGCCTCTGAGGTCCAGATCAGGGGATCTGTTGATGGGCCACCGTTTGTCTGTGTGTGGCTGCTGAGAAAAGGTCACAGAAAGTCTCCAGCCTTTACCGAGACCAAAGATTAAGAACAAAGTCGGCCTTTGGGTTATAAGTTCCAATACATTATCCGTAAAATCTCCATAGGGTTGTTGAAGTCCACTGATCTGGATCAGTTTTACCTCAAGCATAGGGTAAATATTATTATACGTAGTTATCTTTGGAGACGTGCTTTTATTTTGAAATTCACACCACTGGTATAAATGGTGCTAAAGCATGTAAGCAATGGGCTTTTAGAAACCGCACTGGGTAAATTTTGAACTCTAATGGATGCAGTGTTATATTAGAGGTCACCAGGTCACCTGCTGTGCTATTTTCTGTGGCGAGGAGCCGCTGTACCGACTTCCTGTTTCATACAGGAGCTAGACAACTGAGAGACAGCCGCAGCACTTCAGTATTTTTTTTTTTTTTGTTATTTAAATTAAATCATCACAAATGGCGAAGCCCAGAGCGGCTGCTGTGACTGCCAGCCCATCCGGAGCTTCTGGAGCTGCAGAGTGCAGGGAGCGGTCTGAGCACCTGTGCAGCAGCAGCATGCAGATTCCCGCTGCAGCATTAACATTTCAGACGTGTCCCCTGCAGAGAACGCCCTGCGCAGCCTGCTCGAGGCACTGACCAGCCCACCGTATGCTCCCATGCAGCACCTGGAGAGAGAACAAGCGCTGGCTAAACAGTTTGCAGAGATCCTTCATTTTACGCTCAGCTTCGACGAGCTGAAGGTGAGAGGACGGGCTGATTAGAGGACCTGGGGAGGGATCGATGTTTGGTGTGGCAAAAAAAAAA
The DNA here is from genome assembly GCA_911728415.1 of Lagocephalus sceleratus. Classification (NCBI taxonomy): domain Eukaryota; kingdom Metazoa; phylum Chordata; class Actinopteri; order Tetraodontiformes; family Tetraodontidae; genus Lagocephalus; species Lagocephalus sceleratus. The sequence continues at coordinate 5,612,152 of CAJVRN010000087.1, read as the reverse complement.
AAAAAAAAAAAGCTAAATAAAGCTCTTCCTTTGATGTGCAGATGACAAATCCAGCCATTCAGAATGACTTCAGCTACTACAGGAGGACTATAAGCAGGAACAGGCTGAACAACCAGCAGGTGAGGCCTCGGTGATGTCACGATGGTTAGGACCACAGAGAGAGAGAGAGAGAGAGAGGGACAGAGAGAGAGAGAGAGAGAGAGAGAGAGAGAGAGAGAGAGAGAGAGAGAGAGAGAGAGAGAGAGAGAGAGAGAGAGAGAGAGAGAGAGAGAGAGATTCTCTTTCATATCACCTCTGTATCGTGGCACAGCTGGAAGCCGAGAACGAGGTCAACAATGAGATGGCCAATCGGATGTCCCTGTTCTACGCCGAGGCGACGCCGATGCTGAAGACGCTGAGCAACGCCACCACCAAGTTTGTTTCAGAGGTAGAAACCCTTCGGCTTTAAACCAGACGAGCTTCCACACACACTGTGTCTGGTCCTAATAATGTCTAATCTAATACGATTAGCCGGTGTCTGTGACATCCGGTGCTTTGATTTCTTATTTCTTGAATGACCTTCGTCTATAAAAGCTGTTCTTGTGAAACATCAGAGGCTCCTGCAGGCAGCGGAGGTCACGCTCACCTCCCAGAGCTGTCAAACTCTACAGATGTAGTCTAGCGCCCCCTGGCGGCCCTGCCTTTGCTCATCTTTGTCTTTCCTGCTGCCCCCCCCCTTTCTTCAGAATAAGACCTTGCCCATCGAGGACACCACAGACTGCCTCAGCACCATGGCGTGTGTGTGCCGCGTCATGCTGGAGACCCCGTGAGTCCATTCTTCCCGTCGATCCGTCTTCCGTCCCTTTTTCTTTTGTGTCCGGGAGATTAGAATTTAATTAACAAGCCCCCCCGGAGCCGCCGAGGACGAGGCCTTTCAGAGGTTCAGTGTCTCGTTCAATAGACGCAAAGGCGCTAATTTGTGGAGCCAATCCCCCATCGAGGTCCTTCACGCCTTCGTCTCGTCCGGGCCGTCTTTGTGCGGACGGAAAGTCAGTGGTGACTTTCAAAGGCGATGGCGAGTGACTCACTGACCTCCCCAACTGTCCCCCCCCGCCCCCCCACAGGGAGTACCGCTGCCGGTTCACCAACACAGACACCATGCTGTTCTGCATGAGGGTGATGGTGGGCGTCATCATCCTCTACGACCACGTTCACCCGGTCGGCGCTTTTGCCAAGACCTCCAAAATCGACGTGAGAGACTTTCATTTTCAGATCTCTGCCCCCCCCCCCATGCTTCTGTGAACTAACCCGCCCCTCTGGTATCTGCAGATGAAGGGCTGCATCAAGGTGCTGAAAGAGCAGCCGTCCAACAGCGTGGAGGGTCTCCTGAACGCACTGAGGTGGGTCCCCACACCTAGACCCCCACCCCCACCCACCCCCTCATCTCACCGCCTCCCCCCTCCCATCCCCCTCCCTCAGGTACACGACACGGCATCTAAACGATGACAGCACCTCCAAACAAATCAGGGCCCTCCTGCAATGAAGGAGACGGCGAGGAGGCGGCGAGCGCCGAGGCGGAGGAGAGGAACGCCTGAGGCTGATCGACCTGATTGTTTACAACCAACCAAGAAGAAATGCCCGCGGGTCAAAAGAAACCTGCCGCTATTAGGAAGAGGAAAATAATTATATATATTGTCAGCCGTCCATCATTCTGTCTCTCATTTTGTAAGTAAGAAAAGAGGAAAAAATAAAAAAAAGAGCCAAGAAAAGAGAATATAGATATATATTAAGAACAAGCGGAAAACAAAGCAGCAGGTGCAGAGAAAGTAGGATTAAAGAGGAAGCTATATTGCAAAATTTAAACTGAAAAAAATGTAGAGTTTTAAAGTAAAGGGGGGTTTCTGTTCCAGCAGTAGGCAGACGGGTCCTCTTGCCCCAACGCGACCCTTAAACCGTCACCTCTCTCGCCGCAAGCGACCTCCTTCGGCTGCGCCGATTGTCCGGCAGCGCGGGGTGATCCCCGGAGCAACGTGATGGAGCCACTCCGGAGGTTTGCTCCACCCGCCCCCCCACCCCCTCCTCCTCCTCCTCCTCCTCCTCCTCGACACCCGCCGCCCCGCCGCCGCTGCAGCCGAAGGACGTGCGGCGAAGGTCTCGACCCTCACCTCCGCCCGGCCGACCATCCCTCCGCGTTTTCTGGCTTTACTTGAACATCCTTTCTCTTTCTTTCGGTGCTAACGTGGTTCGTTTATCACGCCTTGGAATTATTCAGCTTTTTATTTTTTTATTTTTTCTCCCCCCTCGTGCCGATCACACGTGAGACGCGCTCACACGATCGGGTTTTATTCCAGTCATCGAGGCAGGTGGGAGAAGCGGAGGTGAGGGTGGAGCGGAATCACTGAGACGAGAGTGTGACCACGAAAGGCACAAATAAGATATTATTTGATAGAAAAATCAAAATTACAGGGGGATTTTAAAAAAAGAGTGCTGTACTTTGGATGTCTATAGCCCTAATTTAATTTGATCTTATAATATATTTTCTATACAGGGGTATGTGTACAAGCATATTCTGTATAAATATATAGATGGCATGTTGTAAAAGTTCTGACAGAAATGTGTAAATAAGGTGTTTTTATTCATTTTTAATTGTTCAGTGATGCTGAAATTGGGTATGTGTCGTCTCAGAATTACCATGCGTTTGGCTTGGACCATCGGACTTGCCGTAGTCACACCGTAGGTTTTCAGAAATTCAGCTTCATTGTGGCAGAAGGAAAGCGAGAGAGCGAGAGAGACCCTAATAAACGAGGGGTGGGTGCGGGTGGGGAAGAGGGGCGGTCCATTTGCTTGTTATTTTGTACATTTTGTGCAACAATAAACTTTCATTTCTGACATTCAACCTCTGCTTCCTTGATGGTGCGAAGGCTGCGTTGACGCTTTGAAAATGCCAGCAGTCACGTAGGAAGTAACACTTACTCAAATGCTCAGATTTGAAGGTATATCGAGGAAATTTGTGTGTTAACATTGTTACACCAAATATTAAGGCCAACCATATCCTTTAATAACTCATTATCATTATGTCATAGTTACTTTGGTAGAGAGGAACTCCACACACAAGCTTTCCACACATAAAGTGGTGATTTAAAATCTCAAACATTTTGTCACTTTTATACAAATCTCACACATTTAGTCCCTTTAATACTGTCATTTTAATATTTTTGTTGGAATTGGGCAGAATTCTGAGCTGAAATCAAAGTTATGACTTTAATTGAATCATTAATGACACTTTTTGCTGGGAATTTTTAAAAGCCCTTAAGGGAATGCTATAAAATTGTATAGTTATATGAACAGTAATAGAAACCCGAGCACAACCGTGGAAAGAGTTAATAGAACCAATAAAACCTCCAGCCTGAAGCTCAGAGTACACACTGTTCCCTTCGCTCACGTGTCGTGTGTCCGTGTGGCCGCCAGGGGGCAGTCAAGGACCTGGTTAAAAACCAGCGCTTCTTTTGGATGAGTGAACCCTGGATCGTGTGCGTGTACCAGGTAAGGATGACAGACCCGGCCCAGCGCAGACTGTCACAGTTCGGACACACTGTCAGCATCAATTCAATGTTCATTAGTCAGCTTTGGAGCATCAAGACCGAGACCCTGAGGATGCACTGATGGACGGTGTGAAGGGGGCAAAGGGAAGCATGATGGATAGAGAACAGATCAGTGGGTAGGTAGACACCGAACCAGCTCACCAGCTACGTGCAACTACAGGACAGTGACTCGCATGTCCACCAAAAGGAAAACTGGTAAGAGACAGCCAGTTTGTGGTGCGCGCCACTACCGGTGGATCTGTCTTTGGCTGTGTGCACCAACTGCCAAGCAATTAAAAGGGAAGTGATGCCTTTGATGCTTCCTTTATGGGAACCAGAGAAGCAGCAGGCCTTTGTTATGACTGAAAATAATCAGTTTACTGTCCTACAAATGAAAACACACAATGAAAATGTGCACAGGTGAGCAAAGCCCTTCCAATAATGAAGTCATTCACAATAGTAGAATAGTAAAATAAGAAGGTTAAATATGCAAATAAAGGCAAGTGGATCCCTCACTTGAAGGGAGCTTCAGGCCAAAAGATATTTGATAAAACTCCAACTTGACACATGCTTCAGTATCAACTATTAGCTGTTAGGGGGGAACACCGTTATCAGCAAAGCCTGTGTGTGGTTTCACTCTGCTGCTTCCCCATGCCTTTCACAGAAATATGAATTACCACCCCCCCACACTCACACCCTAATAATGAACACACCGCCTCAGCAACGCTGGCGGCAGCAGACGAACCGTCGAGTCTGTTGGGCTCGTGCAAATCGACCTGGTCTGTCTAGAAGCGCCACTGGTAGCGTCCCTGCATCTTTACGCGGATCAACGTTAAACGAAAAGCATTCCGGATGCCGGTGCACTTGACCAACAGCATATTTATGACCAATATTTAAGTGAACTTTGAGTCACACCAGAGTTCTTGTTCCCAGAGAACATTACATAAGAGGCGTGTACTGTTCTGTACTGCGCATCTATGATATATTCTCACACCTACAGCGGCCACGTCATGACGATAAGGTGGAGGGAATCGGAAATATGATGAATGCTAATGCATGTGAGGACGGAATGTGAAAAGCGAGTGTGAAAATCAGAAACATTAAAGAGCGTCTGAGTCCCCGTCCTGCATTGGCGCGTGGAAGCGCGCAACTTCTCCGCAGAATAGGGGCCTTTGTTTGGAGCAGGGTGTGCGAGCGCACGTGTGTGTGTGTGCACAACAGCTGCTTTTGGTTCTACACACCATCTTATGTTACCGCGGCTTGCATAACATGCTTGAAACATGCGAGACGGGCTGGGGAAGCTGAAACACGGCCAGACTCTTGAGATTTCAGCTACTCAGGAGGAGTTAATGAGGCTTCATAAGCATCTTTGCCCCCAGTAAAGCCATAAAACATCTGCATCGCAGGGATGTGGAAAATCAACAAGGGTCACAGAGGTCAACAGCAGTCAATTTTAGCGTTATTTTCAGGCTTTTTAGTGCTTAAATGACCTCTAAACTGCCTAGATAGACACTGAATCTATACTCATAATCAAAAGCAAAAAATGTTCTGTCTTTGGATGTTCTGTGGACGGAAGAACAAGAACAGACAGATGAATGTCTGGGACCTCCAGCCCGGCGCTGAAAGAGTTAAAGGCTGCAGTGGAAGGCTCCTGGCCCCGCCCACCCGGGCTCATTTGCATATCAGGCGGGAAGCTCTGGCCCTTTGTTGCTGTGAGTCCAGCCAAAGCCACTCCCACAAAAACGCTGTACCGCGGGAAAATGCTGGCTCCAGCGCCTAAGCCGACAATGGAGAAACCCAGACACGCACACACACACACACACACACACACACACAGGATACTCACACACCCTCTTTGTCTCCCATGCAGGGCACTGCAGAGCACACGCACACACACACACACACACACACACAAGCACCAGGCATTAAGGCCACATTGTCGGTCCATGGTGGGCTGGCACACCCATTTCCTGTCTGACCTTAAAGGTGAAAATAAGTGAGACAAACAGATGAGCAATGGAAGAAGTGAACGGGCTGATGGGAGAGGGCGGGTGCGTGTAAAATAAAGATGAGAGATAACACACATCCAAAGTGTGAGGGGACAATGGTATTTATGTGGCATGCCAGACGCGGAGCATGAAGGGGAGTCAGCTTTGTCTAAAATAAGCACGGTACTCAGATATGTGCCAACAATGTGTGTGTGTGCACGTGTGTGTGCATGCGCACAAAGTGTTGCCCTGGGAAAAGAGTTCACTGGGTTGGTGGAAAAACAGGAAGGCATGAGGCATGTCATGCTTTGGATTGGGAGGGCAGAAGAAGAAAAAGGGGAAAAAGTACCGAGCGGCCCCCGCATTACATAACCAGGCAAGAAATATGCAGCAGGGAGAGAGAGAGGGAGGGAGAGGGAGAGAGGGAGAGAGGGAGAGGGAGAGGGAGAGGGAGAGAGAGAGAGAGAGAGAGAGAGAGAGAGAGAGACGGAGACCGACTATAGGAGGCCGTGCATCCACCAGACTTATGACACCTTCCTCAGAGGCTTTTCACATCTCATCTCCTCACAATTCTGTCGTGTTTCTGCGAAGGCAGGATAGAGAGAGACGGAGGGAGAGAGAGACAGAGGGAGGGAGAGAGAGACGGAGGGAGAGAGACGGAGGGGGAGAGAGATGAAGGAAGAGAGAGACGGAGAGGGAGAGATGGAGGGAGAGAGAGAGAGAGAGGAGAGGGAGAGATGGAGGGAGAGAGGAGAAGAGAGAGAGAGAGAGAGAGAGAGAGAGAGAGAGAGAGAGAGAGAGAGAGAGAGAGAGAGAGAGAGAGAGAGAGAGAGAGAGAGAGAGAGAGAGAGAGAGAGAGAGAGAGCTGCCTTAAACTCACTGAACCCAATTCGTACACACACATGCACACACACACATCAATAAATTATCGTCTACACCCTATACACCCTGGATGGAAACACAAACTCACTGAGAAAACATCCCTGGCCTGGATCAGGCTGCAACACACTCCTCCTGTGTGTAATCCACACAGTTTATAAGAAACACTAGAGCTGATGTGTGTTTAAGGGATAATGAAACACGCAGCCACACACATACACACACTTCTCACATTTAACGCTTGCAGATTAAACTTAAAAAAAAAAAAAAAAAAAAAAAAAAGCGGCAGCCTGACGGCTGACCTTTAGCCGGGGCTTCGCCGTCTTTTCCGCGGTGGCAAATAACATTTCTGGCATTCTTCACAAAGCCCTTCACGTCCGTGAAGGCTTCTGCCGTGAGATTACAAGACGGTGTGGTGTCTGCCGCCAATCTGGCCTTGTGCTTTATCGCGGGCGGAGGAGGCGTCTTGGATGTCGGCGGCGCTTCTGGGCCATCCGATTGGGCGCCCGCAGGTGCGTGCGAGCGGGTTCCTTCTGTCTCGCCGAGGCCAGATGGCAGGGAATGTTTAGTCAAATGGGATTAGAGATTTGGATTAAGGGGACTTCAAATTACCTAGATGCACAGTCACTGGGTGACACATTACTACGGCGGCGCGAAAAGACGGGGGCGACGGCGTGGAAGCGACGGCCTGAGCGCCTCCACCGCCCCCTGGTGAGCGGCTGCTGAAAACGGAGCGGATTCAGATTCATTCATCAGGCGGACGCGGACGACGACACAGACATAATCCTGCGATTAAAGACGCCGCCTGATCACGACCTCCACCTTCCCGAACTTGCTGAGACTTCCTCAGTGGGTAAAGCGAACCAGTCAGTCCTCTAATGGGAGAAAAAAAAAACAACCTAATAATCATAATTATCTTGAAACCGGACATGTTTTCTAAATGTGTTTGTTCAACGTTCTGCCAAAGATGCCTAACGGGTTTGAGAGCGGAGCAAAAACAGACAAAATGTTCAGTTTGAACACAATTTGGCTTCTTAATCCAACATACATACATAAGTTCCCCTTATAGAGGGCCTCACATGTGGGACAGAGTGTTCTGTGTGTACAGCAAGAGAGAGCTAAAAGAGGCTCTCTCTCTCTCTCACACACACACACACTCCCATCTATATTACAAACAGGGGACTATCAACCAAGACTTCATCACAGAGGACTTGACAAGAAGGCACCTCAAATACTTCAGCTTAAACACATTCAATCATCCACGAGTGTGTTTCATTCACCTTGCTGTCTCACTCACACACACCCACACACACACACACACACTCACTCACAAAAGCGAGCGCTAGTATCTAGAAACGCGGTTCTGTGTGGCTCCCGACGCTGGCTACCCATTTCAAAGCCTTCGCGTTTGCGTTGACTCTTTGTGTCTCGCCGCCAGCCGTTAATGAGTTCAGTTGTCCTGCGCGCACGAGCACGCGCACGAGCACGCGTGACAGTGAGCGTGGACCCATGATGATCCACTAGATCTCCATGCACAACTCACTAATTAGCCTTGTGACCGTGGACACTGCCCCAGTTCTCCACTTCGAATGTGCACACGTACGCTTGTGTGTGTGCGTGTGTGTGTGTGTGTGTGTGTGTGGTTCATAAGGTTGAATTGCACAAGCTTTCTTTCTTAAAAAGTGGAAGGATTGCAGTGAGCGCAGTGCCTGGAGGTGCCAGCCTAAACACACTGAGGCGCTCCAGATAAGAACATACCACACATAGAGTTGCCTAAGAGCAGAAAACACGACAATATTCTCATTCAGAGATTAATTTTATTTTTAAAAAGACGCGACGGCGAAAGGGGAGGAGGGGAAAAAAAAAAAAATCAGCAGAGATGAAAGAAAAGAGAAAACACATTTCCGAACACAAGAAAAAGGCTGTTAGCATCAGACACCAGTTGCACGGTGACCTTTCCTTCCAGTGTGACTCTCGCGGCGTACGTTAATCCCCCGGTGAGCTCCAGGCATGACCCAGTTTCGAAAAGAGAGAATGTGGGACGCGTACGCACACATTTCCAGCTATTATATAGCCGGGAATACTTAATGAGAGGATGGGGTCAGACACCAGGAGCTTCTGAAGTGATAGACGCGTGTTCCCGGTGATGCGGAGCTGGTGTGGAGAGAGAGAGAGCGGAAACGCCGCCTCACGTCGCCATGGTGAGCGGATCAAGTGGCAGGTGAGCGCTGATGGGAGCCTTTGGAGCGGTTCCACGTATTGAGTCACGGTACTGCGAATGGACGGGCGGCACAACGCATTGTTTGATAAACCCACTGAGAACCCCCCCCGGCGCACACACACACACACACACACACACACAAACACACAGCTGGACTGGGTGGAAAATCTGCAGTGCTAATGGGTGGTCATTAGCAAACCAAGAAACAGGAAAAGGCACTTGACGAGCCCGACTGTGGACTTGCTGGTTTTCAACTCAGGTGTGAAAAAGAAAAAAAAAAAAAAAAAAAGAAAAACAGCATTCGATTTCGTGCGACGTGAACTGAGGGAATCGGTTCAGCAGGTGAGAAGAGCACCGAAGACGTCTGCCGTCCAGAGCCCCCGGTGCTCTTAAAGCGTCACAGGGATTCCTTTGAGGAGCGTCCTGCTGTCCTGGGAGGATTCCTGAGAGGATTCCTGAGAGGATTCCTGGGAGGGTTCACGGCAGGCGGCGGTGGCAGAGGAGTCCTCCGAGAGCCCCGAGACGAGCGGCGCAGAACTAACCTGGGACGGGTTACTGGCGGGGTCAGGCCTCTTCTTCTTCTTCACGTGATAGTGATGCTTCTTGGACTTGAGGTGAGCTGCAGAAAACAACAATGTGAGACACTTGAGCCCCCCGCTCCACCCGCCCCCGCCCGCTCAGTCAGGAGGTAGCCTCACCTGTCCACTCCAGGTCTCCGATGATCACTTTGTCGCACAGATCACAGGTGTGACGGCTCCGTTTGTTTTTCTGCCCCGGCTCCTGCGCTCTGACGGGCTCAGCCGACGGCTCCTCTCCCTGATCGATTCATCGGGAAGCAAAAAAGTGTCAAAAAAAAGAAAAACAGCTCCATCCCCAGAGCGTGGATCTCAAACATGCTGCACTGATTCGCTCCTGAAACCATCACGTATCAACATTTTTATTTAAATTTAAAAACCCGATGACCCTGATCAGCAGCCCTCTTGACCACGAAAATAAATGGTTTGCTCTCGGTATCATAATTTTACGCTCCCGAACAAAAGAGTACTGTAAAAGGGGGAAAAAGGTCATTCAATTGTTAACCTTGCTGAGGCTGTCCAAAATCTGCAGTGCAGGCTTCAGCACCGTCTCCTCCCACCTGGACACGTCCGTCACGTCCAGGCCGTACACCGACGGCACGTTGTCTCCGGGTCCTGTACGACAAAGACAAAGACGTCAACACGCAGGCGACGAGGTCATCATTCAGGGATACTGGGATTACAATATGCAGCCCCAAACGACGTCAACGGGGACATTTTTAATCTGTTTAATGTCTCTGAATTCAGACTTTTTTTTTTTTTTTAAATGCCAGAAACGTCCATCAAACGTGAGCGGAGATAAAGAGGACTTCAGGGGAGCCGCGCGGCGGCAGCAGCCATGCGCCGGGGAACCGCGCCCTGAAGCTCCGTCAACCTGCTGACTCACAGCAGCTCAATAACGTCTCCTTCCTTCCTTCCTCCCACCCTCCTCCCCCCTCCTCCTCCTCCTCCTCCTCCTCTCCCCTCTCTCGCCATCAGTCTCGCTTCGGCTTTCACTCTCTCCCTCTCTCTCTCCCCAGCCTCCCTCCGACCGCTCCGCCCCCGTGCTTCTGTTTTGCATCAGTCAGCAGTCTCTGGGCCGGGCCTGGGCACTAAACAACAACATCAACCCAGCCCGGCCCGTCTGTCTGTCTGGACCTGCCTGCACCGAGCCCCATCACTTTCTTTCCGTGCTCTGATGTGTAGTACACTCATGTAAAGTCAACTGGACACATCAAAGATAACAGATCAAACATCACCGTAAAGAAACTTTACCGAAAACAAGCACGGGCGGACCGTTGGGTCACTTGCAGGTGCATTAATAATGTATATACAGGAGTCATCAATTATATAACACGCAAAAAAGCTGCAGAACAAACTAGAAATTTGAGGAACTTTGAGTGTTTACTGCTTTTAGATTAACTTGTACATCCAACAATGGCTTAAAATGGTGATTTAATTCACTTGTTATATTTCACAAGAATAATGATCATTAGATTAAACACTGGTTAGGAGGACAAGAATTTAGAGTAAGAGTTATAGTGGATGTTATATATAAATATATTTTGATATAAAACTACCATCAGAAGTGCATTTTTAGAGACTTGAGGGAATTTTCCTCCAGTAGAAATGATCGTTTAAGGAAATTCCACTCAGAATTTTCACTTAGTTCAGCATTTGCTATTTAGCAATAAATTCATGTAAAGATGGGAACGAAGAGATACCGTTTAGTGAGTTTCCTTAGTTTTAATATCAATTTGTAACACACACACACACACACACACACACACACACACACACACACACACACACACACACACACACACACACACACACACACACACACACACACACACACACACACACACACACACACACACACACACACACACACACACACACACACACAATAAATGAATCCCATTAACCTGGAAGGCAGAGTTAGCCAACTCAATTATGGCTAATCCTCTGCACACACAGACAGAAGTGTGGGGTTGAGGGCAGCTGACCTCCGATGGACGACTTCGGCGACTCTTCAGGGAGACGTCAGGACGACGTCGCCGTCATTACAGGAGGAAAACACACTTGCAACCGTACAACCGGTGGACCAGCCCAGCCCGGCTGTCGGGGGGGAAACCGCGTGCTCGTGGGCTAAACTTGGGTTTACTTCTTGTTTCATTTCCCGACCGAGTGGCTGACAAACGGCGTCGACGCAAACGCGACTAAACCCTTCCGGCAGCGGACGGCCGGCACCGGCATTGTTTGGTTTTTATCACCGCTGAACGCGCTCCGCGGGCCGAGTGTGTGTTTGCTCAGTGAGACGGAGGGTCAGCGCGGTTTTACAGAAACAACTGTGACTGTTAATCAAAGCTTCAGGTTTCACAACAGCGGTGGCTACGTGTGTGTGTGTGTGTGTGTGTGTGTGTGGGGCTGGTCTTTTGTGTTTGCTTGAACAATAGCAGGCAGGTGCTGACGGCAAGCGTCACCTGGCATACCAATACCAGCCCCCGGAGCCGTGGCGTTATCCCTCAGGTGCTCTCTCAAATACTCGCCGGGGCCCCGCCGACGCCGTTATCTCCCCTTAATTGTTCTTTTATCTCCATCGGCTCCCTTCTGCGAGTTACCAACCTCCCAGCGAGCAGCGATATAATAAAAGGGGGAGGCAGGCTGCTGTGGGCCGGGCTGCCAGATGCCCGACGAACCCGACTCCTTTGGGATTCCCGTTTAGGACCCGGTGAAATCGAACCCTCCTCTGTGGTGAAGGAGGGTTGATAAGGAACACCGTTGAGACAAAGAGCATGGTGGTCCACCCACACACACCCACACACACACACACACGCCTGACTCCCCACGCCACGGGCATCGCCTTTCAAGCGCACTGGGGGAAGCAGCTCCGCCAACAAGAAAGCGCGTCTCTCGCCGGGCAGCTGCTCGCCCGCGCGTCTCTGAAGTGTTGAAACAGCGGTCCACCTGTTGCGTGGGGGACTCGTTTTGCTGCGCCGGCCGCATGTTTGCCGAGCGAGGACGTGCGCCTTTGTGTGCTCCGCCATGAAAAATAAATAAATAAATAAATAAATTAAAAAAAAAAAAAAAACGTGTGGCTTCGTGGCGTCACCCGACCCCAGCCGCGCTCGCGTGGCCGGAACACAAACGGCCGCTTGTATTGGCTTAACGGCGTTCCCTTTTTTTTTTCCTCCTTGAAGTTCCCCTTCCACTTTCTGTCTCCATCAGTAACCAGATAAAAGAGCCTGGGGTCCTCGGGGGATCCGCCCTGGTGGACGGTCCCCGCAGACGCGTTCATCAGACCCGTCGTTTCTCCATCAATCTGGGTTCAAAACCAGATCGGCGTCTTTGCTGTGACGCCGCAGCTGCTCTCCAGTGTGTTCGCGGGACCTCCTACTGAGCCACGTTTCGCCTTCAGTGAGTCCAGACCTCTCCCGTCTGCCCCCCCCCACCCCCCGCTGCTTATGTAAGCCGAGGGCAGCGCGTCGTAACCGCGGCGTTAACCCTGGGTGGACTTCGTGGGACGGAGCGACGTCTGTGTGCTTCCGCGGCGCACAAAAGGGTCGCACATGGGTGAGGGCTCGGCCGTAAACTGGGGTAGCACCTGTCGGCCCAGCCGCGTCAAATTACCTTCGCCCGCCTTCGAGCCGACCGACCCCATCCTTCGTCCGTCCGTCCGTCTGACTCGCTCATAAAGCTGAAAAACACCTCCCTGTTACCCCGCCCTCACACCTGACTGTCATGTCTGTGGAGATTAGAAGAGTTGCATCTGTGTGTGCATAAAAAGTGCCACTTATTAAACTAATATAACCTCAAATTACCACTAACTTTACAGGTAATTAAATGCGCTAATTAAACATTCCCCTACACACACACCCGCACACACATACACACACACACACTCCTATAAGCAGACACCCACATACAGATGCGCTTAAAGTCAAGCAAATTAAGCTTGATTTAATTTGAGCTGACTGACCTGCTGCCTTAATCCCGAGTGCATCGAGCGCCGTTTCCAGCTGTAAAGTAGTTTTTTTCCTACACGGCGCCCGCCAGCTCCCTAAACTCTGACCTTTGTGCCGTCGAACCACGTGATTCTGTCTGCTTTCTGGCATTTTAAGTCAACATTCACAATTTTTTTTTCTTTTTTTTTTTGCTCACTGTCTGACAGAGATGACTCCCTGTCATGTTAAACCCACCCCCCCATTCAGTGTGCCGGGGTAGGTCTGCACAGCCCCACTGACCCTGTTTAACTGCGTTTGTGTGGTCGGGGCAAATTCCCGGCAGCTCTGTAATGCTTCGGGAGATTAGCCTCCTCAGCTGAGATGCGTGAGATTGCGTGTGTGTGTGTGTGTGTGTGTGGGGGGGGCTCAGACCAAACCCCAAAGAAAGAGGTCAGCGGTCACGACACAGGGAGAGAGGGGCGCCAAAATGATGCAGACACAAAGGTGGGAGGGGCGGGATGGGGGGGGGGTTTGCAACACTTGTAGCCGGTGGTCATACAATACTGCGCCCAACTGGGAAAAATACCGAAAAAAAATCAAAACCCATGCATCATTCTCAGCGACGGGGTTCTTCTCGCTGCCAAAAATGATCCAAGATTGCGAATTTGGAAGATTACAGCATGATTAGTAGGAAGGAGTCCATGTGGTTAGCAGACAAATGGATGCTCCTCTATCCCAAATGTGATCACAACCTCGCCTTCTGCTCCCCGAAATTAAATAATGGGGTCAGAATGAAAGACGCCTGGGTCATTCAGATCATCCCGTAAGGCATCTACTCGCGCTTCTGTCTCGACTGTGGTATGGAAGCATGTGTTACTGGGGGGGAAAAAAAGGTGACACGCTGAAGCGAGGTCACGGATATCAAACTCTAATCGGTTTCGAGACCGACGAACATTTGTCCAAGATGCGAGGAATGTCCGTTAATGGCCCGCGAGATATCATGTTCACAGGACTGGGACAGATGGGGCGGGCCACTCGAAACACAACACCTCCCTCCGCAGCCGTCGCAAAGAACGCCAACGGGAGCGTTTAAAGAAGCCCGTGCGGCATTTGTGAACTTCACAAGCGAGAAAAGCCGTTAAAAAAAACAACAAACAAACAAACAAAAAAACCAACTAGAAAGCACTCAGAGAGTCTTCTGGATCAGATCAGCCTTTGGAATATGATAGAGGATCCCATTGTCCATCCTTGAGTCACATCTCATGGGGTTTGGTCGATAATCAACAGATATTGAGAAACAACTTTTTTGGCCCCATTTACCACAATGTTAACGGAAATTTCAAAGTGATCCAGAATCCAGGATTTCTTCCGGATCACCCCCAAAATGAAACCAGTTCTTCCTTTTCACATTTACAACAAATCCTGAAAATTTCATCAAAATCGGTCCATAACTTTTTGAGTTATGTTGCTGAGAGAGAGACAGACAGACAGACAGACAGACAGGCAGACAGGCAGGCAGGCAGGCAGGCAGGCAGGCAGGCAGGCAGGCAGGCAGGCAGGCAGGCAGGCAGCAGCAACATCACCTCCTTGGTGGAGGCAACAACGAGCACGAATATCCGCGGACTCCCGGACGGTTCGGGTTACGTAAAGCGCCCTCGACGCTCGCGGTCGTACGCGCACGCGCGCCCACGAATTCAGACAGATTACTGCACATGTGAATGTGTGGGGTCAAAGACGCCGCGGCCATATGGCGAGGGCAGCGGGGACATAAGCGGTCAGAATGAGGAGCGGGAAGGTTTAGGTGCTGGGAAGGCCTAAGCCATTTGGGCCTAACAGGATTAAGTAGCTGGGTTACTAAAGTGCATATTGTTAGAGGGGGCTCATA
This sequence comes from Lagocephalus sceleratus, assembly GCA_911728415.1. Classification (NCBI taxonomy): domain Eukaryota; kingdom Metazoa; phylum Chordata; class Actinopteri; order Tetraodontiformes; family Tetraodontidae; genus Lagocephalus; species Lagocephalus sceleratus. The sequence continues at coordinate 5,597,118 of CAJVRN010000087.1, read as the reverse complement.
AAGGCCGGGTTTCATTTGGGGACGGAGAACTCCAGCCCGTGTTAACGCGATCCTCGGCGAGACTTCAAGCGCCTGATTTCAGCTGCGGTGGTTAAATCCGCTCGTTGCGCGAGTGTTTTGGGGGGTTTTAGACCCTCATAGTAGCCGTTATAGCAAAACTGATGGAGGAAACCAAAAAAATCACTGAGGGTTCATTCAGACATAAATGAGACGATTCAGCATGAAAACTGGAACGTTGGCCCCCGTTTACAGGCTGGGAGTCCATTAATTGATTAGCCCGTCAGAAAGAAAATGAATTGCTGGATATTTTTCAATCAATAGAGTCCGGCATCATCAACCATCTGCTGATTTCAGCTACTTTTGTTTTAATTTATAACGGCCAAGGAAGACGCAATTGTCTTTTCAGTCGATAGAAAAAGGCAAACAATTGTTGCGGTCATTTGCAACATTGTTTCTTTTGGGCTAAACGATTAATCCACAATGAAAGTAAATGATATCTGTATCTGGAGATTATCGCAATACCCGATTTAGTGCTTAGCGAGTTTGAGAACAATAACAATAATGACATGTCTCTGAGTTGAAAAGCAGATAACCCACGTGAATCTATCATACTTGGAATTTAAATAACGTGATAGAAAGTGCAGACTTATCATCTTTATGTGGACAAAAAAGAAATCTGGATTAGCCAATTTGTGGCTAAAATGATTGTAACTGGAAGTTTTAAGTATCGAAAAATGAAAAAATGAAGAGAAAACAATAATTTCTTTGTGTGATTAGAGGAGAAAAGTATTCTGGGGCATGGATGTGTGTTGATGTTCTTATTTGTTGGGAAAAAAACAGAATATAATTATTGTTTTGAACATGACATCATACCTAATTCTGCTCTGTACACAGACTAATGAAAACACACACACACACACACACAATACTGAACTAGGGAGGCTTATTGTGCATCTAATGGACTACATAAATCTAATCTTATTAATCTCATTATCTCATCTGTATAAACAAACACACAAGGTGGGCAAAGCGTACTCACGCTTTAGAAAACGATTTCGGACCCATTTATTCTGTTTGCGGGCGTAGCGCTTCGTAGCGATCTTCAAAGCTTCTATACCTGCAACGTTAAAAAAAAAAAAAAAAAAAAGACATTAAAGCAGAAGAAGAAAGAGGGGAAAAAACATTCCAATAAGATTCCAATCAGCTTGGGGAAGTTTTACCAGCCGACCTTTGTCTCGCAGTGAGTCTTTCTCCTGCTCGGCGGTGCATTCAGGGACAGTCAAGTAATCATGAAACTCCTTAAAACCGATCGACTGGAAAATCCCATGCTGATAGTTCTGGCTGGAGAGGAGAGGAAAGGAGAGGAGAGGAACGTTATCCGCCAGCAGAAGAAGAAATATAAAGTTTCAGTTTCCAGCATTTCCAGACACCCAGTGACTCATTTCACCTTCTCAGTCCCCTCTACCCGTCTCTGCCTCCCCGAATAAAAAAAATATCAGTCTGAACAGATGGGAGAACCTTCAGGGTACAGAGCGACACAATGGCATTGGGAGAAAAAAAAAAAAACTACCCACGGGTTTCCAGACTGCCATTCTGGAGCGACATCAGGTCACAGTAGACAGTCACGCCCTGATTTGACCCTGCAGGCTTTTACCGGGAAATCTCACTTTTTACCCTCGACCAGGGCAGCAACTGCAACAGAGGCCGTGAACGCACCAGCTACCTCCACGATACGCGATACCAATGCGCAAAGGAGGAAAGATGAGAGTAAACAGCAGAGCTGGTCAGCCTTGTGAGTGACAAGATGAAGGCGCCGTGTATTCTGGCGTTCTTATTGACAGTCACATGATATTATGATATTGTTAATGCACCGAGGGGATTTCTTCATGTTTGGTCAGAACAAAGACAGATTTTGTTGCTTGAAGGTCACAAAGACCCCACAAAACTATGCGTAGGAAGAAAAAAAAGCAGAAATTGACACAGATCCGATCATCAAACCGAAGTGATTCAAAGAAGCTTGAGGGGATTTTTTTTCCCTGTAATTGGAATTTTCACAACGAAAGAACAATATAAAAGAAAACAATGGTGGTCACTTCCACCCCCCCGTACACACTTGACTGAAACAAGAGGAGGAAATGAGGAGAAAAATAAATTTGGCCAGACGCGCAGACAGAAATTTGAGAGCAGCGACAGGGCGCAGGAAATGTAGAGTCAATGGAGGGAGAGGGAAAAGAAAGGCAGAGGGAGGAAGGGTAAGAAGGATGGAGAGATTTGACCTTGATGTCTGGCTCCGGCAGCCAACCAGGGCCAGGGATAGACACATGAGGGCAAAAGAGAACGACAGACTGAGGAGGAGGGAGGGAGGGGGGGGTAAAGTGCTTGGGTGATCAGATTGCTGAGAGGGCAACGGTGGCAGAAGCAGAGGGAGGGAGAGGGAAGGAAGACAGGAGGAAGCGGCTGGCTGATGAGGTGGGACGGGGTGACGAGAGAAAGGAGGGAAGGGGGGAGAGGAAAAGAAAAAAGAAAAAGGGCAGCGGTGGCCTCCAGTGCAGCAGCGATGCATCAGCCTCCCGCGGCCACGCCCCGCGCCACGTTTACGCACTCTATCGCCACCAACGCAAATATTGATCAAGATGTGAGTCAAATAGGAGCGTGTTTACAGCACCATCAGCACGATTGAAGCACGACGGCGCTGCTTTTACATGCGGTATCAGTGAGACCGGGGGGGGGCCGTAACGCTCGCCCGTGAGTTTGAGAGAGATTAGGCCACATTTGCATGACTTCTTTACATGACACTGGACGGAACCACGGCGTGAGCGTGCGGGTAACATTCGCTTGGAAGTCGTTCGCGTTCGTCTGATGAGAGATGCGTTTCCCGACTCCCCCGGTTTGGTGGTGGCATCCTCCCGAGGGGAGCGGATTTCTGTAATTGTTAACGAACGCTGGCGGACGGTATCTTAAATCGGCCTTTGGGCTTCGGGGGCGGAGTGACCTGTCAGGTCCGGGAGGAGGAACCAACAACGGAGAGAGCTGCTTGACCGACTTCACGTCGCTCCCGCCGCCCCGTTTCCACATGAGTCGAGCCTGGGCCCTCACTCCTCCAGTCCGGATCGCTAATTCGGACGGAGAACGAGAACGCGCGCTCGACCGCGGAAGCGATCCGGAGAGAAGAGCGAAAAGGCCAAGTACGACGTCCGTTTCTTGGCTGCTCTTCCACGCCGCGTCCCTCTGCCGCGCGAAGCTGGAACCCGCTCGATTCGACAATAACGAGCGAACATGTAACGCAAGACACGTGCAGCCGGCATGTGAAGGGAAGGGGAACGGAACGTTTCCCGTGGGTCCTTAGAGCGGCGGCGCTCCGATTTTACACGTCAAACTCCTTGTAAAGCTCTTGATAGTTTTTAATAAAAACCTTGATTACGCCCCGGAGGCTGCGGCGCGAGCGATAACCCGATAAAAGCGCGCGAGTGTTGTCACTCCAGCCTCTATCGGCTGCTTCTAAGAGACTACGAGGCTGACAATAAAGCAAATCTGAGGATACGGAGGCAGACGGGAGAATGGCTCGAGGCTAGCAGCTGCATGCTACATTTGCCGCCGCTGCCATTAGCTGAAGGAACTCTGGGCAATTTTGTTTTATTAGAGGTAATATAGCAGCAGGATGTGGCAGGAGAAGAAGCAAGCACAGAGGGGGGGCCGTCTCATTCTGCAGCATCAATTTTAATCCTTTTATCAACCATGAAGCTGATGATGTAATAAAAGTCGATACTGAACATTGTGAAGTTGCATCAAAAAACGCTTTCCTGCATCGTAACGCGCGCAGTTCCCTTCGTTAGCGCGCATGAAGCTGGCCATTCGCGATACCTGTCGTTCTGGACTTTCTGCTGGTTGAAGCGGGCGTGGAAGTCCGTGAGCTCATTGAGGAGTCCAGCAGACAACATCTCCTCCACCCGAGCGTCCAGTCGTTGGTCGAGAGCTGCGGGCGGAGAGGAAAGAGGCGCAATTCAAGGTGTGTGTGTGTGGGGGGGGGGGGCTAAAGAAGTCGCGGCCTCGTCGGGGACGATCCCCTCTTACCGTCCATGTCGGCGTGCAGCCAGAAGATGCAGGGGTCTGGGAACCTCAGGGGCCCCCCCAGCCCGCCGCCGCCCTCCTGCTGCCTCTGCTCCTCCAGCCAGCGGCTGTGCGGGATGCCCGTCTCCTCCTGGATCTGTAGGCTCCTATAGGGCGTGAACATACAGACAGCCATAACTCCACATATCTAGCCCCGATCAGCCCCCCCCCTCATGCTAACGCCCACGTACGCCAAAATGGTAAACTAAGATGAATCAGGCGTCCGCTAAATCAAGTGTGAATATGAAAATGGAAAGGCCCTTATTAGGTGCACATTCAGTTAAGAGCAGAGATGATAAATTCAGGAGACGCGATGGGAGTAAAAAAAGAATCCCAGAGATAAGCCGAGGGGGGAATCCAGAAGTATTAATCACGGCGATGGTGCGAAATCACTCTGACAAAAGGTTAACCCGACTTCTCGGATGTGGGAACTCAATCTGGAGACTGTAACCGCACCTCATGCGGAAGAACAGGGTAACCTAACCCACTGAGGTGCGCCGTTACTCATCGGGCACGTGAGCGCGCGGAACGTGGAGGTGGAGGAGCCTGGAGCCTTCCGGGACGCGGCCGGGCCCGCGGCCACACGGCAGTGACGTCACGTTAGTCAGGGTATACTTTTAACAGCACGGTTAGCCGCCCCTTATTAAAATGCCACGCCACGGTCTCTGCGGTTCAGCGTCAACGGCCGACGTCCGCATCTTGCGGGAGCGGCGTTCCCGGCCTCGGATACCGAGCTATCTTGCGCCTGTCGTTGGGGTGCAACATGGAGGCCATTTCAGGGTCCACCTCGGCCAGCCTCTTGTGCAGCTCCGCTCCTTCGAGGTTCTCCAGCTCCGATTTCCTGTCGGGGGCTCCCTCCGCCGAGTCAGCGTTCTCCTGATGCGAGACACATTCCAAAACCGGGTTTGAGCGACCGTTTCGAATCCCGTTTTTTTTCGTGGAGTTGCGCGTGCGTGCGTGCGTGAGCTCACCCCGGTGTCCAGCAGGACGTTCCACAGCAGAGACTCGATGTAATAGTTCGTTCCCCCGACGATGATTGGCAGCTTGTTCCTGCTCCGCATGTCGTCTATGTCGGAATGTTTTAAGGGAAAGGGACGAGGTTTTCCAGCGCGAGTTCATCTGTGGCTGCGTTTCATTGTGTTTGCATGAAAAGATGAGCTCAGTCAACGGATTTGGCTGCAGGGACAGGCTCGGTCAGAGAGAGAGGGGGGCGTGGCTTAAATAACAAGACCGTTATTTTAGCTCTCATTGATATAAGCACACAGGGACTAATAGACAATAATTAAGCAATTTTCAAGCCGATTGTTAAATTCTGGAATAACTGTTGAGAGAGCAATTAAAGAGGCGCGACTATAAATACGGCGGTTTTTATTTCTCCGATGACCTCGCCTTCTGTTTGGATGTCTCTGCGGTCTGTGTTTTCAGATGTTGCGGTTCATTAAATTAGTTGCTAAGCGCTTTAACTCTCACCCAACACAAGGTCGTGTTGTGTAACAACTGATATAAGACCGCCAGAGCCCTTGAGGCTTTATCACAAGTGAAACTACTTGAAAATAAAACAAAAACATGTGAAAATTCGGAACGTTGTGGTTCACACGCTCAACGTTATGACATCTCGGATCGTCCCACAACGACCTGCAACAGGCACGTCTTGGGTTTTGTATCTTTGTTCTTAAATTTTGCAAAACAAATGAATAAATGATTAACAACTGAAAGAATCATTAATGGCAGGAAAAAGTCAATATTAGCGTTTAATCACAAAGTCAACGTCAGCTCAAATTCAATTTGGTTTAAGCCCAAAATCAACACGTGAATGTTGAAATGCTGGCTGGTCGGGCACACAGAGCCACACCTTACCCACAGTGCACACACACACAGATGCACACACACACACTTGTGTGCTGTCACCTCTCTCTCCCTCCTTTCCTTCCTTCTACCCTCCTTCTCTCTTCCCCTCCACTCAGCGCTAATCAAATAAGCACTAAAACTGGATAAAGGCCCACCAGTCTCCCCTCCCTCCTTCCCTCGAGACCCCTCCGTCCGTGTTTGCAGAGGAAAGATGGGAGAGAACGTGGGGGTGACTGCTGACAATCGGTGGTCAACGATGAGAAGGAAAACAGAAAGATTGAAAGCAATTATTGGATTTGTGTGTGTGTGTGTGTGGGGAGGGGGGGGTCCAGAGGGGTGAACGGCGTGGTGAGTGAGGGACTGATAGATGATGACGCACCATTAAGTCCAGGGTGGATGTTCCCCAGCCCGTCTCCTCTCCCCTCCAGTGACCACAGACACTTTTCTGTCGCCACTGCTGAAACCCCTCCAGCCTCCTCGGATCCCACAAATTCTGCATTCCCGCCTTTCATTCATGTATTCATCGCTCTTCCCACTCGCGCCGCTGCACCGGACCTATTCTTGGAACTACCGCATCCCCCTGGCCGCACTGGTGAGCGTCTGGATGCGCGCCTTCCTGATCTATTAATACCATCTCTAGTTATCGCCTCCTCTCTCCACATCTGTGCGACGGCCGTTGTCTGCGGGAGGGTGTGACTGCCCAGAGTGGGTGCGCGAGACGCATTACAGGCTCTATAAATATCATCTCTAGTGTTTGCTCTCTCCTCTTCTTCTCTCGGAAACATCGAGAGACAGACAAAACAAGAACAAAACCCCTCCTCACACACACACTCACACACACACCTCTATACCCTTTAATAAAAGCCAAAGTGACTAAATAATTTAGAGGTTTTCCTAAAGGACGTGTCTGTGCAAACAGGTGAAAGGATATTAGAGACAAGGCTTTGTTTCTGAAGTCCACCACCGTGTAGCTGGTAACCAACGGGTCCACGAAGCTCATCATGTGATGCGGGCACTGTGCGCGCTCCTCAGCCGTCACTTTGTTGGTGATGATGTCGAGGCCTTGGTAAACCTGAAGCGGAGGCAGAAGCACAGAGAGGGAAAAATGAGGGAGCGATCAGGCTAGGCAACGGTATTTAAAATCTTCGGCGACCTTCAGCGGCGTCTGGAGCTTGACATCCGTGCTCAGGAGGCGATGAATTTTAAGGAAAATCGGTCGTGGGGGTTTCGCACGTCGGGCTTTATTCAACCTGATGTGCGAAATGCACGCACGCACGCACCTCCTTCGTCAATTATACGGTACACAAATTTGAGATTCTCTTGTGGAATTTCACACTCGGGTGTCCCTCAATAGTACATCCCAATTTTCATTTTCAGACCCATGCTGTGTCAAGAGTGGGCAGCTAGGGTGTCTTATCAAAGGATCAAAGGATGAATCCCATTTCTCCTTTTTACCCCTCCACCACACCTTGTCCCTTATGGAGGTTCATGACACCCCTTCATTCTACCCCTAAGGGGCAGAGTTGGGATTGGGCCCCGTCGTTTGCTTTTTTAACTCGGGTAATATTGCTTAAGTGCACAGAACAAATATATAATCGTCCAGCTTTGTTTTCAGAGGTCAGAGCATCACCCTGAACCTGAACCAGCCAGTGAAGCCGAACACTCTGCGGTTTATAACGCTCCACGCAGTCAACTTCTCCCTCCCTGTCTGCCGCACAGCATCTGTGTGTAGTCTACAATCATCCATTCAAAGTATGACTGTGTGTGTGTGTGTGCGTGTCAGCGAAAGTTCAGCTCAGGCCGTCACAAATCTTCAACAATACCGGTCAAGGTTTCCTTTTCAAAGAAGTATGCAGATCCATTTGTGCACCAAAAATGGACATGTCCATCTCGCCCCAAGACCTCTTGATGTAGTGGAAAGTGCCCGTTTGTAACTTTGTGACCACCTTCCAGCAGCCCACCTCTTACATTTCACTTCAACAGAATTACACGCTGTTCTACAAACATACATGTGCTGAGCGATCGATGAAGCCGCCCAGATTATCGATCGCGTCCTCTGGTGAAGCCGCGTGCGCAGGCGCGCCGCCAAATGTTCCCCAACACCGCGGCAGGCCAAAAGCGGGGAGCCGGGCAGGGAAGAACAACCCGGCGCCATGAATTATTCATGGGCTCTCCGCACGACACTACCGCGGGCCGAGGGAGGGACGTGCGATGCAGTGGATGGAGGGATGAGCAGATGAAGAGCAAATGAAGGAGGGTCGAAGGTGGAGGGGAGTTTGAGGAAGAGGGAAGAGGATGAGCAGAGCACTCGTCACCATGAGCGGTGAGCCCGCTGAAGTCGGCGCACATTCGCCGCGGCTCCCTCTCCGCCTCTTTTTTTTTGTCCATCACATTTGGCCAGAGATCCAGTGAGGAAGGTCAGGTTATTCCAACAACCTCAACGAAGCAGATGCATTTACAGTTTAAAGATCACTTTATTCTGCGAGTCCGCTTTGTTTTATCTCCGCTGTGTCTTTTTTATCGTGCATCTCCAGTCCCTGTTTGAGTCATTTCGGCTAAATAATTTTAGTTCTCCCCAAGAGCCCTTGACTCAAACTTCCTCCTCCTCATCATCAAAAACCCTCTCGAATTGCCCGCAATTACCTGCTACCAAAAGAGAGCCCGACCATTATGTAACTACCCCTCCAAAAGAGAAAGAAAGAAAGAAAGAAAAAAAAACTAAAACACAGGGTGCATTTTATTTTAATTTTGCCTTTTAACAAGGACAAGGAGACCCGAGAGTAAAATGCAGGCAGCCGAAGATGACTGGAAATAGCTGCTCGAGTGGGAGATACGAGAAGGAAAGGACCTTCGAGGAGGGGAGGGAGAATGAGAGCGAAATTTAAGACTCCGGAGCCGAGGTGACGGAAATGAGCGACAAATTACAGCTCCGCTCAAAGACTCGTCACGAAATAACCATCACCGTGTTTTTAGCATCCACTGATTAAACAATCAGGAACCAATTTCAAGTGGAATCCTCAGTCTGTTTTAATCCACGTTGCCATCTCTCTCACGACTCTGCCCCTGCTCTGCAGCTGGAGATTACCCGCCCTGTCACTCTCCATCTTCCAAACTTCTCAATGCTAATCCAGCCCCGTATGCACCGCATCAATTAAAAGAAAACACATCTTCAAATACAGGAAGGTACAATTAGTATGAACAAAAAGTTAAAGGAAAGGAAAAATAACACTCCACAAACAAATCTACCAGCTATGCAGAGAGATATCTGGGCATTGAGTGACTGTACCAGGTTTACTTTGTAATTATAAAATGAATCTTTTTTTTTTGATGCTATGACCTGCATACATTTGCAACTATCAGGGGCCCGAATGACAAATGACACCAGCGAACCTGCGACCAGGTGATCTGTGCTGATAACTGCCCGTGCTGGGCTTCAGAAGAAACGGCGCCAGCGTTACACTCGGAACGTCAGAATTCCCAGGGGACACATCAATGAAAACCCAATGAGTTCAGCTGCCTACTCCTTCCTGTCTCGCTTTTAAACGGGCATGAATGGACGTGACCGCGTGCGTGCGTGTGTGAGAGTGAGACAATGAGCCCAGTGTTCGAGTTCTGCAGCGCCTGCAGCCAGCCTGCCTGGCTAACCTCGTGCCCCGCACGAGACAGCTGTTCCTCTGCCACATGAAATAAAGGCCGAGTGAAAGAAAGAGGGCAAGGGACACAGAAAAGGGTGAGAAAAAAAAAGAAAGAAAGACAAACAGAACAAACGGTGATTGATTTAAAGCTGCAGTGAGTGGGATAAAGCAAAGCTGGCGGGTCAGTGTTTGTTTGTTTCAGTCTGGATGTTTGATTAAATGAGCTCCACTTCATGGTTCGCTATTCCAAACAGTTCCTGGAGAACTGTTGCACTTCCTAGATACCACGATGCGGCGCGGGTCAGACAACAAGTTCAGCAGTCCCTTCAAGCTCTGTTGACGCATCCATATCTCTTTTTCCTGCACCCATGACCTTACTTAAACAGAAAAGTACAATCTACCTCATTTCTTTTTACCCCTTCCCCCTTAAGAAGCTATCCCTCGACAATTTATCTCTCCATCTTCCTCCCTTCTCTGTGGGGAATAGCTCAGTAATGCCAGACCAATAAATCATGCATGGCGCTCTCTTCTCCCTTCCTCCTGTTCCTCCTCCTGCTCTTCCTCCATCCCGCCATCAGCACCCCTCCCTCGCTGCTCCATCCAGTGACCACATCACCACGCCCGCAGCCTGCAATTTCCACACTCGCTCACAGGCACGCATCGAGAATAAGAGTTAATCAACCCTGTATTTTGTTTTATTTTTTTTCCCTCTTGGGTTGACTCCTACATGGGATTAGAGCACTTCAAAAGACGCATGGCCGGGTCGGACGTGGGCGGCGCCATCGCCTCGGTTACAATACAAACAGATACGTCAAAGCCCAGACAGGTCGTAGCTGCACCAGACAGCAGACAACGGCGGCGGGAGGCGGAGGGACGAAGAGAGAGAGAGAGAGAGAGGGATGCACAGAGGCAGAAAGAGAGTGAGGAGGAGGGATGACTACAAGCGAATCAGAGGGATGTAACACGTAGCTACACAATTTCCCGGTGTGGGATGTGTTTCATGCGTAAATAAGCAGCTGGTGTCAGTTTACGTGTGTACGGCCACATAAAACACTGCTTAGTAAGCGAGAATAAACCGAAAGCACCCCACACGGGGCAGAAACCCAGAAGAAAGTACTGTATTTCCAGAGTGCGTTTACATCATCTGTCGCTGCACATGCTTGAAAGCGGTTCTCTTAATGTTAATGTTCATCTCTTTTTGGTTTTTAATGCGACTCAAAAAGGGTCACATGTTCCTGCTTTTTTGGCAGGTTTCTCACAATAAACAGAAAAAAACAGAAGACAAGCTTGACAAATTCATCTTCCTTTGTTCGCGAGCTTCTCTTCTCATTGTGTAAATGAAAGAAAACAGCAGCTCTTGCTTTCACGCTGGCATAAAGCACGAGGTCACCAGCCACCAGTGCTCCCAACAGTCCCACATACTGGGGTAATGGTGCATGCGTGTGCACGACCTGTTAAATTGCCCCTCAGGACCTCTGGTGGCCCTTCAGCATGATACCCCTCACTCACCCCTGTGGTGAAAAACTGTTGTAGCATTTAAACAAATGGCATCATAAATCTTCCTGCTCTATCTTTCACATCAGATGAATAGATAAATGGATAAATGCGGCAATTCATTCAATTATTCCACCTAAATTATGCCCACTTTAACACATCATGTTACTGCAATCAGGAATTTAATGGCAGTCAACGTTAAATCCCCTCTGCCTGAATGTTAAGTTGGCAGTGTTTGCTTGCTTTCTGGTGCTTCCAAATGAAATCACACATTTTCCACTGCAGGTTATTAAAGAAACCCACAATAACGCAGAATATATACACACACACACACAAACACGCACGCGTGCGTGAGTGTCATTCAAAGAAAGCATAAAGAAAAGTGATTTTTTTGAACGATGCGTAGGTGAACATGATTATATTGTAATGGTTTTTAATATCTAGCGCGAAATCTCCTGGTGAGCATGAAAAATGCATGGATTAAATATCCACCCCCAACTTCTGCCCTCTTCAAGACTGTCAGAAAGGATACGATGGAAAAAAGAGGTTTTTAAGAGAAACAGACAACGCTATACGTACTACCGGTGATTATATATTAGATTATACCTGAAATTTGCCGTCTTTAATGTCCGTCCTATGTAAAGGGGTCTAGAAATATCATTCTCCTAAATGAATTTAAACATTTTATTGTGTCCAACTTCATTAACTATACAGACTGAAGTAGATGAGTTCATGTTTGTGACCTGTTAATGTTCATTTAAGATGACCCCAGATCATATTTAAGATGACCCCAGATCATATTACACAATTTCTTTTAACCTCACTGCCTCTGATCTTTGGTTCAACTTAACCAACAGTCACCATCTAAAACACTAGTAAATAACAGGTCGTGCTGATGTGATGCGAGCCTGTCTCCTGGGTCTTTAGAAATCGAGGCAGCCAAATTTTTGCTGTAACCATTTTAAGCCTGATATCACACTCACATACTTTCCCATAATTCCAGCTCCAGGGAGTGAGACGGGCTTCCGAGGAGGGATGCCCGCTGGACTCCCACGTTGGGAACCGCGGGTTTGAAACTATGTGGCAATGCCTCATTCGCTGACAGCTTGTGTGTGTGCCATAGATAGCATGTTCATTTAATGAGTGAATAATATCCCCCTGCATGTCCAATGAACTGTGGGTTGGGGGCATGGGCCGCGAGCAGGAGGGGAGGGGGGCAAGGGTAACACAATAGGAGTGTTAGGGAGTGTGGGAACCAATTCTCCCCGGGACAATGGACACTTCCCAGTGGCCACAGCGTGCCCATTCACTATCAGCTGCCGGGCCGGCGTAGCACGGCGCTGAGTATGCACCAGCTCAGCACAATGCTGCTTTCTCCCAAACAAGACCAGACTGTTTCCTATCCCAAAGACAACACAGGCCGGCTCCAGCCCATACACAGCCTCGTTCTCACATAAGCGGCCTTTCTCCCTCGCCCCGCTCCGAGTCTGAGCGCCGCGCTCCCTCGCTCCGCTGTCACACACTCCAATGGGAGCGGATCCCGGGCGCAACAAGGCCGGAGATCGGGGAGACGGGTGTGTGTGTGTGTGTGTGTGTGGGGGGGGACGGGGGGTGGGCCGGGGCTGCCGCGATCGAACTAGGCCACGGTTTTCTCTCCGCCAGCGCTGCCGGTCGCCGAGATATTCTGGGCCGAGATGTTATTAGCGTAACCCAGTTTACCCAGTACCAGGTGATTGCGGGAAGAGGCGCTCCCCGCAGGGACCCGCTCTATCAAGGACAAGGAGGTGGGAAGGCAGAGAGGAGAGTGGCGGCTGAAGGGAGGGAGGGAGGGGAGGGGAGGGGGTGGGTGATGAAAATCCGGACACAATGCGAGAGCGTGCTTTAGTTGTGGCGTCAGAGGGATCGCCGCTGGACACCGGAACGCTTCAGATAATGCGGAGCGCGAAGGACAGATCTGAGAATCTGACAGAAAAAAAGACGCACAAGGCTGAGAGTGTCTTTAGAAAAACACACCATATCATTTCAACGGCCTCTTCGACTGTCAGACAGCGCTAAAGATAGACCAAACATCTTATCTTTAAATATCTGAACACGACAACTCGAAATAGACACAATAAAAGGACAAAGACGGCCAACATTTAGACTAAATTTAACTGTAACAGGAACCATGACGAATCTCCACTATAATGCCAATAGTAACACAATTCACAACACAAGTTATTTTCCTGTCGCCTAAACGGTCCGATTAATACACACGGAGCAGAGATGCAGACTGCACAGCCTGCTTATAGCTGCTGTTTCCTCCCAGTCCAAAAAGAGCATGTTAAGGTTGACTGGAGACTCTAAATTGCCCGTAGCTAAGAGCATGAGTGTGTGTGTGTGTGCGTGTGTGTCTTGTGACAGCAACCTGCTGGGACCGACTCCGGCACCGCTCACGAATTCCCAGCGGAGCAATCGGCCGTGGCGAATCATCAAAATGTCATCAGCAAACGAGCAAAACCCGCAACGATTAATTACTTTTGGAGCGACTCCCCGAGGGAAACTCTTGTCTTAATCCTGTTTTTAACAGAACGACTGCAGCGTTCAAAACGCCAGAACTGGGGAAACAGAACTGGGGAAACAGAACTGGGGAAACAGAACTGGGGAAACAGAACTGGGGAAACAGAACTGGGGAGTAACGAGGACCGATCTCCGGCCAGTAGAGTGCCTGTCCATCAGGCAGAAGATGAGCAGGACAACAGTGTCACATGATACACCATTACTACCAGTACACACTTATAATCATATAGTGTTCATAATGACGCCCATGGGACCCACCCCCCTGTGGAAAAAGTCAACTCTGATGTTCTTGTTATATACTCTTTTAAATGACTTCAACTACTCAGTTTATCTTGTGAGCTGCAGGTAATATGACTTTACCTTTTTAAATCTTGCCAAATTGTTCCATTATGAAAAAGATCGCCAAACAGACCGTGCTGTTTGGTTTTTGAGGATTAAAATACTGGTGCAAATGGATCATTTGTCCACACGGAAATCTGGTGAAGATCCTTTGAACAGGTTTCACGCAGGGAAGAATGGAGCAGAATCAACCACACCTGGGACTTTGTGCATGTTTATCACGTTCACTGCAGCCGCAGGGTCTTCACGGGGCTTGCAGATAAGCCCATCTCTGCTCTTCACTTCAGATAAGCATCATTTTAAACCGTGCAAAACACTTGGTAAATGTCAAACGTGTATATTTTTACCTCCAAAGGGTGACTTGCACGTTAAGGAGTAATCAACACTTTAGTTAACACATGAGCGCGGCTTGGATGGTCGGGGTGGGCTAAAGAGTCTTCTTTCTGACAATCCACACCCATTAAACGTGTTTTTAATCCCCAGCCTCCCTTTAATTCACCTTTTCTGCCGTGTTGTGGCCCCCACGCCGACGTCTCCCCTCGTGTTCACGGCCGCCTTACCTGCATGGAATCGGCGCTGATGACCTCCCCCCGAAGCCGTTTCCCGATCTCGATGGACAGCTTGGACTTGCCGGTGCCGGTGGCTCCCAAAATCACCACCAACGACGGCGCCGTCGCCCTCCGCAAGGCGCACTTCACGCCGCCGACGGACGCCGCCATGATGAGTCTCCCGTGTGACGTCAGGCCGAGGGGGCAGTGCGCATGCGCGGTGGGCTCGGTCGGCGATGGGCGGGGCCCTGTTGCCGGGCAACAGGCAACCGTTACTTTGGAGACGTGATGGAGGACCATGTGGAGGGTCCCTCACCGTCTGGCACTAAATAACGATGTTAGGCGAATGTTTCTGCTCAAACTGACTCAAATTAAGTAATTCAATTATTGATTATTGGCAAAATCGATAAAACATCTCTGTGTATTAATCTCGGCTGCTGATTGTTGCCGTGACCGGCCGAATTATCGATGGCAGATTGTTGATGGATGCCTTTACACGGAGGACACTTGCGTGGTTTCTATGGAAACTGTTGGGTCTCTGCAGCAGTGAACGAGGATGCTTGTTGCCATGGAGACTACACTGCACATGTGACAGCAGACGGGTAGACAATCACTCACACAGGTGGTTCAGCGGGGCTTCTCCAGAGTTATCAGTCCAGGCCAGATATGGCATCAACTACAAGGCGCACGCGTCAGGCGGACAAGAAAAGCAGAGGCGTCTGTGACATCAAACCAAATTTTTTATTATTTTTCTGACTTACATAGACTGATGAGGTACAGAAAACAATAAACAAAGTGCTGAGACAAGGCATCAAAAAATCACCATAAGCCGAACTCCCAAAAAAAGCGAGAACATCCGCTGCTGCAGCGGCTGTGCCGACAACAGGCCAGTGACACGTACAAGTCAAACAAATGTCGAGAGAAAATGGTAAACCACTGCGCCGTTCGCACCCTATTGTAAACCAAAACCAGGCCAGCAATGGTGGTTTTTTTGCTGAATGAATCTGCAGAGAGAAGAGAATTCAGGGGAAGAATAGGAGGGGGGGGGCAAAGATGCCCCGAAGCATTTGGTCATACAATGAATCAGAGTGTGAGGTTTGTTATACGGGTTTTTTGTTTTTTCAGTACGTTGATGGCTATCACAGGAGCTACAGACATATACCTGGGAGTTTCCTGAGTGCTGGTGTTAGTCGAGTATGCTACTCAACATGACATTTACAGTACTATTTCCAGAGCTACAGCGTTCTGTGGCATGGCTTAACGGGACAATGTGAAGCGTCGGGTTGCTGAAAAGGCAGAGCGAAAGCAGGGAACAATAAGGTCACTGAAGGCGACACCCAGCCAGAAGTTTAATCTTTTAAGATCCTCTTAAGACCACCCCACCTCCCTCTGCTGCAGACTTAAGAAAGTGCTACAGCCAGCGCGGCTGGATTTGAATACAAGAGCATTCGGGTGTTCTGCACTACAGAGAGAAAAAATCAGAACATGCAGGCACCCCGACGTAACCACCGGTAAAGTCCTGTGGGCTACAGTAACAAAAACAGTCGTTAACGCACGCTGAAACAACTCCGTATGAAAATATAGTATAAAACTTTTGTCAACTGACTTGTACAAATAAAGAAAAACCACAGAGACAGTCAAGTCGAGTGGGCAAAATAAAAAGTGGTGACAAAGTGGCTAGTGTGATCAATGTTCAGTAAGTGTTTTATTTTGACTTTTTTTTTTTTTTAATAATTATTTTATTAACAAAAATAGAAGCTTTGAGTCATCTTTGAAAAGCCAGCAAGCTTGGCCCCTGAGTGAGGGGACCCAGGGGCCAAATGAAAACCAGGATGAGTATAGTAGACTTTGGAAGGGACTGTACAGTGAGGGTACTATATACACGACATCCAGTAGGACAGTCTACATACACTGAAAGGCTTCTAAAGGCTTTACATCGAATGCAAAACAAATATTATAAATATCTGAAACAGCAAGATGAAAGTATTTATTTGGAACTCCGCAAGCTTCATCAAAAAACCAAGCAAACGTTATTGGCATCTTTTCAAAATAACACAGACGTCGAGTTTTGTGTACGAGTTTTTTTTTTGTTTGTTTTTTTTTTTTTCCCCCTCTCTCTTCGGTTGATCATCTGAAGCCGACGATCACCTTCAGGCTGCTCCTCCATGGCACGTCAATAACGAAAAGGGGAAAGCGTCTCCCGGGAGGAATCGCTCCTTGCGTTTTACTTCCAATAACGCTACGAAAACGAGACGCGGCCCTTTGGCGCGCCGCCGCCGTCGGGACATCTGCGATGCGATAGGGAAAACATTCGGTCTAACGGCCGTTTGAAACTTAGCTGCTTTTTGAATGTGCGACCAAGAGAAAAAAAAAAAAAAAAAGGAAACTACAGAGAAGTTGCGAGGTTCAGGAGAGATGGAACACCGCTGCCCTAGCGTATCGCAGTGAAGATCGCGTCAGGCCAGAGCATGCAGAAGCCAACAGCAAGCTGGTTTGTAGCAAGCAAATATTACTTTAGCGTGGAAATAAATATCCGATGAACTCCTCACTTGCCTTTAAGTTGCCCTACGAGATCAGTCCCTATATCTTGCTGTCTGGACCAGCTTATAGCCTCATCAGTCACCCAGAAGCTAATGTGCAAAACACACACAAAACAAAAAAAAGAAAGAATAATCCACCCGCACTATACCAACGTGACCAAATCAAAGTGAACGCTAGTGTCTTTTCTCCAACGTGGAGCCCCGCCCCCCGCCCCGCCCCCCGCTCAGTCCTGCGAGTGTGCGAGCAAGGCTCAAGGCTCAAGACCGCTTGAGCTGCGCCAGCTTCTGCAGCAGCAGCAGCTGGCGCGCCTTCAGCTGCTTCCTCTCCTGGGCCTTCTGCCGCTCGCTGGCGTGCAGCTGCTGCAGGTACTCGGTGGCCCGGGTCAGGATGGCCACCTTGGGCGTCTTGGGGCAGTCCGCCAGGCCGGGGATCTCGTCGCGCAGGGACAGGAAGCGCGAGCGCAGGTCGTTCCGCCGCTTGCGCTCGAGGAAGTTGTGCGCCCGGCGCTTGTCCGTGTCCTCGCAGTCCGACGACTGTGGGCTGGAGAGGTGCGACAGGGGGTGGGCCTTGGCGGGGGAGCTCGAGGAGGAAGGGGACGACGGCGACGTGGAGGAGGTGGGCGACGACGCGCTGGGGTCCGGCGACTCCGACCGCGCGCCGGAAACGGTCACGTGGCCCCTCCTGCTGTCCAAGTTCAGGGGGGCGTGGCCCGGCCGGGGCTGGTGGTAGTGGGCGTTCTGGTGAGGCTGCGACGCCAGCGCCGAGGGCTCGTGCCGCGGCCTCTTCCGCGGTGGCTCGCCCGGCGAGCGGAGCGCGTCCGGCGAGGGCGCGGCATAGTTGTGCTGCTGTTGGTGGATCGAGATGTGGAAGCGCTTCATTCCGGGGTCCAGAGGGTCGGCGCGCACCGTTATGGTCACCGGCTTGCGGGCGTTGACCAGACGACGAGGCTTGCGCTGCTGCTGATGCTGCTTGTGCTCCACCGTGACCACGTCGATCTCCTCCTCCTCCTCATCTTTGTCGTCGTCATCTGAGGGGGGAAAAAGGGCAAATGTTGACTTAAAACCCATTTTTTAAGTTCATTTCTAACCCCGGAGCTGATGCAAAAACACAAATTCCACTCGCTCCATCAGCATCGACCCCAAAGCTACCGAAGCTCCAACTGCTTCTGAAGCTTCTGGACATGCAGACCAGGGGTCTCCACCCTCTTCCCCAAAGGGCCGTGTGGCTGCAGGTTCTTTCTCCAACCAGTCCAGCTCACCCAGTTTGACCAGTCAGCTGTCTGAAGACTCTAAGTTGATTAAGTGAGTCCAGTCTGGTGCTGCTGGGTTGAACAAGAACCTGGGGCCTCACGGCCCTTTGTGGACCAGTTTGGAGACCCCTGCTCTAGACCAAGTACATGTCACTCGACGTATCCAACCTTCGCCCAAAAGAGATAATCTACGTTACCCGCGAACAACCAGTTGGGCCGTTTGGACGGACGCCACGCGAGCAGACAGATTGGGTGAGAACTCTTGAGCGCGGCCGCGTTCAAAAAAAAAAAAAAAAAAAAGAACGTTTGCCGCCTTTTCCTGGAGCGGGAAGTTGAACCAGAGCGGAGGCTTTATCGACCGGCTGACGAGACCCTCGGGGGGAATTTTCAGCGCTCATGTAAATTGAAACACTTGTACTGTAATTGTGCCTCCGCGCGTTTGGCAGCCGAGAAAAGAAGAATCCCTTTTTGAACAAGGGTGGCGAGAGAGAGAGAGAGAGAGAGAGAGAGAGAGAGAGAGAGAGAGAGAGAGAGAGAGAAAGAAAGAGAGAAAGAGAGAGAGAGAGAGAGAGAGAGAGAGACCAACGAAGCTGTCGTCAAAAAAAAAAAAAAAAGACAACGCGTCGCCGGGAACGCAGTCAAGTCCCTCGAGTGGCCTCATAATGAATTCTTTATTGAAGCTTAATGATACTTTTAATGCTCATTCTCGTCCGCTCGGGCTCAAATCAGCCCCCCGAAATGGTGTGAAGCGCGGCCTGAAAACCCGGCGTCAAAGCGCCCCGCAGGCCTCATCGACCTCCTGAATGGCTAATCCTGTTCTATTCACAGCTCCAGGCTGGCTCGGACCAAATCCACCCACTGACACAATTGGCGCTGCAGCCTGTTGAGCGGAGGAATGCGGCAACAAGTTCCCTTTGTGACATTCCACACACCATTATGCATGGTCCGGGCGCCGCATCACATGCCCGCAAAAACTCAAAAAAAAAGAAAAAAAAAAAAATGCAGTTAACTTTCCAGCCTCGCCTGGAAACCGTTGTCTCATGCGTGAATGGGGAAGTAGGGGCAGAGATGCTATCGTCCTCCAAAGTGGAGGAGAGCAGGGAGAAGTAGCAGCTGGTCTGCTGGAGCGCCTCCAGTCAGCAGATGTTAGAATGGGCGTGTCACTCCGAGCTGGAAGCATGTGTTGCATGCACCAAGGTAACGCAATGCAGTCGTGTGCCGTGGCACCCGTTACGAGAAGGCATCAGCCAAAGACACACACACACACACACACACAAAACCGCTGCAGAAACCCGACCTTTAAGGAGGATATCAAGAATAACTCAACTACCATATTCTTT
Organism: Lagocephalus sceleratus; assembly: GCA_911728415.1. Lineage (NCBI taxonomy): Eukaryota > Metazoa > Chordata > Actinopteri > Tetraodontiformes > Tetraodontidae > Lagocephalus > Lagocephalus sceleratus. The sequence goes on along the minus strand of CAJVRN010000087.1, from coordinate 5,577,458 downwards.
TAAAAAGTCCTTTTTTCGTGCGTGTTCTTCAGATTCTACTGACCTGATGTGTCGCTGTGGGACTCGGATCCGGAGTACACCTGCTTCTTGCAGCCGGTCGATGATGGAAAAGTGAGCACCGCCGCCGGGTCCACGCAGTCCGCCGCCAGCGCGCCGAGGGCGGACGCGTCGGCGGGGCCACTCTGCGCCCTCCACGGGGACTGAACGGCAGAGCCCCCGGCGACTTTAGCGGCTGCTGCGGCGGCGGCTGCGCCCCCCCCCGTCCCGGGACGAGGGGCGCAGCGCTCCCCTACAACTCTCTCCAGCTGCTGCCCGGCGGAGAAGCCGCTCCACATGCAGTCCTGAATAATGATGGAGCTCAGATTCCCAAAGGTGTCCCCGGCTGGCGCAAGCTTGCAGGGGGCTTCGTGCTGCTGCTGCTGCTGCTGCTGCTCCTCCTCCTGCCCCAAGAACTGAGAGACCCACTCCAGCTTGTCCCCCAAAGTCGGGTAGAGCAGCCCGACCTTGCCCGGTCCTTCCGAAGCCCGGATGGGGGACATGGGCGGGGTCGGCACCAGCTCGAATTTCTTCCATATGTCCTCGCTGGGGGCCGTGGACTTGAAGAAATCTTCGTCCGGGTCGTGGTGATCGTCGTAGAAATAGTGATGGTAGTGGTCGAGGTGGTCCATGTCCCAGTTTTCATAACGAGGCGCGGTGGAGCTGATGCCCGGCATGGGGGCTGGCAGGCAGGGGTGAGGGGGGGTGAGGGAGGGGGGCAGTCACTCTGCGTTCCCTCTGTCTGCAGGGAAACAGAGGCAGTTGACAACCGAGCCTTATTCCGAGCAAAAACAAGCGCAACCCTGCCCGACATGTGCTGCCCCTCGAGGAAAATCTCGAAGCAAAAAAAAAAAAAAAAAGCGTTCGAATTCAATTGATTAATTGCGCTGCCTCATTAAACTAAATGGGGCTTTTGAAACAACATCCAGGGAGGTGCCACAGTCATTAATTGGTCTACCTGCTTCGCCTGGGAACATGATGTACAGACGGCAGCGAGAAATCAGCGGCTCCCGCGATCAGTGCGCCACGAACTGAACACGCACGTCGCCATCACGCCAAGTTGAAGCGCATTTATCCCGTGCAGCCGACGAGAAGTTCTAGTTTCGCAAGAGTTTCATTACATAACAGTGTTTTTAGTAGTATACTGTGACAGGGAGCAGGGGAGGGTGGGCAGGAGGGGGTGGGGGTGGTGGTGGTGGGGGTCTCTACTTTCTGCTGGGCACGAAAGCGTCGGAGAAAATAAAGAGACTAATTGGATCGTCAGGTGCCCGGCTGCCACCCGGACTTAAGGGAATCGTATGTAAAGTAGTTTTCATCCGACTCCTCCTCGGTCCTTATCAAGCTCAAAGGTTTCAGCTGCGTAAAAAAAAAAAAAAAAGAAGAAGCGGCGCCGGTCAATTAAGCCGCAGACCCGCTGGGCACGCCGCGAAAACGCGCAACTTCGGTGCGTAATTTATTCAATCAGCGCGTCCGCGCCATCCTGCGTGACACTCGCGGACGAAATAAAGGAGTTTTACCTGGTGCTGAGCGTGCAAAACCAGCCTGCGTCCTCATCTATCCACTGTGCGCAATTAAAGACTCCGACGCGCACAAAAAAATAAAGAAAAAAAGAAAAAGAACCAGCCGGAGCGGTCGCAGCGAGTCCTTTACGCGCGGAGGTCAGAGCTTCGCTTTGGCTGTCAGGTTGTAAACAGTCCGCTTAATCGCAAGTCCAGACACTCGCCGAGGTGGATGGGGCTCGGCCCGAGTCACTTTTCTGTCTGTAGTGACTACGGCTCCAGCCTATTTGATCGGGGGGGGAAGGACAGACGGCTGTTATGCATAAAAGGCGGACCGTAGTAGGCGAGCCCCGCCCCCCGTTTAAAGGCGCAGCGGGCTCAAGACGCGCACGCCGCACCGCAGAGGGGCTGTTATGAGAGGCAGGGTTACATGACACTGATTTCATAAGATGTCACTGTTCCAGTTTGACATATAATTACACACAAATAACAGCTGTGAAATGCTCAGTCATCTCCACAATTATTGCATAATCTTAAAAGTTGTGCTTGGTGGTCTCTGACGTTTTGTTTTATAGATATATTCCATTTTTTATATATTAGACATCCAATGCGAGATGTGTCGGCTATGAAACAGACACGTCTTGGATTGTTCTCACAAATTTACAAGGCCTGTGAAGGGTGAAGATGTCGAATCAGGGTGAAAATCTCACTGCAGCCGACCAGCAGAGGGCAGCAGAGGGGTGAAGGAGCCTTTTGGACGGGAGTCGAAACGTCGCCCAGTCGCTTTCGACAGTCCAGTTGACTCTTCGCTCGACCTTTATGGGCCATAGAGTTGGCTTCATCTTTGAACGCGGTGTCTGCAGTGTCTGATCGGTCTCTGTAATCAATATTATATCAAGGAGCTCTTCCCTCAGAGTCAACACACACACACACACACACACGCACACGAGCCGCTTGTGTGCACGGCCCACGCGCACACGCAGCCCGACAGCTGCTGACACGTTTGCTCCCCGCCAAAGGGCCTTGTACCGTTTCGCTGAAGCCTGAAATGGTGTCGCGGTGAAGTTTGCTGCAATTACTGCTGACGGGTGGGGATTGAGAAACATCCTTCCTATCAACAGGTCTGGTGTGCCCCCGCTCACCCCCGCCGCCTCAAAAACTGTCAAACCTTTCTCTGACCACAAACGCTCACACACACACACACACACACACACACACACTTCGCCTGTCCTCTGTCACTTCTTGGCCTCAGTGTCTCTCCAGCCCACTTTCCTGCCCCCTCCTCATGCCTTTGTCCTCAGTTGGCCCTGATCAAAAAGATCTTGACCCCGCATGAATCGGGGAGACTTTGAGGTGTGTGTGTGTGTGTGTGTGTGTGTGTGTGTGGGGGGGGTCATACCCTTCTTTTCCCAGGAGAGACCCCACAAAGGCCCAGACCTAGAAGGTGACAGGGAAGGAATCTCCCAAACTCTCCACCAACATCACGCTTCCCTCGCCGCGTCTTCTGATCCCTCTTTTCTCTCCTGGTGCTTTCATCCCATCGCTCCCTTCTTCCGACTCATTTCATCCACCCCGAGCTGCCTAATCTGCCTCCCCTGTTTTGAATTAATCATTAAAAGTGAATGGTTGCGAGGAGCGGCGAGAAAATGACAAAAAAAGGGAGAGCGAGAGACGTCTTTTTAGATTAAAGGAACACAGTAAGTGAGTTTTACAGCCTCCCTCCACTGCTCCGTAAATAATTTACAATCCCCTTTTCCTCTTTAAAGCCGTTGATATGCAGATGTAAATATGATTCAGACACGGCGATGCAGATGCGTATGTGCACGTGTTGTGGAGGTACGCCGAGGAAATAACTCATTTGCTGCCGTTCCTTTGTGGATTAATGAGTCTTGTATGCACCAGGGAAGGAGGGGGGGGGGCACCTCTGCTCCCACACATCTATTTATTTATCTATTTTCCTGTACATCTACTTCAGACGCAAACAAACAGTCTCTGGTGGGATTACTGAAACATTAGCACTGGGGAAGTACCAATTAAAGGCATCTGTTGGCGCAACAGGAGCTCTGTTAGGAGGCAGATCTTCACTTTGCATTTCAAAATTGAACTGTTGCCGCCGCGAAACGTCTGTAATGAGGCGTTTGCTGACTGAAGTACTGGAATGTTAACATTTACTCAAGAATTGTACTTCCTCGCTCCCCTAATCCTCCTTTTTTTTTACCTCTTTGAACATTCATAACACCATATTTTAGGGGCGAATGAGATTAGATCAACACAATTCTGGCTGCTCATTTCCTGCATTTTAAGGTTCGCGAACATGTTCGTTTCCTTTCATTCCCAGCTCCCAGTCGGCACGTTCATCCGCGACCCCGATAGGCTACAGTATTTGTATCAGCGGTAAACTCCAGGGCGTGGCTTCGTGGGGTCAGATGAGTGTGAAGATGCCCGCGCTGCCCCGTCCTAGCGTAAAGACAGCTGAAGATACCACACTCCCGTCGGCCGTCTCGCTGGACTTTGACCTGTCTCCTACAAGAGAAAGCTGCCGTTAACTAGAATAATAAAAAACTCATAAAATGAGCCAAGAAGTGCGTGTGAAATGTGTGCCCTGTCTGGATTTACAGTGGGGGGGTAGCGGGCAAACACACGGAAGCTTTTATTGCTTTGTTTCAGCAGTAAAGGAAATCAATTCATCTTCAAGGGGATGTTAATATTGAGAGGATAATCCAGGAGGAAGAAAAGAATAATGGAGCCGAGGCGCTGTCTGGGTCAGGCCTCGGGACTCGGCAGCGTGCCCCCCCCCCGCTGACCCCCGCAGAACCACCAACACACACCTTGTCTCAGGCACGCCCGTCAGCGTGTCTGTGTGTTGTCAGGACCACCGCCAATTCACTTTATGTGAGCTGTTGTGGAAAGTGACAGCTGCTGCCACCCCCTCCACCCCCCACAAACACACACACACACACACACACACACATACAAAGGGTCACTTCAGCACCAATAGAGTACACACATCTCTTTTCTTCACAGGGTGTATTAGCCAGTGACATGTTTCCTTTTGTTTTTAGTTGTATTTATTCGTGAACTCCGCCAGGGGGGGAGGTTGTGGGACAGTCGCTGTTTTATCTGATTTTGAACAAAATAACTCAGAAACGTCTGAACAAATGATCAGAAATAGTTGACGATGATAGATGACAGTTTATGATGGGCGGAAGAAGCAAATGACTTCTGTTGATGCTACAGATTCCAGAGGGACTCCGTTGATCTTACAAAGATGAAGGCTTTGATCACAAGTGCTGGAGGTCTACCCAGTTCCGTCTGCTCCAAGGTTTCCAAAGTTGTAGACACCAGGAAGACGAACCCGCCTGTTGGCAGAATGAGCAAGAACGAACCGCTAATGTTAGCGCTGCTTTGATCAAACAATTCGGCACGTCAAAGGGAAAAGTTTCCTGCTTTCATCATTGTTCTTATGGATGAATATTTCAGAGGATGTCCTAATCCTTCCGATAATGTGCGCCTCGTAGGAGAATTTTAGGGATTATCAAGTTTGCAGCGGAAGAAAATCTGTGTTTAATCGAAGGGAGACATTTATTTCACTCAATCAGCAGCACGATTAATGAGTCATACACCAAGAAAAGGATTCAAGGTGGCGGAAAATCCATCTAACACACTCTTACATGCACACACACACACAAGCATACACACACGAACACACACAGGCACTGACAGAGCCCCCAGTTACTCATCATTTCCCACTGATTTTTATTGCATTCTGGGTAAAAATCAATTTTTAAAGTAGGGATTGTCAGTTCATACTGTACCCTACAGAGACAGGTGCAGGTAAAGAGAAAGTGTGTGTGTGTGTGTGTGTGTGTGAGAGAGAGAGAGAGAGAGAGAGAGAGTGAAAGGGAGACTCTGTGGTGGAGGGAGAGTCTAACAAATGAACTCAAAGGAGCCGATGAATTAGTGTGCAAAGTAATGAAGAGGTAAAGAGGGAATAAAGTGGAGGAGGATGCGAGCATGAGGGGATGATGTGATGGGGAACGCGATGGTGATTTATCAGGAGGTGAAGAAATCACACTTCACAGGAACAGTCTTGAGGAACAGAGAAAATGACGCAATTACATAACTGATATTTGGCAGAGCCGCGTTATTGAGCATTCTTGAAGGATTAGCCTCTCTCCCTTTCACTCGCTCTCTCACACACTTTATCTGTTTTGCATTTATGGTACATTACATGTTATGAGTGCGTTATAAAGCACTTCTCCAATGAGGCCATCGTTGTTTTGCTTCAATTGCCTGAATATTACCAGTTACAGTCACATATGAAGCTTCATTTATAATGAAAATGCTTTTAAATAGTCATCGTTTTATTAACATGTGAATCTTTGGAGCAGACAGAAGCAAACATCTTGTTAATCTTTCTAAAAATACAGTTACTACTGAAAACTGATTTTCTGGATGTTTTTTTCTGTAATCATTGCAAACTTTACATTCAAACATCAAACCGCGCCATCTGAGTCCCTTCAAAAGAAAGAGTAGGGGGCGGAGCTTAAATGGCTCTTACTTGAGTGAGGCAAAGGTGTAGGATTACAGTCTCGTCTCTACGGGTTAAAGGTCTGATGTGCAATATTTTGTGGCACCCAACTAAGGAGCTCAGATTTCAAGAATCAAATACTGGTCTTCAACCCTCCCCATCCTAAAAAAAAAAGAAAAAAAAAAGAAAAAAAAAAAGCCAAAATCCACATTCGTGTGCGGCAGAGCAACATTTCAGGACCTATGGGGGGGGTGTCACTTCACGCCACATCAACGATGGTGTTTTCTGGACCTTTGCTGGAGTGAAGCAGCAGCGGGACCAGCTCTGTTGCCTCTAGTTTCTCCTTCTGTGGTGATTTTAAAAATTAGACAGAACGGCCACATTTGATCTTCCGCTGCAGCTGCTGCGGTGCACAGACGGTAAACAGGCTCGGCCTTTGTTGGCTAAAAAAAAAACCCGAATATACCAGCTCCAGCATTTTTCTCCAACAAAACATACAATTACACCATTCGGCTGTGGCAGAGTTTGTTTTTTTCTTTTCTTTTCTTTTTTCTTTTTGTCCTTTGCTGTAATTTGGTACCAGAATCCTTCCTCTTGTAAAAGGGGGGTTGGGGGGGGGGCATGGGTGCTGGTGCCGAGCAGGTTCCTGTAGCCCGAGGGCTGGGAGAGGCTGGGGTGTGTGGTATCCTACAGATGGGTGTCTCAGCGCAGATGGGCACACACACACACACACACACACACACACACACAGCAAGGGATCACACAAAAAGAGAGGAAGAGGCGAGGTGGCCTCTTCCTCTCTCCAAACGCGGCAAAGGGGAACTTTTAAGGCCGTCAGAATCCGCAGGCGCGTGTCGTTTCCTGGGGAGCGTAACCGGGCTCATTTCCATCGATGCGGCGGCGACTTTCCTCCATTTGTAATTCAAATGAACAAACGGTGTTAACTGCAGATGGGACGGGGTGTGTGTGCGCGCGTGTGCGTGTGTGTGTGTGTGTGGGGGGGGGGGTGTTCTCCTCTGTTGTCTTCCTCCACCAGCTCTGAACATGGTTACCAACACAGAGCGAGCGGAGATGAAACGGGCCGACCTCGCCTTCCTAATTATTCCTAATTAAGATGAATTGCCTTCTGAAGAGCCGGGGGTAATTCCGATTGGCCCTGGGAGGGAGGGGGGGGTGATTTCCCGAATCAAAGATGATTCAAAACAAAACAAGACGGTGAGCTCTTTCCCTCACAGGCCCTCCTTTATGTCCGCGCGAGGGCAGATTAATCCCTGAATTCGGTGATTCCTGGTAAACCACACCAGGTGGAGTCTCCTAACACACAGATATGCTGATGGTGTTTGTAGTGACCAGTCCCCCGAGTCTCTCCCATCGCCCTCCAGCGCTGGTACGCTTGCGAGGCCACACACACCAAGCGCCACCTTCAGCCCATATATTCATTAGCTCCCCTTTTGCCCCCCCCATCAGGAACACCCGATGATTGTCTCCCCACCGCCCCTGCTACAATGGTCAACTCTGAACAACGGTCTCCTCTCACACTTGGCCAGTCGACACACACTCGACGTGTGTGTGGTGGCTGTGGAACATACGGCCTCGTGACACCGAGCCCAGAGGGCCGGGGTGGAGGAACTACGGGAAGAAACGAGGACCCACATGCTCTTTTTGGAGGGGTTTTAAGTGTGTTGGGACTTCTGTGGAATTCCTGATCACGGGCATGTCCCTGCAGTCAATAGGGAGCATCCTGCTATGTCTTCATGTGGGGGGGGGCTCCTCCCCGTTGCTGCCGGGGATGGGGGACGGGGGGGGTACAAGGTGGTGTGGAAGTTGTAGGAACAACAAAAGAGAGCCTGAGGTGGACAGATGACAAAGAGCTGCGTCAAATATTTAGGAGGGAGACGCATTCGGGGACGTCGGGGGGGTGAAGTCAGTGGACCCCTGGGAGAAGCTGCTGCGGTGGGCACATCTGGGGGGGGGGGCAGACAGATGTCCTCCTGTGTGACGCAGCAATAATGAAGCACTAATAGGCAACGGATGCACCAGCGTGGGCGTGTGTGTGTGTGTGTGTGTGTGTGTGTCTGTGTCTGTGTGTGTGTGTGTGTCTGCTAAAGCCTGAAGTTGCTGACCCAACCATCAGTTCTGGACAGTGCTCTGACGTGTTCATTACGCGCGCGTGTGTGTGTGTGCGTGCGCTCGTGTGGATGTGTGTTGCATCCTTCTGGGATCCCTGAGCCTCTCAATCACTGTGATTGATCAGTCTTCCTCCCCTCCCTTCTTTATTACAACGCCCCCCCTCCCCTCCGTCCTGGTGATCAATCACTCCATCAATCAGACAGTAATCAGTACCATCACCCAGCCCCATCTGCTCAGGAAACACACACCGGGGTCCCGTTGGTAACCATGCATGTGTCATTAAAGGAAATGGTGTTTGTCTTACAGGAACATTTAAGAATTAAACACCAAAATAAAGAGAATAATGAATCAAAAGATTCATATACGGAGGTCTTAATTGGAGTAATTAATTAAAGGAATGTTGAGCAACCATGAAATGAAAAGGGATACATCTTAAAAGTTACTGCTGCGTTATCTTTTACAAGGGTCTCCTCTCCTCTCCACTTCTCTCCTCTCTCCTCCTCTCATCCTCTCCTCCTCCTCTCTCCTCCTTTCCTCTCCTCTCATCACCTCTCCTCTCATCTGTCTCGTCTTCTTTCCTCCTCTCCTCTTCTTTCCACTCCTCATCTCCTCCTCTCTCCTCCTGTCCTCTTCTCTCCTCTCCTTTCTCCTCATCTCCTCCTCTCTCCTCACCTCTCTCCTCCCCTCCTCTCCCTTCGCCTCCTCTCCCCTTCTTTCCTTTCCTCTCTTCTCTCCTCCCTTCCTATCCTCTAACCTCCTCTCTCCTCCCTTCCTCTCCTCTCTCCTGCTTTCCTCTCCTCTCTCCAGTCTGACAGCTTTTAATAATACCAACACATCAGCATCCTTTATTAAATAAAATAAATGATGGATAGCTTTTTCTTGGACGCAGATCCGGCTAGTCCAGTGAGATGTTGTGTTTTACTGCCCTCTGCAGGTCACAATATATGTTATAGCGTTTCACCTTATATCAAAACAATAAAAAAAATTAATAAAATTGAAATAGAAACTTAAGCAATTAAAAAGAAATGTAAGATAAAGATGATGATGATGATGATTGATGATGATGATCCTTATTGTCTTATTCATAAGACCTATTCAGAGTCTGTTTTATTTTGTTTTTCCACAGTGCCAGTGAAGAATATATATAACCTTTCTGCTCAAGTTTTATTTAGAACCTAATTGTTATCGAGCAGAACAGAATCGCAACAATCATGAACACACACCTTGTAATTATATAAATCGTCCACTAGGCGGCAGAAGAGTTAAACAAACTTTAAGGTTACGACTTAAACTCATTTAATTTGTGATTATCTTAATGCAGCTTTTCTGTTCGCAGTGGATTCTTTTCTTTTCTTTTCTACACTTACCTTAGATTTATACATCCTTAAGATAGTTTTACAGTCGGATGGCTCATTTGTGTTTTGAGGGTTTGGGATATTTTGATTGTCTTTGTTAACTTATCTATCTATTGAATTTAATTTATATATGCGTGTTGGAATTTAGAGAGACTTATCTCGGTCACCCTCAGGAGGTCACATGAGACAGGAAGCTGTTTATTTATCATAAAGATAACATAGTTTGATAAGAGTTGTAATGGAGATAAGTAGTCAAAGTGTTTATTATTTTATTTTCTCCACATGTTTTAAGGATTATTTTATGGGGGGAATGGGTTTTCAACAAAACCACATTAAAAATGGAAATTTTTCCTGTCCCCAAACCCCGTGTCCTCACACACATACACACTCGTCACTGTTTCCACTGTAAACATAAATAAACCCTGTGATGATCCTCCGTCAGCTGTATGGGGGTCAGTCAGGACACTCCACCTGCTCCTTTTCCATACTACACCGGGGTCACGTGACCAGAGGGAGCCTAAACATTTCCTCCCCGGAACCCATACCAGCAGTTATCGGCTGCGTCACCAACAGCGATCCAAACGTGTCACCCGAACAGCACCTCAAGGCACACTGACCAGTGTTGACGTGGACGCCGAAGACAGCCCAAGTGACCTTCAACACCAAAGTCTGGATAAGCGATCAAACCGTGCGGAGATCCTCCAACGTGGCAACACTATCATTCAAGGAGGGGTCAATGAAACATTCAAAGGTTTAACTACAGTTTAATTAGTTCTGGGTTCTGGGTGTATAAAGTGCAAACGCTGTAATTTATCTCCTAAAAACAGCAATAAAGTGTGAACAGATATCCGGCTTCACTTCTAAACTGGGTTTTTCCTGTGAAAGAAAATGGGATTTTATTTTATTATGGCTTTTTTTCTGACTTGGAACTGTCTGCAAGTGATGTTGCAGTCGAAACTATTCGAAAAGTAGCAGAAGTAGTTTTGTGTGTGTGTGCATTAGAAACCCGGTGGCGAAGGCACACAATCGTTGCCTTGTTGTCTCAGGTCACCCTAAACAAAGCTGCAGGCATCTGCGATCCCACCCTGGAAGTTTTAACAGGTTCTCACACGATTCTGGTCGATCCGGTTCGTGTTTTTGGAACACGATCCATCCTCTGTACCCTTACGTGACTGCGTTAGGCGCCTGCTCGATGTTTGTATAATCATTTTCTCCCCAAATATTAGTTAAGCAGGTAGAACTGATCCAAATAGATGTGCAAAAGTTTGGATCTATAGCTCAGTATCTTAGCTTTTTAAAGAGCCTGGGGATTATGAGAATAAATATGGCAAGATTTTTTATTTATGAATATTATTTTGAACCAATTTAAGGATAAGGGATTTAAAATTTGACCCAGATTATTGTAATAGATTGATGAGTGTATAGAAGAACTTGGAAATGCCGATGTCCTGCTGCCTAAATTACACCCTCTCAGTCTTGTAATAGAACGTTGTGTTCTCCGTTGAACACAAAATGGAAGCACATTTTCTTTTCCTTTTTGAGCCGAAGCAGATTATGTGCGTGGAAAAAAAAAAAAAAAAAAAAAAAAAAAGAAAGCTGCGTTTAAGAGCATGTGTAAACTCACGCCTCCCCTCGCAGCCGTCGGTAATCTCAACCAGATTAAGAACACAGGCTCACTGTTTGCCTTTTGCTTTTGTTCGAAAGGGAGGTAGCAACATCTGGATTCTAAACAAGATACTGGAAACCGATGGAAGGCGTCAGATGTGAATAAACAATAAGCACATATCAGTTTTGCTGGTGTTCCACGTGGATTACCAACACTAATGATAATCTATTGATTCTCAGAGAGCAGCAGACAGAAAAGTGTCTCTGCACCAGCATCTGCAGCCGGAGGTGGACTGGACCAGGCATTCTTTGCGTCGTGTTTGGATCAGAAAAATGTTAATTTGGATACATTTTAAAAAGATTAATCCGGCTCATTCGACCTTGTATGAACATTGTGTTCCTTTTTTCCCCCTCACAATTCTCCTCCTCTCCGTCCATCAGCCGACATTCTCTGGAGCTTCTCCGGTGTCCAGGCACCGCCCGCGGACGCGCAAACGCTCCTCTGACACATCGTATCTGCTTTTAACCTCGAATACCTGGCTCGCTGTGCGGAGAACACGGCGGAAAATAATATTGTTCCATCGCGGCCCTCCTGCTGCCGCGAGAACTACGCAATCTTTTGAACCCGACTGGAAGGTTTCTGCCGCGAAGGCGGATTGTCGGGAAGGAATCATGACGCTTGAAGCGTGTGGGGAAAAAAAAAGTGTAAAAGTCGAACATTTCTGTGCTTTGAAGCTTAAAAGTTAGAGCTTGTTTAATAACGCTTGCTCTCCACGCGTCTGTTTATAGTCTTATCGCCCGTGCGGCCTTTCAAAACAAAACAAAAAAAAAGCAGATATATCTAATGTAAACAAGGTGACTTCATCGATCTGGGCCAAATGTCACGATGTCGGTGATGTCAGTCCACCCTGATAGCGCCGGAGCTCAATGTTCGGTCTCCGGTGGCCACACCGTCAAGTGATCTGAACTTTGAGACAGTCGCCCGAGCTCCGTCGGTACGGAGCACTTATCTGGAGGCGCCATCGTATGGGTCACCTGCGGGTGAAGCGAGGCGGACGTGGAACCTGCGCTGTCGTCCTGGTAACGCTGTAGTTTAGATAAAGGCAGACGACATCGGCCCAGCTCCCTCTAGCGGCCGGGGGGAGAACTGGAGATAACCTTGAAGACCTCAGAGGAGGGGAAGCAATCCCACGACACCACTCCCACTGAAAACAGATCACGCCAAGCACATGACAGTCGTTAACCCCTACAAACAACTCTCACAACCCCCCCACCCTCCCCTCCCCTCCCAAGTTTCCGGCAGTCTCCTCTACTAGCCCTACTCCCACACACAGAGGTCACCCTATTGGACGCCTTCGTGCATTCACGCCATCGCCACGCGCTTTCTTATTTCCACACGCGTCGTGTTTGGAAACAAAACGGGCGCGGGACGCTCACCCGAACACGCTATAAATATTTGCATCCGCACGTGGTGCGGGTCGTCACAGGAGCCGCGCAACAGTGCTGCATTGTGGCCTCGGCGGCGAACGCGCCCCCGAGTCATCTGCGTGCGAGCGCGCGGGGCCGCCGGCGGGGGGGCTGCACGGGCTTGCAACGAGCGAAACGCGGCAACCTGGCAGCGAGCGGTAGGGTTGCGTGCCGCGCCGTTCCCACTGTTTTGTAGCCGGGGGGGGGAACAAAGTGGGACAGGTAAGGCGAGCCATGGGAAAGTGCCAGGCTCGACCGGGGGTTAGGTCTCCGAGGGCGCGGCGTTCACTGTAGAGTCTTTATCTTCTTCCAGTAAAACACGGGGGAGCCTGGTTTCCAGGGAAATCAGATAATTCCCACATTCATCTGGATGAACCTGTGGAGAAGAAGCGAATTCACTGTGTTGCAGTCCATTTTGAAAGGACTGCTTACCACTTCACGGAAAGTTGCAGTAAGGAGTTGCAGCAACAGAACGTAAAGTCAGGTTATAGTGAGCGTTGGACGTGGAGCAAGGAGGTAAAGCTCCAGGCGGGGAGGGCAGGGCAGAGTGGGATAGGAATTTAAAAAAACAAACAAACAAAAAAAAACCCACATCTGAACGGGTAGAATGACACACACAAAAAAATAAACGAGATAATAACGCCGGAAGAATCTGTTTTGTTGCAAATGACTTGAGTGTGGGTTCAATAAAAGGCCCACATCACATGGAGCAACCCATGTTTGTTCAACATGTCCAAGCGCCGTTGGCCAAAAGCGAAGTGTTTGAAGATGTGCAAGACTGGCAGCTCGTCAGCGCTCCTTATGCAAGGGCTTCCTTCCTGCAGGCTGAATGAGCACAGGAAGAGGGGCCATGGGGCGGGTTTGGGATCCCTCCGCGTGAGCTAAATTTACCAACGCGACGTTCGACAAGCCGAGAGGCCTTATCTCGTCAGCGATGTTGACGCATTGATTTGTCTGCGCCCCACGTGCGCATCCGCCGCGAACTTGACCCCCCAGTGGGCGGGGTCAGTGTCCATGTCTCCATGGGACGCATTTCCAAACCCTCCCAGATGTTTGTGGCGATTACGGCGGGTGTTGTCGCTGTTTGTTTGCGCTTGGGGAGGCTCGGCTTTGTTGCGCCGGTAGCTGTGCTGTCGTGTGTGTGTGTGTGTGTGTGCGTGCGCGCGTGTGTGTGTCAGGTCACCGAAGGGCGTTTGAGAAACCGCTGCGAACGGATGTGCAAACACCAGGCGTAAAATAAGAACACACACACACACAGGCGCGGCTACCCACCGCGCGCAAACACACACACCTTCACTGAGGGTTTTCTTTGATCTCCCGACACGTGGGGAGGAGGGGGGGGCTGGTACGAGCGCCCACGACCCTGGGAGGACCACACTAACACGCCGGGAGGGTCACTCTGAACCGGAGGACAGTGGACCTACTGAGGGGTGACGCGGGGACTCACGGGCAGGGTGAGGGCCCGGTCCTGCCAAAAGCAAACAGCCCTCAAAAGAACAAACAAGATGCAAAACCAAAGCCAAACAACAAAGTTCCCCGTCTTCAAAACCGAACGGAGGTTTGGAAACCGGAATTCGAACCCCGAGAGTTTGTGAAGAGCTCCTATATAATTGCCCTGTCGGTCGTGGGCGTGGGCGGACCCCTCTGAACCTGCAGGGAGGAATGCGCCTGATTGCGGCGCTCCGTAAAGAGGGGAAAGAGGAACCCTGACGCGGAAGTTTAAGTGTGTTTGCTGGAATCTGTAGGGTGCTTTAAGACACATCAGCACACACACACACACACACACACACACAGCACTTAAAAATTCTAATTTAAGCTAATTTCATTTACACAGAGGTAAATCACAATTTAAGCGTTGTCAGTAGGTTTTTCTTTGCTCTCCTTATACCTGATTTTTACCTCCACCAGGAGGTTATGTTTTTGCCAGCGTCTGTCTGTCTGTCTGTCTGTCTGTCTGTCTATTAGCAACATCACTCAAAAAGTTATGGACCGATTTTGATTAAATTTTCAGGATTTGTTGGAAATGTGAAAAGGAAGAACTGATTTCATTTTGGGGGTGATCCAGAAGAAATCCTGGATTCTGGATCACTTTGAAATTTTCGTTAACATTGTGGTAAATGGGGCCGAAAGGAATTGTTGGCGGAGGTCTGCGCTCTCAGTGCTTTGTAGTTCTATATATATTTATTTGCCTGTATACGTGCACACAGGCCTTGAATTAATTCTCATCTCGTATTAGTAGGTGTATAAATAAAGTTTAATTGATAATAATGACTAAACCAGTTCAAATGGGACCCACCTGTGACCCAGTTGGGCGCAAAATGAATGAAACCGAGAGTCAAAGGCGATAAACTCGAACATATATCGCCAATTTCGCCGCTAATTTCATTTCAGAAAACACGGGTGGGTTCATTTCAGAATCCCCGCAGCCTGCAGCATACAGATTTATGCTTTTAAAGAGCAACGCTGAAGACGCGCGTTCGTCTCTGCACCACGCGACCTTTTACCTGGAAGGAAGCGGCGCACTTTATTGCGGTGGGGGGGGGGTGCGGTGGTGGTGGTGGGGGGGGGGCAGCAGCAGCGTGGCTTGGCCCCCGGAGACCCGGGAGACCCAGCTGTTCCGAACACTGAGCCCGCCTTTTCAGGGGCGGGCTGGAGTGGTTCGATGAGGGGCGGGGACCAGGAAAAAATACTACATCCACCTCAGCATCCTTTCATTTCCAAACACAGCGTAGAGCCCTCAGATCCGACCAGACAAGTTCTCGATTTACCGGCGCACCTATTTTGTGTTTTTTTTTTACCCCCTTGTCCATTTCTTCGAACCCAGCCCCGCCATGGCCAAAGGAGAAGGAGGAGAGCAATATTCCAACGCCAGCTTGTTAACCAAGCAGCCGAGCGCGGATGACATCAAGCTGGCTAAGAAGGTGGGTGCATTCATCCCCCCCCCATAATCGGTGCTGTGTCGCCGGGTTGGTGATGGGCTGCAGGGGAAGCGAGGAAAAGGAAGGTTTTTGGTCTGGGGGGGGGACGCGTGACGCGCGTCAATGAATGGAGGCACAAGCGCGCCTGGACTGGGCGCGCAGCGCTCCACCGGGGGGGCCGCTCCCCACCAAAACCAGTTCCAATGGGACCCACCTGTGACCCGGTTCGGTGCAAAATGAATGAAACCGGCGGTCGAAGGCGGTGAACTCGAACATGTATCGCTAATTTCGCCGGAGAACCCTGGCCCCACCTCCACATCCTCCTTCTCGTTATGCGGCTCATTTAAATTCAACGTCCACGTTTTTAAATCGAGGTTTAAACGATCGCTTATTTATTTAAAAAAAAAAACCGGAATGCCGATTTAGCTGTCGCCTCAGCCAGATCGAGCTGAGACGACACCCTTAAACAGTCGTTTTGGATGTATCCATTTATAAATTGTGATCATATTCGGCTTGGCCAGCTCCTGGGTGCCACATTTACATCTGTCATCTACACAATGGGGCGTCTGTTTTTGAGATATCGGGTTTAAAAATCGAGATTACAGTGGAGTCGTCCACGAAATGTGGTTGTATTTTTTATTTTTTGGCGACATTTAGATGACAGATCGGTCCGTTTTTTTTTTATCACTTATATAAAATGAAGCGTTTCAGCGCTGCATTCACGAGCGTTGCGAGGCTTCTGCACTCTCCCGACAACCAGTTTGGCCGATCTGACTTTTCAATCCGAAATGATTGAGATGACTCGTTTTTCCTGTTCGAGCCGTAATGTGGCGGTCCTCGCTATATCTGAGTCGGGTTCTCGCTGAGGAAATCCACGTATGTAAGCAGGATACGGCGCCGACTTTCGGTGGTGTCATATTTCCGATAACTATGAACGCGACACGAAGCATCTTTGCGACGTGTCCTAAAGAGAAAGGGTAGGAACGTAACATCCGACCAGATCATCAATGACCGCCGTTTTAAAAACCGCTTTACTTTCACCACCATAAAACCAAAAAAAGAAAACAACTTGATTTTTTAATCACACGTGCACCTTTGGGTTGGTGTATATGTTGTCGGTATTGTCGGTACTATCTTATCATGACCACCCGCGTTAAGGAAGTGGCTGTTTAGATAATGAGGAAACTCGCGCCTAAATTCAAGTTCATAATCACTTTGACACCTTTCTTTGAAACGGAATCAAAGGGGGTAATTCAACACCTTTGGTGCAGATGCAATTAGGAAGTGAAGAGCAGTCACCAAAGGAGCTCTCCGTGTGTGATTAGAGTGCCACTTCTGAGCAAACAGCCAAAAGCTGTGTGGAAATATGTCTGGAACCATGCGCAAAGTTAAACCACATGCCCGACGCGCTTTTGTCGCTTCTTTTCCCCCTATTAGATAACAGAAAAGCGAGCGCCGCTGCTTGAGTTTGACGTGCCAACGGGCGTTGAGTTGGCGTGTCCCAAGGATGCAGGGTTTGTGCTTGAGCATGTGAGCGCTTTTTTTTTTTCTTGTCACCTAAACAAAGGCCGGGTTGGGCGTATCAACAAGCCCAGAGCAGGTTTGCTCTGTGCATCTGACACGGGACACTTTGCCCTTTTGTCTCCACGCCTGAAATTTGGTTGCGGGTCAAGGTCGTTTTCGTGGGCGACTGGTGCTCTTCCAGTGTAGCAGGGGCCTGATGTTTACTATTAAACAACAAATCCACCTCTTGATTGGCCGCGGCGGAGGGTGTGTTTTTACATCTGTGTGGGATAAACCCGGCGGCGTCGGTGTTGATTTTGCCCGGCCTTGCTGCCAAGGTTTTGGTCGCCCCTGGCTTTTAACACGTGTGTGTGTGTATGTGTGTGTGTGTGTGTGTGTGTGACACAACCGTGTTGTCGTGGCTCTGCAGCCTGTTGATGTCCCTCCCGCGGTCCAGCCTGCCGGCCAAACAACTGCATCTTTTGGAGTAAACGAAACAAGGGCTTGTTCGAAACAAGTGGCTTCTTGGTTTTTATTTTCCGTCGCTCTCCCTGCTCCCTTCCAAACTCGGCCTTAGTGACCCTGAAGTCTGGAAGAATTGGAGCCCTGCCTCACGATGCACTAGAACGTGTTAAGATGATGAACATGTGACAAGTTTAGGCAGATCTGGTCCTGTTTATACATCAAGCACAATGCCGCGGTTAATATTCTTCGCTTGAACTTGACTCTAATGGGGGCTTCTCTTTCACAGCACAAGCAGAGGACCAGGTTGTCCATCTGCAGCAAGCTGTGCTATGCCGTCGGCGGAGCGCCCTACCAGATCACGGGGAGCGCTTTGGGCTTCTTCCTGCAGATTTACCTGCTGGACGTGGCTCAGGTGAGTGGTTTGCCTGTCATTTCACACCTCTATCGGCGGCGCCTTCACTGCGCGGACCTATATATAGTCGCCCTGGCACCTTTAAAAGAGCACCATAACTGGGAGCTGAGAACTTTCCAACATGTAAACGATCCCCCCCGTGTCCTTAAATCACTGCTGGATGAGGCACACTCCAAACTCTGACCGCCCTAATCACTTGTGACAAAGGGGGCAACTTGTACAGAGAGGTGGAAAAACTTTGTGTTATTTTCATTATTGGCTCCCTGCTGGGACACTATTGTGTCAGAAGCCTTTCACTGACTTTGGGGGGGTATTGGGGAGGGGGGTCTATCGCCGGCACAGTAAGGCGGGGGGGGCTCACTTTAATTGGCTCTGACACTAATTCCACTGTCAAGGCCAGGAGAGTGTGTAAGTCACAGGCTCCAGGGTTTTAGTTTTGTCCGGCTACCAGAACAGAGATTGAGGCTTATTGGCTGACGGGGTGGCGTGAATTGTACAGTGAGTCAGGAGAGGGCCGGTCAGGCTTGTCTCCAGTTGACAGTAGCGCTCACGCTGACCTGCCAACTATTTGATTGGATTAGTGTTGCCCTTTTTTTTTTTTAACTTAACAAGCATATGACATCACCCGAGACTGTCCCATCGTTTAATCACTATTGCTGTGCGTAACGTACAGCTCCTCCGATCGTCCCAAATTGAATGGCGTTGCTTGTGAAATGATGGGGAGCCTTAGACCAAGGTGCGTGTTTCACCCCACTAACCGCCCCGCGCTGTCCACTTCCTTCGACAGATGGATGCCTTCTATGCGTCCATCATCCTCTTCGTAGGCCGAGCTTGGGACGGCATCACAGACCCCACGGTGGGCTTTTTGGTCTCCCGGAGCCCTTGGACACGCTTCGGGCGCATGCTGCCCTGGTAGGTTAAATGAAGCTGATGCATTGTGTGTGTGTGTGTGTGTGTGTGTGTGTGTGTGTGTGTGTGTGTGTGTGTGTGTGTGCATATATATGAGGTTTCCATATTTTTACCCTGATGCTTTATTGGTGAAAACATCTGCCAGTTCCATTGCATCATGAAAGCTCTCCTGACATCGCATGCTGACTTCACAGAATGACATTGTGGTATACGTTAACCCCCAGTGAATCGCAGCTGCGAGAATGGAAGCATTCCAACCACGCAGTGTACATGTGTTGCTGTTTAGGGGCGGGGCTTTCGGAGGGGGCTCTTGTTCAATGTATCCTTTACTGGGGGGGGTGGCTGCACGTCGCGCTGATGCAACCCCACGTGCCGCACACATGATGACCCAAAATGATCAACAGAGCTCTGATGTGATCCACTAAAACCAAGAAGCTGATGAATTACCAATTTTAATGGCTGTTTTTTTTTTGTTTTTTTTTTTAAGCATCCCAAAAGAGGTTACGCAAGTCTGCAGAAATTTCCAAAATGTTTACACGTCTGTGCGATAGCTGGAGTGACGCTCGTATCCCCTCCTCCATTTTATGTGTGCAGCGCTCTTATCGAATGTTACGCTGGCTGTTAAACTGCATCCAGATGTTTAATCTGCACATGTAGCTCGATCACTTGCTTATAGAGTTTAATATTTTAATGCTGTTTTAATGCAGCCTGGATGTAACTCTACACACGTTTCCATGCAAGGCGGAATTTCCTTAGCGTGTGGATATCGTTCTCCTTTATCGGGGCGCTGACATAAAGCGAAGAGGGGCGTGGACCGAGGGGGGGGGTGTGCGGGGAAGAAAGGGTGGAGGAATGATTGGCATGCTTGGGTGAATTAAGGTTCTGTTGCAAAAGACATGCATTAGCGCAGCATATAACTGCCACTCCTCCCAGTTCAGCCCAAGGGGGGAGGGGAGAAAGAGTCGGACTGGCGTGTCATTGGCCATCCCGCAACACACCACACGCACGAGCCAATGACGCAGCGGCTTGAAGACTTGTAAAGGCTTAAGGTTACTTGAGTTCAACGTAGACAGACTGCTATAGCAGGAGTCAGAAGTGGCTGAAAGCAGGTTCATAAAGTGCTTCAAACATAAACTGAAGCTCTTTTTGGGGTTAACCAGAGTTTGTAATTCCTCTATATTTTGCAATTTTTTTTTTTTTTTTTTTTTTTTAAAGTCGTCAGAGGGGGTTTCCTGTTTCATAAAGAGCTTCTCGCAGCTAAAAAAATCACCTGCCACCTTCCATGTCCACTCGCTGAGATAAAATCAGCCCTCGGTCGTCAGCACTGCTATTTCTGAACGCACAAGAAACACCGTGTTAAAGTCATGAGGGTCAGCTGGTCAGCCGATCACATGGCCGTTGGGGTGGGAGTGACAATTTCTGTCGGAAAAGGAGAAACACAGAGGAAAAAGCTTCCAATCACCCCATTCCAGACTGTGAACTTGTGCTGATAAGATATTTGCATCTGCCAATGTGAAATGAACGTAGAGCATGAATGACCAGAAATTCCATTACGCGTGGAAAAGTTTCATCTCTGACGCGGTACGCAAGTGTGTCAATGGATGTGCTCATTTGTTTACATTTCTCCTCACACGGTAGTGGTGATGCAAAGCTAGAATGAATTATCAGTGTTCCTATTCACACATGAGTCACCTCACCAGTGAGCAGAGTCCTTGATTTTGGACTTCCTGTTCTACATTCTTTTTGGGGGTGTGTATTTTTTCTCCAAAGATATGGAATGACCGGGCCGTGTGGAAAACGCAGGAATTGTGTCTTATCGTTTACAGAGTCTACCTGGGAGGTTTTTCTTTTTGCAAAGCTTGTACTTGAACTCTGTCATTGGGTGAAAGTAAACTGAGCCCGAGTACCTGTTTAAGTCACCATTCCAGGGCTGCAGCCTACCTTCGCGATTATCTTGATTGAACTACATAAACACAACAGAAGGTCACGAGTGGCTGCTCGCCATATCAAACCTGAGCAGATTGTCACTTTCACACACTCATGATGTTTCCCCCCCCCATTTACATGTCCACATGAAGGATCGTGCTCTCAACCCCTCTGGCTGTGATGTGCTATTTCCTCATATTCTACGTTCCGCCCTTTGAAGACGGGAAAGTTGTCTGGTACCTCTTCTTCTACTGTGCCTTCCAGAGCCTTCAGACAGTGAGTGTCCATCCTCACCATCCAGAAACGGCCTATTTTAAAGTGACGATCCCACATATTTGGATCTTCACACCCTTTGCACAATTTACCTTAATGATTATCACAGTTTATCTTAATGCAAATTCCATTTGAAATCCATACTACCCATGCATTTTGGAATCACTATGCGGCCTCATTTCTGGCATTTACAACTCAAAAATGTCTCACATTCGTCTGAACTTCTCCCCTTCAGTGCTTCCACGTGCCGTACTCTGCCCTCACAATGTTCATCAGCTCGGAGCAGGCGGAGAGAGACTCAGCCACGGCGTACAGTGAGTATCGGCGCGCACGAGTCACGCGCGAACATCCCGTCTCCCCAAATGTTCTGAGCTTCCTCCGGCACTTCCTTCCCCTCAGGGATGACGGTCGAGGTCCTGGGCGCCGTCCTCGGCACAGCCATCCAGGGGCAGATTGTGGGCATGGCCAACGCTCCCTGCATACCGGGACCCGGGGACCCCGTCCCGAACGCCACCAACTTGTCCGCGGTTGAAGGACAGAACGGCTCCCTGTTTGTCCTCCCCCTCGATCACACGGTAAACACACGCCCGGCGTTTGGCGGTCAACGCAAACATGGAGTTTGCTGCTCAAAGATGATGAATGGATTAGCGTGTTTGACCTGTGTTTCACGCCGTTTGTTTTGCCTCTTGACAGAAAAAGGCTTACATGATCGCTTCAGGAGTCATCTGCTTAATCTACATCCTGTGCGCTATCGTCCTCTTCTTCGGCGTGAGGGAGCAAAAGGGTAAAGGCAGCAGCGTTGCTACTAGGAAAGACATTCGAGCCGCGTATCTCTCTGCATGTTTCTCTAATTTTGCATTCTTCCTCCTTCCAGAGCGGTCCAGTAACAAGTCCGAGCCCATATCGTTCTTCCAGGGCATTAAGCTTGTGATGGGGCACGGGCCGTACGTGAAACTGGTCACGGCCTTCCTGTTCACCTCTCTAGCGTTCATGGTACGTGCAAACGCTGTTTCACGAGCTGCTTATCGCTCGTGCAGTTTCAGAAGCTGGCGTTTCTGCTTTCTCGGTGACCCAACAGCCCGTTGTATGTCCCCGGTACAATGCGGCTGTTGATTTTTGTGCTTCTCGCCGCGGTTCTGTTTGAGCCGGGCCTGTGAGCTGGGCCCGCGGTGCTGCTGTGCTTGTTTAGGCATTAAAAAAAGCTTTGACTCGAGCCTCTTTCTCCTTTTATCTGTAGCTCCTGGAGGGAAACTTTGCCCTGTTCTGCACCTACACTCTGGGCTTCAGGAATGACTTCCAAAACATCCTGCTGGTCATCATGGTGAGTACAGATGCAGGTTTACGGTTGCCCGGGCAACGGGCGCATTTTGGCTGGATCACAGAAAAAAAGAAAACCAAAAAAAAAACCTGAGTGCCCAGTTTGGTTGGAATAAATTAAGCAGTCAACCGGAGACAAAAGCCATGAATTGTCTTCACACACAAAGCTGCTGTGTGCTCCTCTGGTGTCTCCTGATGCGTCTCCGCTCCGCCCGAATGCCACCCCCTTCCCACGGACAGCGAAGACATGCTTTATGACGCGATTTGTCCCTGGAATTAACAAGCCCGTCGTATCAAAGAAACAGCCTTGCGTCCTGATGAGCATTAAGGCAAATTAATCCGTAAATGTGCTCGCTGTCGCACGCACCGAACAACTGTACACGGTGGGAAAGTGCAGGTTGGAGAGTTTAAAAAGATTACATGCTTTGATCCTTTACTTTACGGGAGGGATTATAGAGTCAAGGCAGTGACCCTTTTGTCAGAGTACTTTAATTCAGATAAATTACTTTTTTCAGGGCTTCAGCAGAGCTTTCTGAGAAACGGCTCCAAACGGCCGCGAACGCTGTTCATCTGCACCATCGTTGATTTGATAGGCTGTCGATCACAAGATGGATCAAAGATAAAAGATCTGTGGGTCATTTTTTTCTTTTTTTTTTTTTATTACTGGATGTGAGGGTTTGTTATTGAACAGCGTTCTTCTCTCGTGTGAAAGACTGTGTTGCACAGGTCTGTGTTATCTTTCCCTTAGCCAAACATGTTTGGGGGGGAACCCTGTGGATGTTTGCATCACACCGAGCTTAAATTTGTTTTGGGAAGAACCGAGATGAGCGTATTGTCTTTCGCCTCCTCCACCACTATTTTGTTTGGACGAGACAAGGGGTCAAACACTCATCCTTCTGCATCGCCACACAAATATGACTGAAGCCGAAGTATTCAGGGAATGCATTGCGTCACATGTCCTGCTATTACATAATGTTATAGGATAATATATATAAAATATTATAGAAAGTATCGAAGATGTTAGATTAAAGGTAAATTAAATTTAATCATTTGTACTAATCCATACACTATTAAATTTAACTAGAAGTTATAGTTTGTTTATCTGCTATACTGGAGCCCACCAGCAGGGTGTGACCTCTAAAAGGTTTTTGCTTTGTTTACTGAACTTTTTTTTCCTCTCCCCTTCAGTTCTCTGCTACTCTCGCCATCCCATTCTGGCAGTGGTTTTTGACACGTTTCGGAAAGAAGACTGCGGCTTACTGCGGCGCCTTGGTAACCCCGCCCCCCCCGTTCATTAACAATCCCGCGCTGCACCGTTTAGTGCATCTTTTCTCGACGACTAACATGCTTCTGCATTTCCAGGCTGCGGTTCCCTCCATGATCCTGGTGGTGTCCTTAAAGAGCAATCTCATCGTTACCTATTTTGTGTCCTTCTGCGCCGGTGTGGGTGTGGCTTCAGCCTACCTGATGTCATGGTGAGACCCCCCCCCCAGCTCCTCACTCTCACCCCTCGTGGGGTTTGTTGCCAACGCTAACTCCACCTCCTGCCCCGACCCCTTCAGGTCTATGCTGCCGGACGTCGTCGACGATTTCAAACTGGACAACCCCAAATCTAACGGTCACGAGGCCATCTTCTACTCTTTCTACGTCTTCTTCACCAAGTTCGCCTCTGGGGTCTCTCTGGGCATTTCCACCCTAAGTTTACAGTAAGGATCTGAGTCATCATGTACGGAATCCCAATGTTTTGACCAACCGTATGAGGTAAAAGTGAACCTCCAGACAACAGATTTGTCAAGTTTTATGGCTTCATTTTTTTATTACTCGTCCTGAAATGTAAAGTCTTGTTGGTTTTCAAACTCACTGCACTGGTTAATATCAAAGAGTAAAGGTGAGAACTTTAAGTACGCACACTGCGTTATCTTTAACTGGTTTACTACACACGTTCTGGACCCACTGACGTTTGGTCAACATTTAACTTTTGCATCTTTACAAGACGCGGTAGTAAATGGCGTACACATGCTTCCTCTTCCTGTCAATGTTCTCCAGAAGTGCTGCTTCAGATTATGGCGGAAATTGCCATGACTTTAGATCTTACTCTGGCTTTGCGCGCGCAACAAAAGAGGTCATGATGGCGGCGATGGCGCTGAGATGTCAATTGGCTTTGGGAATCCGAAACAATACTCCCAGCTATGTTTTCGTCCTTGGCGCTGGGAAATGGTTTTAAACTACAGTGTCAATTAGGCTAATCTAAATCTCCATCATCCAGCATCAAAGCATGGAATTCTTGTGCTTCCAGCAGATTACGGATTGTAAGACATCACGAGTTTTGGACTCTGATCAGATCAGAGACAATGTCACTGCAGCGTTTGTGTCCATCATGATTGAACTTTTTTCTTTTTTTTTGTTCGTCTTCAGTTTCGCAGGATATAACACCAGAGGCTGCTCTCAACCGGAGGCGGTCAACATAACCCTGAAGGTGCTGGTGTCCGCCGCTCCCATCTCCCTCATGGTGATCGGTTTGGTCGTGTTGTACTTTTACCCGATTGACGAGAAGAGGCGGCGGCGCAACTGCGAGAAGCTCAGAGAAAAGCGGTAAGGCCACGCCCGCCCTCTCCCGCGTGCCCCCCCGCGCCCCGACTGAAACTTCCCCCTTTCTCTCAACAGCGAAATAGAGGATGCAGAACTCGCCGCCATGATCTAGCACAACTCAAAAGAGAGGCGCGCACCGCTGGAGGAGGGGGGGGGGGGCGATCCAGGGGTAGTTTTGCACAGAGCGGGACCAACGGACCTGGGCCTGTCAGACCCTACAGACGCTGTCTGGTCCAACCATCTGCCGCTGCTGCTTTTCCACATTTAAAAAAAAAAAAAAAAAAAAACGGAAAAAAAAAAAAAAAAAAAAGAACGAACCTGGTTATTCAGTGTTTCCCAGCATGAGATTCACCTTTTTTTTTTTTTTTTCAGTCCGATTTAAAAGCCTTACATTTTTCTGGCGATGCAACTTTTGATTGCTGGTTTTTAAGGTCTCTCGACTTCTTTCTGCGTTGAAATTGTTTCAAGTATTGAACGTGACGGGGACACGAACCCTCAGTGCCGCCGCTACTGGTGCTACTAGCTGGAGCTGGACCGCTTAACACCGTTAAAAAAAAAATGTGAGCACTAAAGATGGCTTTCCTCTCCCGAGATATGAATGCCCGACTATGAAAAAGACCAGCACCTTGCCTTAATTTCAACCCCGTTTTTGGGGGGAGGGGTCAGAGCTGCCAGTGTAAAACACTTAACTTTTGGTCTTGGTGTTTTTATAAGCGCGTTCATTCGTGTTTTTGACGATACACTTGGTCTTCATTGTTTACATCAGTCAGCCAGTTTGTTTCAGTGCATCTTCTGGCTCGTTCTCACTTTGCCAGCTTTTTTTGTATAGTGTTTTTCTGGGGTTTTTTTGTTTGTTTGTTTTTTTGGATTTGTAGCTGGAAGTTGTGGCACAGCAAGAGGCAGCAGTCATCAACCCGGTCTTATAAGGCCCCTAATCCAGCCGGGTTCTCTGGCCTATCCAGGTCCTCGTTGGTTTTCTGCTGGCATCTTGGTTTCCTATGTGAAGCCGCTTGTCTCAGACAGAAAACCTGACTGAGTGACGGGCCTATTGGGACTGGGTCGACGACCTCTATGAGTCTAAAGGGCTCCTCCGGGTCCATTACCGGTACTGAAACCACTACAAGCACTTGACTGGCATTAATTACTGCAAGGTTTATCCAGTATTTACATTAATGTCACTTGTAGAAGAGCTACTGAAGACTGGAAGTGCTTTTTTTTCCCTCCCCTCTTTGATTTTTCTATAATTTGCCTATCACATTATTTAAATATTTATTAGATTTTTTAATTTTACCATTTTTTGAGTCCATATGTTTGTGGGAAGTCATGCATTATTTAACTATTTAAGAACTGAAGGTTGCAACGGATTTAAAATTTTCAAACATAAGTAGAATGTTCGCACGCCTTTTTTAATGCATGTTAAATCACCACCGTCGTTGCTTCTTGGCATTCAAAAAGGGAAGCACACAAGTGCGAGGGGGAAAAGATATTGAGGTATTTTAGGATATTCTCATCTCTGTTATTGTTTTGATCGTTGGGGTTTTGTGCGTTAAAGGAACCAGTATGCTGTGTGACCATTGGTTGGCATATTTCATATCCACGGGTATGGAAATGTGTACATAATGTCATATGTTATACATACTGGTATATCTGTCATGTGCGGTTTCTGACAACTAGGTTGCCATTGTAAAAATGTTCATTTCATCTACTTGTTGAAGTCCTTGAACGCGTCATTGTGTACATAAGAACCCATCATGTAAATCTGTTATTTCATGAATGCCTTGTCTCGTATCGATCTGTGAACTTTGCTCATGACTCTTGAGGCTGTAGCCAAACGTGTGAGCTTTAATGATCCCATAGGGACACGCAGAAGCCTTCTGTACATGCCTCCGATGTATATATATTGTATGTAAAACTGTAAATATCTGTGGCTGCAAGTTACATGCCCTCATCTACACTGTACTGTAGTTAATTTAAGACAAATGTTTGGGATTAAAAAAAAGACTGTTAATAAACACTAATTGATAAATGAACTGTGAATGATTTGTCAGTATTTTTTAATATATGAAAATACATTCAGGTGTACATAAAACAATTACATTTTTAAAAACATAATGTGTCACCTCGCATCTGAACATTAAACTTCTCCCGAGGCCTCATGGCCACCCCATTAATAAATTAACTAGAAATGCATTTGGAAGTTAATGATGAACCCGCGAATGTCATTACCTTTACGGAGAAAATATTGTAGCAGCTATCGCAGCGTGACAGGCCACACACACACGCGCGCGCGCACACACACACACACACACACACACACACGGGTCTTTCACAGAAACAGTAACTGAGTGTAACGTTCTTTGACCTTTATTTAAATTTACACAGTCGTCGATAACATCATCATTCTGCCCGCACACACACACAAACAGACACAATGCTGCCATCTAATGTCAGATTTTGGTCATTAAATTGGAAGACACACGAACTTGGTCTCAAAATTGCAAAACACGTGAGCATAACAAATGATGATCAATGCAAAATTAATTTTGTTTATTCTTTTTTTTTTTTTTAGTAATTACACTGAATAAAGACAAAGTATTCTTGGACATTTATTTTGATGGGGAATGATTAGCGGAAGTTGGGCACTTTATTTTTAAGGACTCACAAACCGGATGCGGTTGCGGTGGTCGTAAACACGGCGGCGGTTACCTTCATTTTCGCACCTTTTTCAACGCGTTTAATGTTCACGACCACGAGAGGGAAGTGCAGCGGACCTCGCAAAGCCCCCCCAGAGCGGAGCATTTAAAAGAGGGATGTCGACCCCCCGCTAACGCCCCCTCCCCCCTCCCCACCGGGGGGGACCAGGACAACATGGCGGCCGGCGCCGCGGGGCCCGGCGTCCCCAACAAGACGCGGGTGGCCATCCTGGCGGAGCTGGACAAGGAGAAGAGGCGTCTGCTGCAGAGCCAGGCCCTGGGCGGCTCCGGGGGGGCCGGGGCCCCGCGGGGCGGGCCGAGGGAGGCGCGGGAGAGCGCGGAGCAGCAGCACATCGCGGCGCAGCAGAAGGCCGCGCTGCAGCACGCGCACGGACACTCGTCCGGCTTCTTCATCACGCAGGACTCGTCCTTCGGGAACCTCATCCTCCCGGTGCTGCCGCGGCTCGACCCGGACCTCTGACCCGGCTCGACCCGGACCTCTGACCCGGCTCGACCCGGACCTCCGCCCGGAGGGCGAGAGACTCGAACCGGCCCCCGGTGACCACAAACGTCCCGATGACGTCTCTGTTCCCACCTGGACTTGAGAAACGCGTTTTATTGTTGTTGTTGTTGTTCTTTTTTTTATAAGATGTCTTTTTTTTCGTGCATACGAGGCCGTTTGTGAAGCTTGTGCGTAATAAAGTGCGTAGTGTTTCAACAAACGCGGTTGTTTTTGGTTGGAGACCAGTCTGACCAGCAGTGATCGCTGACTTCCCAACAGGCCTTCTGGAAGACCCAGTTTGGGTTAAACCGCCCTGTTTAGATACAGGTGGGTTAAACCGCCCTGTTTAGATACAGACGGGATAAACCGCCCTGTTTAGATACAGGTGGGTTAAACCGCCCTGTTTAGATACAGGTGGGTTAAACCGCCCTGTTTAGATACAGACGGGTTAAACCGCCCTGTTTAGATACAGGTGGGTTAAACCGCCCTGTTTAGATACAGACGGGTTAAACCGCCCTGTTTAGATACAGGTGGGTTAAACCGCCCTGTTTAGATACAGACGGGTTAAACCGCCCTGTTTAGATACAGGTGGGTTAAACCGCCCTGTTTAGATACAGACGGGATAAACCGCCCTGTTTAGATACAGACGGGTTAAACCGCCCTGTTTAGATACAGGTGGGTTAAACCGCCCTGTTTAGATACAGGTGGGTTAAACCGCCCTGTTTAGATACAGACGGGTTAAACCGCCCTGTTTAGATACAGGTGGGTTAAACCGCCCTGTTTAGATACAGATGGGTTAAACCGCCCTGTTTAGATACAGGTGGGTTAAACCGCCCTGTTTAGATACAGACGGGTTAAACCGCCCTGTTTAGATACAGACGGGTTAAACCGCCCTGTTTAGATACAGGTGGGTTAAACCGCCCTGTTTAGATACAGACGGGTTAAACCGCCCTGTTCACACCAGGGGGATTCAAACTGTCCCACAAGGGGCCGTGTGGCTGCAGGTTTTCTTCCAACCCAGCAGCGTCACACCAGATTTGACTCACTTAATCAACTCATCTGAGTCTTCAGACAGCTGACTGGTCAAACTGGGTGTGCTGGACTGGTTGGAACAAAAGCCTGCAGACACACGGCCCTTTGAGGAAGAGGTTGGAGATCCCTGGTTTAGATAATCAAGGGGCTGTCATACAGATGGTTTAAACCCTGTTTAGGACTTAAACTACAGACGTGATTGGGTCATGGGCTTCTAGAACAAGTGGTAGTTAAAGTTGCAATAAGGTTAAAAACGCGACTTTGATCAGAAATAGGTAAATAAATCCACAAGGTGGCAATAAACACACACACATCGACCCCGGAGGCGGATGTGGTACTCGATTGCTTTTGCCTGGACCAGTCCACTCAATCGAGGGCCGGCTGATGCAACTCTGACAGATCCATCAAAGCTCTCCGCCCGTCGTCTCTAAGGTGAAATACTCCGGGTAAGTCAGAGTATTAACCGTGTGGACTCGGATGTCCATTCCTTAACGTCTGGTGCATTACCAAGCGCTATCAGTGGGATGATTTAGATCTTCGACGCCGCAGAAAACAGCTGATGTTTGCTGCACATGGTTTTGTCGCTAGCTTGCTAAATACACGTAGCCGGTCTGTTCCCTCTGTCGGTGTGTAAACGAGGAATCTGACCAAGATTTCACATCTTTAAAACGAGAAGACAACATTAAAATTAACTGCAAAGACGGCTAACAACAGCGTACCGATTTAATGATGTGTATTGTGACTTGACCAGCTGTAGTATAGGCTGGACTTCACATTTACTCCATTGGGTTGTGTGTGTGTGTGTGTGTGTGTGTTTCACTGAGTGTCATCTATCACCTTGATTGTCCTAAAATTGTCCTTGATTGTTCCAGATGTTGTGTCGGGTCATAAACAGCAGCCCTGTCTTGTCCCGTCTTTCAGTCTAAAGCCTCCGCGATGGCAGGCCAGCTGAGTCCCGACGAGAAGCTCCACCTCATCACCAGGAACCTCCAGGTCAGCCGGCGAGGGCACGGCAGCCGCGTGGGGGGCCGTTGGGCGGCCCGCGTGAACGTTGTTGTCTTTCACAGGAGGTCCTCGGAGAGGAGAAGCTCAAGCAGATCCTTCAGGAGAGAGAGCTGAAGTTGTACTGGGGCACAGCGACCACCGGCAAACCTCACGTCGCGTACTTTGTCCCGATGTCCAAGATAGCAGACTTCCTCAAGGCCGGGTGTGAAGTGCGTAGATGCGCGGGAGCCTCTCCCTTCTGTACTCCATCCTTCCCTGCTCGGGTGGATTTCATGTTTTTTTTCCTCCCCCCTTTAGGTCACTATTCTGTTTGCAGACCTGCATGCTTACCTGGACAACATGAAGGCCCCCTGGGAGCTGCTGGAGCTCAGGGTGAAGTACTACGAGCAAGTCATCAAAGCGATGCTGGAGAGCATCGGCGTGCCGCTGGAGAAGCTGAAGTTTGTCAAAGGAACCGACTACCAGCTCAGCAGGTTACCTTCACTGACTCTTCTGATCGACCCTCCTCACTGGTTTGAGTTCACATGCAACATCTGCGCTGGGCTTTTTTTTTTGTTTTTTTAAGGGAGTACACTTTAGATGTGTACCGGCTGTCCTCCGTCGTGACGGAACACGATGCCAAGAAGGCTGGAGCCGAGGTGGTCAAGCAAGTGGAGCATCCGCTGTTGAGCGGCCTGCTGTACCCCGGCCTGCAGGTGCCAACACGCTGCTGCTTGAGTCTCGCGGGGGGGGGGCTATGTCTGGATTCTTTTAATCACTTTTTTTTTGGATTTGCTTTGTTCTCAGGCTCTGGATGAGGAGTACCTCAAGGTGGACGCCCAGTTTGGTGGAGTTGACCAGAGAAAGATTTTCACGCTGGCAGAAAAAGTAAAATCAATTTTCCATTGATTTATTGACATGAAAATAGAGTTAATTTTATCAAAGTCTCATTGACATTTCTACATGTTTTTACTTGCTGTTAAAGGCTGTGAATGTTAAATGTCTCTGTACGTTCCTCTCCAGTACCTTCCGTCTCTCGGCTACACCAAGCGAGCCCATTTGATGAACCCCATGGTTCCGGGTCTGACGGGGGCCAAAATGAGCTCCTCAGAAGAAGTACGTCACAGACAGAAAGACGAGACATTTCAGAATCGGTTTCCCCCCGATGCCCGTGCTCAGTTTACAGCGCTTTCTCTCCTGTTTGGCATCAGGAGTCAAAGATCGATCTGCTGGACTCCAAAGAAGATGTGAAGAAGAAGCTGAAGAAGGCCTTCTGTGAGCCAGGCAACATCCAGAACAATGGCGTCCTCTCCTTCGTCAAATACGTCCTCTTCCCTCTCCGTGGAGGTTGGTGGCTTCACTCACTTTATCTCCACGTTGTTCCGGAGCATTTAAACGTCAGATAAACCGGCATGTCTGTGTTCTTAGAGTTTTGCATCAAAAGAGACCCCAAGTGGGGCGGCGACAAAACCTACACCCAGTTTGAAGAAGTGGAGAAGGACTTTGCCGCTGAGGTAGAGGAGCGCCGCGCTCTGTTGGCTGTCAAAGCCCAAAGGTGATGTCTCACCATCATGGCTGTTCCGCTCCATCAGACCGTCCACCCGGGAGACCTGAAGGCCTCGGTGGAGGTAGCACTAAACCAGCTGCTGGACCCAATCAGGAAGAAGTTTGAAACTCCCGAGCTCCGTAAACTCACCAACTCTGCCTACCCATCAAAAACGAGTGAGTGTTCACCCACAAAGTCATGCGACATTGTTGCCTGTGGATAGTTAAATCTGTGCCACATCCTAAAAGTCCATGCGCTGTCTCGACTGTAGTGCTCCACTTCCATGTGAAGGTTTTTTTTTTTTAAATGTTGTAATCATAAAAAGATCAAAATGACTAGTCTGGGATCCAGAGGTGTTGATGTGTGGTGTTGTGAAGCAGTTCCATGTTTCTATCTGACCAGAAGCAGCAGTAAAGGGAGCCAAGGGGGGAGGAGGAGGAGGAGGAGCAGGGGAGGAAGATGAGCTGGCTCCCTCCAGACTGGACATCAGGGTGGGCAAAATCATCAGTGTGGAGAAGGTGGGACATTATTGTTGATTGTAAATTAGCCGTAATAGGTCCTTCACGTGACACTGGTGACGTTTTCTGTCGTTTCTTTTATTCCAGCACCCAGATGCCGATTCGCTGTACCTGGAGAAGATAGATGTGGGCGAGCCAGAACCAAGGACAGTCGTCAGTGGGCTGGTGGCCTACGTTTCCCAGGAGGACTTGCAGGACCGGTTGGTGTTGGTGCTGTGTAATCTGAAGCCACAGAAGATGCGAGGGATAGAGTCTCAGGCCATGCTGCTCTGCGCCTCCATGTGAGGGTTTACCCATGTTTCATTGCTTTAATCCTTTTATATATGAGTCATTATTTATGAGTTCTTACCATCTGTAATTGGGGGAACGGTATTATCACCAAAACTATTACATTTTAATTTTAGAATTGAAATTTGAGACTGATGCTCATTCAACCATGTTTGAGGAAGATTGTCTAAATATTCACACGCACACTCGGCTGTTTTTTTTGGTTTTTTTTTAGTGAAGGGGAACCCAGGAAGGTGGAGCCTCTGGACCCTCCAGAGGGTTCGGCGCCTGGCGAAAGGGTCTTTGTGGAAGGATATGAGATGGGGAAACCAGACGAGAAACTCAACCCAAAGAAGAAGGTTTGGGAGAAACTGCAGGTACGTCTCGTCACGGTGACTCCGAAAATCCAGCGGTTTGCGGAACGTCTGCGCTGCCTGTCTGCTCCGACCTCCGCTGTCTATCGAAACCCGCTGGCTTTGTCTTCAGGACGTGCATAGAACAGTGTTCGTATGATAGCTACATACGTATGATAGGGCGATATTACCACTTATGTAGTCTATAAATGAGCCACAACACATTTATTCCCATCCAGAGGAGGACGCGCATACCCCTTTTTTCTTTGGATTTTGGTGACTGTACGACAGGTAATTCAATTGTTCTCACTTAAATGTCGATTTTCTTCATTATTTATTGCGTATTATGGGTATTTCTTTTTTTTTTTTTACATACAAATATATATTTTGAAAGTGGTAGGCTCTACCAGAAGTAAAAAGTTAACTCTTAACTAACTGATCTTGTAGGGTCTACCCCAAACACAGGGTTTTTATTTATTCCTGTCCCACCTGCGCTGTGCTAGATTGTTGCATTGTTCTCCGGCATCCAGGAAAGAATGGAAGTCGTGTGTTTTTTGGGGGGGCCCTGGAGTGCCGGTGTCCACATGTGCTTTGGTTTGAATGGAAACGTCTCTGCTCCGCTGTTATTTTGGAGTGGAGCTGGCCCGCAAGTGCAACTGGTGTATTTTGGGATTGAAGCCTCTCGTGGTTTACTTAATCTAAATGGAGCAACAGTTAACAGTTTTTTTTTTACTTTTCCAGGTGGACCTGAAGATATCAGAGGAGTTTATAGCTCAGTGGAAAGATAAACATCTAATGACCAAACTGGGACAGATCAAATGCAAGACATTGAAAGGAGGCAACATCAGTTAGATCCTCCATCACCATCACAGCAGCATTACAACAGGAACCCTTTTATCTGCAGAAGAACCTTCAAACATCTGGATGCTTTCTCAGATAGTAAAGGGAGGCCATCTTGACAAATATACCTTGTTCTGACAAGTTGCGTGTACGACATAAATACTCATGGTTTATTCTTAATGATGATGAATATACAGAGGTAACAGCTGACTGTTGTATGTAAATGGATCTCACATTTAAAAAGGGACTTCATGTTCTCACTTCATGTGGTTGTCTTATTACAGATCAATGAATTTCAGAACAATATATATTGAACGGTTGTACAGAAATATGACTGTCATACAGCATCTGCTATATCAAATAAAAAGCTGGCTGAGCTGCTGTCTGCGGTACATTGTGTACATGTCTGTGCCCCATTAAAGACAAATAGGCAGATTTTACAACACGTAGATTTTATTTATAGAAGTAATAACTGTACAGAATTCTTTATTTTTGACCCATTACAAAGAGTCGGGATAATTCACTCCACTCACCAATGATGCTGCAAAGCCTTTTTGTGCAAATAAAGATGGGTTGTTCTGTTAAAAATGCATGGGCCGAAGTTTGACGGACAGGCAGAATGAAAGCAATTTTAAAGATGCTGACATCGCATGAAATCTACTCCAGTGTATCATCCGCAGCCCCAAAAAAAATGGTTTACAGATTAAATAGTGAAGATTTGATAGGTGACGGCACTAGTAGAAACAACCACACAAATAAATAGGAAAGACTGTGTTGCTGAATTGTACTAGCTTGTTAGGACGTCGGAGATGCACGTACATGACAGGACAAAATATGTGTGTTTTTCAACTGCAGCTTTACAAAAGTGCCTTAAAAACCCTCCTCTTTCTCAAATATAGCTACCGATTATCTACCAACATGGTGTAAATTGGGTGTTTCGAAGCAAAAAGTAAGCATCTACACTTAGGTTTTTCTGGAGAGCTGTTACACCACAACAGAAACAAGAAACATGTTTGACGAGACCCTTTCTCTGCACTGCAGTGCCTAACCCTACCTCTAGGAGGCGCTCGCACACAAGCCAAATATTTACAAATGCAGCATCGAATTACACTAGAGTGCGTCATCGTGGGGAGCTTAAAACATCTTAGAAAAATACTCTGGAATAAAGCTAACATAAGAGATTTGGAGTGATTCTTTTCTTTTTATTTATTTAAGTTTTTTTTTTTTTTTTTGCATAAATGTGGAAGGCCATCGCTGGCTAAGGCTTTTGGAGAAAAGACAAGAGTGTGCCAGAGTCCCTCAGTAACGTCAGCCCTGGCTGTGGCCGACGTCGTTCCCCCATCACTGTGACGCTGTCCTTTCAAAACAGCGTTTCAATCGTGTCCGCCGTCACTCGCGTTGCTAAAAGGGGATAGACGAGAGGATGTTAGACAACGATGACATCAATGGAACGCAGTTACAGGAACACACGTAATGAGTTTTCTGGCCTAATTAATTGAGTTACCGAGACGAGATCACAAGATTCTGGTTATGGCCGACTGAAGCACATGCTTGCGCAGAGACGCAGGCCTTGAAAGGCAACGTCGAACCGCACTGCTCACCATGCCGTGCTGGAAGTAGCATTTTGCTTTCTCATGACAAGTCAGCTGCAGTTTGTTATTGATCTGTCTTGTCACTGGATTGGCTCTAATGACCTCTCATCCTCAGCGGCGGTGTGCTGAAACACGCCGATGCGGAAAATGACCTGTGCTAAGACGACAGTCGAAAACTTTCCCTTACTTGTGGTTTCTGGTGATGCCGTCGGTCTCGCGTGTCGGATGGCCCCGTCGGTCTTGCAGTCCCTCGCCGAGCAGGCCGGACGTGTCGGTGAGGAACCGGCGCCTCCGTGACCGGGCTTTCTGGCGACCGGCGGCGGGACTTTGTCAGACTTCGGGCCGCCGTTGGCAATGACCTTCGATTGGTCAGTCAGCTGCGTGAGCTCCGCCGCTAAACTCTGCTTCAGACTCGCCTGAGCCTCTGGGGAGGAGGAAGCCGCGGTCTCTATGACAACCTTTTTTGTGCTCCTGGAGAAAATGAAGCTGGCAGTAGAGGCGGGGGATTTATGCAAGTCATAGCCTTCGGGCAGTTTCAGCGACGGGGCTCCGTGCTCACTGGTACAGCCCTGAGTGGATGATCTCACACCCAGCAGGGATGGAAGGCTGTCTCTCGAAGACATTGCGGCTGTTTTCATACGTATGGCTTCTTGTAATCGCAGAGAGGGAGCGTTTAGGGTCATGGTCGGCGTTTTTCCCGAAGGCGGAGGAGATTTTAGAGAGAGGGACTTGCGGATGGGCTTTTGTGGGGTGCCCTGTGGTCCTGGAATGGCAACTGGGTAGTTTTCTGTAACTGCCTCTCCCTGGATTGACTTGTCCTCTGAAGGGGCTTTCATCTGCTCTTCAGCCATGCTAACTGACCTGAGACGAACCATTTGAAGCAGGGAGGGGGTCACAAGGGGTATACTAGCATCCTCTTTGGGAATGGGGGCACTCTTGTGGCGGCAAAGAAGCTCCTTATTCCTGGCATCCCGATTTGTTACACTGGGATGCCTTCGGAAATTAACCCCGTGGGTTAAATTCTCTGCTGGTAGAGGGGGTGCTATTGGGGCAGCGACCAAAATTTGAGAAGTCATAGGAGGCTCAGAGGGAGTTTGGTTTTCATATTCCTTACAGTCTGGCCCTAAATAGGGCGGAATTGAAGCAGATTCTGGGTTCTCTGGTTTTATAACAGGTGTAACATCCACTGTTGGAGGTGTATTCCTGTCAGAAACAGACATATTTGTCTCATTCTCTTTCCCAGCATCACCTTCTGAACATGTCAGGGGATCCTCCGGTCCAATGTCAGCTATGCTTTCTGGAACAACAGTAGGGAGATCTGGAATCTGGTCATGGAGGGATCTCTCAGCCTCACTTGAACCCTGAAGTGTCTGTCCACATTCCATTGGTTGTGTTGAGCCATCCAATTCAGGGATCGTATAATCCATCATATTTGGCGTCCTGTCAGTCATGAAGGGTGGAGGTGGAGGTGGAGGTGGAGGAAAATCCACCTCATCTCCTCCATCAAACACAGACTCCCCTTCTAAAGGAGGCGGAGGAGGTGGCCAGGAGGAATCCGCAGCATTGATATCGTCTTGTACATCCTGTAATTCCCCTGGTGGTGCTGATGCCGATGGAGGTGGTGTTTGTCTTGATGGAGGAGGTGGAGGTTGGTTCACTGGGGGAGGAGCATGTGGTAGTGTGACCTGCACGGGAATCGTCTGATTTGACGCAACCTCATTCTTGTTCATTCCATTTTGGCGATAATCACCCAGAACTGTCGTCCCATCCTGTGAGGAGCTTGCCAGGATCTCAGTTGGGACAATGACATCTGCTGCAACTCTACTCTTTTCTTGCTTCTTTCCCTCTGCTGCAAGCTCTGTTGGCCTCATATCTTCTCTCCTCCATGCTATGGTGGGTTTTTTCATCACAGGAGGAGGACCTTTCTTTGGACACATCTCTGGTCCCGCCGGTTCCTTAAGCACAGGGCTGCTTCTCTGTTCCTGTGTCTGAACACTTGCTTCCACCTTCTGTGCAGTTGTTGGAAATTCTCTCTTATCAAGCTCCTTGTGAAAACTCGCAGGATCCGTTGTTAATCGCGTCACGCTGAGTTCTGTCAGCTGCGATGAGGCACATGCTTCAGTGGATTTTGGAACTTGCAGCTCTTCATTGTTTTCAGTCTGAGTTCCAGCCTGTTTAACCGCAAGATCCAGTGCCTTTGCTGGCTTCTGTGGCGCTCTGCTGAGATTAGGGCTAGGTCCACAGAGGAGGTCAAAACAGCGTCTGTTGTGAGTCCAAACCTCTGGTGGAGGAGGACATGGTGCTTTTACTTTTGGAGGGGGTGGTATGTCTAGTAGTTCTTTGACGTTAGTCAAAGTTGAGGAAATGGCATTTGCAGGGATCTCGGTGGCAGCAGAAGCTGGTTGTAATCCTTTCTGAGGCAAATTTGGACTACTTTTGGACATGTCTTGGTTCATAGGTTCTGACGTACTAGATGATAGAGATGTAAGTGAGGAGGAAGGAGAAGCCCCTGAGGATGAGGCTCGAGAGACTGATCTCTCTGGTTTGACTGGCTTGTTTTTCTGTTTGTCGGGGGAAGCCGTGGTGATCCCTTTTGGAGAGAGCGTTGGTGTGCCGCTCTGACTGGAGTATCCACTGGAAGGAGAAATGGTGCGTTCAAATTTACCCTCTTCTGGGATCGTTTTCTGTGGTAAAGAGCTAATAGATTGGGTAGCTCCTCCCTCATTGCAAGAGGATGGAGTAGGGCTCACGGGACTGGAAGAAGAATCTATAAGGCTGGACTCGGATATTGTTGGGATTGTACTGCCGCCTTCTATTTTTTCTTCTGCTACAATACTGTGTGTTCCGTTGACAACCTCTCCAGGCACAGTGCCATTAACCATTGTGCTTGCAACCAGAATTCGGCCATTGCTCCTGATCTTGTTATTGTGCAGAGAATTTGTTCTCCGTGGAGGTGCTGGTGGTTGCTTAGTCTTTATAACTGACAGACTCCGTGCAAAATTCTGTTTGACCTTTTCATCCTCGGCAGCAGCCATAGACTCTGAAAGACCAGACTCAGATCCTTGATCTGTAACACTTTTATCTTTAGAGCGATGGCTGCTTATCATGCTCAAAGAGCTATGGAGAGTGGCAAGGTCTTGGTCTCCATTACCTTGCTCCGTCTGACCTTCCTGCCTGTTTTGATGCTTTTTCGGTGAGTGATCCCCATGTGTGATACCTGGGGATAGAGGGGAGGAGTCCGAAAAAAGGGTCTTTGAAGACTCTGACTTGCTCCAATTGGACCCTGAAATGGAAGTTGTTGAGTCCTGGGAGTCCTTGTCAGTTTGGGACCCTTCAGCCTCTGATCTTCTAGACAACAGAGGGCTGATTGACGAGTCCCTGGATGTCAGGCTGGTTTTGCTGACAGTACGGACACTACTGCCATGTTTTATATTGTTCCCATGTGTTCGGCTGCTGCCCCGGTCGATCTCAATGACTTCAATTGAGGCTGGCAAGATTGCGTTAGGAATTATTGTTGACAAGTAGGCAGCCTGAGGAGATATGGACATCACTGGGCCCTAGGTAAAACACAAAACAAGGGTTTAAAAAGCCCACAAGACAGTATGCAGTGAGATTCAAAGTGTCAGAAAATATGCAACTGATTTACTTGAGGTTCCTGAAGGAAGCTAAACAACATTGAAGCAGATAAGGAGGAAGACGAAGACATGCCAGGTACAGCAAGAGATTTGGGTCTTAAGTGGTTGAAATGGGACCCGAAGCCATGCTGGTCCAAAGAGTACTCTTCTTGGTGCATTTCCCCGAGGTGTTTTCTCAACAGCTGTTTGTCTTTGGTTGCCTGCTTAGGAACAAAGACTCCGTCAAGCACCAAAAATGATAACATTTTGTATACATGAATCGTTTCTGCTCACTCTTTACCTCCAGTTCTGAGAGGTGGACCCTGGCTCCCCCTCTCTTTGCTACTGGATTCTCACCATCCATTGCAGTAATTCCAACACCTGAGTTGCTATTTGTGAGTGGTTCATCTTGATTGTGATGCTGAGTAGAAGCAGCTTTCTGGAAGCTTCTGTGCAGTGCTGGAAACAGGAAAATGTATTATCAATCACACATTTACCACAAACACATTATTATGCACACATTATTATTACTTTTACTTTAGGATAAAAGGTTTATGTACCAAGTTCTTTCTGGACTTGGTTGGGAATGCCCATAATGGTGGTCCTCCTGCTCCTCTTCTTGTTCTTATCTGGCCTTTTAACTGAATTCAGAGGCTTGAAAGTAGACCCTTGGAGACAAAGAAAAATCATATTTTTGCAACACAACTACTCTGAGCAGGGAGGAAATCTCAAACACAGAATCTGAAACCCAGCAAACATTCTGGTGTGGTTGCTTGTGATGCTCAAGAATGCTTGAGCTGTAAAAAAGTGCATGCCTGTGTTCCCCATTCTTTTATTGCACACCAAATCTGCACAACCACCAATCAACTGGTGCTAAATGAGTCACCCGTGACTGCTCATTAAAAGACAAAAGCTGTCTGTAAAAGCTCAAACGCTTTTACAGACAGATTATAACTATGATGAGCCCCTATTTTCACAAGATTGACAAGATATGGAGGCTTCCTTTCCCAGCCTTTCTTCCAGGTCACTCGTTTACCTTGGCGGGTGAGTATAGGCCTGGTGGAGACTGCTGTGGTATCAGTATTTCCAGTGATGGACCTTGACTCCAGAGAGCAATCTCTGTCCTTGGAGCTGATATCTTGCTCCGGACGTAGTGTGTCAGCGGACTGAGAGAGAGAGAGAAAGAGCAGGGTTTAGTTACATAGAATACTTGGCTGTACAGGAAGAAAATGATAAGATGATATGAGGCTATTCCCACATAACTTACAACAACACTGTCATCATCAGGGAAGTTCAGTCCATTCTTGTGTTCTGTGAACCATAAAGAAAGAGCTCGCAAGTTAAATATAGCACATCTATTACTAAGTATTCAGTATTCGAGGGCTGACCTTCTTGCTGTAGTATCTTGAGTCCCTCCTGGGCTTCAGTGTGCAGATCCTCCAGGTACTGTGGCCTGCTGCCTTCGATGAAAACATTCTCCTGGTAGTGCTGCGATGCTGTGTAATGCACAGTCAACCTCTTCTGGTCCTCAGTCCCCTTCAGTCCAGCTGTCAAGGGGAAAAATATTGAATAAACATGAGAGCAAAAGTCAAATGTCCATTTTCTTCCAAGTATTTGCCGTTTTATTCTTTACCTCATCAACACTTAATTAACTTCTCATTAAAAAAAAAAGCAAACGTCAGCACTCAACAGGTACTCAGTTACATCCGTCATCTATGATGCCTTCATGTGATTTTCTCTGCACGCTTGTGACCAGCAAAATCTTCTGAGGTGAGCCATTTGGTGGGCAGACGTCCCAGCCTCAACAGGATCACCGCATTAAACAATTGTCCAGCTAATCTGCAGAATCTCTCTCCTCTGAGTCTCTACGGTGGATTGGATAAGCTGGATTGTCCGTAGTTAAAGATGGCACTGCCACCCCCCCCCGTGTGGGAACTGTGGTCAGTATAAACCAAACTAGTGCAGACTGAAGAGAACTTGCAATTTAATAAACCAAATGTAGACGATTCTAATAGAAGAGTTGTTCCTTATCGTGTCACCTGGTGAGAAAACACCGTGCCACTGTAGACTTACTGTAATTGTCTGAGTGTAAGCTACCCCCCCACATTGATACAGATGAGCCAGCACAGGTACAATGGCTTCACCTGTGTGAAACTGTGGGAAAATATCAGGTCGATGTGAGCTCAGTGCTGCCTGCCTGACACAAATGTCTGCACAGCCTTGAACAAAATGCTCAGATTTGAGGTGTTGTGCTCCCACGGGCAATTGTAATTAACTCGAAAAGCAGCCTTGAGATGAGATTCCGACAGACCCCCGTGGGAGGTTTGAGGCTTTTGGTCGATTTAGACAATCGTCAAAGAAGCCGGATAAGCTTTTTATCTCATTAGAGAGGACCCTTGTAAATTGCTTTGAACACTAATTATTGCACGCCACAGTGACCCGCACACAAAAATCAGCAATTCAGAATGCATCTTTGCACCAAGGCAAGTGCATGTCACTGCCTGGTCAGCTGTACAGCACAGAATTTAAACCTTTAAGAGTATTTTTGGCGTAGTGAGCATTTAGCACTGTCTGCGGCTTAAAGTCAAGGCTGCAGCCTGACACGCTCCCTATTGTGAGTCAGAACTCACCCTTCTTTTTGAAGACAGACAGAAGAGAGTGGAAGCTCTTCAAGTAGACCACCATTCCTACAGCAGTGCCATGGCAGATACATCAAAAAATAAAAATAAAACTATAGTAGCAAGGCAACAGTCCAAGATCGTAAATCCAACTTAAGAGTAAAAATAACTTTATGGTGGCGATCCTCTTAGAGAAATGAACAAAAAGAGAGCAGAAAAAGGCTGGATGCTTGTGCTCCCAAGTGTCTGTGGAAAGACAAGTGCACAATAAGATCTGCTTCCAGCCGGGCAGCCTGCACCAGCTGCCTTATCCCTGAGTCTGATACCCTCACTCCCTTCCCCCCTGCTCTCTCCCTCTCTGTTGCTTAATTCGTGCTCTATTGTCAAATGAAGAACTCCACACCACCACCTGCAAACCGGCTGTCAAAATCTGGCTTTCAGGGACTCGCCACCCCCCTGCAATTTTGTTCAGTGCAGACCAACACGTGCGATTGTGTGCACCTATAATGCCCTTAAGTGTGTCCTGCTCAACTCTTTCCTGAGGTCTTTTCTGAGGCAAGTTGAAATCCAGATTAATTAAAATATGAAAAGCGGCAAAGAACTACACAAAAGATGATTGATTCCTTCAGAGCTGAGGGTAGTTTGATTAATTTAGACTTAACTCTATTTCTGACACTGTCCTTTCCTTAATGAAAGCCCTCAGCATCTGTCTGACACTCTTGTCTCATTATTCAAGGACATCCTGGGTGATAGGTTGACAGTAGATGTTGTGTCCTCAGGTGAAAAGACAAAAATGCCACCGCTGGTTCACAGCATTCCTTGCTCCGGTGCTGTCTTTTCCTCCCCGAATCTCTGCCGCTCCATGTCCTTCACATCTTTCTGTCTCCCTGCTTTCCTCATCTTGTTTGTCTCTCTGCACCAGGATGCACACACACACACACACACACACAGGTTTGAGTTATAAATAGCTGTACAGACCCAACATTGCAGCTTCGGTGTGTGTGTCAGGTGTTGGCGAGTTTCTGATTGCATACTAATGTTTCCTGACAAGCTGCAGAGGATATGAAATGCAACACCAACCTGTTTAAAAAAAAACACACCCTAAATAAATGCACTACACTGATTCTCATGCGTGGTTCTGGGATTATTCCCCTGCTAAAGAAGCATCACTGGTTCTCATGAGTCCTCCTGGGCTGCAGGAAAAACCCTAGCAAATACCCTCATCCTTGAATTACAGCAATTAATGAAAAAAAGCACCACTTTTCACTGTCCAATCAGTTTGTGTAACATTAGGTATTGAGGTGAAGAGGAGCAGCATTAAGCATGGAGTCAAGCCAAAGGATTAATCCTGGATGTAGCCCAACCCGCCCAGCTCTTCACCTAATGGTACCTCGCTCTGCAAAGTTGCTTTCCATCTGTCAACAATTATCTTCAGTCTTCCTTCTTGACTTGTTTTCCATTACACCGAAAACATTTGATGAAACTAATCTGGGTTCTTCTCAATTAGTGAGAAACTTTCAATGGCTAAGGGGAATATGAAAAACATCATTCATCATCAAAGTGGCTCCACAGGTTCCAAATGCCCTTTTCCAGAAAATAAATCCATTCAACACCCAGTCCCCTCATGGCAGACCTATAATAAAAGAGCCAAGTTTGGGGATCTGAGGCCCAGCCTGCACACTCCCCCTGTTGTTAACCAGGGCCCCGCGTATCAATATTCATTAGAGGGCCTGAAGAGACACCATCTGGTCTTGGGGGAGAGGGCAGAGGGGAGCAACGGGCTTGAAAAGCTTTTGATCGTGCACGACCATTCCACCAGAGAAGCAAATAGCGGTGCGCACCACTCCAACATACACTAATGTGCATTTGCAAAAGCTAAAAATAAGCAATTCCCGACTGCTAATTGGTCCTGGGATCCAAGCTTTTTTTAAACCTAGAATTCATTGTGCTGAGATAACATCATAAATCAACTTGGAGCTATTTGGCTTGACCAGGACCCATGGTTAACAAGAGGCCCGTCAGAGTGTCAAAGGCCAAAGAGCACACGCGCCATTAGCAAGGAAGAACTTCATGAAACTACAACCACTACGATTTATTAACCATGTGTGATTTATTACTCTCTTTAGGCAACATCAGACAGAGCTATTACATTGATGTAGAAGCCCCAATTGATCTGTCTCCTGCCTGTTTGGAGTTGATTGTTGCCCTCCCACCTCCTGCAACCATAATCAACCCTCATGTGTCTCACCTGTCCCCACTCATCCCTGTGTATTTAAACCCGCCACGCCTTCCCTCCTGTGGCAGTCTGTCTTGTACAACTGCCCAGGCTCCTCCTTGTGTCCTGTTGGATTGTTTGTGTTTAGATGATTGGGTTTGGTTCTATGTTACGATTTAGAC
Organism: Lagocephalus sceleratus; assembly: GCA_911728415.1. Taxonomy (NCBI): domain Eukaryota; kingdom Metazoa; phylum Chordata; class Actinopteri; order Tetraodontiformes; family Tetraodontidae; genus Lagocephalus; species Lagocephalus sceleratus. Next base: position 5,533,567 of record CAJVRN010000087.1, on the reverse strand, counting down.
CGATTTTTCCTGATTTTGACAACTGAGAGTTTGGACTCCTGTTCAATTTGGTCCTCTCTATTTTATAGTCCCAACAGCGAAGCTGCTGGGGTATGCTACCTTGCTCTGACTTGTTTTAACTTGCTATAACCTGCTCATCCACTAGAGTGCTCTCCAGAGGTTCTTATCTGAGGACACGCCCAGAGTTTAATATAGAGAGGCCTAATCGCACTGACCAGAGGAGAAGGCAGCTAAATGTGATATATGACTCAGGGGAATGACCATACTCAGAATGCACTGCTGATCCATACATATATAAATGTATTGTAAATGAGCTATCATCACCATTAGCTCATCCCTTGTCCTCAGCTCAACCTCCGCCCAGGAGACGAAAGAAGATCCGCGTCAACAGAGAAATAGGATCAATTCTTTGTTAGAACCCCTGATCACAGACCCTGAAAGATAGATATTGACTCCTGGTTGTGTGAACATACATTGAGATGCGTTTACACACAAAAGCGTACGTGACCATGGTGTTATTCTGGGCTCTTTTTCCACCCCACGAGTCGCAGGTACTAAAAATGCCAGAGTAAAGAAAAAAAAAAGGTGAAAAAAACCTACATCTTTCCTCAGCACACACACACACACAGAGCCTGTTTGAGTCATTGAGCCTGTTGCTCCTCTGCTGATTTGTATTCTACAGCCTCTCTAGTGGACATGATTTAGCCCCCACACCCCCCAAGACACACACACACTCACCTAAAGTGCAGTTGCATTAACCAGGTTGAGTGTTGCTAACCTGGATCAAGACAATATTTCAAACACCGACTCGTGATAAAATCTGGCACCGCACTGTCTGAGCAAAACATGAACTGTGAGATGAGAACGATTTGCTTTTGTTTCCCAACCAAAGGGGGAGAACGCCAAAGGGCTCCCACAGGGGATGATAGGGTGATGAGTGTGGTGCACAGGACAGAAGGGGAGTGGAAGAAGGCCGTGAACAGGATGGGGTAAGGGTGCAGGGAAAGGGAAGGACATAAATCATCGGACGCCGTTACCATCACGTCTCATGGATGAACTGAATTTCTGATATCCCCGGGGGGGGGCTTAGGGAGTAAGTGGGATAAAGACGAAACAAGGAAGAGAGGCAGCAGTTGGAACAGGCATGAAACAGAGCACAAAGAGGGTAAAAATAGGAAGAGAGAGAGAGGAGGGACAGAGTAGTTGGTTTGGGTTTTCAACACGGAGGATGAAGGTGCAGTCGTCCAATAAACGTTAGTGTTGACGTATGGACGGGACTGTTGGGTGCTCGGTGGAGCCAACAGACGCCAAAAACCAAAGCTGCGCTCACTTGCGGGGGAAACGGGGCAATGGTTCTAATTACATGAATGGCTTTTATGGGGTTGAGAGGCAACAACAGGCACACCCAGCGATGTCGGTGAGCTGATCCCCAGAAAAACGAACGCTTTTGTTGAAAAGGCTCCGAGCACTTCTACCGTGTGTTCACAGATGCATTTGAATACGTTTGTCGTTACTGACAAGTGAAACAGGCCGGTGCTTCTTCGTTAACATCGTGCAATTTAATTCAGACGTCGACTTTTTCCACCATGAGATGTCAGGCTAGACCCCCCAGAACAACAGTTGGGTGGGAGAATAGTTCTCTGCTGTGGTCCTACTTTATAAAAGCACCAATTGGGCATTCTTAACTAAATTAAATACAAATATTTGCATTGTGAAGTGAACTGTAGACTCAATATTCATCCATCCAGCATCCACCCAGCGGGGCTTAATATCAGTACCTGCCTCTCTCTTCTGAGCGATCCTCTCTGCCTCTGTCCTTCTTATTCAGACTTTCCCTTCCTGATAAGGGGATTGTGAGTAATTTCCCTCAAGGAGGTGAGAGTTTATTTTGCTTCTTGTCATTTCAAATTAAAAGCTTTTGGTGAGCCCAACTGAGCTCCCTGTAAACACAGATAAAGATGTGAATGGCTCAGAGCGGGGACAAAGTGGGCCCTCTGTTTGCTGCGTTCCTCCACAGCCTAGAAGCAAGATAATAAATGTATTTGTTGCCAATTGGCGTGGGAGTGAGTTTAGGACTCCCCCGGGGTCACCCTGGAAAATTAGAGGGTCCGAAGAGAAGGCCAAGGCCTCCAGACAAAACCACCACGAGAGCCGGGTACGAGCGCCGACGCCGCTGGAAGAAGGGCCTCAAATTATTTCCTGCACGTTTTCGAGGGCAGACGCCAGTGACCTGAAATAAACCTCAGGAACAGAACATCAGCCCGCACTTCAGACAAAGCCTTCTGTGAAGGTGGGTTATCGGGTATCCGGGAACAGCTGGAAACAGAACAAGCCCTGTGCCGCAGGTTATTTGAGGGTATGTTCCAGACACGCTGAATGGTCTCATTTAGCATGATTGATGAGGCCCACAGATTGATCTCGCCGAGGAGCGGGACGGGACAGGAGCGCAGCCTTCAAGACTGTCATTTCTCTTAGCCCGTTTTAAAATACAGCAGTTTTTCATTTACTGGGGGTTTCAGTGAAACCCGAATGGAGACTGAACTTCAAGCAGCCATTACCAACCCTGACAACTGAAGTACCCCGCTAATCTAAAACAGCCCGACTCATTAGAAATCTTCTACATTAATTCCATGTTTAAACCAAACGCGATTGCTCTCCGCCGCGATGATGGCAGTAAATGTCACGTTCTGGTTTTATTGTCGTAAATCAAGACGCGCACACAGCAGCGTTTGACTCTTTCTACACCCCAAAATGTCATTTCCATCATTTCACGTTCTCCTTCCCGTTATGGAGATTGTAAAGACCAGAGACCAGACATTCCTTCCCGGGGACAATCACCCCTTGTTCCTTGCTGTACATGGCCTCTCTGTCCACCATAATGGACTTAAACTTGTCCGATGAAATGCTGAATCAGGGGAAATAGATATCGGAGCCTTGCGACGGCCTGAAATATAACACTGGGGCTTTCTGCCGCTGAGGAAACAGCCAGAGATGAGGCGCGAGCGAGCAGATTGACGGCTCTAACTGAATTTGACTGTGTCATCTGAATCACACGGAACACATTAGACCTGAACCAATGAACCCTGCTCTCCTCACACATGGAACAAATACACAAACACACTACATCATTAGTAATAAATAAAAAAAAAAAAAAAAAAAAAAAAAGGCACAAAGAGATATGCAAAGGCCTTTATTTGGACTCCTGTTCAAAGGAAGCGTCTCATTCTGCTAACCTCGGAACAGAAACTCCCAGTCCTCATCCCGTTATGCACGGCCAACAAACTAAGCCCGGCTTTGGTAAACATGTCCGAACCGTTTTGACTCGTTTGTTGTGAAAATACAACAAATATGCTGTGAGGCTGCATGACTGATTCTCATCTGGAGCCCGAAGCCCAAAGAAAACGAAAAAAAAGCATAAATCAAATAGAGCTAACGTGATTTGAGTGACAAAAATAAATGTTATGGGTTAGCGATATCCCAGCGTTTGCTATTGTGGCTCGAATATGAAAAAGGAATAAAAGGATAAAATGACTCTGGAAAGACTTTATCTCATCAAAAACAAACACTATTAGCGTAAAAGGCTCGACATCAGTGAAACATGAGTTTCTATTTATGTCCATTGATACCTTGGATCATTCCCTCTTATTGGATCTTCTTAATGTCTGTCCCAAGTTTCCAGTTGCAGCGTGGAGCGTTTGACCAAGGCTCGTGTGAACAGTTTGACGCAGGATCATCCACGTCAGAAGGATAATGACCTCTGAATAATCGCCACTGAAATGGAAAGCTGCGTATGTGTGTGTGTGTGTCAATGGTCCAGCCTGATGTGAAATTGAATTTATGTGATGCAGCAGGAAACACGCTTCACCCAATGGAGAACAATATAAACAACCAGTCTCCATGACGACAGAGTGATGCAGCTTCATGGCGTCTATACGTGGTCGTGACGTGTTATTTTCACCAAAGAAGACACCTCGAGGAGCTCATATCTCATCACATTTATCATATGTATTACAAATAATACTTGAAAGTATTCCCATGTTTGAAGTTTTCCCTATTTTTGCGTACATGAGAATCGAAGTTTTTGGGTAATTCAGTGAAAATTGTCGAGATTCTTGGGCTGCCGTCCAAAAATGCTGAGTTACATTTAGCAGCAGAGAAGGCAGACTGACCATAATTACACGCTGCTCTACAGGGAGGGGATGGGAGAGGAGAAACCCTCGGGCATGTCGGGGCAAGAGGTCACAGGTGGAAAAAAGAATGACGGCCACAATGAGAGCAAAGAGGAGCCGCACGCCTTCAAGGCAACTGTTGTGAAGAACAGACGCGCTGGAGAACTGACGGAGAGCGAAGGAAGGAACAAAGTCGCTTATTAAGCGAAAGGAACGGAGGATTTATGTGTGTTTGTGCAGGTATCAGTGTACGCAGAGCAGCAGTAGGACATAAAAGAGGGGGACGGGGGGGCGTGGGAGGGGTAGGGAGCGCGGTTAAAAACATCATCTTTTTATCCTACTGTGTTGCCTGATCTCTCTGCGGGGAATCGGCGGCACGCAGTAAATGAGATCTTCAAAGGGGAACCAAGGCGAGAGCATCTTAGCCCAGCTTACAGAAATCAAAAGGCTTACGAGCCTTAGCCAGCGGGATAATGGAATATGGAATATCACACCCTGCGCAAGACAAGTGGTTACCAGCACTGCGGGGAGGTCGCAGCTCACAGCCTTCCCCCTGAATTATGCACGTCCCTGTGCGACGCTTTCTCGTCTTCCTCCACCTCTAGCCTGAATTTACATGCTACGTTCTCACCCGGCTCGTTCATTGGAATCATTGCATCTCATCCAGCACCTCAATTTGGTTACGCGGGCAAACAATTGATGTGCACATACTCAAGGATACTCAAGGATACTCAAGGATTTTCGGCTGTGCAGATGAAAAAGGTCCCTTTCGAACACATTTCTGAGCCAACCGAATCACTGAGATAAGAGTCAGCCGGTTTATTGATAATGGCAGTTGTTAGTCGCTCCCTCCTCAATGACCTTGAGTGACAAAGCTGCACATAATTAAAGCGGAGGTGCTCCACGTGTGACATCCAGTTGATTCACAAGCACACTTCCAGCTAGGAGGCTCCTCGGAGGTGTTGTGAAGGACACTGGTGAGGCTTCCTGCTTTGGAACCTTGCCATCGCACTTCTTTGAAGAGCACAGACGGAGGGCCGGTTCACCGGGTTCGTGCGCGACTGCAGCCGCACGGACGCTTTTTCCGTGGCTGTTGTTTGCGAATTGACAATGCGGACAGGACTTCGGGGGGCGCATCGGAAAGCAAAGTTTCCATCCTGCAGCTCCTCCGTCGGGATTAACGCTGTTTTTGTGGCTGCAAAAGCAGCGGAGTAAAAGTGGGAGTGAAAAAAAGGAGTTTGAAGAAAGAGGAGTTGTTGGTTTGTGTGCTGGACGGTTGCCCATGCGTAAGGAAATTGTCTGGAATGCAGGAATGCATTCACACCCCGGGCGTCTGAATAAACTCCCCGTGAATGTGGCAGAGGAACAGAAAACGGGCATCTCACGTACGCACGGACTCGTCGACCAACCCCCAGAGGAGCTCAACCGAAACGTCTCCGCTGAGCCAACCTCGCTGTGAGAGGAGCGAAAACCGGCGGGAGGTCGCCGATGCTTTGTCCAGACTAACCGTAACCACGCAAGAAGCCCGATTCAAGAAGTTGTATTCAAGTGCAACTCTGGCGAATGGCTGGGAGCCATGGCAACCATCTACAATATGAGGGAAAGGGAGGGTTTCTGTGGTGGTCGACAGATGCATCAGCATCAGCGCTGAGAAAAAGAGAGGATGTAGAACACATCTTTAAGTGAACAAAACTGTCGTGTTTCAAGGACTCCCAGATGGAAACGGGGGAGGATGGTGGAGATGTGCAAAGGTTTCAAAGCTTCTTGAAATTGTTGTGAAAAATCACGGCGATAACGTAGAAGCATAGTTTGAGGGCTCGAGCTGATCCGAGGGAGCTTCCTGCCGACGCGCAAGTGGAAGCGATAAGGTGGACTTACATAGGAAAGGCGGAGGAGAGAAAACATTTGCGCTCTGAGTGACACCTGAGAAAGAGAAAGGGTCAACAATCGAGGAGGAGGATTATCGGGCAATCTGTCTGCGTCAGCGCGGGTTTGCGTTCAACCTGTTCGCCCGGTGGACTGCAGGTAACGACACGCGCGACCACAAAGCTGTTCCCACTTTTAAAAAGGCTCACGCGTCCCAAAAGGACATTTCTTGAGGTCAGCATGCGAGCACTGTCCCTCTGCAGCAGATAAAACTTGCAGACCCGCGGGACAAGTATCTGTTGGAACTGCCCAGCGACTGTCCTTCAGGGTTTTCTCTTACCTGTCTTCACTTTGTCTCGACGTCCGAACGGCCAGGAGCCTTTAGTCTTTCCCCTCCGGGGGCTTGAGGAGGAGCGAGCAGGTGAGCTCGCCTTGGTCTGGACTTTCTTTTTTGACTGGATGCTGTTCCCCATCGTGGGGGGGGGGGGCAGTCCCTAAAGGGGGTCTGACATCCTGTTGCCTCGCAACATTATATCAGGGTTCCTTCTCCGGCGTGGAAACACGCCCTGAGTCGGAGGCGGCTCGGGTTTTCCTGGATCCCCTCGCAGATTAAATCACCGTCGCGCACGTGCAGATCTGACCCCCGGAGAGAGAGAGAGAGACGCTCGGATCTGGTCCCGACGCACTCCCAGTCCCGCAACAGCTGCTGGAGCAACATCAGCATCCGACAAGCTGACAAGCTCTCCGCCAAGTGTGTGTGCGTGTGTGTGTGTATGATTCCTTGCATGTGTGTGTGTGTAGAAATGCCCCTCCCACGCTCCAGGATCACTGAGCTCATGAGCCAAGCCTTCACGCTGCTCAGCTGAGAATTTACAGTGTTCGAAAGGAGGGAACTAACACACACACACACACACAGACACACACACACAAACACACACATGCGCGCACTCCAACACTAATTGATGCACACACTTTTCACGCTTCGCAGCCACTCTTAGGTCGCTGCTTTTTCAATTTTCAATCAGTTGTCATTTTATGGGGAACATTTGTGAGCCAAGCTGACAGACGCTGTCACGGCCTGGTGGTGACGGAGAAACAGATCCCCGTCCAAGCGCCAGATGGATAAACCACAACGACGGAGGGAGCAAACGCAGGGCTGCTCCACAAATCAGACAGTATTTACAGGTGCTGCACCTCTTCCATTAAAAAGACAAGGAGAAAGACAAACCCTTAGAAAAGAAAAAAAAGAGTGCAATATTCAGCTAATGTCTTTGAGCGTGAACCACGATGGGGACGAATCCTGACGACGCTCCCAGAGCTGGTGGATCAATACCAGCAGCACAGAACTGGGTCAGAAGGCACTGGTGTGTTGTAGCAGGAGAGGAAAAGGGAAGAGGGGAAAGATAGACGTGAACCACACACTCCGTCATGGTCACTGTGAACACATTTCCTCCCATCCTCCACCCCCCCAACCACCTCTCATCTGTGCTGAAGTGCGGGATGATAAAAGCAGATTTATTGACTGTGTCACGCGGAAGAATTTACAATCTTTCTCAAAGCTGAATAGATTTTAGCTTTTGGACAGAAAGAGGAGTGTGCTGGGGATTTCCAAACGTGTGCGCTACGCATGTATGAATCCGTCTACATGACAGGAAGAGCTATGACAGAAGTGAGACGGTGATATCACTCCTGCTGAGTGTGAAAGGATCTTGCAGAGAGGTAGTGCCTCTTAATGCAGCTGCACCAGAACCACACCCTTGAGGTTTTGCACGGGTACTGTACAGTTCTGCGTGCATGTGTGTGTGATGCTCTGTGCTCACCTTCTGGGTGCAACGCAGCTTGTCAAAAATACCCCAGACAGCTTAAAATGGGGAGTGAACAGAGTGGTGTGCTGTCGTCAAGGAGGAATTTAATCTTTTGCAACTACATGGTCAGGGGCGACAACAGGCAGGATCATTGTGTGTGTGTGTAATATAAATGAGAGAAGATCTGATCTCAGATGTGATACAGCAGAAAGGATGTTAATCGAGGCAATCAATTAAACACGTGATTTTTCAAATATGAAACAGCACATTACCCCCATCTAGTGGCAGCACGTGTAATAACAATTTTGAAGGAATTTATTTTGGTCTCAGTTGAATCAGCCCGAGTTTTACAGTAAGGTTTACACAACCTCTAAAACAGGGATGTTCAAACAATTCTAGAAAGTCCTGTGTGGCTGCAGGTTTGTGTGCCAACCAACCAAGCACACACAATTGGACCAATCAGCTGTCTGAATACTCAGATCAGTTGATTGAATGAGTCTGGTATCTGGTGTGCTGCTGCTTGGTTGGAACAAAATCGTGCAGCCACGCGGACCTTTGTGGAATAGTTTGGACGTCCTTGCTCTAAAACAATCCTTTGGAGCGCACCGTGTGACCAGGATCTCCATCGGAAGTGGACCGTAAAATGTATGTAGCGACAAAATGACATGGAGTTATTCAGCAAAATTGTTACTCGCATGCAAAAATGTTGCATTCTGTTGCTGTCATTGACAAAAGCATGAGAACACAAACACACAGGTCAACACGCGCGTTTGGAGGAAAAAATTATACAATTTCTAGATATCGGGCTATTTTCATGCTCATTCTGCAGAAGTGAACTAGATAAAACAGGTCAGTCTGACTAAACTGTTGAGTGCTTCTAGTTTGATTGCCTCCTCAAATTAATAAGTGGCAGCCTTGCAGTCATAATACTCATTTTATGTAGGTGGTGCAATCATTATGAGACAGATTTAATGTCACAAATGGTCAATTAAATTAAAAGGATGTTAACACAGGAAAGCAAGGTCGCCCAGTCGTTTGGACATATATGGGCCCGAGAGTCACTTTACAACTTGTTGACTTTGTCATCTGAGTGAGGACACAGCTGTTTGAGGTAAACAAAGCTCAACAGGTGTATTACAACATCTTACATAACCAAACGCACATACGCACACACACACAGGCTCGCATGCAGTTAAGGGGAAATCGGTTGTATACCCATTTATATACAGACTCCCACTGCTTCATCCCACACTGATGTCTTCCAGCTGTTGCCCCTGCCACATCAAAAACACACCATATTCTATAAAGAAACACACTTCTTCTAAATCCATAAACAATATCTCTGGTGGGAAGATGTGAACCTCTCCATCTGCATGTAAGTTATGCGCATTTCTTCTTCATAGCTTGAAATATGCAGCACATTTGTGATGACAAATGTAGCATTAGCAATAGAGGCAGTCAAGAAAACACCATAAGAAGTGTTTTTTTTCTGCATCTATGCATATTTTTCTTAATCAGGCCTATGCGCTTGGCTACAGGACACCACAGGGCCACTGTGTGTGTATCCTCGCACTGAACATGACCACAACCACTATTTATGCCTCATTCCATCACAGTCTGACCCCATTGTATTGCTGCCACAGCAACGCGTTCCTCATAACAGCGTTGCCTGGGAGACGTTTACTTCACCTCTGTGGGTTTAGCTCTGCAGTGACAGGTGAGGGTTGGACGTATCTCCTTACACAGGTAAAATTACCTCACACTTCTGTGTGTGTGTGTGTGTGTGTGTGTGTGTGAGCGAATGATGTTGCAGGAAACACTGTACAGTGGCATTAAACTTTCACACGCACGCCTTTCATTCACGACCTTCAGACCCTTTTAAAGGGTCCCTGGCTTGTAATAGAAATAAGACTGTGTATTTTGTCAATTAAATAGCGTGTTTGCTCTTCAATTAGCCTGCCTGGTCTGTAATCTGCATCACAGTTTGGGAATCCACACACTCTCTGATGTGGCTGTGCATGCAGGAAACCCTAACTGTTCTCACTCATGACATTATCATGAAATACTTTCAAAATATGACTTCACAGATGAAGAAAACAGCGACTGTGTGCACAGACGCGCACATGGAATCCAGGGGATGGCGCGAAATGACCTCACAGCTCCAACGAAGAAGAGCTGAACAAAGCAGGTACTTGGGGGGGCCTCCGGCTGTGCTGTTGTGTGTTTGTGTGTGTGTGTGTGTGTGTGTGTGTGTGTGTGGAGGTGATGTAATGAGTAGTGCCGCTGGGCCGGCGCCGCCCTAAGCTCGGCAATATGCTGCTGACACACCGACGCAGAATTATGTTGCGATACAGCGTTGCGCAGGGGCACGCACAGCACCAAGGATGTTCACACACAACTGGGTTTAAACACACTGTGTGCACAAAAATAAGTGGTGAAGACAAACACACCCACTGGACTGCTGAAAAGAGGCTATTAAGTTATCTGAGAAGTAAATGAAAAACAGCAATATGCGGTAATGAGTAGGCAAAGATAGACACTAGTGTGTCCGTGTGTGTTGTGTGTGTGTGTGTGTCTACGTGTGTGTTGTGTGTATGCAGTTGCTCTAATTAAAAAAAAAAGTTTGTGTGTGTACCCTAAGAGTCCTCTGAATGTTGAAAGGGCCTTTGTGATTCGCTGTAATCTCTCCTCTTCATCGCATAACTCTGGGACCAAGCTGGCACCCAGGCTGCCCCACACACACACGCACACACGCACGCACGCGCACACTTGTGCACGCAAACATACTCTTGCACTTTGGTGTGCTGTTGTATTTTGGGTTCCTTTCAAGGACGGTGAGCTTAATTGGTTACTTTTAACTGTCTGTAGGGGGTGAATGAAGATGAGCACATGTGCGTCATCTACATGTTTTGGATCTATGCAGAAAGGGTGATTTAATGTTATTAATTAAATGTAATTAACACATTTAATGAATTGATCAGTGTAAATCAGTGATTCACCCAGAATTCAGAAAAAAACAAAATGGTAAAATTCAGAGAGACTTTAGAACAGTAGGGGAGTGCCAACGCCAACAGGCCATTTACCTATCTAACATTCAGCATTGATTAGTACATACGTTTTTTTGTTCTGTTGAACGAGTTCCTAATTTGTATGAGGTTTGCCGCCCTCTAAAGGTGAAAGCGCGCACAATGTAAACCAGTCATCTTCCTTTTTTTTCTAAATTTCGACAAACCTTGACTAAATAAGAAAACCAAAGAAAGTTTGGAGTCCCATATGTTTAAAGTATGGTTGTGACAAAAGAACAACAGAATGTTCCCACACATTTTTAGTCTCGTCCTGGACCACATCCTTTGTTGGGGAATTATTAGCTCTGGTTAATCTTTGGGTTCAAATGGAGTCACTGTCTGTTAGCCATCCAGTGTTGGTCGTTCTCAATAGACTTTGCAAAACATCATCAAAGGCTGTGTTAGCGTGCACAAAAACCCAGAAAAACAGTTCTGAAGGACTACAAATCTACATTTCTCAGAGCTGTTGAACAGTTACTACAGTAACACACACACACACACACAAACACGCATGCACACACACACGCATGCACACATAGATGGAAGAGAAAGGGATGGCTTTCGGGGTGGAACCAAACCAGGAAACGGGGTCTTTGGGTAATCTCTGTTCTGCCGACCAAGCAAACGCATCACTAAACAGACAGGGGGATTAGACCTGTGCTGCTTCATGCGTGTGTGTGTGTGTGTGTCTGTGTGTGTGTCTGTGTGGGCGTGTGATTTGAAATCAAAAAACATTTGTCTCTAGCATCACGTTATTAGAACGTTATTAGAACAGAAAAGTCTGCCAAGTAGAATCCATTATTGATGTGTTGAGATTGGGACTGTACGACCTCCACATCTCAAAAAGTGTCACTAGAGGAGTATGTATCACATCACACTGTGAAACCCAAGAAGGCAACTGGACGAGCTCCAAAATTTGACAGGGGAGTGACAGTATGCTGTAATGTCTGAAATGAATGATTACGAAACATTTGACTTAAAATGAACTTCTGTTTGGATGTGCACTTCTAATATTTACATCTGCGCCTCCCTCGCCCTACAGCTGGAAATATCGGGCTGTAGATTGCACAGTTAGAAGTTGCTAAACTGATTTGGGGTCAGGATGAATTGCATAAAATAATCTGATCATTCTGGAAAAGAAAAATCACCTGACTCTGACTTAGGTTGTTTTGCTTCACAGAAGCGAAACATGGAAAATTAGAAACCTAAAACAATTAACTAAGATATGCTGAATCTCCACACAGGCGCTGTTTGACAGCCTGTGGGTTTTACAATCACGTTATTCCCGGACATAAATAGATCTAAAATTGTGCACAAAATATGCCAAAACATTTCGATGAATGTTGGGGAACATTATACTTAATTGGTGCTCAGAAAACCCAAAATTGCTGAGAAAAATACCTAATTTAGCGCCGCCGTGAGTCAGCGTTGCTACCAACAACAATACCACCGGATGGAAAACATTGGACTCCAGATTTAGGTAATGTATTGACTCACCCACCTTTTCCATGTTCGTGGTTCTGGAATCCCACTTTAGCATCCATGTGGCGTAACCCGTTGCTGGTGCTCTTCTTTTTCCGGTTCCCCTTCAACCAGCCGAAGGCCTGACCCAGGGAGCCACCTGACTTCTTCTGCCCGCGCTGAGCCCTCGCCTCTCGGGCTAAGATCTCAGAGATGTCCCTGGGCACCAGGTCACCTGTAGACCTCCTCCGGGACATCCTGGAGGATCTGGGAGCAACGCCTCAACCCAGATGAGTGCGCCCCCCCCCCTCCCACCAACACTGTTGGGAGCGATGCTGACCTCGGTCAAAGCACGCGTTCTTCCTGTCCGTCACCACCTGGGACAACAGTGAGACCAGGAGGACGAGTGAGGGGAAAGGGTGAGATGGAAAGAGAGAAAAACGAGAGATACTGCAGCTAGAAAAGAGGAAAAAGCAACCATGTAGAATATCCCTGGGGCGAACGCCCCCTTCACCCCTGATTCTGGCCCTCCACCCCTTCTATACATATACGTATAGTGCATGTGTCTGACATGTGGTTCACATCAGCAAAAATGTGTCTGAATGTGTTAGAGAAGAGAGAGAAGCTTGAGTCGGGCATTAGAAGTACAAAAGCACACTGTTTGGTTCAGACAGATCTAAGGACAGAGACGGGTCGACTTGTGTCGGTTTAGCTTCACAAAAACGTGAGAAAGGAACGGCAAAATGGTCAGACAGGACATAACTATGCAACTTACTCAGAGCGCGCTGTCCTCTCCTCCGTTCCTCTCTTCTCTGTCTGGCTGAGAACAGCTTTGCAGTGCGTGTGTGTGTGTGTGTGTGTGTGTGTGTGTGTGTGTGTGTGTGTGCGTGCGTGCGTGCGTGCATGTGTGTGTGTGTGTGTTTAATGCAGTGAATGAAGCTCCATGCTCGCTGGAGTCCCTCCCCTCTGTATGAGAGCGAGCCTCTCCTCCCACCTCTGTTAGGAATTAGCCGCGCCAGTTCCAGCTTCTCCAGTTGTTTCTCCCAATGTTCCAGACGGCTAGAATCCAGAATTCACCTTCATCACTAACTTCTACCTTCAAGCTTTTATCTGTAGTTCCTGGCCTTGCTCTTGGCTCTCGTGGTCTCCACTGTTCCTACCCTCCTTTACGGGGATCAAGTGCCCTCATTCCCAACTCCCTCAGGAGAGAAACTCCTTGGCCTCCCATCACGATCACAACTTGAAATAGACAGTACACACCTTGGTCCAGCATACCCACAATTAGAAAACTATAAAAGGAAGTGCTCTACTTGTTCTCTGAAGGGACAGGTGAGGTTTTTGAGCTTGTTCCAGGTAGCCACCGAGCATTTCAGTTTTTGAAAAGGTGGAAATAGCCAGCAGCAAACAAGAGGGAGTGGCTCTGAGGAACCAGGCAGACACCTGATACTCCCTCTTGAGGGTAAGCCACTGGGGTCCACTTGATTTTGAGCCACACTGAACCTCAGTGTACGTGCTCTGCCACAAAAGTGTGTTACACAAGATTCAAGGGGCAAGCGGACACGCTTACATCACCATCCAGCACGCGAGGGGGGAGACGCTCTTCAGAAGGGGGTGGGGCGCCCAAGTGTGAGCTGTGGGACTGGATCATCTGGTTCGAACATGGGGAGGACGAAGAGGGATGAAGAGGAAGAAGGACATTAGGAGGAAGATTGAGGAAACGGAAACAGCAATAACATTTATGATGGCTATATCACATGAAGTCATTGACCCAACGTGTCCCTTAGTCATGTGGCCTGTTTAGATCTCCATGCACTGTGGGTCAGTGTCCTCAATTAGGCGCTCTGAGGACACTTCCAAATTACCCATCTGCTGGGATTCACAGGCTAATTCTGGTACTCGACAAGGGTGTCTCTGCCATCCTGGTGCTCGTAGGCAGCCACCGTGCCTTGACAACGTTCAGCCAGCTGCCTCCTCTTATTTGTCCTGAGTAATTACAAACAAGGTTTGTCTTCTGATCACGGCTTCAGTCCGTGAACTGCAGCAACAGATGCTGGTTGGTCTTGGAGACAATGTGAAAAATGGCCCCTGTCTGACCTGTTTCACATTTCTGAGCCAGCGGTGATTCACGACTTCTCCGTATGTGAAGTTTTTGCATATGTGTGGTGGGGGAATCCATGCTGGATGTGCACGCTGGGAGGGGTGAAGTGAGTCATAGTTTAGTTCGCTCATGCCTTACATATTGAAGTGTTTTAGTGTTTCCATGGTGACGCAATAGAAAACAGCCATGGCAGTCTCTGATGTATTGTGCTAGTTGTTGTAGTCTACTGGACAGTATGTAAGTGTGTGTACAGCAGGAATCATTGACCAATAGATCATTGTCACATGCACGCTCAGTCTATTCCATCTTCCTCCCCTTATCCAGGGTAGCATGTTGGTAGCAGGATAACCAGTGTTCTTCTGAGGGGATCAGGCGTTCCGTACCAGAGGGGTTATTTCATCCCTCCAGCAATCTGGATCTACTCTGGGGCCTCCTCCTAGTTGGATGTCCCTGGAAGATCTCCAAAGGGAGGCACCCTAATCAGACGATTTAACCACTTCAACTGGGTCTTTGGACCCCTCCAAGGTGCTTCTCTGTCAATACGTCTGCATATCTGTCTGTCTGCGCACACGCTGGTATGTTTGCAGGCTGTAGATCAGTGGTTGGTTTTATTTTCACTCTCACATGCACTCGTACAAAAAAAAGAAGCGAAAAAGACCCTTAGCTACCCACAACTTTTAACTGCCATTTCTATTTCCTCACTTGGGGAGCATCAAGGGTCTGTGACTATCAGGGCTTGTTATGGTTCCTGTGGTGGAGACAGCGGTTTTGCTTTTGGTGGTTGTGGTTCTGCTTGCTGTTGTGTCATCCTCAATTTCCAAACAGTTTATAATACGCAACATATACATGAAATATGTGCTAAATTTGTGCTGTAACAATGTGTATCGGAAAGCCCACTTGAAGCAAATATGGTGGTATGTAGGGATGAAAAAGACTGAGGTTATCAAAATATATTTAATATATTCACAAGTGAGGCACTGAGGCCCTCAAACACCACTCTGGGCACACACACACACACACACACACACACACACACACACACACACACACACACACACAGGCATTGCATTAGCACAAACCTGTGCGTATGTGTGTGACTAAAGAGAGCTGCAGGCAGGAAATCCAGACTGCCGGTTTGGATAAGCTCTGGTCTCTCGGACCAGCATTACTATTCCTGACCTGCTTTTGTCCTGTGGTAGATGCTTTTCCCTGCGTGGACTCTTTCTCTCAGTCCATTTCTCAAACAAAAGCACACAATAACACGTAAGCCACGCCATATGTGCGCACAGCCAAGTTGAAATGCCACAAAAATATCCTAAAAAAGAACAAATCTCTTTAAAATTACATTCCAAAACCAACTATTTACAACCCTCAACCAGCTGAGAGGACAGGGAGGGTGGAAAAGGAGGTGAGATAGACAGAAATCAGGACAGAGGGAGGATTGTGGCATGGCTTTGAAAGAGATGAAGGAAAGTTTCCAAGTTGATATTCTGGTGTGAAGAACACAGGGGCGACCCTCTTGAGTCAAGGTCAGGTCTGTCTCACCAAGCCTTGAATAAATGGGACAGTGTGTTGGCTCCAGTTGGAATGGGGAGATGGGAAGATGGACACTGACAAAGACATTAAGGAAAAAGTGGGGGGAAAAAAAGCATTTCAGCAGGTTTCCTTCATGTCCAGGCCTGTCATTGCCTATGGCCACATATAACTCTGACTTGCCAGCAGTGTAGGCACAAGAGGTGTTTAGTTTATTGCCTCCATGAAAAAGGGAGAAAGTTAAGGGGATATTGTGGAGTCGTGTCTGCGGAGTTTGTGCCAAAGAGGATAAGCTACATCCTACAAGCTCTCATGTGAGTTGGACCTGCTAAAAATGAGTTGGAGGTTTTATGATGCCTCCAGGGAACAATTGCTCCAAAAAAACAAACAACAGACACTGTTAATAAATAGGGTGTGTGGGGGGGGGCTTTCTACTGCTTAGTGCACTGCTCATTTTAACCAAAGAAATACACCTAAATTTCACTCAATATGCGGCCACAATTTGAGAACCAAATGTTTCCAATCATGTCTAGTTGAGGTTAAAACCTAAAAAAGCTGTGATGTTATGCAGAAACCAAGGTTGTTATGTTGTCACTGTTTTTATCTGTCTGATAGGATCTAAAAGAGAGGAGCTGCGTGGGATCTGTGTGTGCGTAACCCTGCCACTGATCGGCTCTGTGACCCTAAAGTCATCTGTCAAATTTTATTACCAGTGTTTGCAAAGTCTGGACGCGTTGAAGCTGGCCCGGTTGCAAGTTGACATGGGCTCTCCCCCGGTGAGCACGGGGGGCTCTTTTTGCACGGGAAGGAACGGTGCCTCAGACTTACCAGTTTTACCAGTGCTTGAAGTAACCAGTGATGTACTGCATGCGTGCACTGGTTGCGTAAATGTCAGCAGAAAGACGTGTCATTTTTCAAATCTATGAGGAGTCGCAGGTTTAGACCCTCTCAGAGACAAAGCCAAAAGGTTAAAATCTTGCCTCCAGAATTCTGAGCTCCAGTTTGCTGCCCATGGCCACAGATAAGATTAGTGCTTACCTAGCACTTTGCTTTTGGTTGTGCAATTTAGTTTCAGTTTCAGGAGAGTTCACTAGGTGGTCAGCTCCTGTAGCAAACGGGATCAAGTGTCCACAGGCAGCCGCGTTCAGACTTATTCCACGAGCAGATTAAAATATTCGCACATCCTGTTTTGATGAGAGCGAAGTGCTCATTTAAAACTGTGATGTGAAATATTTTTTTGCATCAGGAATTCCTGAGAGGGTGTGGTTGTTGCCGGGTTGTTTGGAACCAGACAAAAACAGGCCGCAAATTTCCACTTGGGCCGTCCAAAACCGTTTCGCTCCCCTTCTTTTTCTTCCCTTCTTTGTCTCTCAGTCCCTCCATTTACAGATGAACTGTCCGCCTGTTTTCCCTCTCGACGGGGGCCTGTTTAAATGCGGCAGAGGCGTCACAGCCAGGAAACCTGTGCTGACCTCTGTTGAATCTCTATTGGAATAACAACGCCGCCACTTGTATAACATCAAATAATGAGAGTTTAAAATTCAGATGTCAATTACTAGTGTAGCTATTTCTATAAAAAAAGAAAATTATTAAGAACATATTTTGGAACATTTATTTACCTTGAGCAGATTTTGGTGGAAACATTTAAACATTTGTTAGGTGATGCTTGATTTTAAGGGTATAGCCATAAAAATCAGGGCAGCACCACAGAGCGATGTGACCTCCTGATTATTTTGCGGCTCTTTTGGTGCAGGATGGAGTGGAGATATTGATGGAGACATTGACACCCTTCCAAGATTGACACCGTGGTAGCCAGTCATGACATCAGACTGAAAAACAGCTCCAGATGTTGAAATTAAGATCTCTCGTCGTTCATGAGTTGTTATGCTGACATGAATGATCTGCGGAACGTGCACATAAATCAGCCCCCATTGCAAAGTTTATACTGAATCATCATTGAAGTGATATGCTAATAAAGTAGATGTGATATTGTAAAGTGTTTTTATTATAGCTCAGCGACAAAGTGTCTGCATGCTGTATCGCGGTGCTTATAGAGTAATGCGTTAATAAACACGCAGTGGTGGTGATGAAGCACAGAATTCTTTAGAAATGTTCACACCGTCAAACAGTTAGACCTGAGTAGAGCCAAACATAGTTTTAAGCCTTGGTGGAACCACTTCTCATCTGTTTGTCTTTTCATCTGTTAGAATTACCTCATAAAAGAAAGAAGAGCTGTTGTTAGGTCTACCGTCATTGGATCTAGGATTTGAATAACCTTTGGTGGTGTCATCGCCAAAGCAGTCACGCCTGAACCTATGAATCATTTCTTGCAGCCTGTTTTATCTCCGCTTATCAGTTGTTTTTATCATGCGTCCCTTCATGGGAACTAACTGTGTCTGTGCATCAGTACAAAGACGCCCGAAAGCACTGACGCGATAGCCCAGAGCACAGTGGTGGAGGCATATTTTCAGAACATTTATAACAGCTGCAGGGAGGCGAGCAGCTTCCAAACACCGTGTTTCTGATGCAAGTCCATCAGGGGCCCCCGCGCAATCGACTTGGAGCTGCTTTGCTGTCTCCGGAAGAATGGAAAACACGCCGAAGGAAGTGCAGAACACCCAGGTTCATTACGTGCTCCCTCTGGAAGCCAGCTGGTGCAAACACTTCGTGGACGATGACAGGAAGGAGTCGGTGACATAGTGGAAGCACTCTCTGTGAAATAAGTGCCCGAAAATGTTGCCGTCATTAAAACACACTTAGCCACAGTGAGACAATTCTGAGTGACAGGCAGTAAAAAGAGAGGACTGGAAAATGAAAAACGTCACCTGTGGATGTCTCCAAGGTGACATAACCAAGACACGATTGATGACAGCATGGAATCTGTTTTTTTACACAACAAAAGTTGATAAGGTTGAAAGGTCCTCTCTGTTTGAAATTTGGTGTTCTCGCCGGTCTCTTTATAAGGTACTCAACTACTCATGACAACTTCTGCAGAACTGGTTGTTGTTGCTGGAGGGACTGCGTGCTTTAGCAACTGCTGACCTGCGGATTTTCACACATAAACCTTAACAAAGAATGGTCCAAAAAAAGAGAAAATGTCCAGTCAGAGGGATGTTTTTGCCGCAACAAAAGTTCAGAGAATGGCCAGCGTGGTTGGAGATTCGAAGTTGATTGGCCGTTTATTACAATGAAGTTACGCAGTAAACCATATCCGAATCAACAATAATACCTGGGAGTGCAAAAACAGATGGGAAAAAGTCTGTTTTTGTTCCTGATAACCAATGTAGATTTTCCAGAACTCTTGAAAGGGGGGAGATTGTTGAAAATTTCTATCCGTCACTGGATGTTGTCCAATCTTCTACACTGGACCTTTAGTTTTATTTTGAAATTACACAAGACCAGAAACTGGGGAGGGGAAGGGAAAAAACGGAAAATTATGACACTCTGACTTGATGTTTGGACACCAACTAAATGTCTCATCTCATTTGGGTATTCATCCTCCCTAATATTCGATTTTTATGACAAACTTGTGGCCTCTTGCCGCTGACCCGAGCGTCTGTTTGGGGTTTCACCAGTGCTAGAATCTTGAATCAGATAATCCCGGGAACATTTTGAGACTAGACTTGCCAAAACATTGTCTCACTGCAGTCAACACGGGAGATTTAGATTAACATTGCATTTTCCTTGAACACAGAGGGATTGTCTTGTCATGGAAACTCTGAATCACCATGTCAAAGGCAACAGTGGTCACTATTTATAGTTGTAAGTACAAAAAGTCACTCAAGTGATTTAATTCTGTTTGTTTTACACTGCGCTGTGTATAAACAGGGGCAAATTAATCTATTTTTAAAAGTTGTCAAAGGAGGAATTTGTTCTTCATTTCAGATTTGGAATAACAGGAAAGATAAAGAGTTAGCTTTGAGGTGAGCCTCACCCTGTTGTTTTAACTGTTGTCTCGCATTGGAGAGAATTAAATTTATACAGCGAGGACACCTAGTGGTACCAGCAGGGGGTCATCCCTGGTTTGTCCTTTCCTAAAAATTTAAAAATAAATACTGCCACACCAATGAAAACTATGAGATCCAAGTAAGTAGTACTGTTTAGAAACAGCATTATATCGATATTGTTTTCCAGCTGCACCTGTCATATATTGTCATGCTGTTGATAGCTACTTATGGTTGCGACATTGTTGGGGTCAGAAGTTAAGGGGAAAGCCAATCCTCCCTCGGGAAGTGTTGAAAAAGGTTCGCGGGGCTATTTAAAGACTTCTCGATAATGCAAAAGCACGAGTGGAATCCTAGAGCCGTGTTCTCTTACACTGTAAACACACGCATAACCACGACCCTGCCAAAACATACAGTATCCATGACTCTGGACAGACAACCGTAACGAGACATTTAGCCAGGAGTCATGGAAGAAAGATACATTTACACAAGTTGTAAAGATGCAAGAAGTTTTGAACCTTTCATGTTACAAATATTTCTGCAACATTACAGCACGACAAGAACTAGTTTTACTCCATTTCTATCTGCATCCATCTGCAATGAAATGTTGCATTATAAAAGCAACAGCAGGGCCTAAAGGTGGGGACAGAGAGCCATAATATCATTGATCAGTGGCCTCTTCTTGAACCACATTTAGATTGAAAAACGATTGGAGACCCTAATTTAGGCTTAAATTATCTTGTTGCCTCAAGTAGATTACTTTTTGGGCACTCATTAACACATTAACACAAATAAAACACATAAAACTGCATTCTGTAATATACAAAACAAGACAAACTGAACAAAACAACAGCTGCCATGGATTATGTGCAATATTTAGAAGTCCATTTGTCAATTTTCTTGCAGCCTGAGACAGCGTGCTCTGGCCCCTTATTCTCCCAGCCCAGTGTTTATTAATAAACCTAAACATATTGGAGGTAGCCATGGTCACACATAGCAGCATGGTGGCTCAGCGAGAGGCTGGGTCAACCGTCTCTGCCCCCTCCTTGCCGAACTATTCATCTGCACACACTGTTTCCCCTCTCTGTTTGTAGCTCACAGTTGCTTTGTTGCCTCAACCGCAGCCCATTTGCGAGGGATTTCCCCATGAAGATAATATGAAAGGAGAAGAAACCGGCGTAAGTGCATTTATTTGATTCAAAATGTTGGCTTGTATAAGTAATGGTGATGTTACTGATGAATTTTAAAGGAGAACCCTGGTTAAAAAAAAAAAAAGAAAAAAAAAAACTTTCAAGAGGCTATTAGAAGTTTGAAAATATTAAAAGTTTTGACACTATTGCACAAAACATCAAAGAGCATTTTTTACTGCAAGATGAACACAAGTGTTCAGAGGGCTCTGCAGATATAGGTCAGCGCTGTCTCTGGGTTTCTGGAACCTCGAAGGAATGTGATTTGTGTTCAAGCCGCTGTCTCTGTCTGTTGCTACAAGACAGCTGGGGTGTACCTCGGAGCTTTGCTCAACCATGTTTAGTATCACCGAGTCCCTGGACGCTCAGAAGGGAGTTGCTGGCAGTTCGTGTTTTGGCACGGGCGCAGACGTTAAAGTGCCTTCAGTCAGCGTCTCAAGACACAAATGCTGCACTTTTGTGGCCCCCTGCTGTGACGTTATTGGGTCAGTTTGATCAATTCACTCCCTGTGGGCCTTTGGCCTGTCTTGTTAATACCTAAAAGGGTGAAATGAACGCTACATTATGTATGAATGGCCGCCCGTTATCCATCATTTTAATGATACGCCATGATAATCTGCAGTGATCTGTGTCAAGTCGCTTCAGTTTCAGCGTGGAGGTGGTTCACGGAGGTGGTTTTTCATGGCTTGCATGAGGTGTGTACCTGATTGCTGCCAAGAAAGTTGGCTTTGGGCATCCAGACTGAACAGGTGGTGCTAGCAAAGCCTCTGCCGGGCTGCCTTCCTGCCCAGCTGTACATGCCTGCATGTGCTAATGACATCAAAATAACTAACAGACATGCCTGGACAAAATATGGTCGCAGCACCTCACCAACTATTTGACACATGTAACAGGGCGCACTCTCACCACAGCTATCCTGCAGTTTGGTCTAAGATCTTGTGCCTAACGCGCGTCTGCTTCCGTCAAAGGGCGAGACGGTTCTGTAGAAGACTTTTCCTCGAGACTGGCTGCAGGACTACAGGCCTCAGCAATGGAGGACCTGGACGAAATCGTTTCATCTAGATTTGATCCGCTCTTCATCGACGAAGATGAGGAGGATCAAGAGAGATCTTCGGTGGGACAAAGAGAGCACCACATGACAGAGTCTGGATTCAGCTTCACCGGGACACAGATGAATAACATCGGTTTGATTAAACCATACTTAAAGGAAATGGATGATTTGCTAAAAAGCTGCGAGGAGCTTACTTCTCTCCCCTTAAGCTCTCACCTCTCAGGGAGCTATAACGAAATGAGCCTGATGGAATCAGCAAATACGCACAGAAAAGGGGAAGATGGACTCGAGAGGTATGAAGAAAATAACGTTTCTCAGCAAGGATATATTTTCACAAGCTATATTGATACGAACATGGATGGGGCTGGAGTGCAAGACAAGACAGCACAGGCCCAGTCACAAGTCCTGGCCTCGGTCAGCAGCAGGTGTGGGGCAGGTTCAGACATTTCTTGCCAAAGAGAAATGCCTCTGACTTCAGCAGGTCACAAACTCAGTGACACCATGGCAGAGTACGAGGGACAGCTGTCGGGCATGCTCTCCATGCTGGAGAGCTGCATGGACGAGGGCGGGATGGACTGGGTGCCAGACGCAGGCCAAGAATATGTTCACATCAGCAAGAACCATCAGCTGTGTCGAGGTACGACACAGGTGACGGTTCAGCAAGAGAGGCCAAACAAGTTGGAGACCGAACTGATGAAATCCGAGTCCAAGGCCAGTCACGATCCAAGAGCTCCAGTCTTTATTGAAAGTAGAAATGAGGTTACTGTCGCTTTACCAGTAAATGGGATGGAGCCAAATACAGTTCAAATCTATGGTAATATGGTCGGTTTCTTGAAGGAACAACTTGAAAAGAAGGAAACAGAGGAGAATCATATTGATCCACAGTCCGATCACGCACCATTTAAAAATGGCTCGATGGAGGTTGAGGTGCCAATGACAGCAGATGTCACTGGTATTGAAGTTAATTATATGGGATCTAGTCAGACTGATCTCTGTGCAGTGGGGTCTCAGATGGAGGAGTGCATAGGAGAGGTGCAGCAATTAGAGGAGAGGAGGAAAGTACTGCTAAAAGAAGTACTGGAGCTGAGGAGGCAGAAAGGGAGCGAGGAGATGGAAGGACGCCATGAGGAGGTCGCAGAGGAGTTGACTGAAAAGCTGGTGACAGAGCTGATGGACGCACTGAAGAAGGAGGAAGAGGAGAGGCGAGAAGAGAGGAAGAAGGAGATGCAGGGCCTTAGGGAGGAGAGAGCAGAGGAGGAGAGGAGGATGTGGAAGGTTAATCTGGAGAAGCAAGGGCTACAGGAGGAGCTGCGGAAGCTGAAAAGAAGACTGTTTGCCGTAGCCCGAGAATGTGCCCACAACCAGTTTCTCCTGAATAACCAGCACCATCAGGTGGACGTGCTGAAGAGAGAAGAGGTAACACAGAAAATGAAATCTGTTAATTACATTTTTTTCAAAAAACAAAACACGCCAGAAGAGTCCATATCAAACCTATTTGTCTCTGTCTTGCAGGAAGAGCTGGAGTCACTAGTGCTCCAGCTAACAGAACAGGTCTCACAACTCAATACAGCCCATAAACAACAGATCTCAAACCTACAAGCGGTGCTTCAAGCCCAGATGTCCAGTCAGTCCTCCAGCACACAAGATGAGTTGACTGAATGCAGGAGGCACTCCTGTGGAGAGATCCAGCAGTTCCTGCAGGGTGGGCTGAGGGCACTGGAAGACAGGTACTGTCCCCCTACTGTCAAGTTTCTCTCTCTCTCTCTCTCTCTCTCTCTCTCTCTCTCTCTATATATATATATATATATATATATATATATATATATATATATATATATGTATGTATATGTACACATACATATATACATTTGAATTTGACTTTATCAATAATAATTCAACTTTCCAGGTTTGAACCCATTTTGTTGGCGCTGTTGAAGAGGAGGGAGGTAACAGGCGAAGCCCTGGTGAAGGCCAAAGAACAGATCCAAGAGTTGAAGACCCAACTGAGCCCACTGAAGGATGAGATCCAAAAACTGAAGCTCCAGAGGGCTTGTCTTGAGGAGAAGCTGAAACTAATTCACACACAGAGGACCGAAGATGTGGAGCATTACAAGGTAAGAAATGTAGGAAGAGTGGGACTGCTGGACCACAAAAAGTCACACACGATACATAACACTTCTCACTTTTACAGCAAACCGTTAACTGTCTCGAGGAGAACACCAGGGAGTTAAAAACGGAGTTAAAGCTTCAGAAGAGAAAAAATAAAGACATGGAGGAGTTGAGAGACTCTCTCTCCAAACAACTGATCCTGTACAGGTAAGACATGGTCATCGAATATTTATCATAACTTTATAACTATGGTAATACTGAAATTGGAAATGTTTTCTTATAGGGCTGCAAATGAGGACCGTGCCGAGAAGAGATGACTGCGTGGTGTCACTTCTGTGATCTGATTTCAAATTATTTTTTATAAATGTGCAATAGGGCGAATGCCGATTCAATGGATGCACTTTACACATTATAGTACACGCCACTATTCAACAAAAAAATAAAAGGCTTTTTTCCCCCCCGTCTGTAAATGTTGAACAAGACTATAGCTTGTAGAAAGGTTTCATTGTCTTAAATAAATAAAGACATTGTGTTTGTTGTAATTTGAGTGTGACTGACGAGTTAATGTCTCAGAGGCGCTCAGAGGGGGTTTGTGTACTTATAAGGGCAAGAAGTTGTAGGAACTAGCAGTGAGACGGAGTACATTTGGCAGATGGGAAAGCATCACATGAGTATCATTAAAATGTTTAGCAAAAGCCAACTCTCTCACTAAACAGGATTAGGCATATTTAAAAATAGTCAGAGCTTATAAAGACATTAATCATCCTAAACTATTTTAAGCGAATAGTAGACCACGTTATTTTGAATTTTGTGCCAAAATAAACGCTAACACAATGTAGAAGAACTATATATTTGTATTTAATCCACTTGTAAAAATAAAATCTTACTGATCACGTTTTTTTTAAAATAGATATTTATAATAAAAATGACAACAGGCCTTTTGTAATCAGCTATTGGTCAATTTTACCCAGGCGTTGGAGTAAGAAGCTCCGTGATTGGTCATATGAATAAACGGCTCTCTGATTGGCTGATGACACCGCGGGTCCTTGTAAAACACGCCAGGCTAAGAGAGCATGCTAAAATGTGAGAATGTGAAACTGCGCATCTTCCGACAGGATGTCCACCGCTGACCTGTCCCCCACTGTTGCCATTCTCCGCTCGCTTTACCGGCATGTGCAAATATTGGTGGACTTCGCGGATAACATTGTGTTCAGGGAAGGACACAAAGCTGTGTTAATCGAAGAGTCCGACACAAACCAATTTAAGTCCTTCGTCCGGAGCATTTTCGTGTGTTTTGACAAGGAACTTCAACAAGTACCGAGCTGCAACCAGGTGAATTTAGTAAAAACTGTCAATAATATGCATTTTAATAACGATATCGTGAAAATAATCACACGCGGGCCTAGTTTGGAACACTTTCACCCTCCATGTGAACCTTTGAGTTTGTAGTATAGTTGAATTTTGGGGCTGTTATGTTTTCTAGTTATTTATCATATTTGACCTTATCTACATTATAAAATATGATAATAATATGGTATTTGACATATCGTGTTTGGTAAAGGGCAAAGCTTATACAACATTAGATCTCCCTACATTTAAAGTGTCTTCAGTTCAGTTTACGTGCCTGTGTTCATGTGGTGATGTGATATTTCCACAGATCTGCACTCTGCCTGAAGCCCTGGCCTTCGTTCTTAACAGTGTCAAGAGAAAAAGGAAAAGAAACGTCTTGGCGCATGGCTACAATTTTCTATCCCTGGCTCAGGAGGAGCGAGACGCGGACCTCTTTAAGCTCCAAGGAGACGTAACTCAAAGTGCTGCCTACATCCATGGCAGCGACCTGTGGAGAAAAGTCTCGATGCGTCTGGGGACTGACATCACGCGGTATCTTTTCGAGAGCTGTTCTGTGTTTGTGGCCGTTCCGCCTTCCTGTTTCTTCCAGGTGTGTGGTGCTCCCGTCTACGACCGGGTCTCCATGACCACTGCCTCACCGGCCTTTTGTCTCCAGTCTCGAAGCAGGACTTTTGGGCCGCGTCAGAGTTCAGTAACTTGGAAACAGAGATGTGTCAATGCTAATGGTCAGAAGAAGAGGACCATACATGTGAAGATGAATGCGAAGAAACGTAAGAGAGAGACTGATCAGAACGACGTGGCCACAGTTTGCTCAGGAAAGCGAAGACGAGTCGCAGACGGAGAGAACGTTGGCTCTGAAGCAATGCAGGAGGGAGAGTCTGGGGAAAGGGCGCTGGTTCTAAAACAGCCTGGTTCTAAAAAGCCCAGTGAGATCCAAGCCACTGCACTTCCAATGGAGGGTGGTCCTAGTTGGAGGTCAGGGACTTTTCCACCTTTGCCCCCCTCACAGTCATTTATCCGCACTCGAGGATTTCTGTACGGGGGCCGAGGCATGCGTGGCTTCCTTTTAAATAGGAAGAAAAACACCACTGAAGGACTCAGAAAAATACAAGGGCAGGATCTGATACGAATTGTCTTCTTTGAAGGACTGTTGTACCTGAATGGACTTGAGAGGAAGCCTAAGAGACTCCCCCGGCGCTTTTTTAACATGGTTCCGCTGTTCAGTCAGTTGTTGAGACAACACAGGAGGTGTGCTTACAGCAGGCTTCTACAAAAGATGTGCCCGTTGGTAGGGAACAACGATGCGGCACCAGCAGAGCTGAGCTCCCTTTTGCCTCAACACAGTGGAGCCCATCGGGTGTACCTGTTTGTCAGAGAATGCCTCTCGGCCGTGATCCCTCAGGAGCTGTGGGGCTCCGAACACAATCGGCTTTTGTTCTTCGCTCGGGTCAGGTTCTTCTTAAGCAGCGGCAAGTTTGAGAGGCTGTCGGTGGCTGAACTAATGTGGAAAATAAAAGTCACCCACTGTGACTGGTTAAAGATCAGTAAGACAGGTAGGACCCTAACCTCATAGATGTAAAAGTTGAATGTTGTTTTGGGGAAAATAGTAAAAGTTGTCTATAAAAAGTCAAAAGTATCTGATATTAACTGTACCTTTGGTATTCTATTGCCATTTATGCTTTAAAAAAATCCCCCCAAAAACATTATTTCAATGCAATTCTTCATGACAGGTAGCAGAAAGTGGACATACTTGAGTAAAATACCTTTCATCTGCAGGCAGGGTGCCCCCCAGTGAACTTGCATACCGTACACGCGTCCTTGGACAGTTCCTGGCTTGGCTCCTGGATGGATATGTTGTTGGCTTGGTTCGAGCCTGTTTCCATGCCACCGAGAGTGTGGGCCAAAAGAACGCCATCAGGTTCTACAGGCAAGACGTCTGGGCAAAACTGCAGGACTTGGCCTTCAGGTACGCAGCCGCAGCTCAAGGTCTCACAATCGCGGGGATCAAAGCTTCACTATCGTTTTGATTTGTGTTTTTGATTCAGAGGCCACTTTTCTAAAGGCCAGATGGTGGAGCTGACACCAGATCAAGTGGCTGCCCTACCCAAATCCACTGTCATATCCCGCCTCCGCTTCATTCCCAAAACAGATGGCATGAGGCCCATCACACGAGTCATGGGCGCAGATGCCAAAACGAGAGTACAGTTTTTATTTCATTAAAGCTCCCACCTTCATATATACATGTTACGAGGCACTCACATTCAAGGAGTCGTTTTCCCTGCAGCTTTACCAAAGCCACGTCCGGGACTTGCTGGACATTCTGAGGGCCTGTGTGCGCTCTACGCCGTCCCTCCTGGGCTCCACGGTGTGGGGGATGAAGGATATCCACAAGGTCTTGTGCTCCATAGCCCCAGCCCAGAAGAAGAAGCCACAGCCTCTCTACTTTGTGAAAGTTTGTGCTTCTTCTTGAGTCTTCTCAATTTATTTTAACTAGTTCCGTACAATTAGAAGGTTAGAAAGTGACTCTAACCTGTGAACATGCAGTTTATTTCTGTCACTGTTGCCTCAAAGGTGGATGTGAGTGGAGCCTATGAGAGTCTGCCTCATAACAAACTTATTGAAGTGATCAACCAGGTTTTGATGCCCGTCTTGAATGACGTCTTTACCATCCGCCGCTTCGCCAAGATCTGGGCTGATTCACACGAGGGCCTCAAAAAGGCTTTTGTCCGGCAGGTAAAGCAGATCCAAAACTGAAGATCCTCCATGAACACTGGTTATTTAAAAAGCTTTTCTTTTGGGCAACAGGCCGATTTCCTTGAAGACAACATGGGATCCATCAACATGAAAGGGTTTGTGACATCAATGCAGAAAAAAGGGAGGCTTCACCACTCAGTACTGGTGGAGCAGGTGAGCGTGATGTGTTCTGATTCAATAGATTTAGATTTTTGCCCACTTGATTTCATTTTTCTTTTAACTTTTTCTTTCTTAAAGCATTTCTCCTCAGATCTTGAGGGAAAAGATGCACTACAATTTTTTACCCAAATGCTAACGGGCAGTGTGGTTCAGTTTGGAAAGAAGTAGGTATCACAGATATTAAAGTGAACCTCTCAGTCATGGATAATTTAAAAGAAACACCTCATTTATAGGTAATTTTGCTTTTCAGAACATACAAACAGTGTCGAGGGGTTCCTCAGGGCTCTGCTGTTTCCAGTGTGCTCTGCTGTCTCTGCTATGGTCATATGGAGAACGTCCTCTTCAAAGATATAATTAAAAAGAAAGGGTACAGAGAATATGACGTATTTAACCGAATATGAGTTGCAGTAACACTTGTTCACCAGATGTGGGCGCTATTATGTATTTTGTTTTTACCCCCTCTTTGTAGCTGTTTGATGAGGCTGGTGGATGACTTCCTCCTGATCACCCCTGACCTGCACGACGCACAGACCTTTCTGAAGTATGACCCACTGTCTGTTGCATGTGTGTGGCACTGTTCTTATGTAACTGTGAATATGCTAAGTATATTGAACATAAAAACAACCTAGTTTTGGTAAGTAGATGTGGACAGTACTTTGACCCCATGTTTCCAGCTAACTTTGCAAGTCATAGAGATGCAATCTCGAGATACTATGCAGTTTAAAAAAACAGCACTTGGCTTTGGTGAATGGAGACAGTATATAGACGACTAGGGCTGAGCCACTTAAGATCACTATTATATTTCTTGTGTTTTTTTAAGGATTCTGCTGGCCGGGGTCCCACAGTATGGTTTGGTGGTCAATCCTCAGAAGGTTGTGGTCAATTTTGACCATTCTGGGAGCACGGACTCTTGTCCTGGTATTCACGTGCTGCCCCTTCGCTGCCTCTTCCCCTGGTGTGGGCTGCTGCTGGATACACATGCTCTCGATATCTATAAGGACTACTCTAGGTGATGCATCCTGTTAAATGATACGTGAAAGTTATATTTAATATTTCTATTTTGGATTTCCTGACATAACTACACCGACTAACCCCCACGACCGCTCCAACTTCTTTGGACTTTATACAGTCTCATGAGCATAAGAGACCACACCCTGTCTAGCGTAGTTGCCTTACGTTGATGCAGTTAAAAATGTTCTGTGTTCTCTAACGGTACAACTTTGTTTCTTTGTTCTGACAGCTATGCAGACCTGTCCTTGCGCTACAGCCTCACTTTAGGCTCTTGCCACTCTGCTGGACAGCAAATGAAGAGAAAACTGATGGCTATCCTCAGGCTGAAGTGTCATGCCTTGTTCTTTGACCTCAAGGTCAGGGAAACCATGTTTTATAGTTACGAACAAATAAAGAAGTCACTGCAATTTCAAGACTGCAATAGCCTGAGAATCGTATCAGAAGTACCTATCTATCTATCTATCTATCTATCTATCCATCCATCCATCTATCCATCTATCCATCTATCTATCTATCTATCTATCTATCTATCTATCTATCTATCTATCTATCTATCTATCTATCTATCTATCTATCTATCTATCTATCTATCTATATCTATATCTGTATCTGTATCTGTATCTGTATCTGTATCTGTATCTACGGGAAACAAGTAATCATGAAGCAAATACTCAAATTGGCCCAAACACTCTTGTTTATATTGTTTAGTCTTTTTTCATTGTAACTTTTTTGCTATCTGGATCTATAAAGAACATCACACTGTCATTTCCCCTCTCAGACCAACTCTCTTGAAGCCATCTACAAGAACATTTACAAACTGCTGCTGCTTCACGCACTCCGGTAATCAATACTTGTGACATTCCAACCTTTTTTTGGCTGCAGTACTATTTAAACATGATGTCACCTCCTGTTAGTGAGCAGAGAAGTAACTAAAAAAAAATCAAAATGGAAATCTTCAGATTGTATTTAATTTGTCTGATGTTTAGGTTCCATGTGTGTGCCCAGTGTCTGCCCTTTGGTCAGACTGTTGCTAAGAACCCAGCATACTTCCTGCTGATGTTATGGGATATGGCTGAATACACCAATCATCTCATCAGGCTCAGCAACAATGGTAGCCATCCCCCTTCATGTTCCCAGAGAATGAAGGATTGAAGCAATATCAAGTTCCAAATTGTTCTTAATTATCTTTACTTCCTCCATTCAGGATCGAATTCAGGCAGTAAGGCTCAGACTGGTTATGTGCAGTGTGAGGCCGTGGAGCTGATTTTCTGTCTCTCCTTCTTGCTTGTGCTGTCCAAACACCGACGTCTCTATAAGGATCTGCTCCCACACCTGCACAAACGTACGTACCGTGCACACTTGAGCATCCGTGGGGGAGAAAGTAATTACTTTACTAAAGTCTCTTTTGTAAATCTACAGTAGTTTGGCAGTGGAAGCATCAATATACACTAGGCAAGTTGTACGAGATAGGAACTTCAACAGTGAAGCTGGTCAGTTTTCAAAATAAAATGCCTCACACTGATTACGCTGATTAACGAATAATTTAGTTTACCTTGTAATTGCAACTATGATAAATTATAAAAGCCACATCACAGTGATATGACTTATGGCTTTGTATATATAATTATTTGGTGATTTAATTAAGCATTGGAAAGCTCTGGATGTGATGAATTACCAGTCTGGTGGTGTGTGTGTGGGGGATATTGATTTTACAAACAAAGACAGGTGTTTTGATGATTTTTATCAACTTATTTTATCTGCAAACAGGCAACCTTGTAACCATTAACACGTTGACTGTAATATTTATTGACCGTTGTGCAGTGGACAAGTGTAAAGGCTATTTCATGCCAGAATAAGCACAAAAACACATGGCACAGATTCGTAGTGCAAACTGCACTGACGCTGCCGTGACCTTTACAACTGCAGGTAAATGGAGCGTTCGGTTCATTGTAGAAGGAGACTGGTGAATATGAAAACAACTTTATTGCAACTTGTCCAGGAAGCCAATCTGTGTCTGTTTGTACTTTGCACAAGCTCCAGTTTACAACTTTCTTTTATTTGATATTGCACAGAAAGGAAAACAAAAGTCCATGCAGATGAATTTTATTGTTCAGCATTTCAAGGAAAAAAAAAGAAAAAAAAAAGATCTTGCCTTCTTCACAGGGAAACGCAGGTTAGTGCAGTGCCTGGGAGACCTGAGGTTGGCCAGAGTTCGACAGGCTACTAACCCCAGGACACCAGTAGACTTCTTGTCCATTAAGACATGAAAGAAACCCCCAGCAGGGTCATCTGGGCTCAAAGAGGTACTGAAACATGTCAGCACTGGCATACAGCAGTGGTGCAACTTCAACTATCATCTCATCCAAAGATTTCACAAGAATGATAAGATATTGATTTGTCCTTAATCCGATTTGAAACTGTGCCAAAGTATCCACAGTTTTACATACCACGCACAAGTGCTGCACAAAGAAAGAAGGAGGAGAAGGAGGACCACTCCTCACTTTTCAAATGACACACTGCAAAGATAAACCTCCGCCATAAACATATCCTGTAAAACAACAACCACCAGATCAATAAAGATCCTGCTACCATTCCAGGCATTATTTTACCCTATCGCTGATTTACTTGTTGGACTTTGCTTTACACCTGTGGTAGTTTTCCACAGCAGCTTCACTCAGTGCATCAGACCCACACCGGTGATGACTTTCCTCCAGGGTGGATGTACTCGCATTGACGTTGATCTTTTGATAAAAAAAAAAACTGAACGATTTCACATTTATTACTTATTTCACTTCAAAGTGCAAATACAGAATGAACTTGGACAAAGTTTAAAGGGCCTGGATTCATGTGCAAAAACAAGAATTTGTAAATACAGAACCCACGCGTTACCACGACATGTACATGATAGAAGAACGTTGAGCAAGAAAATTAATTTATGGTTAAATAAACAGTTTGAAGTCAGTACTTGTATGTCACAAGAGACGAGGTGGGCACGACACTAATTTTCTCGAGCCTAATCCCCTGATCTATTCTGTGTTTCTATTTCGAAGCTGTCGTTGCAGTAGGCATTGGGGTAGGACTGGTCAGAGCGCTTCCTGACCATGCGGCAGGTGAGGTGGTAGAGGGCCACAGCGGGGATGGGAAGTACAGGTATTACACAGAGGAGGACGATGATGGCGAAGACCCAGTCTGGGTAGGGCTTCGTTTCCGTTTTGGGGAATTCTTCCTATTAAAGGAGACAGAAAAATGTACTTTGATTATGAGAAATTGGGAATTGATGCCAATGGCATCAAATGACCTTGATGGTGGTTTAATAATTGTGAAATTTTGCTGCAGTGTTTTTAATAACATTGTAATGGTAGACAGAGTCAGCTGGCAGGACCAGCTAGTGTATTAAACACATGGAAAGGAGACTGGAGACCTTTATTGATTGAAAGATGTGTGCAGATTAACCTACAGTTGTGTGAATATAGTAGCTTTTATTGGCCTGATTATTTAACTAATCAGGCCAATAAAAGCATTTAGGCGCTCTATTTGTTGCTTTATTGTCTTTACTCTTTCAGCAGAGCTGCCTGCATGGGCTGAAATGGGCCCAAATCCTGGTCATGATCACAGGATGCTTAATTGCACTTCAGAATTGCTTACGTATTCTGGGTTCCATGCAGGATAGGTGGGGTGCTCCTGTGCTTGGAGGGCCACGTATGCAAAAAACACCGTCAGAAGCATCAAAGGACTGATCACCAACCAGCAAGCCCTCCAGAAGATGTTGGGCCTTGAGCCGTTCATGTAATTAAGGTCTTCACTGAAGCTGTTGGGAGACCAGAAAAAACATTAAAAACTGCACAACTGGCATCAATATCAAATATATTAAAAACGTATTTAAGGAAGAGAGCATTTTTACTTTCTCATGCCATAGATGTAACTGACTGCAATAATCTCAAAAAAGGCAATTAGGAGCAGAGGCACTGAGCCCACATAGCTGTTAAAGACCTCCACCCAGTAGTTCCCTGAACCCTGTGTGAAGATGAGAGCCACTGAGAAGGATAGCAAGCACAGGAGTCCTGAGAAGGTGAAGGAGTAAAAAAACATCTTTTCAGTCAGGGGGTCATAAAAAAAAAGAGTGGCCAGAAGTTGATTTGGATTTACCTGATGTGACCTCGCTGGGCACCCATTTAGGCACTACGTTGAGGTCCTTAAGGGGGGTTATGATTCCCTCCATGTTGCCAAACATGGAGGAGAGGCCCAAAGTGAAGAGCATGATGAAGAACAATATGGCCCACACCTGTGACCCTGGCATCTCTATGACCGCTTCAGTGAATGCAATAAACGCCAGGCCAGTCCCTGATGCAGACTGGGGATGATAAATGAGGAAGCACCATGTTGTTAAAGTAAATCCAGCTAACGGAAATTGAACAGAAATTCTAGAATGTGCAAGAAGTACCTGATCGAGGAAAGTTTGAAGGTGACATTCCCTTAATTTAGCAATCTCGTCTGGATGTGTGCTGTTTAAATTAAAAATCCATTCATCATAGTTTTGAAGTGTAATCTCCCTGTCTGGAATTTCCAAGCTGTTGGTCAGAGTCAGGATGTTCCTGCAGATAGGATGCATACATATTTGGCTTTGACACGGCAAAAACAAAAGGCGTAACAGCAATAAAAGACATGTTCGAACTTACTCATTTAGACAGGAATTGTAACCATTTTTTGCTTTAAATCCCAGGATGGCGAAGATGGAGATGGAGGCGTAGAGTGAGGTAGCACTATTTATGATACCTACGATCAGAGCGTCACGCTCGCAGTTGTTTCTGGGGGGCGGAGATAAAAAAAAAAAAGAAAATAAACATTATGCGACTCATGGCCCACCGTCTTAAACAGGTGAGAGTTTTTTTTTTTTTTGTGTTACTTTTCTTCGTTGTAGCTCGCGAATGAAATGAGCCCTCCGAAGGCCACAGAGAGGGAGAAGAAGATCTGGGTGGCAGCGTCCAGCCACACTCGAGGGTTCATCAGCATGTTCCACTAAAGCAAGCACATAAAGCGCATCACAAGTTTGCATCCAAATTCACACATATTAAGACTCAAAAGTATGGGCATGTGTATATCTGGCATCTTGAAGACATGCCTGCTGGAAAGAGCCGCTATCTTAAATCTTGTATCGAGCGGCTGAACTCACATCTGGAGTGAAGAGGTAAATCAGCCCCTCGGTCGCTCCATCCAAGGTCAGGCTACGGATCAGGAAGATGGTCAGGACCAGGTAGGGAAACGTGGCCGTCACGTACACTGCCTGAAATCCCGAACACGTCAGTTCCCTGATGCCCCTCCTACGACTTTGCGTCGGGGGGGTCGTCGCACCTTTCCGATGGAGTCGATTCCTTTGATGAAGCAGATGTATACCACGGCCCAGGCGGTGGCCAGACACACCACCAGCCACCACTGCAGAGACCCGCCCACCTCGATGTCGGGGGTGATGTTCAGGGTGTTGCGGTACCAGAAGAAATCCACAGGGGTGCTCTTTTCACACTCCTCATTGTAGCCTGTTGGGGAATTGGGCATGCAAATAACTCGCTTTTATAACAGCTTTTATGGCTTGATTGGAAACCAATGACACTGCTCTGAGCTGCCAGAGCAAAACGTTTTGGTTTGGCTTATTTTTAATCGTGGTGCGCTATCGCTATGAGTCATAAAACAATAATAAAAACCACAAAATGCAAAGTAATGTGGCTAAGCTCCTCCCTCTCCATGGTCAGGGCTCAGTTCTTGATGCCGGAGCGTTGAGAATGGCCGCTGTTACCTGTGCTGTTTTCATTGAGGGGACACTGGCTCCACGGAAGCGGGTCTTGGAACGAGTGGAAGAAGTACCAGAGCACCCAGGCTACGATGGTGTTGTAGAAGAGGCATACACAGAATGACACGATCATGGAGGCCATTCCTACAGACAAAAAAAAAAAAAATTCCCCCTAGTTTTCCTTCCAGGAATGAAGAGGGAACAGTCTTATCAGCAGTTGTAGGCCTCCTACCTACTCCCCCCAGCAGTGGTGAAATGGTTGTCCAGACGCCAATGCTTCCCTTCCTCAGCCTCTGTCCGATTGCCAACTCCAGGTAGAGCAGCGGGAGGCCCTCGAACACCAGCGCAATCAGATATGGGATGAGGAATGCACCTGAAGACGCGGGGGGGGGGGCAAACATTTACTTTGCAGACGGATTAGACTGATGAGAAGTTTTCATTGGAATCCATTTGATTCAGCAGTGGTTATCTTAAGCTCTTTCAAAATAAAGGTTTTTCTGGTCACGCTAAATAAGGAGCCTGCTCGATGGAAGCTTATCAACAAAGTGTCCAGTCGAGAGGTGCAATAGAGGCTCTGTGGGATGTAACACAGCCTGTGGGAATTTAAATCTCCGCTCAGCAAAGTGAAGTTTGGGGGACTTTATCGGCAGTAATGAGATCACTGATCACACAGTCTGGCTTATCTAACTAGGAAATAGGAGTGAGTAAATACATGACTTGAGGCAGGTTGCGCGGGAACCATGAAGCTAATCAATGAAACAGATTAGATATCTGGAACACAAGAGCCATACCTGGCCTACTCACCTATATATTAACTGGAATTATATGTAGACAAAATATTTTTACTGCAGTAATACATGACTTATGGAACACCAGGGAGCTTAATTAAAGTAATATATTATATATTAAAGTAATATTGGATTATACAGTGCGGGACAATTATAAAACACAATCATCTCACCTCCTCCATAGGTTTGGCATAGATATGGGAACCTCCAGATGTTTCCAAGCCCCACTGCAAAGCCGATACATGACAGCAGGTACTGGACCCTGTTGTCCCACTTGGGTCTCTCCTCTGCCCCACTGGAAGCTGCTTCTTTTCCCATCCTCAGCTGGCAACGCGGCTCAACCTCAGTCCACTTCTGGCATGCACCCACTGGCTTGACCGGTACAAAATTGTGTCGAGCCAAGAATCTTCTCGTCTCCAGAGGTCTATCCCGGGTGACGCCCCCTGCTCTCCTCTCATCCTCTAGTTTAGTGGGCCGCCTTTTATTGGCCTGTCAGGTGCGGCAGGTTCCTATTGGTTTATGTGACTGAGGACAGGAAGGGAGTGAAATCATCAGGTAGGATGAGTGAGTGAGTGTTTACAGTGGTGGGGGCTGGGGGTGGGCTTGCGGGGGGGCATTCCATGAATATCGGATCACCTTCCTGTGATTTAAGCCTCAAACCGAAAATTAAAAACAATGACTGATTTTTGCTACAGTAAAGCACTTTTCAAAACGATCTCATTAGTTATCAGCTCGGTACGGACAGGTTGTGATTTAAAAAAAAAAATTCTCAGGTCAGCATGTTCACATTTTTCTGAAGATGCACATTTTCATGTCCAACAGGGGGGGAAGATAGCCCTGACTTTGTAGTTTTGTGATAGAGTACCGCTTTTGTTCACATTTTCTTATCTGCTGCTCTAACATCTGATGAGAAAGGAACACGCACGCGACGTTGAACTACGAATTCCTATATTTTCAATAAACCAGCAAGAGAAATTACCTGCAGAAACGATGATTAAGCACATCTCAGCTTCCTGGTGTTTGCATGTCTTACTGGAATCAAGAATGGTTGCATAAGTACAGAGTTAAACATTAAAAAGTAAACTATCATTCTCTCTACTGGTGATCAGCCAGTACATAATTCAAGCATAATTGAAAGAATAATTTTTGTTTTATTTTGGGAAATTCATCACTTAATCATTCAACTGTTTGTGTAACCATTGAGACCATCTATCTCCAATCACCACTGGGAAATGTTTAATTTATACTGATATTTTATGACCCCTTTTTACTGTTACTTTCATTTTATTGCACTATTCTTGGCATCAAGACTTCAGGCTGTTGCAAATAAGTAATTCTTTGCCAGTTTAAAGTTTATGGAGCCTAAATGCTGCGTTGTCCCTTTGAGTCATCCCACCCACCCTGGGAGCATTAAACAATATAAAAATGAAATGATAAAACTGATATTGTTGTCATGAAAGGTTGTTGTTATTTTTTTTGTTCGTCCTTTGGCCATTGTGTTGCTCTACATCTAAAACTGTTCTCGCCACCTTGAGAAAACAAACACATTTGTGGGTTGTTGTATGTAACAGCCTTTGCCTAACACAACTTACAGAATCGTAACCTCAGACCAAATAGTTCTTTTTGTTGAGTTTCTGTCAGGTAGAAAAGGAAAATGATCAGAACGATAAGAGGACTGGTGAACCTCCATGTAACCTTAAATCCTGAAACAGAATCAGCCTTATATGTCACCCATCAAGTACGTTTGAATCTGGTTCTTAAAAAAAATAATAAATGACATTAAAAACTTTGAATATTTTGGGAGAATATATTAACTTTCCACCTTTACCTGACTTTATCATAGCTGTAAACAACAGCGATCATCTCAAACAGCCTGATGGTCAGAAGGGGAAAGATCCAGCCAAGTTGTTGAAGACTCATTTTTATTGGTGCAATCGGGATTGTTATATATAAACTTTGGACTTATTGTGCACGTGTATACTTATTTTTGTACGTCATTTATAAAAAATGCAAACACCAAAAACTCCCATGTAAATCCCATCTATTTCATAACAGCACTGCCCCTCTCTCTCCCTCTCTCTTTCTACCCCTCCTCTCACTGAACTCTCTCACATACATTAACCATTCATCCAACCAACAATCTGTTATGTCAGACTGGAAGTGATTTTTCTTAGTAGTAATATAAGCAAACAGGGACCCCCCCCCCCCCATTTCCCCCTTATTTCTCAAAATTTATTTGCTTTGTTAAAGTTTTGTGCAGAAATCTTTGTTGAGTCATCAGACCCCAACTCTTCCAGACAGACGCATGATAAATCTAAAACCCAATATTAACTCAGCTGATAAGCTGATTGAAGAAGGCTTAAATTTCCAATCTAATCATTAGCCTTAAAGTTTACCCTCTAATTCAGGTATTCCTCGATTGATTTTGATGTCTGTGGCAAACATTCATTTATATTTTTTGGTTTGCTTATCCAGATCGCGCAAGTTTGCTTTCTATGACACATGTTTCACTCGAAGTCATGCAGTTTGACTTCTGCAGTGCATTTAAAGGTCATCTGGACTCTTTTCTTTTTTGGCTCTGTACAGGCATTTCCCACTCTCAATGTTCAGCTTTCCTGAGAGGCTGGCCAAAGGCAGACTCTGGCAGGAGCAGACCCATTCCCTCCTGCAGCAGGATCAGGTAGAGAACCACAAAGGCACCTGAAAAAATGATAAGATAGCAGTGTTTGTACGAAAACATTGTGTGGAACCAGTGCGCCTGGACCTGTCTGCAATCACCACTGGGAAATGATTCATTCATTTTATGACACTTATTGTCTTCATTTTATTGTGCTCTCATCGACCAAGTCTTCATACTGGAGCTGAAGCACATCTAGAAGTCTCGTTGAAAATCTAAACTTCATGTATCCTAAATGCTGCATTGTTGTGTTTAGTCGCCACTCTGGACACATGAAAATAATCCATTTCAGCAGTCCTTTAAGGGTATTTTTGTGTTTTGCCCTGAAATGAGGTAGCTGTCAGAACAGATTTGATGGTACGTGGTTTGTTGTCCTTTGAGAGATTGATAAATATTTCAACAATAGGTGAAGAAGCAGGCAACAAATCATTTTTTTTAATTAGGAGACTGTCTAGATGCTCATCTGGTTCAGTTTGATTGGTGTGTGATCTCCCTCTTTTGGCCAGTGTGTTGCTCTACATCTAAACCTCAGTATCAAATTTAATAAAAATAAAGTAGTTCCTGAATAAAGCAATCGTGTCCAAATACATAGGAAAAAGGAAGGTGGACCTTTTTTAGTGAATGTTTCCTGATGATTTATTTAAAATTTGAAATTATTTTCGTATAGAAAAAACAATTAAAATCATGAAACAATTATTACTTCTGTGAATGCTGGCATTAAAAAAACTCCTTATATGGAATGGATATTAAATGTTTGAAGGCAGTTGGCTCATTGTTTGGCTGGATGCTGGGTGCTTTTTATGCCTGTAGCGGACAAATATCAGGCGACATAACGCGTATAAAGGGGTGACCAGACTCGGGATTCCTGCGAGGATAAAGATGATGACATTTATCCATGAAGGATAGGGTACCGAGGCCAGGGATGGGAAATTGTCCTGGAAACCAGAAAACACATGTTCAGTTTGCATAAATGAAGAGAGCTGCTAAAATCTGATGGATACTGCTGAATATTATTTGACCAACCATATTATAGGAATATTATAGGCGTAGAATAAGATTTTTTGGCTATTTCATACCACAAGATTTGAAAAATTGTGTCCATGCGACACATCAAGGTTTATAAAGTGGTAACACAAATGTTATGCACAGAGGTTTGTACAGGTGAAGAGTGTGCTGGCTGCAGTGGGAGGACTCTAGAGCAGGAATTCAGTGCTTTTTGTCATGAAATATGAAATATCCTGGCCAGAAATTATTTTCTTTTTGTGGGGAATGTCACAGCCTATAATTAATCACATGACTTACAGAGTCAGGGTCCCAGACCAAATAGGTGAGTGTTTTCTGAGCTTGTGTCACCAGGTAGAAAACTAAAATAACCAGCACAATAGCAGGACTGATGAACCTCCATGTAATCTGCCAGAAAATCGAGGGCTTCCGCCCAACCATGAACTTTATGTCCTCGTTGAACCTGCAAGCACAACAGAAATATCTTAAAATTTAAACAGGAGGTATCAGTTACCTTACAGCTTCAAGTCTGCACTGAGTTTTAGTTTGGAACTATCCGTGCACACGCAAATTAACAAGTACAGGCAATGTTGACAAAAGTGTGACAATATTAACACTGACCTGTCTATGCCATAGATGTAAACAACAGATATCATCTCAAACAACCCAATAGTCAGGAGGGGGAATGATCCAGCAAAGTTGTCAAAAAGAGTCACCCAGTAAAGACCTGACTTCTGTGCAAACAGGAGGGTGATGATGAAGGCGATGATGCACGTCACTCCTGAAACAGACACACACACAGGCGAATCAGACAGTCCAATTGGGAATGAAATGTAAACAAAACTACAGCAAAATGCAGAGTACCAGTGACTGCTTCCTGGGGCCACTTTTGAGGGAGGATTTTCAAGTCTTTGAGCGGGACAACCACTCCTTCAATGTTGCCAAACAGGGTAGAGATTCCCAAGCAGAGCAGCATGACGAAGAAGAGGACAGACCAGGCCGGGGATCCGGGCATCTTGGTAATGGCTTCTGTGAAGACGATGAAGGCCAGACCTGTTCCCTCCACTCCCTGCACAAACTGGATGTGAGTGAAACTGCAGATGTGGGTGAATTCAGAAGAGTCCCAAAGGATCACCTCGCTGAGAAGTTTCTGCATGCTGCACGATTTGATGTCCAGTCCAAGAATAATATC
Source organism: Lagocephalus sceleratus (assembly GCA_911728415.1). NCBI lineage: Eukaryota > Metazoa > Chordata > Actinopteri > Tetraodontiformes > Tetraodontidae > Lagocephalus > Lagocephalus sceleratus. The sequence goes on along the minus strand of CAJVRN010000087.1, from coordinate 5,492,564 downwards.
TTGATGGGAGCTGTTCAGGTTTTGGAGGGCTGTTTCATAGTTGTGTGTGGTGATGTTGTCTTCAGGAAGGCCAAAGGCGTTTAATAATGTTATGATGTTACTATGGATGAAATATGTCAGCTATTAGGAGTGTTGAATGCAGATGCATTCACTGTCAGCTTGGATGATCTGCCAGGAGCCTGATATATTTTTGACCACAAGGGGACCTCAGCTGTTACTTTAAGGCAGGGGTCTCCAAACTGTTCCACAAAGGGCCGTGTGGCTGCAGGTTTTTGTTCCAACCAGTCAATCACACCCAATTTGACCAATCAGCTGTCTGAAGACTCTAAGTTGATTAAGTGAGTCAAATCTGGTGTGCTGCTGCTGGGTTTGAGCAAAAACCTGTAGCCACACGGCCCTTTGTGGAACAGTTTGGACACCCCTGATTTAAGGTGATGAAGTCTTATTTAATGTGTATCTCTGGACGAAACATGCGTGCAACGTCCCAACATTATATGTTACTGTCCATTTGTTGCATATAGAGCTTATTCATCTATGTTTAAGCTTGTTGCACATTCACTGGTACTACTCACTTGCTGATGCAGTTGTCATACTTTTCGGTAGCCCTGAAGCCAATGATGGTGTAGGTGACTGTGGCAGCGTAAACTGAGGTCAAACCAGTGATGGCAGTCAGGATCACAGCATCTTGCATGCAGTTGTTGCTAGAGAAGCAAGGAATAATTCCAGAGGGTCAAAGACCAAACTGTGGCAATTAACCCACTGAACTTCAAGAAACACTCACTGGACAGGGTTGTAACTGGAGAAGGAGATGAGACCTCCCCAGGCTATGCTAAATGCATAAAAGACTTGGGCGCCTGCGTCCAACCAAGTGGTTGGATTTGTCAATTCGTCCACCTGCAGAAGCAAAGCAGAGTTATGTGGCATTTACCCTAAAGACCCTTTTCTTCTTAGCATAGCAACTTCAGACATACATCCGGTGTGAAGAGATATTCAATTCCGCTCAGAGCACCTTTCAGGGTCAGTCCTCGGACCAGGAAAATGGCGAGGACTATGTAAGGCAGAATGGCTGTGACATACACGGCCTGACAAACAAGAAATATCATGATTCAGCAGTTGAATGTTTGAGAATGTAAAGGCTTCAACCATTAGTCCACTCTGGACAGACCTTGCCTGAAGTGCTGATTCCCCGTATGTAACATATCCAGATAATTGTCCAGGCGGCTAACAGGCAGACAACTATGGGCCAGTGGATCCCTCCAGAGTCATCTATGGACCTGGTGCTGTCCAGAGTCACTCTGTAAAAGAAGTAATCCACCGTGGAGCTTCTTTGACACTCTGATACAAATTCTGCAACACAACGAACAACAAATGTTGTTTCAATGACCTGAGCTGGAGTGAATAAGAACCTGTGTGGGCATGAAAATACCTGTCCTGTTTTCATTTAGGGGACAGTGATTCCATGGGAGTGGGTCTTGAAAGGAGTTGAACAAATACCACAGGATCCAGGCTATCAATGTGTTGTAGTACAGTCCGATCAACAAGGAAACCAGCATAGAGGCTATACCTGAGCCCAGCAAAAACATTAACAGTTACAGAGCTTGTTTCAACATCTGATTCTGTAAAATCAATTTGTATACCAATGCCAGTCAGGTAAGGGTTGATGGTCCTCCAGACTCCCACACTTCCTTTCCTGAGACGCTGGCCAATGGCAAACTCCAGCAGCAGGAGAGGCATTCCTTCCAGCACCAACAGGATCAGGTAGGGAATCAAGAAGGCGCCTGGGAAATAGACAATAATAGACAATTATCGAGTGGAATCTGGTCTATAAATCTGCCCCAATAAAACTTGCCGAGAAGTTCCCTTAAAGCTCCAGTTCGTCATATTTACTGGCATGATTGGCAAACCTGTAGTTTGGAGACTGATGATGACAGTAAAGGTTTATTATAAATAATGGATGAAGCCACAGTGATTAAGATGATGAGATGTGCAAATATGTAATGAAGAAAAACAAAGAGGAGACCTGCACCTGCAGGAGAGATACTTTATACTGCTAACAATCAGCAGCAGCGAGGTGAGAACATAATATATCCCTGCCACCATCGAAGATTCATTCCTAAAGAGAACACAAGAAGATCAGCAAAAAAGCCTCTAACCTGCTGAAACAATCGGAACAAGTAGCGCTGCCCTGCGGTGTTGGCTCTGTGCCACATGCATCTCTTCAAGCGTGTGACTTCAAGTCGTAGCGACGCACGCTGCAGCAGCTGTGACTGTTTTTCTGTCTACACGGATGCATTTATCCGCTACTGTAGGGAACATAAACCAAAGAAGTCCATTTAGAGTATTAGTGCTACTCCTTATCAAGGCTGTCAGAAATGTAGTGATAAGTGGTTTCTCATTGGCAACTGTTCAGAGGCAAATGTTAGAAATGCAGACACAGTTGGTACATGATAAAAACAGAACAGCAAGCTCATAACGCCTTCAGACCCACATTTTTTTCTGCTGAATAAAAAAAAGACATGGAATCAAAGTGGAAAAAACTGTTACTATTTTTTTCGGGCCCATTCCAATGGATGCAATGACAAGATGAGCGCAAAAAGGATGTAAAAAAGTGCTGAGTTTTTCCAAGGTCCAGTCAATAACCAGCAGTGGTGACATCATCTATTTACAGAGTATTTATTGTTTTAGAGATAGACATATTTCTCTTCCAATGGATACAGGGTCTGAAGGGGTTAAGTTGTCATCAGACAGTATAGTTTTTCCAGTCTTATAAGTGTTAGGGGTCCAGAATGGATTTGATGGAGGAGTGAGAAGTTTTAGACTTGGTTAAATTCTCCAACATGCTGGTGCAATACAACCAATCCAAGATCATTCCTGAATAAAAGAGTAAGGTTTCATTATGATGCATTTCAGACCTCCACATAAGATTGGCATCCACATGGGAAATTATGGAAGATTCCACCACCATAAAGTTTTTTTTTCAATTTTACAATTGTCTTGAGTGACAGTAAAAAAAAAACACTGGAAATTTCCACAGGATGGTTGACGTCTCAGAATCAGTTCCCCAGTTCTGTCATCAGAGAGCCTACTTTAAAATAAAGACATGATTACCAATTCAAAAACCATCTTCACAATTATTCTCACCTCCTCCATGACTTTGACACAAGTATGGGAACCGCCACACATTTCCAATGCCAATGCAGAAACCCACGCAGGTGAGGATGTACTGGGCTTTGTTGTCCCACTTTGGCCTGTCCCCTGCCTCCTCCTTCTCCATCCTCTCCAAATCCTCAAAGGAAGGAATCCTTTCCTCCAATCCTGGGTTTGGGAGAAGCAACCTCATGGTGACTCCAGTGAAGCAGAGATGTTACGGGATTGTGCTCAGATGCTTGCTTGTGGGACAAGAGTGAGTGCTCGGGAATCTTGACATGTGTTTATGATTTTTATTGGTGCAATCTAGATTAGCAGGTATAAACTTTGGACTTACTGTGCATGTTGATAGAATTATTCTGCCATTTTTTTTCAAAATCCAAACTTCTGGCAATTCTCTCATAAAACTAGAAAGAGCATCTCAACCCATAAGGAGTCATTTCAGCCTCCCTTACGTGTTTTGATGTATTTGTATTTAAAATCTTGACACTGCTCTAATTGCTTGGATGGAATACTTTTTATCAAACCCTACTTCTCCCCTCCGAACAGAGCTTTCTTTCCTTTTAAGGATCTACTGTCACAGTGCAAGGGTGTGACAGTACGGTAATTCAGCTAAAAATATTTAAACTAGATTTCCATGAAAAAGAGGAAGGGCAAATTTTACAAGATCACCTGCAGGTTGATGTTATGAGTCAACAGCTCTCTTCTTCATGCTCTCTGGTTGGCTTCCATTGCAGAAAATGTCTGAATTCTTACATCTGAGCCCGAATTATGGCACAAAGAATCTTAGAAAGCAGTTGCATAATATTTCATGTGACCCCTCAGAACAATGCTGCTCTCTTTGTTTCCCGTGCTCCAGAGATGACCTCTCCCCTCCCCTCCCCTTACTTAATTCTCTCTCTCTCTCTTTCACTCTCTCTCTCTCTCTCTCTGTCTCTCTCATATATATATTAACTATTAGTATATCAGACCGACAGTGATTATTCTGAAGTAAAGCAAACTTTTTTCTTTCTGCTTTTGCTTACAAAATCCTTCAGCATAAGTAATACATAATTTTAAAAGAAGAATTACCAAGTTTTTTTTTTACATTAGCGTATTTGTTAAAATATTTTACATAAATGTGTGTACAAATTCCACTTTCGATGCAGAGTCCAATGGATCGTAAAGGACCCCAGTAGTCGCATATGTTCTGTAAACCCAATATTAACTCAGCTGATAAGGGACTTGAGTAGGGCCTAACTTATCTAATCTTTAGCTCCTGCTTTACAGTTAAAGTTTACCGTCTAATTTAGTGTAGTTCTAGATTGATTTTGGTGTCAGAGCATTTGATCAGAGGGAAACATTGATGCATAGTTTTGAGTTCGGCCTTCAGACTGATTTGAATTTCAGAAACATGTCCTGTGGTAAAAAAGAAAAAGCAATCTCAGAAATGTAAAAAAAACCACAAGTATAGAGGAACAAGAGGCTTCAGAGGAGTCAGGGAGTTCTTTCTGTATGCTGTCCAACAGCTGATATAGCTTATCATATATCATATATATCATATATATGTACATATATATATATATATATATATATATATATATATATATATATATATATATATATATATATATATATATATATATATATATATACCCTGAACAGCTTAGCTATACAACCAATATGTTTCTATCACATTGAAAACACTGAAAGGGATGTTGATAGGATAGTACTTTATTAATCCCATGACAGGGACATTTTTTGTTGCAGCAGTACTTATAGGGCTCAACATAGTCTACACATAAACACTATACATGTATATGTAGTATATATATATATACTTCTATGAACATATACAGTCAATATACAGTATAGATAGCTATATTAGAGATATAGAAAAATAAATACTTTGTCTTTATATATAATAAAAATCTGTACCAACACCTCGAGGCACTGAAGGACTGAGAGCAGGTTAGCTAGGGTAACTCTGTTGAGATTGATGATTACAGAATATGCAGCCAAGCTCTTATAATCTGCTCAAATCTGTCAGGGACATCTATTTAAAAAATTGTATGTAACTCCACATGGGAAGCAAATTCTATGCAAATTCTCATGCACCATGTCTGTCTTTGACCGAGCACCATGTGGAAGCCCCAGGACACACTGGAACAGAAGGGTGACTAACAGCCTCCGCTGTGTACCTGAACGCACCGCAGCTGCTCCCCCTGCTGGTCGACAGCTTTATGTGGAGCTCTTCCTTCAGTCTGGAGTGCCTTTGTTCACACTCTTTCAGCACAGTATCAGTCTTGGTCAGGAGGACCAAGGTGTCCATGTGGGCTGTGGTTCTCATTTATTCTTTCTTTTTGGTCCTGCTGATCTCCCAGTCTTTTCTCAAAGTCATTTCAAAGTGACTGGTGATCAATTGAATCAACTGTGCCTCACACTTACCTATCTGAATTGGTTCTCTCTCTGCATCATTGTTGGGATCAGAAGCAAACAAATATTGTTGTGGAATGCAGTGATAATTAAGTCACAGAATAACCAGTCTTGAAGAAAATGCACTTTGGCTGATTTATTTTTCATTTTATTTAAATAATGCAGCTATAACCTTAAAACGAAAAAGCATTTGTGTTATTGCATGTTCATTTCCTCCTGCATCTCACCAATATCAGTCGACATATTGCATACATTGGTGTCATCAGACTCGGGATTCCTGCTAAAATAAAGACGATGATATATATCCATGTAGGGTAGGACACTGATGCCAGAGATGGGAAATTCTCCTGTAAAGCAGAAAACAGCAGTTTAAGTTAATTTGCTCAGTAACCTGCTCAGTATTACGTGAAGCAGGAAAGAATATGATTTTTTGAATCATTGCTTACAGAGTCAGGGTCCCAGACCAAATAGGTGAGTGTTTTCTGAACTTGTGTCACCAGGTAGAAAACCAAAATAACCATAACGATAAGAGGACTGATGAACCTCCATGTAATCTGCCAAAAAATGCAGGGCTTCTTTCCAACCATGAACTTTATGTCCTCGTTGAACCTGCCGGACAAGAAAGATTTAAGCAGTTTGAAGTGTGCTTTTTTTTCCCACCAAACATCAAAATATGTAGCAAACCAGTGTTTATAGAAGAACTTAAATAATCCGCAACCTGTCTATCCCGTAGATGTAAACAACAGATATCATCTCAAATAGTCCAATGGTCAGAAGTGGGATGGATCCAGCAAAGTTGTCAAAAAGAGACACCCAGTAAAGACCCGAATTCTGCGCAAACAGGAGGCTGGTGATGAAGGCGATGATGCACGTCACTCCTGGTACAGACATGATGGAAAGGTGTTATATGAAAACAAGTGGGACAGAGAGGTGAGGATTCAAGATAATTCAGATACCTGTCAGAACCTCATGTGGCCACTTTTTAGGAAAGATGTTGAGATCTTTTAGTGGGACAACCACTCCTTCAATGTTGCCAAACAAGGTGGAGAGTCCCAGACAGAGCAGCATGACGAAGAAGAGGACAGACCAGGCCGGGGATCCGGGCATCTTGCTAATGGCTTCTGTGAAGACGATGAAGGCCAGACCTGTTCCCTCCACTCCCTGCACAAACTGGATGTGAGTGAAACTGCAGATGTGGGTGAATTCAGAAGAGTCCCAAATGATCACCTCGCTGAGAAGTTTCTGCATGCTGCACTTTTTGATGTCCAGTCCAAGAATAATATCTTGATGGGAGCTGTTCAGGTTTTGGAGGGCTGTTTCATAGTTGTGTGTGGTGATGTTGTCTTCAGGAAGGCCAAAGGTGTTTAATAATGTTATGATGTTACTGGAGGAAAAATATGACAGTTTTAACTTGCCAAACACCATCTATAACACCCCGAGAGTCCCTCAAACCACCTACACTTTACTCACTTGGTGATGCAGCTCTCATATTTCTCAGTGGCCCTGAAGCCAATGATGGAATATGTGACCATGGCAGCGTAGACTGAGGTGAAGCCGGTGACCACAGACAGGATTATTGCATCTTTTACACAGTTGTTGCTACAAAAAAATAATCATCCAGAAAATTAAACGAAATGCCCTTGTGGATAAAAAGGACTCTTACTTCCAATCATAACATGATAGATTGGCTGAGTGCCGCTTACTGAACAGAATTGTAGCTTGAGAAAGAGATAAGGCCCCCCCATGCCAAGCCAAAGGAATAGAAGACCTGAGCACCAGCATCCAGCCAAGTACTTGGGTTGGTCAGTTCAGTCACCTGCAGTAGTTGCATGTAAAACAGAATGTCACCATGCATATATTTACAATGTGTGATTTCTTACGATTTGAGACATACATCTGGCACGAAGAGGAACTCGATTCCACTCATGGCACCTTTAAGCGTCAGTCCACGGATCAGAAAGATGCCCAGCACGACATAAGGCAGGATAGCAGTGACGTACACAGCCTGAAAAGGGGTAGAGTGGAGAATTTATTTATCAATGAAATGACTAAAAGTAACACTAACAAAAACCTCAACTGCCCCCTGGTGGTAGGCTGTAGTACACAATAAACTTCTGAGACAGCAAAGTTGACCGTTGTACCAACAGAAGCTATAATGGGAGGAATTATCAAATGGTAGTTCAGCTAACCTTGCCTGAGGTGCTGATGCCTCTCATGCAGCAGATAGCAACAAGAGACCAGGCGGCTAACAAACAGAGAACTATGGGCCAGTTGATGCCTCCAGAGTCAGCTATGGAGGTCGTACTGTTTAGTGTCACTCTATAAAAGAAGTAATCCACAGTGCTGCTCCTTTGACACTCTGACACATACCCTGAGGAGACAGTAAAATGTGACACTCAGGCAGTTTCAGCGCATTTGCTTGATAAAATTATATAATACACACACACACACACACACACACACACACACTCACAGAAACTACCTGTTCTATTGTCATTTAGAGGACAGTGATTCCATGGTAGTGGATCTTGAAAGGAGTTGAACAAATACCACAGGATCCAGGCTATTAATGTGTTGTAGTACAGTCCAACCAAAAGTGACACCAACATGGAGGCAATACCTGAGTAAGAGAGTGACAAATAGACAGTATATACCAGATAATTTGATAACCCAATTCATTCATCTAATTTTTCTATGTAAATGTGCCTGTACATGGCAATTCTTTGAATGTCATGAACATATCTTCTTCAAGGTGTATGCGCAAAACCTGGGTGAAAGTGGAAGCACTGCAGTAAAAACACCTGGCCAATAGGTGGCGTTGTTGTGATAGACCAAAACCTTTTTTTTGCATGTGGGTAGTGTACAAACTGAAGAAGAAAAAAAACCCAAACAAGGTAGGATCTGCTGCTCATCTTCCAAGAAAGATTGGTGCTTTCAGTAATTTTTAAAGCTATGTTTTATTAAGCACAATGTTCCCCCCTAAAACTGCAGTGTATTTGAGTACTATTGAGCAATATTTCCTGACATATTTGTATACCAATGCCAGTCAGGTAGGGGTTGATGGTCCTCCAGACTCCCAGACTTCCTTTCCTGATACGCTGGCCAATGGCAAACTCCAGCAGCAGGAGAGGCATTCCTTCCAGCACCAACAGGATCAGGTAGGGAATCAAGAAGGCGCCTGCGAAAATGACGACATAACCTGAGAAAAATGGTTTTCCTATGTATGTAGGGACACAGTGGACTAATTCATCAGGCTTAAAGGGGAACTGTGATATCACCATACTGTTTTTACATCACCTCCTGTCATAAATGAAAGGTCCAATTGAGTTGCTTCACACACGCTCCCACCTCAACTGAGTGCACCCTTTATGAGTTCAATGGGTGTAGACCCATTAATAATACATGAATTTACCACATCCTCAAGGATATCTCCTGCTTCTTACAAGCTAGGAGGATGTAGACTTCAGTCAGATTTTCCAGTGCAAGAGTTTATTGATCACTAAATATAGATATCAATATGAAAACATCGGATTTTGAACCAGTGATCAAGCCAGTCGGGTAAAAAATGTGCAAGAAGACTGCACAGGACAGTCAAGAGTTTTCTGTGTGATAATCAGTTCTTGGGACTTTATTTTCTCTCTGGGGCTTTTACTGATTTCCTTGTCAAAAATGTGCTATTTTAAGTTAGTTTTTATTTCTTTGTCACGATCACAAATAACAAAAAAGACAGTAGAGCAGCAACAGTCCATTCACACAATAAGAAATGATTATAGATCCACAAAAATGTGTAGCAAATTATATTAAACTAGCCTTAACATGCGGTGGACCTTTAATTTTGTACTCTTTTTTTTTTTTTCTATGTCCGCACATTCTTTACACACCCAGGACTCAAAATATAATATGATTCCAGGGTCTCTCTCAGTCATAGTTATTTTCACGTCATAGTTATTAAAGTCCTTAAAAAGACCATTTTGTCTTGAGAATAATCTCTAAAGCTTTACTATTTCTTTGCACTCCAAGTCTTTAATAAGTGACAGATAACACCAGAGATGTAATGTTCAAAAGATTACATAACAATTCTCAGGGGAAGTCATACAGACTTAAGTCGTACTTTCTGTACCTATGAAAACAAAACTATCATAAAAAATAACATTAAAAAGTTACCACAAGTTTGCTTAAATAGTCAACTGAACTTACCTCCGCCATGACTTTGGCACAAGTACGGGAATCGCCACACATTCCCGAGCCCAATGCAGAAACCCACACAGGTTAAGATGTACTGAATTTTATTGTCCCACTTTGGTCTGTTGCTGGAATCTTCTTTCTCCATCCTATCAAGATCATGATGATTTGGGATCCGTAGATCCAGCCCTGGGTTAGGAAGTATCAGTCTCATGGTGGCTAATGTGGACTGAAGCAAGTGGGATGTACAGGAGCTCAGGTGTGCATTTAATGCCCACAAGAGGTTGAAAGATAGTTTATGATCTATGGGATAATAGGTTGCAGTCCACAGATTAGCCAGAGCAGACTCTGGACTTTTGCATTTACCCAAACAACAACTCTCTTGTGTAACAGTTTGAATAAAAAAAACAATAAAATGTTGTTGGAATGTCTCATTCATCACACAAGTGACAAGGGATCATACACACTGCATGGATACCTTTTTTATTAAATGTGCTTATTTTCAAAAGTTAAAACATTTCAACAAAATTTTGTGCAAAAAAAAAGGAATTTGCCAGAAGGCAGTGACGTTCCACATGACTCAATAAATGGATAAATGTGAACCTCAAATCAATTCAGTCAGTCAAAATGTGAATGAATGAATTGTAACAATACACACCTGCATTCTCTCTAATGGACAAGAGGCAGCTCTACCGATTTCAAAATGATGGAGTTTTGAATGTTTAAATAAAGCAAAATTTGTGTTTGCTTTAACTGATCACTGTTTCTCTAGCAAATTGCTTCTCACCTCAGGTTCACTTCTTTGTCGAAACATAGTCTACAAAACCTAACTATGGCACCATCTGGAAAGCCAGACCTGGAGCTTTAAAGTATTAGTTACAAAGAGATAAGAGCAATATATACAATCCACAATGCCCTTGTTTTTGATATGTGTAAATCAGCACAGAATAGAACAAATAATATAATTTCATACTTGACAATACTGACAAACTAAAAATATTAAAGACACTTCAATTACATAATAAAACAAAAGGTGCGATAATGATGCTTTATGTGTTTTAAATAAGGATTAGTTTGGCATTAAGCAATTTCCCAAAACCAAACCTTTTATGTACAATATTACATGTAAAATACAGAACAATGCAAAATATACAAATGCTCTATACCTACTTTGTTTTATCATAAATGACTGCAACTAAAACTTCATTTTTTCACCCATCTGTACTTTAGCAGACACACTGTCCAGCATTTTCTCTTTGTAGCTGTTCCGCTTGCAGCATCTCCTCTGAATAAATTTGAAAAGTGCAAATCCTGGGATGACTAAACTGGGAATTCCAGCCAGGATGAAGATGATGACATTAATCCAGGAGGGGTACGGACGTGACTCAAGCGTAGGGAAATTAGCCTATTTGGGACAATCATTGTTGAGATTAATTAAAATTGGCTCAGGACTATCCTGCCATGGCATTCTGTCATATCACAAAAGACTTACCGCCTCTTGGTCCCACACCAAATACTCCGGAATCTTGGTGACTTGGGTTACAAAATAGAAAACCAGGATGAAGACCATGATGAGTGGGCTAATAAATCTCCATGTCACCTGCCAGAAAATATTGGGTTTGTGGCCGACCATAAACTCAATGTCTTTGTTAAACCTGCAGAGATGCAACAAAAACAAAACAATAAAAGCTCAACATACTTGTTACCATCAACTTTTTGGGCATTTGTTAAACCAAATATTGAAACATTCAATAGCAATTTCCACGTGCTTAACATTGATAGCTGACATTATCTGTGTCCCAAGGTTATTTCCGTATTTTTGTTCTGCCTCATTTATGAATAACAACACAAAAGATTAGGAGACATCTTTATGACAATGCTGGGCTGTTGTGCCTTTAATCTGTGAGCTAATGATTACTTATCAGTCAAAACCATCAGTTGCTTCTGCATGTGACTGATTACTGCGCAGATTTCTAAGTTGTGTACTGGCAATATCAAAAGGCACAACTTTTTTATTGTCATTGATTGAAAAGTTTTATGTTTTCAGAGCTCATAAAAGGTCCTTGCCTTCTATGAAATTTTCATTTGCTAATGTGGACAGGTGCAGAACAGGTGCCTACAGATAGCAGGCAAGATTACCATGTTTCAAAGTGCCAAATTTTCCTTTATGCTCATCACCAACACTCACCTGTCTACACCATAGATGTAAATGACAGAAATCATTTCAGAGAAGCCAATAACCAGAAGAGGAATGGAACCGGCAAAGCTGTCAAAAAGACCCAGCCAGTAGTTTCCTGAGCGCATGGCAAATATCAGCCCAAGTAAAAAAGACACCAAACATGTGAGACCTAGAAACAAAACATACCGTGGTTACGCCTGCCCCCAGAATCAAAGTTTGGGACTGTCAGACTGATTCAATTTAAGCAAATTACCGCAGAAAACTTCTTTGGGCCAAGATCGGGGCAACAGCTTCAGATCCTGTAAGGGAACCACCACTCCTTCAATGTTGCCAAACATAGTGGAGAGTCCAAGGCAGAAGAGCATGACGAAGAACAGGACGGCCCAGAGAGGAGAGACGGGCATCTTGATGATGGCCTCTGTGAACACGATGAAGGCCAGACCTGTCCCCTCCACACCCTGTAGAAGGACAAATCACAACCATTGAGCCCATCAGATGGAATAACAGACAGAATCTGTAACATATTCTATACTTACTTCACTGAGGAATTTATCCATATCACATTTGACTAGTTCCAACTGGTGAAGGGTGCCTGGATATGTTTCATTTATCTTGAGGAGAGCATCTTCGTAGTTGCCTTGTGTGATGGTGCCTTCAGCATAGTTGAAGAAATTTGTCAGCTTTAAGATGTTGCTGTAAAAAAAAGAAGCACAGCAAGTTGACTCAAGTGTCAACGCTGTGTCTGACATGAGTCTTTGCCCTTTGCACTCACTCTGCCATGCAGCCGTCGTAGTTCTGCATAGCCCTGAAACCGATGATAGAGTAGATAACGGTTGCTGAGTACACTGAAGTGCAGCCATTGATGATGGATATGAGGACAGCGTCCTGCTCACAATTGTTGCTGTGGGGAAAGTTTTGATTGAATGAGAACAAATGTGCAAAAAGATGGACTATTCTGCTGCTGGACGCAGGCAGAGACTCACTGGACAGAGTTGTAACTGGAGAATGAGATCAGACCTCCAAAAGCCAAAGAGAAGGAATAAAAGACCTGAGCCCCGGCATCCAACCAGGTGGCAGGATTCATTAACTCCTCCACCTAAAAGAGCACGGAAGGAACAAGAAGGCACTGCTAATTTCAAAGGCTTCGGCAACATGCCACTGACTCGGCAGCACTCAGTGGGAATATCAGTGATTCAGGAAAAAGCATCAGTCATGTTGAATGGTTAATGTGTTAGATAAGTACTTACTTTTGGTGTGAAGAGGAACTTAAGTCCTTCAAGAGATCCTTTTAGAGTCAGTCCTCTGACAAGGAAAATGGTGAGGACCAGGTATGGTAGAGTGGAGGTGACGTACACAGCCTAAATAAAAAAAGGCAGCATGAGCCGAGTGTGCACACCACACACATAAATGTTAAATTCATAGGAACTTTTGCACCTTTCCGGATGTCTCAATCCCGCGAATGCAGCAAACATACAGCAGAGTCCATGCAGCCACGAGGGCGAGCACAATCCACCACTGTAGACCCCCTGACTCGTCAATGGCAGTGGACGTGTTCAGAGTCTCTCTGTACCAGAAGTAGTCGACAGTGCTGCTCCGAGCACATTCCTCTACCACACCTGTAAAGGACAGTGACGACCAGGACCATGTGATGAGGAAATACCATCTACATGATTGATTGGGATCGCTAGTATAGGTCTAACGAGACTACCTGTCCTATTTTGATTGAGGGGGCACTGGCTCCAAGGCAAAGGGTCTTGGAAGGAATTGAAGAGATACCACATGATCCAGGCCATGATGGTGTTGTAGTACATGCCCACCAGAAATGAAACACACAGGGATGCAATGCCTGAAACAAAGTCACACAAAAGGGTCAAAATCAAGTCATAGTGAATAATGCATCTCTATCTCCACCCAAGAACCTTACACACTCCCCCAATGACCTCACATGAGGTCATTGGCTGATGATGCCCTTTAGGGTGTGACTTTGATTGGGAACTAGAATAACTGCCATAATGTGTTTTATCAGCTTTTTATAACTTAAAAATCTACTGATTAAAATCGAACTAATCACAAACAACATAGATAAGATGTTAAAATAAGTGTTTGATTGACATATACTTTGATCAATTCCTTTGTCCCATTCAGAGGGTTCTTTTCTGCAAGTTAAGATGGTTCCCGGGTGTCGAGAGGGTTATTGTTAGTAACGTGATTTGGTTGAAAAACAGAAACATTGGGCACATCTAAATACATTAGTATCACAGTCCTGCTCAGTCTGGTCTTACCAAATTGTCACATAATGGTAGGGCAGAAGTGCAAAATAGACCTTTTTGAGATTTGTTTAGAAACTGTGACACTTTACTTAACATTTAATTATTTTTCAATAGTGACATGTATGGGGTGTAGAGGCACTCTGGATACACAAATGTATGGATTAAAGCACTGAAAAAGGGAGTTTTACATAATATGTCCCCCCTTGGAAATGTGTACAGAAGGGTTTATATTACTGCCAGACCACAGGGGGCAGAATCGAGTAGATATAACTTTTTACGCGATTTATTTCTTGACATTGGCATAAAAATCTCTCTATAACATTACCATAAATTTGGATATGCTTTTGAAGGTAAACATGGTCTATATGAAGGTAATATCTTAAAGTAATGTCTGTAAAATTCAACAAAAGTAAAAGTCTCCTTGATGCAACTATATTATTTTTTTTAGTGTAGCTTAAATATGCACATAATCTAAAATGATGGGGGAGTCATATTCAGTAGAGAAGATGCTGCAGATCTTATTTTTCCAAAAATTGGGATTCACATAATTCCAAGACATTTGAATGTTGAGTTTCTTGTCAATTTCTAAATTTTGATTTTTTAACTGTATCTTTTGGAGACATTTAGTATTATTTTGCACATCATTGTCATCTGCTTATCTGCCTCTAGGATTTCATGACCAAATTAGATGAAGCATATTTATTTCTTTTGTTGTTCAACCACCCACCGATTCCTGTCAGGTGTGGATTGATGGACCTCCACACGCCTGTGCTGCCTTTCCTCAGACGCTGACCGATGGCAAACTCCAGGTGCAGCAGTGGGATTCCCTCCAGCACAAGCAGGATTAAGAAAGGGATCATAAAGGCACCTGGAGAGGCGACGGGACATTATGGTAACGAGTTAACAATGTGGCGAATCATTCACTTTAATCACCACTTTGAGAGGGAGTAAATGTTCAACAGTGGACTTTATTCACTAAATGGTTCTCATAAAGGAAACAAAGTGACAATAAACTGTAGAAAGATTGTAAAATATGTTTTATTACCTACATTTATGCTGCAGATATTAAAAAGGAGAGAGATGCTAAGGCTTTTTTCCTTATCAAATGCAGATCCTTTATATAGTTTATCTACACAAAATGGATTTCTAACCTGTATATTATATTTATTATATTGTTATGTATTACACTGTAAATGTAAAAAATGAAGCATTTACAGTATGTGGTCTGAAAAATTAATCATCCAATGAAGAATAATTATTAAAAATGCAATAAATTTGAACTAATTTAAAATCCGAAAGTTTGAATTGAGAACTCTTTCCATTTCAGAAAGATATCATGTAAAGTCAGTAATTATGCTTCTTTCATTGTTAATGATAGCATATTATATATGACAACTGTTCTCTTCGTCCTACCTCCTCCGTGGCTTTGACACAGGTACGGAAACCTCCAGACGTTGCCCAGACCCACACAGAAGCCCACGCAGGTGAGCAGATACTGGGCTTTGTTGTCCCATTTGGGCCTGTCGCCCGCCTCCTCCACCTCCATCCTCTCCAGGTCGGCATGACTGGGGATCCGCTCATCCAGACCTGGGTTTGGAATCTTGAATGAAAACCTAACCATGGTGGTCTCTGCCGGTCTCCAGAAACTGGAAGGTGCGTTTGTTGTCGCCTGGTTTCCGTGAGCTCACAAAGAAGAGGCGTCCTCCTGCGTCTCAAGCGCAGCCTCCTCTCACTCTGAGTTTTACCCCTCCTGTACGACCTTGGAAGAGGGGCTGAGGTATTTACTCTGACCTATGGTACTGCAGTTATCAGCAGCTCATTACAGTCTGTTTTATATTATATAATGTCAGCTATTTTTGGGAGGTGTGACCATTTTGAGGTTAATACATTACATATGGTATCATCACTTTTTCCTGATTTAGATCCTGTTGACAACAGTTTCATCCACTTTATTTTTTCATGGGTATTCAGGGATTGCAAATTTATTACATTTACAATGAAAAACAGTCTCTGTGAAAAAATTACAAGTCTGTATTTGCTAACATGCAGCATGAAAATAAGTTAAGGATTTGTATATGTTTCCAAAATGACAAACTTTTTTCAGTTGTGAGTAGAATGTAGGCAGTATTTTATACAAAACATTTTAGATAGATTTTTTTTAGAATAGATTCCAGGCTATTATGTTTAATGTTGGATTGGTTTTATAACCACATCTATGCTTATTTGAATGATTCACACCCTAAAAAATGTGGAATGATAATAATAAGAATAATAAGAAGAATTAAGAAGAAAGACTGAATCAAAGATGAACTGTCTCAGGTGATGTATTTAAGGACACACTGTTCCATGACTGAGAGTGAATATGATCAAATATGACAATCAAACATCCATCATTCACGATAAAGTATCAGAGGTGTAATCCCTGTTTATGGTTTCAGCCATAAAGAATTATGATGCTTTTATTATACAGTACATTCAGGATTTGTCAGAGATATGTTCAATTATATGAATCCTCTAAAAGTTTGAAGACACATTCATTTAGGGATTAATTCATTACACAAAGCAAGGAACACAAGGAATATTTTCTGACAATGGGAAGTTCCCAGGGCAGTTCGAATCGCGCTGGGGTCTTTCTGTGTAGAGTTTGCGTGCTCTCCCTGTGCCTGCGTGGGTTCTCCCTGGGTGCTCAGGCTTCCTCCTATGATCCAAAGACATGCACAACTGGGGATAACCACCACACCACCGTGCTGCCCTCTACATATTATATAACAGTAATATTCTCCTAGTAATATTCTGTGTTCATAATTTATATCAGATAGAAGCACTGCCCGGAAATAGATAACAGTTATATTTCTGTCAGTCACTATTAATAGATAACACATGCACTTTTTTGCCGGTATTCTGTTCATCTCCATTGATAAGATGAGTCATAATATTGTGGCACACGTTATATCAGGATCTATGCTTTAATATATGTACCCAGTGATGTCAGGCTGATTCAGGAGGAATGTGTACTTACATTTTAAACTTTGTAGATGGAATGGTCATGTTTTAGTTTCCCTTTTTGTTGCATCAGTATACACGTAATTGTGTATTTAATGTCGCAGGAATCTCATGTTTTCTGTGAGAAACATTCAGCGTTTCTGCTCGCTGACATCATTGGGAGTACCCAGCAGTCACTGAAAACCTGGACAAATCCCACCCAGGCATGGAAACAACACGCAAACCAGACATTGAAGGGCCCAAGCATCAAACCCAGAACCTTCCCACGGTGAGTAAACTGTCTGGCGCCAACACACGATCAATTTGAAGACCTGAATGTACAGCCATGTTCACTTTATATTGAGAAATTCCACACACGTTTGCGCTGCCCCCCCTCGACAGAGTTTGGCCCCTGGTGAACTCCAGGTATGACTGTGGGTTTCCAGCTAACATGGGCATGATAAGAAAGGGGATGATAAGGGCACAGGAATTGGCGACAAAGACTATAAAATAAAAATACATGTAAATAATCAATAAATAATCAATGCGCTTTGGGTGTAACCCTTGTTTGTTTCTCATATATACACACTGATTATATCTCACATATACCTAATCGATCACAACTTATATGCTGTGTTTTGCCAAAGGCTTTACACAAACAGAAGAAAAGATACAGAAGTGTCGAGTCAGAGTGTAAAGTTCATGCTGTTATCAGATTTTTTTAATTGTACAGATTGAAATCAGCTGATATGAATATATATATATATATGTGTATGTGTGTGTGTATTTGTTAATTCTGTTGGTATTTCTGGAGTTGTGACCCAAATCAAACACATTAAAATTAGTATTTGAGTGAGTTACACATGTCAATAACACAAGGTAATTAATATTACTGTTAAGATTCATGTGTACACCCACCTCAGGCAGGTTTTCCTCTTATCTTAACAATATCCTCCATCTTCACAGCAAAGTTCAAGGTAATAATCATCACTTCCGTCACTGAGCTCAGTGAAGCACCTCCCCGCACGCAGCACACACATGTTTGGTGGGAAAACGCACGCTTGCGCCTTAAGTCGGCCTGGTGCCTGGTGATCAACAAGCAAATTGTGCAAGGTGATGTCCTTCATCCAGCAGATGACTGGAAGTGAACAACCGTGACTCACAGCACAGAGAGATATACAGAGCTTTTATCATCCAGCACAGCAATGTGAAGGTTCCTATTTGTGATACTAGCCTTAGTCTACAAGGCTTAGGTAAAGCTTACCATTTGTGCTCTCACTCCCGTCACTAATAATGTTGTGATTACAAATATTTGACCCTCAAAGTAGATGAACAAACAACCTACACATGTATGTTGATTTTATGTATTATGGAACAAAAGTGAAAGAATGTGTGGAAACTTTCAATTCTATGCTCCATATTTTAAAATCTTCGAATGATTCTATGGCAAGACTGAATGTGTATTAAAAGTTACTAAGCAATTGTTTTAATTCAAGATATTGAGAGGAATTTAAATATCTGGGTTTTTTTTCATCATTATTCAGGCAAAGTAAAGGCAGCATTAACAAGCAGAAAATTTGCTGGGAAACTTCATGGTTTTACTATTCATGACATGTATCTAAACATTATTGCAGAACAATTATATCCTGCCATGGCAACGCCGTTCCCAGCCCCCCGCTGCAGGATAGTGTGTCCTGCCAGACTATAAAATCCTTTCAAGAATGGCCTGAGGAACAAAGAGCACACAGCTTTGACCTGCGCTCTCAGCCCCAATCCAGGCGAGCATTCCAACCCTCGAACAGGTGTTTGCACTCCCATAGAGAAGAGGAAGCTGAACTATGCAGTAAAATTGCAAAATGAAGTATCAATAATAGGATAAATCTCATTGTACAATAAGAAACAGCCTCATTGTGGGAGGAGGACATCATCAAACAGTAATGTTTATGGCGCGCCACAGTATCTGGAGAAACACATTAAACCTCCACCTCATCGGCACATTTGCACAAATATCCAAATTTCTCTCATTTGTGATTTTTTTTTTCAGTTCACAAATAAATGCTCATTTCTGCCTTCTAGCGGTCACAGTTGGAAGCACACGCACTCCTCGCATTTACACATATTTCGGTCGGTGTGGTTCTGAATAACAGAAGATCCACTCCGACAAATATACTTCGAAACAATTGTAGGAATAAAAGCAATTTAAGAAGGTAAAAATTGTGTTTCCTGCAAACTTTCCTCATGCAAACGTCCAGAAATGCTAGCCTCAAATACGAGGTCTTGGCAGTCATTAATTATTTGTGTGTAAGAAATTAGGAATAAAGGAATTATTTTTTCAGTTGGCGTAATGTCACAATCGGCCACTAGATGGCGCCACAACCCAAGGCTGTCCAGTAATTACATATTTATTGGTAGTGAGGTTTTAAATTCAACACTGAACTTGAGGAAAAACTATTTGTTAGTCAGCCTTTTTAGAAGGTCCCAAATTGATTAAAAACGTATCCGATCATAATAAATCAGAAGACATAACTCATGACTTTTTCTTGAAGGATAATGATGATTTGGTTTAATTTGTTCGTTTTGATCTGCAATATATGGGTGGATTAACGCTTTTTTTTTTTTTAAATCGTCATCTTAGAAGTGAGCTAAGCCGGGGATGTGATCAGAAAGGAGGGAGAGATGAGGCATGAGGGGGTGGGAGGGGGTGGATTTACTGGGACTCAGACAGACAGACAGCAGACAGGCTGCCCAAAGCTGCGCTGATCCTTCACTCTCCAGCACCGAGCGGGAGCGCCTCCTCTCCCTCTCTCTCTCCCTCACTGGCCACCTGCTTCTCCGAGAATAACAGCTTCAGAAGTTGAAGGTGAGCCGAGCAGAGGAGGGGGGAACTTTCTTGTCTGTCCCCCTCCAGGACGTCTGGGAGACCTCCCCTCCTCCCTGCGCCACCGGCGGCCGTGCGCGCTTGGAGACGCGTCGTTTTGTTGTCGTTACCAGCCGAGGAGCGCTCATCCAGCCGAGGAGCGCTCAGCCAGACAGTTGACGCTCCGCCGGGCTGCCCCCCCCCTCCTGGAGGAGCCACTTGCATGGATGCACTATGGCCACGTTTGTCTGCAGGGTTCAGTTTTTAGACGACACCGATCCATTTAACAGCACCAATTTCCCAGAACCGACCCGACCGCCGGTTTACACCTTCAGGGAGGACATCCCGCTTATCAACCAGATAGCAGGGGTCCACCGGCTCCTAAAGGCCCCCCACAAGGTAGGACGACCTCTCCTCTCCTTAACCACTAATGTGAAACAAATAGAAACTCTGCATGTTACATCGATATTCCCCAGACTGTCTTTGCTGCGCACCAACATCCAAACTGAGTTATTTTTATTTTTTTTTCCACTTTTAAGCCCGCCGAGATAAACACAACATACCCACCATTCGCAGGGCTATTTTGAGCAGGCATGGAGGCAGCAGCGGCAGCACACAAGCGATTGGCTCTCCAGCCCCGAGGACAGACACAAGGTTGCAAATGTTGGCCTCAGAGGCCGCGGCCACATTAAATATGGACTCGATTCTTCTGGCTTCGTCCTCATTTAATCTCGCGTTGGCTGGAGATGAAAGTG
Source organism: Lagocephalus sceleratus (assembly GCA_911728415.1). Taxonomy (NCBI): domain Eukaryota; kingdom Metazoa; phylum Chordata; class Actinopteri; order Tetraodontiformes; family Tetraodontidae; genus Lagocephalus; species Lagocephalus sceleratus. Next base: position 5,471,777 of record CAJVRN010000087.1, on the reverse strand, counting down.
CCAAAAAGGCGCGCTGGCGTGTTGGAAACCCCGAGGCACGTTCCGCGACCTTTGGTCGCTGGAGAACAGGAGGGGAGGATGACGTTTTTTACTTTATATCGGACTGTGCTCGCCAGGCCCCCGTGACAGGTGTGCAGCGGCGTCGGCGCAACGAGATACGAGAGGGTCGACTCGTTCGTCTGCAAGTGACAGTCGGGAAGCTCTGGTGAAGGGCCCGAATCGCAGGCCGATCAGATGTCAAGGATCGGATTACCGCGGGCGTGTGAACAAAACTGCCCGTTCTGAGTCACCGCCGGTGCCAAGATCGAACCCAAATAGAGCACCAGCGGCCCCAAAGCCGACGCCCCCCCCGCAGGGGTCACGGAGGTCAAGCGGCCGTCGGTTTCCAGGCGGTTCCTTTCAAATTTGAAAGCAGAAAAAAAAAGAAAAGAGAGAGAGAGGGAGAGAGGGAGGCTAGACACAAAGAGAGCGAGAGAGTTCCACTGCTGGCACAGACCTGCGCTGTTCGACAGCCGAGCGGTTTTCCAGACCAAGTGGATCTTTTGCCGCCCCGTCTTTAAAAGCCACGAAACAAATGAAAAATGGCCCGCGGCGCAGAAGCGCTCATGATTACAACCTACACGCGGACAGATGGCACGGCCCGCGCCGCGTGTTTTGCGACTTCGCTCGCGTTGACGGGGGGGAAGACGGGCGATGTTGGGTTTCGATCACAGGGGCCGAGCTCAAACGGTTGCGAATTGGCCTCGCGGGGCTCCAACGTCGGGCGTTCGGAGCGACCCGGATGATGTTCCGCCATCGCAGATCGAAACAAGACGGCGTTTGACACTTTGCTGAGCTGCCGCCTCTCGCTTTTGTACCCTCCTATGTCCTCCTCTAAGAAAAGCCTAGCGTGTTATTACGCCGAGAGGGCAGAACTCTGTGTAGCTCTGGCCCGACTGCGTTTAAAGTATAGGTCGCTTGTCCCAGAATTCCTGTGGCGCGGGCCTGGATCCCTGCGACACTTTATGTACCTCATGTTGGCTGCCTGTGGCTTCCCTGACCTTCCCCTTTACCTCCTCTTTCACCTTTGTGACCACGCGGTCGAAAACAGGCGCAAACGCCCCAACCGAAACGCCCGCGAAGGAGCGCACCTAATCTGGATTAAATCAGCCTGACGACACTCGGGAGATCGAAGAAAAAAAAAAAAGAAAAAAGAAAAGAGGCCGGATCGTGTCAAAAAAGTGTGTTGGTTTAAAATTGAGCAGAGAAGACTTTAGCTTCCCTAGATCAAAGCAACAAAGAGTTCAGGGCTCAGGTTTTACTTCACTATCAAAGGGCTCCAATCGGGCGTCGCCGGGAGCTTCGCCGGCCATGTAGACCACGCCCACCGCCGCGCTCTTCAAAGAGCCCCCGATCTCCGCAGCTCGGACTTGGACACCCACGGAGAAGGGTCTTAAAAAGCCATTTATTGACTTACGTAAGGGCTTTGTTAAGCGCCGGCCCCCTGATTGCCAGCAGGCCCGGTGTTGTTTTAACGTGGAAGTAATTACTCCCTCGCTCCCACTTTTTCTCCCCCCGGCTTCCCTTTTCGGGGGAGAACTCGATGAAAGGAGTACGCGAGCCATCTTTGTTCGGCCTTCTCTATTAGCGCGGCCCTTTTACCGTCTGGCAAAGGGCCCACTTCCTGTTGTCCAACCGGGATTGGTGCGATTGTATGTAGATGGAGCGGAGCGACAAAAGACGGGGGTTGCCGGGCAACGACTGTAGGGAGAGGACGGTTGCTGAGGAAAGCTGAACATCAGGCCGAACACCTCCTGTCTTATTAAAATAATCTAGTGCAGTGGGACAAGGGGCGACCGCCGCCGTCTCGCCCCCCCCCCCCCCCCTCCATCAGGGTGATTTACCAAACCCTCCGTGGTGTAGTGACGTAGGACAACCTACGGCAGCTCCGGCTGTGTCAGCCGTGGCCGCATTCAAAGTTCGTTCCGTGGAAGACTCCGCGAATCCTTGGGGAAGGGCTTTTGCCGGCACACCAGGCCATCTCTTGCGCGAGGGTGTGTTTGCCGAATTAGCTTCTGGTGTCATGAACACTGCGCTCAGCTGCCCGCAGCGCGCAGAGCGTGGCTTCTAAAAGTCCGAAGAGGAAACCTAAACACCCGTCTCTCCTTTCTGCTAAGACTTACATAATTGAAACCACGTCCGCTGCGTCTCAGTCCAATTTGTCACTGTTTTTTTTTTCATGCGCTATAGTTGCAGTTTTCTGCTCTAATTAGCATATCTTAACCACTCCACTCATTCAGCTGAAACTTTCCCGTCAGATCAAGGTTACGATCACCTCCCGACGAGCTCCCTGTGTTTGTTATGTGTCGTAAATAGAGTTTTTATTGGTCAGCAGTATGTTTAAATTCTAATAATTGGAACATTACATTAGAGATGGTATTTAGCTCGGTTGTGTTCCTCTGTTACTTTCCTGTATCGCGTTAGTCAGCCGTGAAAACTCTGGTGTTAAGAGCATTAGAAATGGCATTTTAATTAACCCAAATCTCAACACTGTGTCCAATGGGGTATTTTTTTTTAAGTAAGATTATTTATTTGGCACGGATTATTACTGTTGTGAGGGGCGGGGCGGGCTAGAGCAGACACCAGAATCATCTCATTTGCATACGCTCCATTAATCCCTGCTCAGAATTTAGGGATTGTAATAAACTTGCAAAATGTGCAAAGAATTAGCCGAGCGCGATGAAGGTCGCTGCAACGCCGGCTTCTCTTTCTCCCCCCTGCTCCTCTATAACTGCCAGCCTTCACACCCACTTCTGAGCTCCTGTGTGCAGGCTGCTCTGAGTAAATATAACCGCAGGTTATATTTATGCTGTGAGTCCGTCCGACAGTCTGTCTCTCTTTCTGAGAGAAAAGAGGGGGGGGGGACCGGCGCGAGGGCGGCGGAGGGTCTCATGATCTCCGCTCGCCTCTGCGGGCCCGACAACGCGTCCGAGGTGCTAAACGCTCCTTCAGCTCCTGACTCTACTTTTGTTTTGTTTTTTCTGGAGCCGATTCTCACACCCACCTGCTCCCAGCACGTGACCGTCTGCTCGTAAACGCCGGTGCGAGCAGGAGTGATCGGATTTGCGCACCTGGTCTCAGCCCAGGTTCTCATTTCACCACGTAGCTGGTTAATATGATACAGGTCAACGTGGGGCCACCCCCCGGGCATTTGCGATTGGTTTGTTTTATGGATTAAGAACCCCTCTCGTGGCGATTTCACTGTGATTTTTTTTTTTTTTACGTGAATTAGCAAAGGTAGACAATTTTAGAGGTTTCCCCGAAAAGGATAAGTGGGCCGTATTTAACCTGCAGAAGTTCATTTGCGGCCTTCTGCGGCGCCGAAAGCAAAAACCATTTCACAAACTCCCGTGCAAACCGTAAACTGGTCTTAACTTGGGGACTGGTTTCTTCAGAGGGAGGCGAAACAGACGCGGAGACGTAACGACTTTATAAGACCAGACACCCATGTTGGGCTAGCTGCAGACATTTCGTGTTAGTCCTCACATTTTCCACCCCTTGAGTTATAAACCATTTGAAGTTGACGTTCTAATTTTGCTTGTGTCACTTTTTGTTTGCTCCGCGCGCTAAGCCTCTTGTTTGCCTGACTCTCTCGCCCAGCTCGATGACTGCGCGCTGCAGCTCTCCCACAATGGCACCTATCTGGACCTGGAGTCGTCCCTGGCCGAGCAGAGGGACGAGCTGGAGGGCTTTCAGCAGGACGAAACGGGGTGAGGCTGATTCACAGTTAGACACTTCACCCCCTAAACACACCCCCCACTCTTCACCGCCAAAGCATTGCCAATCAATTCAGGGGAAAAAAAAAAAAAAAAAAAACGACACGCATGCACGACTTCTTGATTCTTGTAGTCTCAACCTGCTGGATACGGATTTCTTGGAAGCGCCAAGTCCACGGAAAGTATGAAACAGCCCGAAAAAGCGGGACAGATGTGCCCCCCCCCCGTTCCCGCGCAACCGCTCCGGCTGGGCTCCGCGGCGCTCATTGATATTCTGAAGTTCCGCTCAGCGAGCGCTTTGCAGCTCGCAAAACCTGTTGTCTGCGGGAGGAGCAGCGCGAGGGCTTCGCCGTCGTGTGCTTTCGGCCTCCCGAGCCTCCCAGCTGTAGCGCTGGTGTGACTTCAGGCTCGGAGGGAGAAGTGGAAAACTCAACCGGTGAAAGATTTGACTCAGAGGTGTTAAATCTGTGAAGATCCCGGCACATTTGTCTGTTCGGGACACTTTCAATGTGTTTCAATGCATCAAAACTTTACATTTAAAAAACATTCCCTCAGCTATGCCGCTTCACAACTTATCAATAATATCAAACAATATCACTTTGAGTGTGACGTATTGGTGAGACAACAACCGCCCCCCCCGGGTGCACATATACCCGTCTGTCAGCGTCCTGAGCCTCGGTATCTGACGTGATTCGTATATCGAGCGCGGAGCCTGGTTATCCAGTGGCGTGCGTTTGGCTGTCAGTGTCGAGATAACGACTCCTGCCCCTCTCTCAAAATACCACCATACCCCTCCTTGTTTACACGAGCTCACTTTACCTCGCTGCTGCAAATATGCACTCCACGAATGCACGGCAACGCTGGCGTGATGGTTCGTGCCGCGCGCACGTGTTGTGTCTGCTCGCCCTCGCGAGCCGATGGGTATCGGTATAGGGGTCCCTTGCAGGTCACCCTTTGTTCCCCCTGATTCCCCCCCTTTGTGCCGCTGGCTGCTGTTTCGTCCTGACGGTAGCGTCACCTCAGCTCCCTTTCTCCTTGCAGGTCTCGGGGGAAGAAGCACAGCGTTATTCTACGCACCCAGCTGACTGTCCGCGTGCACGCCTGCATCGGTGAGTGCTCCGCTGTTGCGTAAGCTCCGAAATGGTGTGCAGATGTGTTTTCATTCAGGGTGATTTATCTGAATAGCTTCTGCTAGTTTCAGCTCCTCTTCCCTTAATACTAACGACCTCATCCCACCCTACCTTCAGAATTTCATCCTGAAGGCAGATTTAACTGAGACGTCAGGCATACGAAGGCCGTTAGCCCCCCTGTGTCTGGTTCAAATATCCATCTTTATATTTCTTGTGGAAGGAATTATAGTGAGTGTATTATAGTAAGTGATCCCCCTCTTTGACGGGGCTCCCTTGGAATCCCCTCGCAGAGCCCTAGAGGTACAAGGCCCCCCGTTTTGAAACCCCTGACACAAATCTCCAGCGGTTACAGATGATCTTTATATCAATTAAACTTATATTTACAGATGTACACATACATCCCACAGCATTCCTGCAGGGCATGCCTGCAGTGTCAACTCTGACCATGCCTATGATAGCATTGCTAATTCTGGCCCCGAGGACCGGAGCCTTGGATTGGTTGAGGCGCTCATGAGGTGAAAGGGCACCAGGAAGCAGGGGGAGGAATGTTGTTTAGGGGGGAAAACGTGCCCACGCTCTTTACATACAAATAGCAGGTGGTAAAGGGGGGGATTGAGTCTTTCCCAGAGCGTTAAAACAAACCGCTCCGACCGTCGCCTTTGTTGAACCCGTGGGCTCGGGTGGTCTCTGTCGCCGCGCCGTACCCCTCAACCTGTTCGCGGAAATTCCCGGAACGCTGGCGTCGCCTCAGGGGCTGAATACTTCTGCAGACACATCTGATCGAATCAGGCTATTCCGAGCGACCGTTGAAGTCTTAATAAGTGCTTTGGTAAAAACCAGCTTATCGAAACACGACAATTTTCCTTCCACCCGCCTCTGCCGCGCAAACGGCTCTGGAAGAATTGAGTCCCGCGGGACTGATGGCACAGGGGAAAAAACAACAAGCTCGCTGACAGTTTTGACTACAGATCAGGGTTTTATTTAGCGCTACACAGATGCTGCGCGGCAACCGGACCCCCGGCTGGAAGTCGCCGTAGCGACGTTGTAATTCCGCTGCATTAAACAGGCGTATAATCAGATAGCGTGAGGACGCAGAGCGATCCGCTCACTTTAGACATCTACTGACCATTTCCCACCCCCCTCTCGGGGCGGCTTCAGCGGTTCTCGTTCACTCATCTCCCCGTTTAACGCTCTGTAATCCTCCGGGGGCCTCGACCTTCAAATCGCCTGAGCGCTGATCAGGATGCTAAATGAAAATTCGGTCAAAAGAAGCAAAATATTTGCGTGCGTGAGCCAAAATTAGATTAAACATCATGGTAGCATCGCTCCCCATGGGATCCAAGAGAACTTAAATAATTACTTGGATTACTTTTTGAAAAAAAAAACAAGGAGAAAAGTAAATAAATTCCTCACGAGTTGCTAATCTCACAGATCATCAGCTTCCAGTTTCGATTGACAGAGCTCAGGATTTGATTGTATTGGGGTCAGTGCTGGAAGACCTCAAGGTACCAGAGCTTCTTGATTCAGTAGCTGAGTATCAGAAGCACAAGCAAGGAGCAAAAAAAAGCGCTCCCTCGTGCCCTTCTTGGCACCCACGCAGAACGGAAAGATCAGATTATGCTCCGACTTGCCAATGTGGGATAAGAGAGTTTTACACGAGTGTGAGCGAGGGTGTAATAATGTGCAAGCTAATGAGGTTTTCTGATGGTGAAAGGCAGCAGAGCAGCGGCTGCTGGTGTGTGCTCATTTGTTTCAGCAACGGAGCATCGGTCGGATACACGCGTGTGTTTGTGGGACCAATCATATACCGAAAAAGGCTTAAAATCTGTTCTCATCTCAATAAGAACTTCAATAATTAAGGTCTGCCCTTGTAGCATCATATCTTTTATTTCATCTATTTTTTTCCTCAGGTCGTGGTTTAATAAATTCAGTTATCTTGTTAGAAGTCAGCTCATTGTGTGCTGTGTGATTCAACGCATGTCATAAATACATTTACATTTTTAAAAGAAAAGGAGCTGCTGTTGCATGCCGCATAAATCTGTGTGTGTGCTGCACATGGCTATTTTGTCAGGAGGCCCAAAGTTTTTGTTTCCCATGAGCTCTCCTCTCCTGAACCCTCCCGATGTGACAGAATGTTGGAGCGATTAGGGGCAGTTTCAGTGATCAAATGTGGGCGAGGGGATGCCATCTGACAGGTAAAGCTGCCTGTAATGAGGGCTGCAGCAGGTGAAACAGAACAAAAGAGCGCGCATGCTGTAACTTTGGACTTTAGCTGGAGACTTTTGTGTTCTGAGGCTTCTGCACCCCAATTATCGGCCTCTCACCCCCCCCCCTCCTCCACCCTCCCCCGCTTCCCACTGTACTGTGGAGGGTTTGCATGGATACTTGACTGGCTTTGACTTGTGCTGTTATATAATATGGAACAATCTAACAAATTACAGGCTCTGATTGAGTAAAATAAACCCACATTCGTCCACAAAACACAACCAAGTTTTCACAGTAATGGGACTAAGAGCTCTTTTGGGAGGATTTAGTGGCATCAGTGGGGGGGTTACCCAAGTCAGTCGCTGTAAATATGAGCCAACGGGGGCGTCCCCCTGCCTTTAATGAGCTCCAGTTTGGTGACGGGGGGGTCGTGGAGTGGCGCTGAGAGCAAGCCTGGCCCGAGATGTCGCACGATGGGGGGACTCGCAGCTGGTTTGAACAGCAGCGACCCCCCCCCCCCTGCTCGCCGCGGGAGATGAAGTCTGGTCCTGGCGCTCGGTGTGACAGGGAGATAATGCTCATCACGGGGAGGGGTTTGGAGAGGGGGGGGTTTATCGTAGTAGAAGGACATCTGCGGCTGCAGTTGTAAAAACGCAGACTTATTTTATGGTTTGCTGCTGACATGCTGCCCTCGGAAAGCCGCGCTGGCTGTAGCCAACGCGCTCTAACGGCTTTTCAATCTGCCGCAGTTTCCCCTCCGCCCGCCGTCAGACCGCTTTGCTCCGCGCTGTCCCCGTTTTTCTTTTCCACGCCCTTCCAAACGCCCTTCCACCGCCCTGCTGCGTGTGTTCCTCGCCCCGACCCGCCGGCCTCACTCTTTAATTCTATATATACACACACACAGATCCGTACATGACTCTCTGGTCTCTCACACACACCTGTGGATTTGGCTCAATAAGTTGCCCCCCCCCCCACGGATACACGTGCATGAATCACCAAGAATATTTTCCTGCACACACACACACACACACACACACACACATACACACACACACACTAGTGAATATTTGCACCCGACCTCATCAGCGTTATTCACGCGGGTCACATGTGTCCACACGCGTCTATGTTTACCTAGAATCAGCTGTCATGCTTTTGGGATCCTGTCACTCAGCAGAGGAACGATAAAAATCACCCGAATAGCCCCCCCCCCCCTCTCAGTGCCCCCCTGGACTGGGAGCATCGTGCCCTCGTGAGTCACGGCTCAGTTGCCGCCGTGGATTGATGAAGCACCGGGGATGAAGGTGCAGAATGCTGCTGTGGGGCGAGCATCTGTTCTGCAGCTGCTGCTTTCTTCCTCCACTTCCTCCTCCTCCTCCTCCTCCTCCTCCTCCTCCTCCGTCTTCTAGATTTCATGATACACATTGATCTGTTGATGAAGGGGACCCCAATCAGGCTGAAATAACACTTCCTTAAGCATCACCTCACTGGTTTACATCACATTATGCAACCGTTTTAAGGCATCTTCTACGTCTGTCTGTGTCTTAGTTAGAATTCCGTCTTAATTTCAGAGGCAGTTGTGTTAGAATATTGATCGTTGTTGTGCTCCGGGGCGCTGAAGCTTTCTGTCGCTGCCGTGCGGCTTCTCCTCTGCTGGGTCCGGCCCTCTTGAGTGTGTCAAGGGTTTGTGTTTTCCGTGGATGTGGCAGGGTTTTCCCTGGGCTCTGTTTACACTAACGAATGAGTAGCCCAACTACTGCGCTGCGGTGAAGCAGCTGCTGTTTGGGGTTTTTCTGCAAGCGCTTGTGGAACTAAAGTTTAAAGAAAAAAAAAAAAAAAGACCAGTATCGGTGCCTGCGTCTGAGCCCCTTCATACGTGCCTCCGCAGACCTCTGATGGGTCTGTTTTAATCATTCTTTAAACTCTTACATAATGCAATAAAACATGAACACACACTTCACAGGGAATCTGCTGACTTGGCCCTTTTTTTTTTTTTTTTTAAGAGGATGTGTGTGGAAGGATGAGGTGATGGATGTTTGTCTGGAAAATTGAAAATCACTTCAGGGAAAACAACGGGAAGATGAATAGACACCTGTGAGCGCAACTGGGGAGCAGCCTTTCAGGTCAAATCAAAGCGTTGTGGTCGGGTTTTACACGCGCTGCGGCTATTTTTACCGCAGTGAGGTTTTATTTTGAAATGCTCGACTTCAAAAAACCACCTCCGGCTCTCGCGTCTGTCTTTTGTTTTTCGTACACCATGCTGTTCCCTCTTCTATATGTCCCGTTGATTCCTGCAGCCTTGAACACCGTCAGCGCTTGAAGTGGGATTTTTGGGAATTCAAGGGGGGGGCGGGGGATTGGGAGGGGGGGGGGGGGGATGGGGGGGGGGGGGTCCTTGAAGAGGAGCAGCAGCAGGAATATATTATTTTCTCTAGAATTCCATCCTTGCAGGAAGCCGGTGTTACGTAAAACACTTAAAGGCAGCAGCGCTGTGCTGTCTCAGGAAAGTGGAAACGATGCTGCCGTCCCATCCGGCCCGTTTTTGTATGTCCGCTGTATCAGGGTCACCCACTGAAATAAGCGCACACACACACACACACACACACACACACACAAGCACACGCGGACACACAAAGGCAAGGGAGGAGTGTGTGAGTCAGAGTGAGGGTTCTCTCTGATAATCCACTCAGCGAGCTGTCCACGTCCTCCAGTATCCTCTCTGTTTACACACTCAGCGCTTTTAATCTGGCTGCGTTTCCCCCCCGTTTGTTTTCATTTCTCACATTTACCTTCCCTCCGTTTCAGTTGTCACGCTTCACTTTTCAACCCACCTGGTGCACGTTTGATGAGAAAACCCTGCCCAGTTACAGCAGCTAACACCTGCCTCGTTCTAATTGGTCAATTTCCCACGTCAATTTCCCACGAAACGTTTCTTCCCACGATTATCTGTCTGTGGCTGCGGCCGCGCGTGAAATCGGGTCGCACGAATGCGCGCGCATGCGGGGACACCAGGTAACGCTGTAGTCGGCGCGTACGTTTTTGTTTTTTTTTAACGTGGGAGTGACTGCAACTTTCCTTTTAGAGGACATCTGTTTCTGAGCTTGTTTCACAGCCAGTCTCTTTCAAGGTTACAGCGTGGAGGGTTAACTGGATTTATGGCACACATAAAAGTTTGTTTTCATTTGCCCCCCCCCCCGAGTGTTTCCATCCACGTTAGCTGCGCCATCAGACCTCTGTTGTCAGTCTGCGTGTGACACGCTTGCGGGGATATTTGCGTATCGTAATTGAGTGTCTGCCCGTGGAGCCATATGTTAGACCTCCGTCTGACTCTCTCCAGCTGTCACATGCAGGCTCGGCCCGCCGGGCCCGCCATCATCATCCTCATCATCAACCTCCAGCGCTCCCACCGAAGGCCAAGACTAACAGGCGAAAAATAGACTGTTGCGCGAGAGAAAAGCTGTCCTCCGATGTCTGATTTTTCCCTTTTTTTTTCCCTCACTTGACATGAGAATCAAGTCTGGAAGGAAAATAAATCAGCTTCGTATGTCCGCGCACATCTGTTTCGGTAACTTAATGGTTCGATTCCAAGTCACCATTAACACCATTAGAAGGATAAAGCGCAAACTGAGCAACAGATACTGTATAAATGTGATTTTTAATCTTAATCTTGTGCATTTCAGGCCTCACTCCTGCTTGACTTCTTTTTATAAGGAAGCCTTTACTTTCCTAAAGCTAATTTTTGCGCAGTTTTTAAGAACACACAGCTAAGTTTTTCCCTCTCTTTCAGCCCTGCTTTTGGTTCACGGGTGGAAAAACAGCGGCGGCACATTTTCCTCCGAGAAACGTTTTGTTCGGAGTCAAATCAACCCACGGCGCTGTTTTGTCGTCGTGTTGATTTTTTTTTTTGCGTCATGGGTTGTGCCAGCGATCCTCTCTGGTCTGCTCGTGTGCACTCGGTGTTTACATCCCTTCAAGTTGAAGGGCTTATGGAGATCCGTCCAATCACAGGAGGGAGTAAAGGGTGAGGGGCGGGGGCGGGATTCAGGACGACTGGAAAATGATCTGAAGGTCCGCATGATGGAGAAGAGAAAACAAATAAGTATTAAATTGCAGTGGAAACGATGCAATTTATCTATCTCCCGGGACCGTGCGCTGCAGAGGCCTGCGCAGATTTGAACCGCTATCCCTGCCCCTATCAGTGTGCAGATAGCCAGCCCTGCTATATTTAGCAGACTACAGCACGCATACAGAAAGACTTCCTGGGATTAAATCAAGCTCTCCAGCGTGACATCAAACCTCATGCGTCTCTCATTTCTTTATTTTAGATCCCGCTGAAGACCTAGTTTGAAAGCCAACTGACTGATTGGTCGGGACAGCCGCGTCGGAGGCTTTTTTAGAGTGGGCGCAACGAAATCCTCCCGAAACACAAGTCAGCGGTTTTAACTGGGCTTAAATGCGGGACCACCAGCTGCGACCCGCCCCTCTCTGGTCTCCCTGATCCGCGCGCAGCCGTAGCATCCTGAAAAATATTACCCCGGGTTGACCTTTGGGCAGGATTTTCTGCAAATATCTCGCGGCCCAACGTAGATGTGTCGCACCGAAATGATCCCTGCTGGTTCGAGCAGCAGGCTTTCCTTTGTTTATGTAGATTAATTTAGAACGGGCATGGCTAAAGATGTCAGTTTTAGAGCAATAAAGTGCTTTTTTTTTTTTTTTTTTATATTCCCAGATGGGCAGAGCAAACAATATTGCAATTTATTTAGAGGTAAATCTTCTCAAGGGCAGAACAGTTTTATAGCCTCACAGATTTTTATGATTCTTTTGATTTTTTTCTTTCTTTTTTTTTTCTCCTCTTGCCTGCTGAATATCACACCGCAGTTCCTCTAAGCGGCTCTCCTCTGAGAAACATCTGCTGAGCTGGCTGCCGACCGTAAAGCCTCAGGATCAAGTATAGAAGTAATATACTGTCACTGCGCCTCTGCCAAGGCCAACAAAGCCAAATTAGACCCCAGCCTTGGTCATTTTGTGTTTGATGCCTCGCAGGAGTGCAAAAATGTGATCTTGAGTGTAATTGCTGCAGATTAAGCTGCGTGCAGCCCGAGCTGGCCTGCATGTTTTACTGTTGGGAGGTGTAGATGTAGATGGCGCAGTAAATGTTGGGGGATTAGTAAAAGCTGAAGGGTCACAGCACTAATCTCATTACGGCAGGAGGGGGGGCGGTATCTGACCACTCCTGAGCGACTTAGCAGACAGCCGCGGCTCTCAGGGAATCCCTGTTACACTCCCACGCTTCAGCGCACACGTGCGTTGATGCACGCGGGCATGCGAGGGTTCGGAAAACTGGCGCGCTTTCTGAGGCACGCCGGGGCTAAGAGTCACGCCGGGGCTGGCAGACGACAGTGCACGTGAGGTCACGGTGGAACGGCGCGGACGAGGACTGCCAGTTCTCCAAAACAAAGCAGTAAAAACTCCAGAAAAGCTGTAAATGACAGCGACAGCGCCTTTGTCTGATCCCCGTAAGCCCCGCCTCCAGAGAGCGCGTTCGGGCCGCGGGCGCACACACACCACCGCAGCTCTGTTTTTTTTTTTTTCACCATTTCATTTCGGGGGATCAAATACACCCTTTTTCTCCGCGCCCGCGCCTTGGTTTCACTTTGAGACGCTTCCCTGCACGGCCGAAGGTGACGCTTGTTTGTCTGAACGGTTTCCAGCCTGGCTTCGGTGTCACCCCGGACGGGCACCCGGGGCCCCGGTGCCAACGGGAAAACGACCCATTGATTATTCGCACGTCAAACCCAGTTTACTCTGGAGAGGAAGGCTAATTATGTTGACAGGAGTTTACGAGCAACTACTTGGTGATCATAGTCACACTGCCAGTAGAAAATGGATCTGCCCATGACCGAATGTTGGTTTAGGGGCATCATCAACCACAACATCTACAAATGAATTTTAATTATGAAAACATAAATATCTGTCTCTGTAAGAGCATTTAATTCTTTTGAATCTGCTCAACTAAGTTCATTCTTTATCCCCCAGATGCACAATACATAAAAGCTATAAAAGAATCTGATTTCCTTACCTATTTACATCTAATTTCCAGTTGATAATTGGTTTAGTTAAGGGCTGATGTATGATGATGTATGATCTGAAAACACCACCTGTTGGTCGATGTTGCTGTCATAGAATGTTGAAAAGCCTCTTGTGACTGAGTTTGGTCTGAAAGAGCTTGAGCAGTGTCACAAGGGGTCAAAATTGGACGATTTTCATGGATTTAATAAATATTGAATCAAATGTTAAACTGAACTGAGGTTGTGGGACATGTTCTGAGCTCTGGATCTCATTTGGTTTTATTTGTGATTGGATTGTTGGGGTTTTGAAAACTTTTCAGTTCAATGTGAAAATAAAGTGTAAGGGTGTTAAAAATGCAGAAAAGAATCAAACACATGCACACAATTATCACAGTGAACTTTTGTGGACCATTTTAAATGTGTTCCAAGCCCCACTTTTTCACACTTGAATCACAAAAATACAGAATGAAGTAATTGAAACTTTGGCCTTATCACCTCCGCTGACATGTTTCTGATGGAGAGCAGGCGCTTTGGTAAAGGTTACTCTGACAGCTTCACTCATGACCTGATGAAGAACACGGATATAACACGTGACTGACAGAATGAAGGGGAAGCATTCCCTGCATCATTAAGTAGCCACTCAACTTCCAGGGAAACCAAGAAATGACCTCTTTAAGCCACTAGGCTACACGCCGATGCAGATTTACCGCATGCTATAAATTGCTAAGCTGTTTTCCTACATATGCATGAAGTATGTGGACTTTTCTGCTGTGTATCTCCATGACTACCGACAGCGATGCATGTCGCCCTGTCGCAGCAGGTCTGCGATTCTGTGCGCGGAATGATAACGACTTTGACCCTGGCCTTGGTTTAGCCTCGTCTAGGTTAGAGATGCTCCACACGGCAAGCCTTTAGCTCCACACACATAACTACCCCCAACCCACCCACCACCCCCCCTCCCCTTTTCTGTAGGATTTGCTATCAACACGCAAAGTCTGGATTTACACATGCAGGTTTCCCGAACCCCCTGCTGATACACAACTGTTCACATGGCGGCCACTGCGAGAGCCTGTGAGCTTAATAAAAGTGCTTCATAATCTGCAAGAGAGAGCACAATAAAGGAATTATGGAAAGTTCCAACATCTGAGATGTTGTTTTTTTTTGATACAACCATTACTATGAATATCATATAAGAATAAAATACTATGATATTTAGCGTCCTATTATTACTCAAAGATATCAAGTTGTGAGATTAGTTTGCTCGGCGATGGTGAGACCTCTATGTTTAAACCATGTAATATCATACCAGCGTGTCAATGAGCGCCCTGTGCTTGTGGACAGAAATGATGATGATAAATATCATAGGGGTGGCATAAGAACTCACGGGTACTCTCGGTGTTGTGACCTGAATACCTCACAGCTGATGTCTGTGCCAGCAGCTCATTAACATTCCAAAACAGCTCTAATCGCCGCTGCAACGTGTGCTGCTGTGGTGTGTTGTGTGCACGCGCGCGCGCACAAGGGGGACCGCGCACGTGTTTTTTTGGGGCGAGCGCCCCACGAAGCGCCGCAGGTGACGAGGAGAGGGGCCATATCGGTTTTCGACTTTATTGATCCGGTCGTGGATCAGCTGATTAGTGGGAGTCCAAACAAGAGAACGCTCATTGGCTCAAAATTGGAAGTTTTCTATGAATGAATGTTGACAAAATGAACGATTCTCTCTCTCCAGAGAGGCTGTATAACTGCAACGGACGGGATTTGAGGAGGGCACTGTTCTCTCTGAAGCAAATCTTTCAGGTAACCCGTGCCTCGTGACACAAGTCCCTGTTTTAACGCCCATCTTTTATTATTTCCTCTTATCCTGTTTATTATTATGATGCGTAGACCAGCTGCTCATGCTGCGGCGTCGTCATTAATCTTGATCCTGAACATTACTGACACCATGTGATGTGGAGAGAAAATGCAGCCTTATCACTACTTTCATAGCATTGCTCGAGTTTCCTTAGATGCGCTGTATGTCGCCCGTGGATGCGCTAAGCAGATCTCTGCTCTTTTGTTTCAGGATGACAAAGATCTGGTTCACGAGTTTGTGATCGCTGAAGGTTTGACATGTCTCATCAAGGTGGGAGCGGAAGCAGACCAGAACTACCAGAACTACATCTTGAGGGGTAACAGTGACTTTTGAACTTTCTCTTAAATCGTCACACATCAACAATAATAATATTGTAACCGCTTGAATCACAGTTTTCAAGATGTCGGCCTTACTGATGCCCACTGGCCCCTTCTAGTTATCAACATCTATGTGCTAGCCCTTCTGCTAGTTCCACATTTAAATCCAAAAGAAATAGATCTATAAAAACACTGATCCCCCCCCCCCCCTTTCTCATTGGTGAAATGTAAATTCAAATGGTGAAATACGAGATGTTTTTCATAAGTGCAGTCATAACTTTGACATGTAGCGACAGATGACAGCCGGACTCGCGTTGTTGCTGATGTCACTTTGGTCTAAATATAAACAGAAAAAGTGATCATGTAAATGATGACCTCTGTGGCAGATCCTGCTGGGAAGGACGCACAGATTTGAGGTTATTTATTGGTGTTTTCATCTCACAGATCCAAAAGCACGCGCCCAGTATTTACGCAGCAGCAGCCGTGAACGTTGTAAAACTATCCCGTCACATTAGCTTTGCCCGTCTGACTGTGTTATTTTGCTTTTTTCCCCCGTCGCTCAGCTCTGGGGCAGATCATGCTGTATGTCGATGGCATGAACGGCGTCATCAGGCACGCTGAGACGATACAGTGGCTCTACACACTCGTTGGATCGAAGGTAGAGTTCAGTTCACACAAAATAAAATAAAATAAAAAAAAACTCTGGACAAAGCTGGCCAGCCATTGTTGAGTGAGCCTTATTTTTAGATTTTATATGCAGAAACATAAACAAACACTTGTGCTGGTGACTGCTGCCGTCTGTGTGCTGACCAGTGGGTGGTGTCTTTCAATGGTTTTGTGGTTTCTTTTTAAGGCTCCCTGTGTTTTTTTTTTTTAAATTCTATTTCTTGTTTTCCATTTTTTTTAATATGTCCTTGCCTTAAATATGCCCCTCTTATAACAAAAGGTTACCTAACACCGACTGCAGTGCAGGAATGCGGCGGTATATGTGTTGATGCATATTCTTTTTTATTATTTCAGGAGGTTTTTTTTTTTAACGTATTTTCCCTCCTGTCAGTTTCGCCTGGTGGTGAAAACAGCTCTGAAGCTCCTGCTGGTCTTCGTGGAGTACTCCGAGTCCAACGCCCCGCTGCTGATCGAAGCCATCACTGCCGCGGACACCAAAGGAGGTACTTGAACACGGGAGCCGTGGTATTTTTACGTGCGGACCGACCAAGTGATGTGTGCGTGCGTTTCCCAGGCTCTAAGCCGTGGTCCAATGCCATGGAGATCCTACAAGAGAAGGATGGTGTGGACACGGAGCTGCTGGTCTACGCCATGACCCTTATCAATAAGGTATCCTAATCAGTTTTCATCTGTCTGCTCAACAGTGATGATTTATTTAATCACTCTGATCGTCCCTCTCTTTCCCAGACTCTTGCAGCACTGCCGGATCAGGATTCTTTCTATGACATGGTGGACAGTCTGGAGGAACAGGGCATGGAGACGGTGTCCCAAAGGCATCTGGGCCGAAAAGGCACTGATCTGGATTTGGTTGAGCAGCTCAACCTTTACGAGGTTTGTCACCAACAGTGCAAGGGCACCAATATGCGTCATGCATGATGCTTCTTTTTACACCTGTTTGTTGACCGGTCTCTATTAAAACTATTCCACAAAGGGCCGTGAGGCTGCAGGTTCTTGTTCAACCCAGCAGCACCAGACTGGACTCACTTAATCAACTTAGAGTCTTCAGACAGCTGACTGGTCAAACTGGGTGTGCTTGACTGGTTGGAACAAAAACCTGCAGCCACACGGCCCTTTGGGGAAGAGTTTGGACACCCCTGATCTAGAGGTAGTCCTAAAAGCTGTACCTGTTTCTCCAGATGACGCTACAGCACGAGGACGGAGATGACGACAGCCAGCCCCCGCCGGCCGGACGCAGGGATCGCAGGCGGGTCAGTCTGGAGGGCGGTAACAAAAGGCGGGGTCTGGAGAGGAGGCGGAGCCGCAGGGCCTCCCTGGGGCGATCGGGTCACGCCTCCCCGTGCAGCCCGGCGTCCCCGAGGGCCGGCTTCAAGCCGTTCAGCGGTAGATCCGAGGACGTGAGCGAGAGGTGAGCGGAAGGGGGGGATGTGTGGATGTTTCAGATCGGGGGGGTGGCTCTAGGGGTGTGAAACCCTCGTCATTTTTGGTAACTGAGTTACCAAGTTCTGACTGTCTTGTACCCACACTGTCTGCTGCAGAGCACTGTCAGGTCTCCTCCCATCCATGTAAGTTCAACATTCTCTGAGCCAAAGCTCACCTGCCCAGACTGCTCCTCACCTGCGACAGTCACTGAAATAAATAGAAAAAGCAACCTGAGCAGGCTCTGAAACCGATCTAATACAAACACACTCATTTTTACACCAACCCAGGCTTACATCAGTGCTGCGTGTGTATTGTTTTTAGTTGTACCACCAAATGTTCCTCAGTGATTCCCCTCACGTCAGTCCTCGGCCTAATCCTGCATCTAGCATGACTAAAAAATAATGTATAATAATACATAATGTTCGATTGCACGGTCCAAGTGCGAGGAGTCAGCTCTCAGTCTCATCTAACTCCCCGTCCCTCCTCTTGCCCTTGATTTCAGTTTGTACTGAACGTGTTGCGTCATCAGTCGCTCTGTCATTAATTCTTCCACACATCCATCCGTTTTCTTTGGTTTTTTTTCCCCTCCGCCCGCTGCCTCTGCAGAGAAGAGGAGTGTGAGAATGGGTTAGAGAAGGAGGAGGAGGAGGACGAGGAGACTCCAGTGACAGAGTCTGACTCGGACGAGCTGGAGGGGGCAGTGTCTAAGAGAACCACCCCCAGGTATTTTAGGACGCGGTGGTCACATGACCTATTCCACAATGTCTGGTAGTTTGAGACATTTTATACCCTTGATAACTGTGCACTGGCTATAAGGTTAAAATCCTTTTTATTAATTTATGTTGTGTTCAGAATACTATATTTAAATGCATTATACGACTCTATTTTCTGATAATATAATAAATACATCAAAGAGAACACAGTCCCAAAAACCGATAATCATAAGTAAGATTTTTAAATATATATATATATATATATATATATATATATATATATATATATATATATATATATATATATATATAATTTATATCATTAGAAATGATATATTATATATAATTTGACTTTTCTGTCAGCAATAAAAAGATCTCTCCATTAAGATGATGAACTCTGAATTCTAAAGTTAGAAGTCATTTCTCATGTGGAGCTAGTTGGATCCAGCCGGAACGCCCCACCTCCTGCTTTCCTTCGTTTTCGACTCATCCCTGTGCTTCTATCCCGGCCAGACGTCCTCCGACTGTCGCTCACCAGACATCCTTCCATTCCATCACCATCGCCTCCAGAAAAGAGAACGCCCCAGCGGAGCAGAGAGCGCCCGCCCTCTCCCCCCCCCGCCCTCCCGCCCCCCCTGACCCCGCCTCGTCCCCGCCCGGCCCCCCCGCCGCCCAGCCCTCCCTCCTGGCCTCCTTGCTCGCCAGGAAGCGGTCCGTCGTCACCGTCCCGGCTTCCACGGAGGCGAGCCCGGCGACGCGGGGCAGCGCCCGCCCCTCCCCCGACCGCCTGCCCTACCTGCCCCACTCCCCCTTCCACCTCTTCTCCTATGACCTCGACGAGGAGCCGTCGCCCCCGGCTCCAGCCAAACCCACAGAGGAGTCGCCGAAGACATCTCCCAGGTCAGACGGGGTCCCCTTCCAGATGCTTCGCCCGCTCTGGCGCCTCACTCTGACCTTTTCACTTCCCACTCTTACCGCGGCACCTGCTTGGATGTCCTCCTTCACCCCCCCCCCACCCGTCCCCTTTTGTCAGCCTCCAGCCTCTTTTGTTCCTTCACATCTCTCCCTCTCTCCCGTCGGCGTGCCGACGTGCCACATCTGCAGTCCTCTCTTTGTTTCCTCCCTCCAGCGTGGCTCTCTACTCTTCCCCTGCTGCCTCATCACCTCCAGGGGTGTGAGAACACAGGACAGAGAATCGGACACGCCACGACCCCTCAAACTACTCAAACTAAATGCTTCAAATCAAAAATCGGATATTGTTAAATAACACGCCTATAACATGCGTTAATTAGCTGCACTTAAGTTAAAAAAAAAGAACTCCCACATGAAAGGTGTCCAGTTGCAGATTGGTAAACATGTTGGATTTCTGTGTGTCATTCCACCTCTTGTTTCCTGTGATATTATCTGCGTCCCGCTGTCTCACCTTTTCTTTTTTCCTGACATTAAAGACGTTCCGAACTTGTCTTCGGTGTTAGATTAGCGTTGAGGTTTTGCGGAATGAGAGGGCTCCGGCAGCTGCTAATGAGGGTCGCTCCGGGGAATTTCCTCTTCGGTGACGAGGTGTCACTTTCATTTTGGCCCCCGGTTTCGCGGCAGCCGTGCGTCGCGGGTGTCGCGTAGCTGGGCGAGGGAATTTCACGCTCTGACTGTTTTTGTCTTCTTGCCCCTTCTCTCCCACAGGAATGGGAGTGCCACGTCCTCCGCCGGCAGCTCCAGGTGAGGGGAACCGCCCGCGCGCGCTGCTCCATAAACACGTTAACATCACACCTGTAGCAGAATTCAGCGCAAAGGCGTGCTCTCAGGAGCAGAACAGTTACTCGACTCGCCGCGCGCCTTCGCCTTCGAACGAATTTTTTGGGCGCTGTCCTTGCAGGCCGGCTTTGGGAGGCCTCCTGTCGTCCTCGTACCGCCAACATCAGGAGTCCCTGGCAGCCGAGCGACAGCGCCGCCGTGTGGAGAGAGAGGAGAGACTGCAGAGGATCGAGAGAGAGGAGAGGAACAAGCACAGGTGCGAACTTCGAGATCGAAGAGCTGCAGAACGTAAAAATGCTACTCGGCAAGTGTGCTGCGGCACGCTCAAAACATGGCACATCAAAAACAGAATGTCCAATGTGAATATTTTAAGGTGGTTATTTTGGTTTTAGTTGAGTTTTTCTAACTATGAGAATGATTTTACCATAAAAAAAAAAAGCTGCACGTTCACATGAATGTGTTTTAAAAGTCTGCGTTTGTGTGTCAATTACAGTCGGGACTTTGCGGACAAAATGGAAGAGGTCAGACTCGCACGGGAGGAGAGGTGAGTGTGCACAATGAAAAGCAGAGCGCACGCTCCCACTTGAGCTGAGTCCGTGGGGGGGGGGGGTCCCAGGAAGCCCGGCTGCGGGGTAATTGTTGCCAGGTTCAAAAGGTGCCAACTGCCACGGGGATGCTCAGCCCCGCCCTCCCCGCTCTGCCTGTTTTTCTCCGCGCTCTCCTGAGGAGCTCTTTCAGCCGCACGGTCTTCTGAGGCTGAGCTGCTTTGGCTCCAGTGTGTCGGATTCAGACTCGGTGATTTAAAAAAAAAAAAAAACGATGCACACACACGGAAATATTATTCATCTGCGTTTAAATAACCGCATGAGGTAAAAGTGTGTGTGCTGATTTAAGGTATGCGAGGACGTACTCGGATTTGTTCCCAGTGCAGCCATATATGGTAGCACTGGTGTGTGAAGGCAAAATCCAGTGTACAAATTCTCCTTCCTTCTGCTATTTTTTTTGTCAGTTAGCGGAAATGGACTGCATTTTTTTTCTGGATGTCTTTCACCCTTAATTTAACACACAATTTCTACGCACAAAGAATAACCACAAAAGCACACAAGAGGGAGAATTGCTGTGACCAAGGCCACAAAGGAGTAACCATTAGCATTACTCTTATGCGCTTTCAGGGTTCTTGGCAGTCCTAAAAGTTTGAGTTCAATTTTGATCATCGATCGTGCCTTCTTAATGTGGAGTCAAGGTTTTCTGATAACATTTCCCAGGCTTCCCTGAAATACCCGTCCCTTCTGATTTGTACATTGACTGTCCACTTCAAAAGCCCACCCCTCTCATATCCTCTATCCCATAATGCACCTCAAAACATGACGCTTCCAGCACAGATTCAGGGTTGGGCCGACCTCGTCCCTTTTCCCTCCAAACCAAAAAGATTGTCACGATGTCCGTATAATTCAACTGCTTACTCATCAGACCAGAGTATATCCGTCCTTTTGGTGCATCTCTCCAGGTTAGGATAATGGGCTATTTGTTCATATCTCTCACATACTTGCGTGGTGCATTGATCACAGTACTGCCGCGGACATTAGCAGTGCTTGCATAAATGTCGAAGGACAAACACAAAGTTTTGCACTCTTAATCTCACGCACACACCCACACACTAACACACACACACACACACCCACACACACACAAACACCCGAGCACCCATATTATTACAGAGCTTTCCTCAGCGCTCTGAAGTGGCCCGATGCTAATGAACCCTGAACAGAAGCGCCACACATTCATGGCACGGTGGGAAAGAGGAGGGGTCACAGAAAGAGAGACAGAGAGAGAGAGAAGGTTGATTCAGTGCCACAAATCCCTGTTCTGGTTGGTTCCAGTTGACCGTTTAAGTTCGGTAAGGCAGGGAAGAGAAAGGAGAGGTAGAGCGGAGCAGCAGAGGACGGAGGGAGGCGTGCTGAACGAGCGCTCTTGAACAGGTTCGCTCTGACTCACTCCTGCTGTTTGCGCTCATCCGGCTCTGATCGGCTCCCCTGCTCTCATCATCCGTTTGTCTCCATCTTTTCTCTGCTTCCCCGCGATTGCGCGTGTGAGCCGTCGGTGATCGAGCCGGGGGGGGCGGGGGGCAGGGGGTGGGAATCATGAGATTCGACGGTAGAAACGGCGACGTGGGTGCTTTGGGCTCGTGCACAAAGTGTGTCCTCCGCCTCTCCGCCACAGGTACAAGAACGTGGAGCGTCTGGCGGCGGAGGAGTACGAGAAGGAGCGCGTGCGGGTGTCGAGGACTCGCCCTGACCTCAACCTAAACTTTGAGCAAACGGAGGCCTGGCCTTCGTCATCGCGCAGCAGCACCCCGTCATCCTTTGCATCCCAGGAGGACGCAGAAGCGGACCTCGAATGCGAAACCCCCGCCCCCTCCTACCCACCATCTGAGACAGGTAGGACAAATGTGGAAGCAAAAAAATGGACATTTGGCTCTTGTATTCATCACTTGTTATAGCTACATCTAAATGTAGCCAAACATCAAAACAGGGCAAAAACAACTGTAATCGTGGCCTTCAAATATCTATTTTTGTTGCATTTATTCAATATAAAAGTCGGAATTACTGGAAATATAGCAAAGGCTGCACCTTCTGTGCGTTATCTGATGAACTGCAGTAAGTTGTATTTGACAATGTTTCATCATTTTGGTGAAAAATGAAAATTTAGAACATACATTTTGCCTTTGTGCGCAACGAAATTCATATTTAGATATTAGAGACAAATTTAACCAATGCAAAACCGTCGTCATCACTCTTTCTGGAACGCCCGAATGGCCTCGTGAAAACTGGAGATTTAGAGAGTTTTCCTTACGTTCTGACACACTCTGACACTTTTGATTGAAACCAGAAGTTTGCCGGTTCGGTTCCCAACGCTCCGCTCCGGAGTTAAACCCCAAATTGTTCCAGTTTGCAGGCTGTCTTGAATTAGCATTCAAGCATGTGCGCAGCAAAGGCGAGACAGATTGTGGAAAACGCTTTTTTTTCCTTTTTTCTTTTTTTTTTTCTCAAAGCGCACAGAAGGAGGACACGGGTGAAAGGGTCACATTTGTTTTTGAAAGGCCTTTTTGAGAGTGCGACGCCGAACCCTCTGGTGAGAGAAAACGGCCTTGTTTTGGACCTGAGTCCACGTGCGGCGACGGGCCCCAAGTCCGGAGTACCTGAGGCCCCTCGTCGTGTTATTTTAACCCCGCCCTCCTCCGCCGCATGAACTGCTCTCTTCAGTCATGCACGCGCGTGTTTGGACGTAAACAGGAACTTAATTCTTCATTTCCTGATCACACTCCGGGGTCCTGCGACAACGCGGCTTTCTGTGCCAGCCGTATTGTTGACATTAGTGCGTGGCCCCCGTGTTTTTGTTTTTCTTGCCGTGTGTGAGAGTGTGTGTTGACACTGTCGCGTCCGGTGGGCAGCGGGGACAGAGGGCGTCTTTAACAGTCAAAAGACGCGAACGTCACACGATCCCCGATGTGCCTTTCAGCACTCATCACAAACCTTTACGGAGCGTTTTCTATGAGTCATTCGAACGTAGGCTTCTCCCCCCCCCCCGGTGACAGGTGAGGCGGACGACTCCAGCGCCAGCGTAGAAGCAGAGGAAAAAGAAGCCGCCAGCGCCGAGGAGGAAGAGCGGAAACAGGAGGAAGCACAGGAGGACGCAGCAGCTGATAAGGAGGAGGAGGAAGAGCAGGAGGAGGAGGAGGAGGGAGAGCAAGACGAGGAGGAGGGGGTGGTGGAGGTGGAGGCCGAGGAGCGCGAGCAGGAGCCGGAGACAGAGAAAGATGATGCCGAGGAGGACAGCGGCATCCTGAGCGACAAGGAGCGACAGAATGAGGAAGTGAACGAGAAGGACAACTGCTCGGCCTCCAGCATCTCGTCGGCCAGCAGCACTCTGGAGCGGGAGGAGAGGGCCAGCAATGAGAATGGTGGGCAAATGATTTGACTGGACCTGGGCCGTGTTTTGACAAGCGCTTGTCATTCCACCATCGATCTACTGCAGACATTAATAACAAACAGCGCATAACAAGACATTCCACACGTATATACATTCAGCCCATTTTGCTAATAAACTCAATAGCATCTTTCATGAGCCACTAATGGGCTCTTTGTTCCAACTTCGCTGCTCCACTTTGTGATGAAGGCTGTTTGTTCAGGTTTAAGCCAAAGCTAAGTTGACCTTGATAACATCAATGTTATTTCTTCAAACAAATTTAGAGCCCAGTTAAGCAAAGTACAGTACGTGCAAATAGAATCAATCCTTTTGATTATTTTAGATGATTTTCCTGTTCCGTATGTCAATTTCATCAGCTCCTCTTCTCAAATTTTCTCAGGCTTAAAAGAAGAAGAAGAGCAGTGCAGCAAGCTCCTCAACAATAAGCTCTTCATGCTGGACATGCTGTACTCTCAGAACAAGAAACCCACTGATGAAGAGGAGGATGAAGAGAACGCCGAGAAGGAGAAGGAGAAAGAAGAGGGAGAAGACAAAGAAACTCAGGGAGAAGCTGAGGAGCAGCTCAGCGGTCAGGAGGGCGACAACAGGGACGATAAGTCGGAGCAACGCGGGACCATCCGGCCGTTGGCAGAGCGGTTCGGAGACTTGATCAAGGACCTTGTTTCGCCCCACCCTCACCTGGAGTGCTCCACCAACGAGCCGCCTCCTCCCCCGCCCAAAAAGGAGTCCGAAACCATCTGGGACCAGCTGCTGGCCAGCCCGCGAGAGCTCCGCATCGGGGACATCAACTTCACCGACCTGACCGACGACGACGACAAGGACATTCTGGACGTGGTCCTGATGGGAGGATGCGGCGACCTCCCGCCCCCGCCGCCACCCCCCATCTGCATTCCTCGCTTCCCCCCGCCCCCTCCGATGCTAGGCAGCTGCCCCCCGCCCCCTCCCTTGATCGGGATTATGAGGCCTCCTCCACCACCGATGCTCAACGCCCAAATTCCAGTACCTCCTCCCCCAGAGCCGCCTCTGTTCAACAAAAAAAAGAAGACCATCAGGTTGTTTTGGAGCGAGGTGAGTTCAACAGTAAACAACAGGAAACGTTACGAGACTCTGGAAAAAAGCTGGTCATTGATTAATAAGGAGCAGGTCTTCTTATTTAAATCTCAAATTTATTGCTCCTTAAAGTTCATTCTTCTTTTACTTCCCATCAGGTACATCCGACAGAGTCTCTTTACAAGGACTACAAGCGGAGTGGAGACTCATTTTGGTCCAAACTGGAACCGGTGAAGCTGGACACAGCCAAACTGGAACATCTGTTTGAGTCGAAATCAAAGGAAATGCCAGTTACAAAGGTATGAAACCAGCCTGGTTTGACTAGCTGAGTTATTCTCATGAGGTTGACTTCAGAGGTTGCCACCATAAAGATTTAGCAGATCCGGATAATATGTCCGGTTGATACGCCCAAATACAGCAGAGAGCAACACTATTCCAGTTTATTTAGAGTTGTATGTTCTTGGGTGGTATCTCGACAGTGCAGTGTTAAAACGGTCTCCTATACCTTTGTGTTTTAAAAGTTAAGGGTCATGTGTGCTCAGATTGCGATCAAACGAGGGAGATGTGGATCTCCCGTAATTCCCGCAAAGCCTCCAAATAGGAAAAGCATGTGCGGCTACGACGGAGCCTCTCGCAGGTTGAGCCACGGCTTCAAACGGACAGCGCTGGTTAGATTTGAGCTTCGGCTCACATTCTACCTGAGCTATCATGTGACAGGATGACAGTAGTCTGCAGCCAATGAGACAAAGCCGTCGTGAAAATCCCCACCCAATGAGATAATCCGAAAATGAAAGGACCACCAGGACAGTGAAGCTGTTCGGGGTCAAGTCCAGCTTGATTGGAACCACATTGTTTCTTTCGCAAGGTCCCTGTTTTGCTCTAGCCTTCACATAGTCTATATATGTTTATCAGAAAAGTATTTTTCACAAAATCATGCATTCTTTATTTTTCGGATTTTTTTTTTTAAGAATATCTAAGACTGCGGTTACGCTTTTGCACTTATCAACATTCCTACTGTGTGTAGCAGTATTAAGGCTGATGATTTGTTCGTAGCTTCACAAACATTTTTGTAACATTTGGGCAGCCTGCTGTTGTTTTCTCCAAATATTCTGTTCCCCCATCCAACACTGCCCCCTACGATTTCTGCCGCTAGTGCAAGTCTTGGTTGCGCTTGGTCGCTTTTCAGGAAAAAAAAAAAAAACCCACCAAAACATAAATGAATGTCTCTGTACGCGCATTTAACTTTGAGCGTAAATATGCAACTAAACAACCCAGTTTTTCCTTTAGGGAAACGTTTATAACGAGGTGTTCCGAATCCCACATGGTGATTACGTAAGAGTCAAAGTAGCAGCACCCAGGCCTTAACACCTCCTCAGTGACACCCTAGATGGTGACATATTACAGCTTCCCGTTTTAAGACTTCTAATGGCCTTTGGTGGTGCTGAGGTCATGCATTTCATTAGAGTAATTACTTGTTTGCAGACACGCTTATGGCCATGCGGTACAAACTAACAAGATTTCACGACCCTGTAAAGCATGCAGGTCTCCCAGTTGCTCCAGTGTAACTGGAGTGATGGTCCCTTATAATCACACAGGCCCGTAAAACAGAGCAAAGAACAAAGGCCTACCCTGCTTTGTATGTTTCTGTCGTAGAAAACAGCAGCTGATGGGAAGCGTCAGGAGATCATTGTTCTAGATTCCAAGCGGAGCAACGCCATCAACATCGGTCTGACCGTGCTCCCCCCTCCCCGCACCATCAAGACCGCCATCGTCAACTTCGACGAGTATGCGCTGAACAAGGAGGGCATCGAGGTGAGGGCTCTCGGGCCGGAAGCGACTCTCAACGAGGGCGCGTCTCCCTTTTCTAAGCCTGCTCCGTCCCCCAGAAAATCCTGACCATGATCCCCACGGAGGAGGAGAAGCAGAAGATCCAGGAGGCCCAGCTGGCCAACCCCGACGTGCCTCTGGGCTCGGCGGAGCAGTTCCTCCTCACGCTGTCTTCCATCAGCGAGCTCTCTGCCAGACTCCAGCTCTGGGCCTTCAAGATGGACTACGAGGCAACCGAGAAGGTTCGCGCAAACAAATCGCTGAAGCGTTTTGGAAAAAAAAAATCTGACAGAGCGAAAAGAAGGACGGAGTTTTGGTTGAAGCCAGAGCAGGCTGTGTAAGAACCAGACGAACATGTGTTGTGCAGGTTTGGGTCGATGTGCGGAACATCTGCGCGCTGTTTTAGTCCCAACAACATCCGCAGAACATCAACATAGTTGTGTCGTAACATCACTCCAAAAGACACACGCTTATTAGCAGCGCCGCGTCTCGCTCTGGCAAACAACGCATCCCGAGAGGAAAAGTTCAAAGTCCCCCCTCCTGGAAATTTTACGGCTTTCCGCAGGATGCACTCGTCTTCCGCCTCTCCATCAAAGGCCCCCCGCTCGCTCGCTCAGCAGAACGGCGTTCCCGGCTTGGCTCCGCGGGACGGTTCGGTTGCGGGAGATTTAATGGAGGCGCAGCATTCCGTACAGGCGCTCCGGCGCAGGCGGAGCATGAGTCACGCCCGCCGAGCGCCAAACTACTGCGGTCGCGAGCACGTCCGCCTGCGGCCTTTGAGCGTCCTCTCGTGACCTCGGCGTGCACCTGCTCGCCGCTCGCGTTCGCGCAGGCCTCGAAGCGCCTGTCTCCAAGGCACTGGCGGATGATCGCCCGCATCTGCGTCTTGATGTTTGCAGGAAGTGGCCGAGCCACTGCAGGATCTGAAGGAGGGTATGGAGCAGCTGGAGAAGAACAAAACTCTGCGCTACATCCTCTCCACGCTGCTGTCCTTTGGGAACTTCCTCAACAGCAGCAACGTAGGAGCACACGACTATAATGGGACATAATGACACACTGGTTCAGTCAGGACTAATTATACTGATGCGCAGAGACCCGGACCATTGTGTCCTGTAATTTGTCAATTAAAAAAAAACTGACATTTTGCATCAGGTTCTGTAACGCGATGATGCCGAAGTCCGCTGATTACACACTGTAAAACAACAAACCAGTTGTTTTAGTTTT
Source organism: Lagocephalus sceleratus (assembly GCA_911728415.1). Classification (NCBI taxonomy): domain Eukaryota; kingdom Metazoa; phylum Chordata; class Actinopteri; order Tetraodontiformes; family Tetraodontidae; genus Lagocephalus; species Lagocephalus sceleratus. Next base: position 5,443,794 of record CAJVRN010000087.1, on the reverse strand, counting down.
TTAAAAAAAGAAGATAATCTTCGGGTTGTCTTGAAATGTTACGGTCAGTGAACCCGACAAGAGTTTACTTTGTTCAAAATTAGATCCGAAAGACGGCGGAATCGATGTCTTAATAGTTTTTTTTAACTTCAAACTCACCTGCTAAGTCTTTTGAATTTTTTAAATTTATATTTTATTGTAAATATTAAGACTAGTAAGGAGGAAGAAAGTTCCTTAATTTGTAAATAACTTGTACTGTCATGTGTTTAGGCGAAAGGCTTTGAGCTGACGTATTTGGAGAAGGTTCCAGAGGTGAAGGACACGGTTCATAAGCAATCCTTGCTGCATCACGTCTGCTCTGTGGTGGTTGAGAACTTCCCTCAGAGCACAGACCTCTACTCCGAGATCGGCGCCATTACGCGGTCAGCAAAGGTCCGACATCCTGAAACGCGCCTTTAAACCTATCAGGGGGCGGAACAAAGGCGTTGCAGAGCGGTAAGACGACTGCCTTTGATTGCTTTATTCTTGCCGTCAGGTGGATTTCGACCAGCTGCAGGAGAATCTGTGTCAGATGGAGCGGCGCTGCAAAGCCTCATGGGACCACCTGAAGGTCATCGCGAAGCACGAGATGAAGCCGCAGCTAAAGCAGAAGATGTCCGACTTCCTGAAAGACTGCGCCGAGAGGATCATCATCCTGAAGATCGTTCACCGCAGGATTATCAACAGGTGGGCTTTGAAGGTTCCAACAGTCCTTTGAAAGACTTTCCAACACTCTCTTTGTTCTCGCTCTTCTTCCAGGTTCCACTCGTTCCTGTTGTTCCTCGGTCATCCGGCCTACAGCGTAAGGGACATCAGCGTCCACAGGTTCAGTAAAATCCTCAGCGAGTTTGCGCTGGAGTACCGGACCACCCGCGACCGCGTGCTGCAGCAGAAGCAGAAACGGGCTGACCACCGCGAACGCAACAAGACCCGAGGGAAGATGATCGTGGACGTCAACGCGCCTGTGAGCCTCACCCTCACAGCACAGACACACACACACACACTTCTCGAATCTTGATTTCTCTCAACTGCTGCTGTTCCTCCTCTGTTTTCTCTGGGCTAGTCTCTGACTTCAACTCTTTCTTTCCTTCGTAGTCTGATGATGAAGAGGAGAGTGAGGTATCAACACGTGTGTGGCATGTGTTTGTGCATGAACCACTCATTTTAGGAAATACAGTGTATGGATGTGTATGTATTGTGGTTTATAGGCACAGGACATTTGAATATGTTGTGTTGTGGATATCAGTAGATGTTCACCGATTAAATTATCTCATTTCCTGCTCATTTATGATCCAAACAACTAATTTATATATGAAAATAATAATTAATTTGAAGAGCAGAATCCTTACAAGAAGTCGACAGCCATCTGAGCCAGTTATTTTAACCTTTAACATGCAGAAATGGGATGTTATTTTCAAATTATTTAAACATAATCATTGTCAGAATGTCCAATACTGTTGCAGCCCTTTATAGATATTGTATAAATATGATTTAAGACATTTATTTCAAGCTATTTCCTGACATTTTTGAACACACACACCTGTGTCTTGACAGTACGGCCGCAGTGGCCTCAGGAGCAGCAGCGCCCCCGGTGGTGGTCAGGACGTAGAGCAGCCTCAGGGTCTGGGCCACTCAGAAGATGCAGCGGAACACGAGAACATGAAGGCCGTTCTGAGAACCAGCCACGGCGCCAGCGACAAGGAGGTCAGCGGAGTGCCGGGCCTTCGGACACGGACGAGATCACGGCCGGGACGAGGAGGTGAGGCTGACGGGAAGTCAGGAAAGACTCCTCGTGTAGTTGTCACTGGAGACGAATACAAAATGTATCTGTACTTTGCAAGTATTTAAGATGCTTTATTCTCTTGTCTTGACGACAAAACTATAGTGTATTCACAACATGAATGAAAATAATGCAAGTGCATTTATTTTTGCATAAAAAGAGTTCAATATTAGATGTTATAATTGGTAAAGTATGATTGATTGAGTATAGATACATTAAATGTGCATCTGAAAGTGTAAGACTAGAAGAAATTCTAGTTTAAATTGATGCTATTTAAAAACAATTGATGCTATTTATCATGAGGTGTTCACTTTTACTTTGGTTAATAATTTTGTTTGATGCAGGTTTGTTTTGAGTTAGTTTTTTTGTCCTTTTTTTTTTCCCTGAAACACTACTTTTGTGTCTGCCCAGGCCGGATCATGCAGGCCCGGACGCCCGCCGTGGAGGATGCTCAGATCTGCGGAGACGACGCCGCAGACGAGATCATGGAGCGAATAGTGAGGTCAGCCACTCAGGGTCCCGGAACCAGAGCCCAGCCCCGAGAGAGGCGGAGGTCAAGGGCCAACCGCAAGTCACGTACGTCCCGAACGGCAGCTTAAATCACCCTTTAACGCTTCCCGACGACGCGCCGAGTGTTTCGCGGCCTCGGGGCGATGTGATGAGCTTGAACGCTCGCTTGGTAACCACAGCGACCATCTCTCCTGACAGTGAGGCGGACCCTGAAGAGCGGCCTGACGCCGGAGGAAGCTCTTGCGTTGGGACTCACGGACTGTCCTGACGCCTAAGGGCGACCGCGAACCAACGGCGTCGCCGTGGATACCCGGCTCCGGCTTCCGTCGGCTGTCTGCCTTCAACCCTTTTTTTTTTTTTTTTTTTTTTTAGCTGCTTTTGCCTGCTGTGTCTGAGTGATGAAGCCGCAACCTTGATAGTGTTTTTGTTTTTTGTTTTTTTAAAGGCAACAAAAACCCAACGGTGAACACGAGGAAAGACATCAGCGCACTCGCGTATCGTGACTTGTGTTCACTGACGCTGCACTAAATTTCAACCATATTTTATTTATCTTAACATGTGTTTGAGTCCAAAGGGATAAATATATATATATTTTTTTTTTTTTCATTGACTAAAACTGTGAATTTCAGCTGTAAGCGGCTGATCGTCCTTGAAGGGGTTCAAAGTGATCTTGACTGAAGTCGGAGCTCCTGCCGGCCCACTCGACGACTGTGGTTGTGTTTAGTAGGAATCGGAAAAAAAAAAAGGGGGGTTTAATGACGTGTGCCTTTCGTGTCAGAGGGACAGCACTGACCACGTCCTTCCCCTGCTCTCCGGACGACTCGCGAGCACCACGTTCGCCGGGCACAATTCCAGCAAGCGTGGTTCTTCCTGTCTCTCCCCCGAACTGTCCTCGGTATTTATATGCAAAGCTTGAACATCTCGCACCTTACTCGATGTCACTAGCGTCTGAGAAGAACGGGTTACGAAGAAAAGAAACTTGTCAGCTCAGCGGAACCGTTTGTAAAGTGTAAAAAGAACAAAAAGGATGATGACTCTTTTTTTTTTTTTTTTTTTTTTTTTTTCACAAAAGAGGAATTCCTTTGCAGGACTCGCAGATGAATTCTGCGTCAAATGTGTAGACGCCCTTCCCGCCCGTCCGGTACTAAATACCGTTGTGCTACGGTGTGCATGAGTAGTGCGGTTCACCTGATGTATTATTTTTGTAATTTCTGTAGAAATGTGTAAAATAGTTTGAGAGAGAAACGATGCAAAAAAGAAAAAAAGGCTGTTTGAATTGTAATAAAAGCTGAAAAAAAAAAAAAAAGGTGACAGACGTGTTGAACCGGTTTGTAGAGCTCCCCTCACAATTCAGCAAAACCTGAAAAATATCTCTGTGGTTCAAAATACTCTCACTTGAAATGCTGTGTATACATATTCTGCAATAAAGAAACATTGATTTAAGGGTGAGCGGGCTGTCATACTTATTTGCATTATGTCTCAAGGCCCCGACCGGGAGGGTGTGTCCTGACTGCACAACCTTTGGATTGAAAGGGTGCCATAAAGCGACCCGCTGCTCACTCAGCCGACACCTTCGCTTCTTCGTTTGGGGCGGCAGTCGCGTCCCGATCCATGTCCAAGACGATGACCCTGCTGTGGGGGGCGGGATCGCCCCCCTGCTGGAGGGTCATGATCGTGCTGGAGGAGAAGAAGCTGCAGGGCTACAAACGCAGGCTGCTGTCGTTTGAGAAAGGAGAGCACAAATCACAGGAAGTGTTGGAAGTCAACCCAAGAGGACAGGTGAGGTAAAACAGGCAGCAACAGAAGTGCACATTTACATGAAGACACTGGGATGTCAACTTTGGTAGGGGGCTCTTACACTTTAATCATAAATACTTCACTTTAACCTCCTCAGACCTGGCGTCCACATGTGTGGACATTAGATTTTGGGTCACCTATCATGTAAAAGCTAATTGTTCTTAGTGTGGGGCCAAATGTCCACATACATGGACCCATAAACATTATATTATTACACATTTAGATTGATTGTCCCTGTATGTGGACATCATTGTCCCCACAAACCACTTGTTTAAAATATTGTTAAAACACGATTCTCAGTCTTTCTACTTATCAGGTCCCAATAATCCTGAAATACCAAAGACATGTTAAGAATGTATATCAAAAAAAGAGTTCGGGTCTTAGGAGGTTAATTACAATTATAACTCTACTATGGTGCTGACCAGAAAAGTAGATCCACTGTTCCACTTATTAAAATAACCATTGTCGACATTCACTCAGCTTCTCGCTTGATTCAGATACCGCATCTTTCTTCCAGCTCCCTGCCTTCAAACATGGAAGCAACGTCCTGAACGAGTCTGTGGCAGCGTGTTTGTACCTGGAGGTAGAGCGTGAGGCCGTGCGCTAATCGACCGCCCCGCGTCACCGGCTCCACGTGCTCGTAAAGCGCTTCCTCTCTCGACAGAGCCAGTTTCAGACACAGGGCGTCAAACTGATCCCCGACAGCCCTGCGGCCCAAGCTCTGGTGTACCAGCGCGTGATGGAAGGCCTCGCCCTCACCGAGAAACTGAGTAAGTCGCACACGGCGAAGCAGAAGGACGTCTGTATTCATTTACAGGTGTCGCCTTCAGAGCTGCATAATGACCTCCGACCCCGCTGACCCGCTCAACCGACAGCTTATTCAATATAATGTATTTCTGTGTGTGTTTCAGTGTGTATTTCTGTGTGTTTCTGTGCGTATTTCTATGCTCTATGCCTCTCTTCTCTTCTCCTCTCCTCTCCTACCTACTCTATCCTCTACCTGTCCTATCCTCTACCTGTTCTATCCTCTACCTGTCCTATCCTCTACCTGTCCTATCCTCTACCTGTCCTATCCTCTACCTGTTCTATCCTCTACCTGTCCTATCCTCTACCTGTTCTATCCTCTACCTGTTCTATCCTCTACCTGTTCTACCTCTACCTGTTCTATCCTCTACCTGTTCTATCCTCTACCTGTCCTATCCTCTACCTGTCCTCCTCTCCTCCTCTCTCTCTACCCATCTGTCCATCATCAGGAGGGTCCCCCTACATGGTCCTGGTCCTGCTCAAGGTTTCTTCCTGTTAAAGGGGAGTCTTTCCTTGCCACTGTTGCTTGTCTGGGGTTAGGCCCTGGGATCCTGGAAAGAGCCTTGAAACTATTTCTGATTGTAAAAGAAGCTGTATAAACAAAGATTGATTGATTGATTGATTGATTGATTGATTGATTGATTGAAGCGCTGAGCAGGAGCTCCTCACTCCGCTGACGTGTCTTAGATTCGGTCGTCTACTACGACTGGTCGGTGCCTGAGGAGGAGAGACACCATTCTGCTGTGGAGAGGAACAGGGAAGCTCTGACGGCTGAGCTCAAACTCTGGGAAGGTTACCTGCAGAAGGTGCGCGCACACACACACACACACACACACACACACACACACACACACACACACACACACACACACACACACAAATACACACACTCTCATTTGGATATTTCTGTGACAGGTGGCTGCGGGCTCATATCTGGCCGGAGCCTTTTCGATGGCTGATGTGATCGTCTTTCCAAATATTGCTTATGCGTTCCGCTTTGGGTAAGAGAAACCAATGAGATGGAGGAGATCCCAGAATGATCTGCACCCCCCCCCCACACACACACACACACACACATCAAAACCCTGTTTTCTTTTCTTTCTTTGCAGACTCTCTGTCGGTCGATACCCCAAACTGGCCAAATACTACAGCCTGCTGAAGGACAGGCCGAGCATTAAAGCCACCAGGCCCCCACAGTGGCTGGCCAGCTCACAGGGTTACGAGGTCTTAAAAGATCTTTGAAACACATCCATCACGTTAACTTTGACAGTGTATGAAAGTTAGGTTCATAAATATTACAATAAATAATAAAAGTTTTTTGGAGAAAACAACCGTGTCTGTATTGTTTAAGTTACCCTATACCTACATGTATTGCACAACAAAATGTTGATTTATTTCACCAATCCCAAGAGTAAGAAGCTGTAATACAACATATCACCAGTAGGTGTCAGTGAACGCTTTAGTCGCAGCATGAGTTCGGTGTTGAAGTTGCAAAGAGGAAGATATAAACCGATTTAAGTGCACGGGTTACTCTTCACTTTCACTTTCGAGACCTCCAGCGTCGCTCAGGTGTCCCGTCGGCGTCCCGATCATGGCCGAAGACATGTTCCTGCTCTGGGGCTCCGGCTCCCCGCCCTGCTGGAGGGTCATGATCGCCCTGGAGGAGAAGGGCCTGGGCGGCTACAAACACAAGCTGCTGTCCTTTGACAAGATGGAGCACAAGTCTCAAGAAGTTCTGGACCTCAACCCCAGAGGACAGGTGCGTCAACCCAGGGGATAAAGTCACACCAAACACACTTACTCCAATGAACGGCCTTTTATATACCAGTATATTTAAGAAAAGTCAAGCTGTGAAAGAGATTTAGTGTTTATGTTGGTGCGTTTACCTCAGAGAATGTGATTAAAATGCAGTAATTATACCCTTGGTTTTTATATTCTAATAGTGGTTCCTCTAATCCGTGCTTTGTTAGCTGTAAAGTGCCCTCTTAGTGCTCCCTGGTGTGTTGAATCAGCATGTGTTCATAATTGGCTCCCAGAGGCCTTGATGGTGGTGATCTATCAGCAGAAAGGTTCGTCCCCACAGATCACATCTCCTCACGTTTCACATTTTTTTCCTTCAGCTTCCGACTTTCAAACATGGAGACACCGTCGTGAACGAGTCCTACGCCGCCTGTTTTTACTTGGAGGTGAGCGCGCGCGGTCACGAGGCACTCCTGAAATGTGAACGCTGACCATAACAGGAGACGTTGTACGACATTTTCCTCTTTTTTCTTTTTTTTTTAATTGCAGAGCAAGTTTAAGGCACAAGGAACCAAACTGATCCCAGAAGATCCAGCAGAACAAGCGCTGATGTACCAGCGCATGTTTGAGGGACTCGCCTTCTATGATAAGTTATGTAAGACACAAAAACCTTTAGATGAGAATGGACTACTAAAAGATCAAAATGTGAAATCACAGCTTCAGCGAAGCAGCTGGAGCCTCCACAATGGTGGAATTTCATGGTTTTCCCAGTAACAGTCATGCCCAGTAGTGACCTATTGTCCTCTGAATGTCTTTTAGCTGCCGTTATCTTCTATACCTACTATGTGCCTGAAGAAGAGCGCCATGACTCGGCTATGAAGAGAAACAAGGAAGCCCTGGTCACTGAGCTCAAACTGTGGGAGGGTTACCTTGAGAAGGTAGCGCTTGGTTATCAAGGATAGGAAGAGTCAAATCTTAATGTATTTCAATGTTTCCGTCCGTTTCTTTCAAGCTGGGCCCCAAAACTCACCTTGCGGGACAGTCCTTCACGCTGGCCGACGCGATCGTGTTTCCGACTGTCGCCACTCTTTTCAGATTCGGGTCAGTGAGAGGAACAAAGTGGGGGGGCAGATGTAACGCGTGCTTTGCCATTGTGTGTAAAATTTGTCTTTCTGTTGCGCAGGCTGTCTGCTGATCGCTACCCTAAACTGGGGGAGTACTACGCCCAGCTGAAGGAGCGACCCAGCGTCAAAGCGAGCTGGCCGCCTCACTGGCTGGAGAACCCGAAGGGACAAGATGATCTGAAGGACATCTGAGAGTCTGACTGGTCTGGTTTGGTACCAACAGCACCAGTTGTGAATCTGTGTGATCTAATTGCAGCCGTAGCTGAATATGACGCAGCTTTCAATGAATAACGCCTGATTAAAATGTCCAGTTTTAGATGATCGGCCTGTTCTGACGTACGCCCGTCCTGCAGAGACACGGTTCTGTTGTTGAGGACGGGGTCCTGTTCAGGGTTTTTTTAGTTCGTTAAACCCAGAAGCAACTGTCTAGAGCGTGTTTGGACCACATCTGCTAGTTTGACTAGTTCGTCATGACTTTGTGCGTCTGCTTCACAATAATCATACTCTTCATTAAAAGGCAATAAAACCCAGATGGACTTGCTGAACCTGTGTCGGACCTCTATTCGGTTATGGTGTCGCTGTTGTCGCCGCTGGTGCGGAGGCTCGTGGTATTCGTCGTGAGTCGTTACGTAATGGTCTGTTCACAGGTCGTTGTGTTGAATGTTTATGGTTGTGTCGCACAAAGGTAGGCGTAAGAGCAAGCACGCTTTGACGTTTCAGAGGGGGACTGAACTGCTGGTGTGGGTAAATCAAAGGTAAATCATTTGTTTTACACCATAACTGGGCCACCTTCCATGTAGACCAGGGGTCTCCAAACTCTTCCACAAAGGGCTGTGTGTCTGCAGGTTTTTGCTCCAACCAGTCCAGCACACCCAGTTTGACCAGTCAGCTGTCTGAAGACTGAGATGAGTTGATTAAGTGAGTCCAGTCTGGTGTGCTGCTGCTGGGTTGGAGCGAAAAACTGCAGCCTCACGGCCCCTTGTGGAACCGGTTTGACACCCCTGATGCAGACGTTTCTTTGCCCGGCCTTTTGTTCTGGGGCTTAAACGTGGCTTTTCCCTGTTATGTCTGATCAGCTCGGGGGTCGCAGGAGTTGAGCTTTCATTTGGAAAAGCGCGCATCGTTTGCTCCCGCCTTAGATTCTTCCCCCTCCACCGTTAAAACCAACACTTTTCTCAGCCTGCGAACGGGAGCAGAGGTTGACAAAAAGTGGTGGAGATCCTGGGAGATGAGGTAACGTGACTCACTGCTGAACAGAAGGCCTGGGGGGGGGAATGCAAACAGATCATATGACTTTGAAATGTATTCCTTCATTCAACCCTTGTGTATGGTCCAATGAGAGCAGCCAATATTTCTATGGCTTATGTACACAGAACATGAATGTACACGCAGGACAAATCGGCTCAGAACAGGTTGTAGAAAAACCAGTTGCCTTATCTCTGCCGCTGCTTTGTCAACAGACTGTGCATATCATGCTCGCCCAGCAAAAAAGTGCCTCCCTCAACAGAAACTCCGCGCACTGATGAATGGATGCTGTGATTATGTTTTTCCAGAAATAACATTTTCCTGGAGGGAACAAAAAGGCGAAATACCACATGCCGTACTTGTGACTTTTTTTTTTTGTTGCAGTTCTTGCCTTCTGAAAGCTGCCTTAAAGCTACGGAGAAGGAAAAAAAAACAAAGCACAAAACATCACTTTTACACTTTGCTCCACTCCCCTGTTGCGTTGGAGGGAAACACTGGACCGATAGTATCTGACACTATCAACGCAAGTGGAAGTGCTGGGGCTCCTATGGCGTCGAGTGTGTGCAGAGGTGAGAGGAAAAGGTGCTGAGTCACCGTGACTTTCACCACTGGGTTAGTGAGACAACATTTAAACTTAATTAAACGCACGAGCAAAAGAGGACGTCAACGTGGCCCCGGTGCTTTTAAAGCGGAGTATTGGTGTCATCGTGCAAAAGAGGAATTTCAAAGAGGAATTGCAACCACCTGTTACAATCAAGAACACATCCTCCACATCCTTTTTTGTCCAGAACTGTGAATCACAGACAGGATTTTTTTACCCATTACAGCTGTTATTTGATTATTATGACTTGATTTGTGCTTTTTTGAATTGCAGAATATTAATGCAAAGAAAGTGATGTCACTCTTTACAGGCATGTGCAGTGTTGCTGTACATGGGTTGGGTGGTAATTACCTCAGCTCTGTTTGGGTAGATTCTTGGCTGATCCCACCACAGTGGGATGGAACCACCTCCCACCAATCGCGTTGCCGAAGGGCTGGACCTCTTTATAAAAGCAGGATCTAGTGGCAGTCTGGCTCCACTCTTCGGATCGCGCCCCCCCTCCTCCCCTCGCTCAAGGCACCAGCAGCTGACAGATCTTGCTCGTTTGCGAACATGGCCAAGGACATGACTCTGCTGTGGGGCTCCGGCTCGCCCCCCTGCTGGCGGGTGATGATCACCCTGGAGGAGAAGGGGGTGAAGGACTACAACCAGAAACTGCTCTCCTTTGAAAAGATGGAGCACAAGTCCCCGGAAGTCATGGAGATGAATCCCAGGGGACAGGTAAGCGCGAGGACCCGCCCCTGTCACTCTTTATTTGCGCACAAGTGATTTCAGTAACGCACAATTTGTCCCCAGCTGCCGGCATTCAAATGGGGGGACAAAGACCTGAATGAGTCCTACGCTGCCTGTATGTTTCTGGAGGTGAGAGCTTCTCATGCTAAAAAAGCCCTGCTGTCATGAAAGAGTTAACGGTTGGGAGGGTCCCAGAGGCCCCGCAGAAGAAAAGAAACCAGAGCCCTGCGCTCCCACTCACAATAACTTGTTTTTTCCCTTTTTTTTTTTTTTTTTGTTCGTACACCTGAAAACCAGAGCCAGTTCAAGTCGACGGGAACCAAGCTGACCCCCGACTGCCCCAGCGAGCTCGCCCTGATGTACCAGCGCATGTTCGAGGGTTTCATGCTCAGCAACAAAACAGGTGCGCCAGACCAAACGTGACCTGGGAGAGTGTCACTGGTAGACCGAAAGAGCTCCAGCCTGAGCGGCTGCAGATGTGCCCCCCATGCCCCCCCCCTTCTGGAGATGGGGGCACACGCCTGCTCGAACCCTTGAGGATCACATGCCTTCCGTGAGGGGTGAAAGTCACAAGACGGGGTGGGATACTCAAGGGGGGGGCCCAAACCTTCTGGTCTAAAACCTTTCAACAGACCTCCTCAACAGACTCTGTAATGGAGCTAGTTTCTATGTTTTCACAGCTGTTACATAACTTCCTGACTGCTTTTTTTTTCCTCCTCACCACACCTTCTGTGCTGGGCTTTTCCAGGGATCGTCACCTACTATAACTACCTGGTCCCGGAGGGGGAGAGACACGACTCGGCCGTGAAGAGAAACGGGGAGGCCCTGACTGCTGAGGTCAAGCTGTGGGAGGGCTACCTGGAGAAGGTAAAGCTGAAGGCCTGGAGAAAGCTCAGCTTTGTAGAGACGAGAGGGAAAAACAGATGGAGCAATCGGTCTGGAGCACTGAAGCATCATTGAACTATAAGGGGAACCTGATGGCTTATCCTTAGCTGTGGCCGTCAGCCTGCGACGGAAATCAGTAGGACTGTTGTTCAGGTCGTTTTTTGAATGTGTCCTGTAGGTGAAAGGCGATTATCTGGCAGGGAGCTCCTTCACCATGGCTGATGTCTGTATTTTCCCCTCCATCTCCTACCTCTTCCATTATGGGTATGTGGGTCATATGAAATACACCTGACAGAATTAGTGCAAATATTCCAGCATTTGTCCATTTATAACTTTTTTTTTTTAAATAAACCTTGTAGACTGAGCGAAGAGCGTTACCCAAAACTGGCAGCTTACCACAACCGTCTGAAGACCAGGCCCAGCATCAAGGCTACCTGGCCTCCAACCTGGCTGGAGAACCAAAATCAGGATGTGCTGAAGGACATCTGAGCCGTTAAAACACCGACTGCCGTTTACTCCTCCTTCCATTGCACTACTCGACATTCCAACATTAAAGTTGTCTCTAACTGTATATCGCAAAATGTGAAGCAAAAGTTTATTCTCCTCAGAAACAAACCCAGTAAAGTCTTTAAACGTTAAACATTGATTTTGTTTATTTGGATGCTTGGTACCACTTTGACCCTGTTGTTGAGATTAATAGTTCATCCAGATGTGAGAATTTACTCACTCCCTACTTTGTTGAAGAGGTGGATGAAGTCCATAAAGTGTGTTTAAATAGCATCAAGTAAATCTCGAACCTGCTTCTATGGTTCTGTGTACATGTGAAGCCAAAGTAAAACCATGTCATTAAAATATACAGTATACCTTTCTTCTTGCAACATCAAAATGTCACACGCCTCATCGAGGACCTGAGTTGCATCACGGGGTAAAAGCACAGTTGGTTTTCCAGTTGGTCGGCCCACCCTGAGATGTCTGCAAATTTAAACCATTGAGCTTTAAAGATCCAAAAACACAAACTTACTCTCATTTTTGTTTAGACAAGACGTGCCATCAGATAAATGCATTCTAAAAGCTGTTGGGCGTCACAGACGACAGCTGCTGGATGAGTGTTGGATGTTTCTGTGGCAGGTCTGTTGTTCCTCCCAGCAGATGAGTGAGGAAGCGGTAAGCGTTGTGTAAATACTTCAACCTGTACACTTCAGCACTTGTTTCATCTGCACTTTTAAGATCTGGATTTGCTGCTGAAAAGTGGCTGAGTTTCTCACCCCACTCAGTTCTTTGACCTTTCTTCTACACTCAGTTAGACATAATTGATAGTTCTAGCAAATTAATGCGGTTTAGTGTTAAAAAAGCATTCACACCAGTCTCCATGCACTAAAATATGAATCACAATCTGAATTAGAGCTATTTAGTCTGCTAATCTAGTTAATCTGTGGCTTTATTACGTTCCAACACCTTTTTGTTTGGACCAATTGCAGATTGAGTCAAGTGGACTTTGGCTGTGAACTCTGCTTCTTTTAGTCGATAATTGAACGGGTTCGCTCAAAGTGTTTTTACTGCAAACCAAACACTGAAAATGTCAATAATGGGGAGTTTAAAAGAGACCACATCGAACCCCGTGTCCAGGAACCTTCACTGGCCTTTACACAGTCAGAACATTGCTGAAAAATGGAAATGTATTTGATCTCGGTGGTGTTGCTGTCAGTGTGCAGCCTCAGCCTCACTCAAGGTGCAGATATCTAAATGCATTTTCTTGTGTGAAAGCATTTGTTCAGTTTCATTGTGTACATGTGTGTTTTTAGAGTGTATAAAGGAGCTTAAGAAGAATGTGGACTTTCCTGGATCAGACATTTTGCAGACCTACGCTTCAGATGCTGAACACTGTCAGAAGCTTTGCACAGACCATCATTCCTGCTTATTCTTCACCTTTGTTACGTCTGGCTGGACCCAAGACAACAGGTACAAACCAAAAAGAGGAGTTTAGATAAAATGGAGGAGGTTTTGTGCTTAAAATCGTGACATTTCCTGCAGGAATTTCTACTGCTACCTTAAAGTTACACAATCTGGAAAACCCCAAACCCAGACTTCAAAATTAGGGGTGATCTCAGGATTTTCTCTCAGACTCTGCACACCAGAGTGGTCAGGTAGTAAAACATTGTATTTGATATTAACTGTCAGCAACAAATCTCTTCTCAGAGTAACTTTGGCCATCGTTTTTTTAGAACCCTTTCTCCCTACAGTTTATCACAATGTGGACTTTTGGGGAGAAGACTACCGAACTTTCTTCACAGAAACCCATGAGGACTGCCAGAGAGTCTGCACAGAGGACAATTTCTGTCAGTTCTTCACTCTTCTAAATTCTGACTATGCACAAGAGAATTACAGGTAAATCTGGATCCTAATCGTCAAGATAATTTGCTGGAGAATATGCATTTTTGTGTTTTAACTGGACCATATTTTAGTGGATTTACTGCTTGGCTGACAGACCTGTAGGGGGCAGCAGATCGTCCCCAGCCTGCTCCCTGCTGGTTGTAGCAGGAAGTTCAGCTATTGCTGACTCCAAGGATGTGAAGTTAAAATGGGGCTAAGACAGTTCATTAATTAAACCATTTCCACTCTCATAGATACAAGTGCCACCTTAAGTACAGTTGGACTTTACCAAGGCCTCCCCGTCATCACAGCTCTGGCAAATGTGGTGTCAGGATTCTCCCACAATATTCAGATGCCTCACTCCGAATATGACACAGGTGCACATTCAGAGCATCTACATTTATTTATTATTAAATTACTACAAAAAAAAACCCCATTCACTTCACTTGTTGCTGCAACAGCTTTATTTTCTTTATCATATCTTCCCCGTTTTGCAGTGTGCAAAGGAAACCTGTTTCCCCAAGTTGACATTGCAGGAAAAAATTTTGAGGAGTTGCCGGCTTCCTCTGACAAGCATTGTCAGGCGCTGTGCTCTGCCCACCCTCGGTGTACCTACTTCTCTTTTGAGAGGTAACATGAGCCAGATAAACATTGATCTAAGCAAATATTTGCTCTTGTTTTGTTGCTCTAGTCTATATTTATCCTGGCTAAATGCTTGATTTCTTTTCACGTAAACAAATATATTTTTATATCTTTTCATATCTTTTATCCAGTCAAAGCCTCCTCTGTCACCTGAAAGACAATCCAAATGAAATGGTGCTGAAGTCCAAAAGTGGAGTCACATCTGGGATTCCAGCACGCGGCTGTCGGCTCAATGACGGTATGTATCACTGAAAGGAAACGATTCCCACCGGGTTCAGAAATCAGTGAGATTTTGTCATGTTGATGAGCAGAAGTAGTGACATTGTAGGTTCTCTTGAATGGGGGAGGCATGGAGGCTTCTTCAGGGGTGTGATGACTGATGTATGCCTCTCTGCAGCCTGGGCCAGGACCCCTGTGGAGGGAGTGGATTTCAGGGGTGCGGACATGCGATACAAGACGGTGACTGACGCAGAAGCATGTCAGAGAGCCTGTAACGAAGATGTTAAATGCCAGTTCTACACATATGCCACAGAAAACTTCCACAACCCTGGTTACAGGTACTCCATCTTCTCCTAAAACAAAAGGCAAAAACATGTATTCTCTGACACTATTGCTGAATCTGTGCCGCAGACGCCGCTGCTACCTGAAGCGCTCCATCACCATCCCTTCTCCTCCTAAGATTGTCAAACTGCAAAATGCGGTGTCGGGGTTCTCTGTCGGCACCGTCCCGTGAGGTGGGGTGGGCTCAAACCCAATGGTGTGATGACACACATTAACCTTTAGAGGGCGCTATCAGATCAGGTTACTGCATGAAACGTTGAGGTTATAAATCAATTAAAACAGCATTAATAAAGGTTCACTTAAAGACTCGTGTATTGATCAATCATTGACTTGGGTTTGTGATGCGCTCTGAACGATGATATATGAAAATTTACTATCTGACTAGATCTGAAAAACTCAAACTTTCACTGGATTCTATGTATGAGCCTGCTCTTGGTATAGATCTCAATTTAATTCGAATGATGAAACTGGATCCAGATGGCACTCTGATCTAAAAAAAAAAGTGGATGTTTTGGAAGCTCGACCCATTGTTGTTGCATGCTTAAGCTGCATAATATTTTTTTCGCCTCCCATTTACCAGAAAACTGTCCTCAGTTCTGATGATGAAAACACAAACATTTAGAAACAATGGTGAGGTTGAAGTCAAATTTATGAGATGAAGCCACAAACTGAGACAGGAAATGGTCAAACTCCAAAATTTCAATGAAATAAAAAAATAAAGGGGGGGGGTGGAGTAATCAAATACACTGATGGATTCCCTTAAAACCGAATAGAAGAAATGTATTCCACCTGCTGATTTCCCTCTCTTTATTTTCCATGTTAATCTTGAACCACAGAGTGGCTCTCATTCATGGACCTTAGCCCCACATAAACACACATGCATTCCTCCTTCCTCCCTTCCTTCCTCTCTTCTCTCTCCCTCTCGCGCTCCCTTCCACCCCGTGGGAATCCCAGAACAGTGTGACTGTGGTTGTTCTTCCTGGAAGCTGTGGTGGTGACTCTGTCTGCTTCACTCACAGGCTAGAATAGTGCCAGCCAGCCTGTGTGTGTGTGTGTGTGTGTGTGTGTGTGTGGGGGGGGGGTCTGATTCACACTCTCTCTTCACAAGTTCACCGTGTCCTCCCCCACACCCCTCCCCCCCACACCAGCCTCTCATCACCCCGTTACTGGACGGCTTCGCCGCATCAGTCGTCCGACCGCAGCCCCCGCAGCTTCCTTCTCCTTTGTTTGCAACCTCCTCATCGCCCCCAACCCGGCGTGGAGGACACAGTCGCAGGGGAGATATCTGCTGGTGCGCCACAAAATTGGAGCGAGATGCAAGGGGGGGCGGAACCAGGCTCGGGCCTAATTACAGGGCGCTGCCAATTAGGCAGCAAAGTGATGGGTCTGTTGGCCTCCCAGCGGCCTCCCAAAACACATCAGCTGCTCCCGCCGTGTTTATCCTCGGCTGCCACAAGACCACAGCTCCCATCAGCCATCGCTGGAGACGGCTTAAATACTGACGGGGGTCATGGTCGGGGACATGTAGGCCGGGTTTACAGGCATGACTGATATGGAGAAGTGGATCTATGTCTGCTCTTCCTGAGTTCCACCCCCCCGCTGTGACACCAGGGAGCGCTGTGTCTTATAATAATGCCACAGATGAATGTTGGGCGGGAGAGGGAGTTGGATTTGAGGTGCAACACTATGCCATCCGTTTATGTCATCCACACACATTCCTGTGCCACATAAGGAAGAAAAGGAATGAAATGTCAAAATCAGGACCTGCCTCCTCCCACCCTGAGATGTCGGCAAATTTAAACCATTGAGCTTTAAAGATCCAAAAACACAAATGTATTCTTATTTTTGTTTAGACAAGACGTGCCATCAGATAAATGCATTCTAAAAGCTGTTGGGCGTCACAGACGACAGCTGCTGGATGAGTGTTGGATGTTTCTGTGGCAGGTCTGTTGTTCCTCCCAGCAGATGAGTGAGGAAGCGGTAAGCGCTGTGGAAATACTTCAACCTGTACACTTCAGCACTTGTTTCATCTGCACGTTTAAATCTGGATACATTTTGCCGCTGAAAAGTGGCTGAGTTTCTCACCCAACTCAGTTCTTTGACCTTTCGTCTACACCAGGGATCTCAAAGCGCTTCCACAAAGGGCCGTGTGGCTGCAGGTTTTTGAACCACCCAGACAAGCCCACGCTGTTTGACCAATCGGCTGTCTGAAGGCTCAGATGAGCTGATTAAATGAGTCTGGTGTGCTTGACTGGTTGGAACAAAAACCTGCAGCCACACGGCCCTTTGTGGAGGCGGTTTGAGATCGCTGGTCTACACTCACAGTTGGACAAAATCGGTAGTTCTAGCAAATGAAAAGCATTCACACCAGTCTCCATGCACTAAAATCTGAATTACAATCTGAATTAGAGCTGTTCAATCTGCTAATCCAGTTAATCTGTGGCTTTATGATGTTCCAACACATTTTTGTTTGGACCAGTTGCAGACTGAGTCAAGTTGACTTTGGCTGTGAACTCTGCTTCTTTTATTTGATAATTGAACGGGTTCGCTCAGTGGTTTACAGTAAAAACAACAAGTATTTTTACCATAAACCAAACAGTGAACATGTAAATAAGGAGGAGTTTAAATCTGGCGCAAACGGATCGCGTGTCCTGGAGTTTAAAAGTGACCACAACGGATCTCGTGTGCTGCTGGTTGTAGCAGGAAGTTCAGCTATTGCTGGCTCCAAGGATGTGAAGTTAAAATGGGGCTAAGACAGCCCATTAATTAAACCATTTCCACTCTCATAGACACAAGTGCCACTTAAGTACAGTTGGACTTTACCAAGGCCTCCCGTCATTGAAGCTCTGGCAAATGTGGTGTCAGCATTCTCCCACAATATTCAGATGCCTCACTCCGAATTTGACACAGGTGCACATTCAGAACATCTACAAAATACAAAAAAACCCCAATAAAACATTCACTTCACTTGTTGCTGCAACAGCTTTATTTTCTTTATCATGTCTTCTCCGTTTTGCAGTGTGCAAAGGAAACCTGTTTCCCCAAGTTGACATTGACTGTGAACTCTGCTTCTTTTATTTGATAATTGAACGTGTTCGCTCACTGTTTGGTTTACGGTAAAAATATTTTTACCGTAAACCAAACAGTGAACATGTAAATAAGGAGGAGTTTAAATCTGGCGCAAACGGATCTCGTGTCCTGGAGTTTAAAAGTGACCAAAACAGATCTCGTGTCAGAACATTGCTGAAAAATGGAAATGTATTTGATGTCGGTGGTGTTGCTGTCAATGTGCAGCCTCAGCCTCACTCAAGGTGCAGATATCTAAATGCATTTTCTTGTGTGAATGTGTTTGTTCGGTTTCATTGTGTACATGTGTGTTTTTAGAGTGTATAAAGGAGCTTCAGAAGAATGTGGACTTTCCTGGATCAGACATTTTGCAGACCTACGCTTCAGATGCTGAACACTGTCAGAAGCTTTGCACAGACCATCATTCCTGCTTATTCTTCACCTTTGTCACATCTGACTGGACCCAAGACAACAGGTACAAACCAAAAAGAGGAGTTTAGATAAAATGGAGGAGGTTTTGTGCTTAAAATCGTGACATTTCCTGCAGGAATTTCTACTGCTACCTTAAAGTCACACGATCTGGAAAACCCCAAACCCAGACTTCAAAATTAGGGGTGATCTCAGGATATTCTCTCAGACTCTGCACACCAGAGTGGTCAGGTAGTAAAACATAGTATTTGATATTAACTGTCAGCAACAAATCTCTTCTCAGGATAACTTTGGCCATCATTTTTTTTAGAACCCATTCTGCCTACAGTTTATAAAAACCTGGACTTTTGGGGAGCAGACTACCGAGCTCTCTTCACAGAAACCCATGAGGACTGCCAGAGAGTCTGCACAGAGGACACTTTCTGTCAGTTCTTCACTTTTGTAAATTCTGACTATGCACAAGAGAATTACAGGTAAATCTGCGTCCTAATCATGAATATAATTTGTTGGACGAAGATGCATTTTTGTGTTTTAACTGGACCGTATTTTAGTGGATTTACTGCTTGGCTGACAGACCTGTAGGGGGCAGCAGATCGTCCCCAGCCTGCTCCCTGCTGGTTGTAGCAGGAAGTTCAGCTATTGCTGACTCCAAGGATGTGAAGTTAAAATGGGGCTAAGACGGTTCATTAATTAAACCATTTCCACTCTCATAGACACAAGTGCCACCTTAAGTACAGTTGGACTTTACCAAGGCCTCCCGTCATCACAGCTCTGGCAAATGTGGTGTCAGGATTCTCCCACAATATTCAGATGCCTCACTCCGAATTTGACACAGGTGCACATTCAGAGCATCTACTAATTACAAAAAAAACCCCAATTCATTTCACTTGTTGCTGCAACAGCTTTATTTTCTTTATCATGTCTTCTCCGTTTTGCAGTGTGCAAAGGAAACCTGTTTCCCCAAGTTGACATTGCAGAAAAAAATTTTGAGGAGTTGCCAGCTTTCTCTGACAAGCATTGTCAGGCGCTGTGCTCTGTCCACCCTCGGTGTACCTACTTCTCTTTTGAGAGGTAACATGAGCCAGATAAATATTGATTTAAGCAAATATTTGCTCTTGTTGCTCTAGTCTATATTTATCCTGGCTAAATGCTTGATTTCTTTTCACGTAAACAAATATATTTTTATATCTTTTCATATCTTTTATCCAGTCAAAGCCTCCTCTGTCACCTGAAAGACAATCCAAATGAAATGGTGCTGAAGTCCAAAAGTGGAGTCACATCTGGGATTCCAGCACGCGGCTGTCGGCTCAATGACGGTATGTATCACTGAAGGGAAATGATTCCCACCGGGTTCAGAAATCAGTGAGATTTTGTCATGTTGATGAGCAGAAGTAGTGACATTGTAGGTTCTCTTGAATGGGGGAGACATTGAGGCTTCTTCAGGGGTGTGATGACTGATGTATGCCTCTTTGCAGCCTGGGCCAGGACCCCTGTGGAGGGAGTGGATTTCAGGGGTGCGGACATGCGATCCATGACAGTGACGGACGCAGAAGCATGTCAGAGAGCCTGTAACGAAGATGTTAAATGCCAGTTCTACACATATGCCACAGAAAACTTCCACAACCCTCCTTCCAGGTACTCCATCTTCTCCTAAAACAAAAGGCAAAAACATGCATTCTCTGACATGATTCCTGAATCTGTGCCGCAGGCGCCGCTGCTACATGAAGCGCTCCATCACCATCCCTTCTCCTCCTAAGATTGTCAAACAACAAAATGTGGTGTCGGGGTTCTCTGTCAGCACCGTCCCGTGAGGTGGGGTGGGCTCAAACCCATCGGATGGTGTGATTACGCTTTTCTATTATTTCTTGCTTTGTTTATCTATATATCATATTAACCAGTAGGGGGCGCTATCAAATCAGATTACTGCATGAAACGTTGAGGTTACAAATCAATTAAAACAGCATTATAAAAGACTCGTGTGTTGATCAATCACTGAGTTGGGTTTGTGATGTGCTCTGAATAATGAAATATGAAAATTTACTCTCTGACTTCAACCGAAAAACTCAAACATTTACGATTAAAAAAAAAAAAAAAAAAAAAAAAGATCGTGTCACTTGGCCCGACAGCGCGGGAGATGCCGTTAAAAAGGCGGAGGCTTTGTGCCACACAAACGCTCTGAAATGTCAAAAAAAAAAAGACCATCTCAATCGTAAAGAAAAGACAAAGTCTGAATTCCTGAATCGCTGGATGCAGAACATTTTGACTTAAACGCTGATCCGGAGCCGGCGGCGTGCCGGCGACGCTTCGGTGGCACGGTGGTGATGAACGTACGGGGACAAGAGATAAAGAAAAGCCTTGAGCAGGAAGGAGGTAAAGGCACTTGGTTTTTATATTGACCTCTGTCAAACATTCTCGTATTCATTTAGTCAACAGAATAATAGTGTGGAAAAACAATCACAGTAAAAAGTCAGTAAAAATCATTCTGTTGATATTTTACATGTACGTGTGTTTTGTTTCCATTCCTGTTTTTTTTTCACATTCCTTTGTTATTCCATTATATGATTTTGATTATCTGAAACTCAACTCCTGATCTAATATGGCTTTTTGAGTCCGTCATTGCAGAGAGAATCACAAACGTTTCAGTCATTCTGTTAAACTCGCTACGCGGTGCACGCGGGAGCTGCGTGCCTCGATGCAGTGAGTCTGACTAGGGATCGAAACGAGACTCGACCTTCAGAAAGCCCCAATTTCAGTCCCCCATCCCTGGACTGCCTTGGCTGGCCTGTGGCCGATTCCCCTGCGCTGAGCCGCGGGAGACCTAAAATGGGCAAAGGGCCTGAAAGAGACTTGGAGAGGGGAGGTGGTGTCGTCAACGTGGCCCCGGTGCTTTTAAAGAGTTTTGGTGTCATCTTGCAAAAGAGGAATTGCAACCACAATCAAGATCACACTTCCTTTTTTGTCCAGAACTGTGAATCACAGACAGTATTTTTTTACCCATTACAGCTGTTATTTGATTATTATGACTTGATTTGTGCTAATTGCAGAATATTAATGCAAAGAAAGTGATGTCACTCTTTACAGACATGTGCAGTGTTGCTGTACATGGGTTGGGTGGTAATTACCTCAGCTGTGTTTGGGTAGATTCTTGGCTGATCCCACCACAGTGGGATGGAACCACCTCCCACCAATCGCGTTCCAGAAGGGCTGGACTTCTTTATAAAAGCAGGAACTAGAGGCAGTCCGGCTCCACTCTTCAGACCCCCTCCTCCCCTCGCTCAAGGCACCAACAGCTGACAGATCTTGCTCGTTTGCGAACATGGCCAAGGACATGACTCTGCTGTGGGGCTCCGGCTCGCCCCCCTGCTGGCGGGTGATGATCACCCTGGAGGAGAAGGGGGTGAAGGACTACAACCAGAAACTGCTCTCCTTTGAAAAGATGGAGCACAAGTCCCCAGAAGTCATGGAGATGAATCCCAGGGGACAGGTAAGCGCGAGGATCTGCCCCTGTCACTCTTTATTTGCGCACAAGTGATTTCAGTAACGCACAATTTGTCCCCAGCTGCCGGCATTCAAATGGGGGGACAACGTCCTGAATGAGTCCTACGCTGCCTGTATGTTTCTGGAGGTGAGAGCTTCTCATGCTAAAAAAGCCCTGCTGTCATGAAAGAGTTAACGGTTGGGAGGGTCCCAGAGGCCCCGCAGAAGAAAAGAAACCAGAGCCCTGCGTTCCCACTCACAATAACTTGTTTGTTTTTTTTCCTTTTCTTTTTTTGTTCGTACACCTAAAAAACCAGAGCCAGTTCAAGTCGACGGGAACCAAGTTGACCCCGACTGCCCCAGTGAGCTCGCCCTGATGTACCAGCGCATGTTCGAGGGTTTCATGCTCGGAAACAAATCAGGTGCGCCAGACCAAACGTGACCTGGGAGAGTGTCACTGGTAGACCGAAAGAGCTCCAGCCTGAGCGGCTGCAGATGTGCCCCCCATGCCCCCCCCCTTCTGGAGATGGGGGCACACGCCTGCTTGAAACCTTGAGGATCACATGCCTTCCGTGAGGGGTGAAAGTCACAAGACGGGGTGGGATACTCAAGGGGGGGGCCCAAACCTTCTGGTCTAAAACCTTTCAACAGACCTCCTCAACAGACTCTGTAATGGAGCTAGTTTCTATGTTTTCACAGCTGTTACATAACTTCCTGACTGCTTTTTTTTTCCTCCTCACCACACCTTCTGTGCTGGGCTTTTCCAGGGATGGTCATCTACTATAACTACCTGGTCCCGGAGGGGGAGAGACACGACTCGGCCGTGAAGAGAAACAGGGAGGCCCTGACTGCTGAGGTCAAGCTGTGGGAGGGCTACCTGGAGAAGGTAAAGCTGAAGGCCTGGAGAAAGCTCAGCTTTGTAGAGACGAGAGGGAAAAACAAATGGAGCAATCGGTCTGGAGCACTGAAGCATCATTGAACTATAAGGGGAACCTGATGGCTTATCCTTAGCTGTGGCCGTCAGCCTGCGACGGAAATCAGTAGGACTGTTGTTCAGGTCGTTTTTTGAATCTGTCCTGTAGGTGAAAGGCGATTATCTGGCAGGGAGCTCCTTCACCATGGCTGATGTCTGTATTTTCCCCTCCATCTCCTACCTCTTCCATTATGGGTATGTGGGTCATATGAAATACACCTGACAGAATTAGTGCAAATATTCCAGCATTTGTCCATTTATAACTTTTTTTTTTTTTTTATAAACCTTGTAGACTGAGCGAAGAGCGTTACCCAAAACTGGCAGCTTACCACAACCGTCTGAAGACCAGGCCCAGCATCAAGGCTACCTGGCCTCCAACCTGGCTGGAGAACCAAATTCAGGATGTGCTGAAGGACATCTGAGCCGTTAAAACACCGACTGCCGTTTACTCCTCCTTCCATTGCACTACTCGACATTCCAACATTAAAGTTGTGTCTAACTGTATATCGCAAAATGTGAAGCAAAAGTTTATTCTCCTCAGAAACAAACCCAGTAAAGTCTTTAAACGTTAAACATTGGTTTTGTTTATTTGGATGCTTGGTACCACTTTGACCCTGTTGTTGAGATTAATAGTTAATCCAGATGTGAGAATTTACTTACTCCCTACTTTGTTGAAGAGGTGGATGAAGTCCATAAAATGTGTTTAAATAGCATCAAGTAAATCTCTAACCTGCTTCTATGGTTCTGTGTACATGTGAAGCCAAAGTAAAACCATGTCATTAAGATATATACCTTTTTCTGGGCTTGTGATGAGATAGCATGGCACGAGATCTTGCACCATCAAAATGTCACACGCCTCATCGAGGACCTGAGTTACATCACGGGGTAAAAGCACAGTTGGTTTTCTAGTTGGTCGGCCCACCCTGAGATGTCTGCAAATTTAAACCATTGAGCTTTAAAGATCCAAAAACACAAACTTACTCTCATTTTTGTTTAGACAAGACGTGCCATCAGATAAATGCATTCTAAAAGCTGTTGGGCGTCACAGACGACAGCTACTGGATGAGTGTTGGATGTTTCTGTAGCAGGTCTGTTGTTCCTCCCAGCAGATGAGTGAGGAAGCGGTAAGCACTGTGGGAATACTTCAACCTGTACACTTCAGCACTTGTTTCACCTGCACCTTTAAGATCTGGATTTGCTGCTGAAAAGTGGCTGAGTTTCTCACCCCACTCAGTTCTTTGACCTTTCTTCTACACTCAGTTGGATATAATCGATAGTTCGAGCAAATTAATGCGGTTTAGTGTTAAAAAAGCATTCACACCAGTCTCCATGCACTAAAATATGAATCACAATCGGATTTAGAGCTGTTCAGTCTGCTAATCTAGATAATCTGTGGCTTTATTATGTTCCAACACATTGTTTGTTTGGACCGGTTGCAGACTGAGTCAAGTTGACTTTGACTATGAACTTTGCTTCTTTTAGTTGATAATTGAATGGGTTAGCTCAGGGGTTTATGGTAAGAACAAGTGTTTTTACCGTAAACCAAACACTGAAAATGTCAATAATGGGGAGTTTATCATCTCATCACTCCGTTACTGGACGGCTTCGCCGCATCAGTCGTCCGACCGCAGCCCCCGCAGCTTCCTTCTCCTTTGTTTGCAACCTCCTCATCGCCCCCAACCCGGCGTGGAGGACACAGTCGTAGGGGAGATATCTGCTGGTGCGCCACAAAATTGGAGCGAGATGCAAGGGGGGGCAGGGGGGAACCAGGCTTGGGCCTAATTACAGGGCGCTGCCAATTAGGCAGCAAAGTGATGGGTCTGTTGGCCTCCCAGCGGCCTCCCAAAACACATCAGCTGCTCCCGCCGTGTTTATCCTCGGCTGCCACAAGACCACAGCTCCCATCAGCCATCGCTGGAGACGGCTTAAATACTGACGGGGGTCATGGTCGGGGACATGTAGGCCGGATTTACAGGCACGACTGATATGGAGAAGTGGATCTATGTCTGCTCTTCCTGAGTTCCCCCCCCTGCTGTGACACCAGGGAGCGCTGTGTCTTATAATAATGCCACAGATGAATGTTGGGCGGGAGAGGGAGTTGGATTTGAGGTGCAACACTATGCCATCCGTTTATGTCATCCACACACATTCCTGTGCCACATAAGGAAGAAAAGGAATGAAATGTCAAAATCAGGACCTGCCTCCTCCCACCCTGAGATGTCGGCAAATTTAAACCATTGAGCTTTAAAGATCCAAAAACACAAATGTATTCTTATTTTTGTTTAGACAAGACGTGCCATCAGATAAATGCATTCTAAAAGCTGTTGGGCGTCACAGACGACAGCTGCTGGATGAGTGTTGGATGTTTCTGTGGCAGGTCTGTTGTTCCTCCCAGCAGATGAGTGAGGAAGTGGTAAGCGTTGTGTAAATACTTCAACCTGTACACTTCAGCACTTGTTTCATCTGCACTTTTAAGATCTGGATTTGCTGCTGAAAAGTGGCTGAGTTTCTCACCCCACTCAGTTCTTTGACCTTTCTTCTACACTCAGTTGGATATAATCGATAGTTCGAGCAAATTAATGCGGTTTAGTGTTAGAAAAGCATTCACACCAGTCTCCATGCACTAAAATATGAATCACAATCGGACTTAGAGCTGTTCAGTCTGCTAATCCAGTTAATCTGTGGCTTTATTATGTTCCAACACCTTTTTGTTTGGACCAGTTGCAGACTGAGTCAAGTTGACTTTGACTATGAACTTTGCTTCTTTTAGTTGATAATTGAATGGGTTAGCTCAGGGGTTTACGGTAAGAACAAGTGTTTTTACCGTAAACCAAACACTGAAAATGTCAATAATGGGGAGTTTAAAAACCACATTGGACCCTGTGTCCTCAAACCTTGACTGTCCTTTACACAGTCAGAACATTGCTGAAAAATGGAAATGTATTTGATCTCGGTGGTGTTGCTGTCAATGTGCAGCCTCAGCCTCACTCAAGGTGCAGATATCTAAATGCATTTTCTTGTGTGAATGTGTTTGTTTGGTTTCATTGTGTACATGTGTGTTTTTAGAGTGTATAAAGGAGCTTCAGAAGAATGTGGACTTTCCTGGATCAGACATTTTGCAGACCTACGCTTCAGATGCTGAACACTGTCAGAAGCTTTGCACAGACCATCATTCCTGCTTATTCTTCACCTTTGTCACGTCTGGCTGGACCCAAGACAACAGGTACAAACCAAGAAAAGGAGTTTAGGTAAAATGGAGGAGGTTTGTGCGCAAAATCGTGACATTTCCTGCAGGAATTTCTACTGCTACCTTAAAGTCACACAATCTAGAAAACCCCAAAGCCAGACTCGTGTAACCGGGGTGATCTCAGGATATTCTCTCAGACTCTGCACACCAGAGTGGTCAGGTAGTAAAACATAGTATTTGATATTAACTGTCAGCAACAAATCTCTTCTCAGATTAACTTTGGCCATTGTTTTTTTAGAACCCTTTCTCCCTACACTTTATCACAACGTCGACTTTTTGGGAGCAGACTACCGAACTCTCTTCACGGAAACCCATGAGGACTGCCAGAGAGTCTGCACAGAGGACACTTTCTGTCAGTTCTTCACTTTTCTAAATTCTAACTTTACACAAAAGACTATCAGGTAAATCTGCATCCTAATCGTGAATATAATTTCCTGGAGAATATGCATATTTGTGTTTTAACTGGACCATATTTTAGTGGATTTACTGCTTGGCTGACAGACCTGTAGGGGGCAGCAGATCGTCCCCAGCCTGCTCCCTGCTGGTTGTAGCAGGAAGTTCAGCTATTGCTGACTCCAAGGATGTGAAGTTAAAATGGGGCTAAGACGGTTCATTAATTAAACCATTTCCACTCTCATAGACACAAGTGCCACCTTAAGTACAGTTGGACTTTACCAAGGCCTCCCGTCATCACAGCTCTGGCAAATGTGGTGTCAGGATTCTCCCACAATATTCAGATGCCTCACTCCGAATATGACACAGGTGCACATTCAGAACATCTACAAAATACAAAAAAACCCCAATAAAACATTCACTTCACTTGTTGCTGCAACAGCTTTATTTTCTCTATCATGTCTTCGTTTTGCAGTGTGCAAAGGAAACCTGTTTCCCCAAGTTGACATTGTAGCACTAAACTTTGAGAAGTTGCCGGCTTCCTCTGACAAGCATTGTCAGGCGCTGTGCTCTGCCCACCCTCGGTGTACCTACTTCTCTTTTGAGAGGTAACATGAGCCAGATAAACATTGATCTAAGCAAATATTTGCTCTTGTTTTGTTGCTCTAGTCTATATTTATCCTAAATGCTTGATTTCTTTTCACGTAAACAAATATATTTTTATATCTTTTCATATCTTTTATCCAGTCAAAGCCTCCTCTGTCACCTGAAAGACAATCCAAAAGAAATGGTGCTGATGTCCAAAAGTGGAGTCACATCTGGGATTCCAGCACGCGGCTGTCGGCTCAATGACGGTATGTATCACTGAAGGGAAATGATTCCCACCGGGTTCAGAAATCAGTGAGATTTTGTCATGTTGATGAGCAGAAGTAGTGACATTGTAGGTTCTCTTGAATGGGGGAGGCATTGAGGCTTCTTCAGGGGTGTGATGACTGATGTATGCCTCTCTGCAGCCTGGGCCAGGACCCCTGTGGAGGGAGTGGATTTCAGGGGTGCGGACATGCGATCCATGACAGTGACGGACGCAGAAGCATGTCAGAGAGCCTGTAACGAAGATGTTAAATGCCAGTTCTACACATATGCCACAGAAAACTTCCACAACTCTACTTACAGGTACTCCATCATGTCCTAAAACAAAAGGCAAAAACATGCATTCTCTGACACTATTGCTGAATCTGTGCCGCAGGCGCCGCTGCCACATGAAGCGCTCCATTACCATCCCTTCTCCTCCTGAGATTGTCAAACTGCAAAATGCGGTGTCGGGGTTCTCTGTCAGCACCGTCCCGTGAGGCGAGGTGGGCTCAAACCCAATGGTGTGATGACACACATTAACCTTTAGAGGGCGCTATCAGATCAGGTTACTGCATGAAACGTTGAGGTTATAAATCAATTAAAACAGCATTAATAAAGGTTCACTTAAAGACTCGTGTATTGATCAATCATTAACTTGGGTTTGTAATGCGCTCTGAACAATAATATATGAAAAATTACTATCTGACTAGATCTGAAAAACTCAAACTTTCACTGGATTCTATGTATGAGCCTGCTCTTGGTATAGATCTCAATTTAATTCGAATGATGAAACTGGATCCAGATGGCACTCTGATCTAAAAAAAAAAGTGGATGTTTTGGAAGCTCGACCCATTGTTGTTGCATGCTTAAGCTGCATAATATTTTTTTCGCCTCCCATTTACCAGAAAACTGTCCTCAGTTCTGATGATGAAAACACAAACATTTAGAAACAATGGTGAGGTTGAAGTCAAATTTATGAGATGAAGCCACAAACTGAGACAGGAAATGGTCAAACTCCAAAATTTCAATGAAATACAAAAATAAAGGGGGGGGGTGGAGTAATCAAATACACTGATGGGTTCCCTTAAAACCGAATAGAAGAAATGTATTCCACCTGCTGATTTCCCTCTCTTTATTTTCCATGTTAATCTTGAACCACAGAGAGCTGTTCAATCTGCTAATCCAGTTAATCTGTGGCTTTATAATGTTCCAACACATTTTTGTTTGGACCAGTTGCAGACTGAATCAAGTGGACTTTGGCTGTGAACTCTGCTTCTTTTATTTGATAATTGAACGGGTTAGCTCAAAGTGTTTTTACTGCAAACCAAACAGTGAAAATGTCAATAATGGGGAGTTTAAAAGAGACCACATCGAACCCTGTGTCCTCGAACCTTGACTGTCCTTTACACAGCCAGAACATTGCTGAAAAATGGAAATGTATTTGATCTCGGTGGTGTTGCTGTCAATGTGCAGCCTCAGCCTCACTCAAGGTGCAGATATCTAAATGCATTTTCTTGTGTAAACGCATTTGTTTGGTTTCATTGTGTACATGTGTGTTTTTAGAGTGTATAAAGGAGCTTCAGAAGAATGTGGACTTTCCTGGATCAGACATTTTGCAGACCTATGCTTCAGATGCTGAACACTGTCAGAAGCTTTGTACAGACCATCATTCCTGCTTATTCTTCACCTTTGTCACGTCTGGCTGGACCCAAGACAACAGGTACAAACCAAAAAGAGGAGTTTAGATAAAATGGAGGAGGTTTAGTGCTTAAAATTGTGACATTTCCTGCAGGAATTTCTACTGCTACCTTAAAGTTACACAATCTGGAAAACCCCAAACCCAGACTTCAAAATTAGGGGTGATCTCAGGATTTTCTCTCAGACTCTGCACACCAGAGTGGTCAGGTAGTAAAACATAGTATTTGATATTAACTGTCAGCAACAAATCTCGTCTCAGATTAACTTTGGCCATCGTTTTTTGAGAACCCTTTCTCCCTACAGTTTATCACAATGTGGACTTTTGGGGAGAAGACTACCGAACTTTCTTCACGGAAACCCATGAGGACTGCCAGAGAGTCTGCACAGAGGACACTTTCTGTCAGTTCTTCACTTTTGTAAATTCTGACTATGCACAAGAGAATTACAGGTAAATCTGCATCCTAATCGTGAATATAATTTCCTGGAGAATATGCATTTTTGTGTTTTAACTGGACTGTATTTTAGTGGATTTACTGCTTGGCTGACAGACCTGTAGGGGGCAGCAGATCATCATCAGCCTGCTCCCTGCTGGTTGTAGCAGGAAGTTCAGCTATTGCTGACTCCAAGGATGTGAAGTTAAAATGGGGCTAAGACGGTTCATTAATTAAACCATTTCCACTCTCATAGATACAAGTGCCACCTTAAGTACAGTTGGACTTTACCAAGGCCCCCCGTCATCACAGCTCTGGCAAATGTGGTTTCAGGATTCTCCCACAATATTCAGATGCCTCACTCCGAATTTGACACAGGTGCACATTCAGAGCATCTACAAAATACAAAAACCCCCCAAAAAACATTCACTTCACTTGTTGTTGCAACAGCTTTATTTTCTTTATCATATCTTCTCCGTTTTGCAGTGTGCAAAGGAAACCTGTTTTCCCAAGTTGACATTGCAGGAAAACACTTTGAGGAGTTGCCAGCTTTCTCTGACAAGCATTGTCAGGCGCTGTGCTCTGCCCACCCTCGGTGTACCTACTTCTCTTTTGAGAGGTAACATGAGCCAGATAAATATTGATTTAAGCAAATATTTGCTCTTGTTTTGTTGCTCTAGTCTACATTCATCCTGGCTAAATGCTTGATTTCTTTTCACGTAAATGTTATATCTTTTCATATCTTTTATCCAGTCAAAGCCTCCTCTGTCACCTGAAAGACAATCCAAATGAAATGGTGCTGATGTCCAAAAGTGGAGTCACATCTGGGATTCCAGCACGCGGCTGTCGGCTCAATGACGGTATGTATCACTGAAGGGAAATGATTCCCACCGGGTTCAGAAATCAGTGAGATTTTGTCATGTTGATGAGCAGAAGTAGTGACATTGTAGGTTCTCTTGAATGGGGGAGGCATTGAGGCTTCTTCAGGGGTGTGATGACTGATGTATGCCTCTTTGCAGCCTGGGCCAGGACCCCTGTGGAGGGAGTGGATTTCAGGGGTGCGGACATGCGATCCATGACAGTGACGGACGCAGAAGCATGTCAGAGAGCCTGTAACGAAGATGTTAAATGCCAGTTCTACACATATGCCACAGAAAACTTCCAAAACCGTCCTTCCAGGTACTCCATCTTCTCCTAAAACAAAAGGCAAAAACATGCATTCTCTGACATGATTCCTGAATCTGTGCCGCAGGCGCCGCTGCTACATGAAGCGCTCCATCACCATCCCTTCTCCTCCTAAGATTGTCAAACAACAAAATGTGGTGTCGGGGTTCTCTGGCAGCACCGTCCCGTGAGGTGGGGTGGGCTCAAACCCATCAGATGGTGTGATTACACATACAGTGGGACCTCTACTTATGAAATTAATTGGTTCCGGAAGTTGTTTCGTAACCTGAAAATTACGCAAGTAGAGATGCGTTTTCCATGTAAATGCCCTCATCCGTTCCAAGCGTCCAAAAATTCGGACACAAGTTTTTTAGAAATCATAAAAATATATCAAAACATGTAACAAATACATGTCACAATTAGATTACTGCATAATAAATGTAGCAATTCAGTACAGGGCTTCTCCATAAACAAAAGGAACTTTATTACAGGCTAATCTTACAATAGCCGTCATTACTAGCAACAAACGTTAACACTTGTGGTAACACCGCCATCTAATTAATACCGTGCTGATCGTCGATGTATTATGGCCATCTTCTTTGGTGAGATCAACCAAACGCATCCCTTTTTCATGCTTTTCTATTATTTCTTGCTTTGTATGGACAAAAAAAACCCATCTTCTTCTTCTTTTCTTGTTTTTCACTTATCTCCATCCCTTTCCTGGGGTCCATAGCGAATAAAAGTTAAAAGAAGACGACGCTGGGATACGCACACCTGTACATGTTGACGTCCCTCCTAGTCAATGGGACGACAGGAAGTTGCTAGGCAACAGCCAATGGCAGAGCAGCTACAAGCATGTTTACGTTCACTAAACTCCGTGAGCTGCAAGTAGCAGCGGTAGCGTGTTTTTGCCTTTCGTATCCTGAAATTCCTTTCGTAACAAGAGGAAATATTTTCCCTTTGAGACGTGTCGTAAACTGAAAATTCCGCATGTAGAGACGTTCGTAAGTCGAGATCCCACTGTATTAACCACTACATACACATATTAACCACTAGATACACATATTAACCACGAGATACACATATTAACCAGTAGGGGGCGCTATCAAATCAGATTACTGCATGAAACGTTGAGGTTACAAATCAATTAAAACAGCATTATAAAAGACTCGTGTGTTGATCAATCACTGAGTTGGTTTTGTGATGTGCTCTGAATAATGAAATATGAAAATTTACTCTCTGACTTCAACCGAAAAACTCAAACATTTATGATTAAATTAAAAAAAAAAAAAAAAGATCGTGTCACTTGGCCCGACAGCGCGGGAGATGCCGTTAAAAAGGCGGAGGCTTTGTGCCACACAAACGCTCTGAAATGTCAAAAAAAAAAAAAAGCCCATCTGAATCGTAAAGAAAAGACAAAGTCTGAATTCCTGAATCACGGGATGAAGAACTTGACTGACTTTGACTTAAACGCTGATCCGAGCCGGCGGCGTGCTGGCGACGCTTCGGTGGCACGGTGGTGATGAATGCACGGGGACAAGAGATAAAGAAAAGCCTTGAGAAGGAAGGAGGTAAAGGCACTTCGTTTTTATATTGACCTCTGTCAAACATTCTCGTATTCATTTAGTCAACAGAATAATAGTGTGGAAAAACAATCACAGTAAAAAGTCAGTAAAAATCATTCTGTTGACATTTTACATGTACATGTGTTTTGTTTCCATTCTTGTTTTTTTTTCACATTCCTTTGTTATTCCATTATATGATTTTGATTATCTGAAACTCAACTCCTGATCTAATATGGCTTTTTGAGTCCGTCATTGCAGAGAGAATCACAAACGTTTCAGTCATTCTGTTAAACTCGCTACGCGGTGCACGCGGGAGCTGCGTGCCCCGACGCAGTGAGTCTGACTAGGGATCGAAACGAGACTCGACCTTCAGAAAGCCCCAATGTCAGTCCCCCATCCCTGGACCGCCTTGGCTGGCCTGTGGCCGATTCCCCTGCGCTGAGCCGCGGGAGACCTAAAATGGGCAAAGGGCCTGAAAGAGACTTGGAGAGGGGAGGTGGTGTCGTCAACGTGGCCCCGGTGCTTTTAAAGAGTTTTGGTGTCATCTTGCAAAAGAGGAATTGCAACCACAATCAAGATCACACTTCCTTTTTTGTCCAGAACTGTGAATCACAGACAGTATTTTTTTACCCATTACAGCTGTTATTTGATTATTATGACTTGATTTGTGCTAATTGCAGAATATTAATGCAAAGAAAGTGATGTCACTCTTTACATGCATGTGCAGTGTTGCTGTACATGGGTTGGGTGGTAATTACCTCAGCTGTGTTTGGGTAGATTCTTGGCTGATCCCACCACAGTGGGATGGAACCACCTCCCACCAATCGCGTTGCAGAAGGGCTGGACTTCTTTATAAAAGCAGGAACTAGTGGCAGTCCGGCTCTACTCTTTGGATCGCGCCCCCCCTCCTCCCCTCGCTCAAGGCACCAGCAGCTGACAGATCTTGCTCGTTTGCGAACATGGCCAAGGACATGACTCTGCTGTGGGGCTCCGGCTCGCCCCCCTGCTGGCGGGTGATGATCACCCTGGAGGAGAAGGGGGTGAAGGACTACAACCAGAAACTGCTCTCCTTTGAAAAGATGGAGCACAAGTCCCCGGAAGTCATGGAGATGAATCCCAGGGGACAGGTAAGCGCGAGGATCTGCCCCTGTCACTCTTTATTTGCGCACAAGTGATTTCAGTAACGCACAATTTGTCCCCAGCTGCCGGCATTCAAATGGGGGGACAAAGTCCTGAATGAGTCCTACGCTGCCTGTATGTTTCTGGAGGTGAGAGCTTCTCATGCTAAAAAAGCCCTGCTGTCATGAAAGAGTTAACGGTTGGGAGGGTCCCAGAGGCCCCGCAGAAGAAAAGAAACCAGAGCCCTGCGCTCCCACTCACAATAACTTGTTTGTTTTTTTTCCTTTTCTTTTTTTGTTCGTACACCTGAAAACCAGAGCCAGTTCAAGTCGACGGGAACCAAGCTGACCCCTGACTGCCCCAGCGAGCTCGCCCTGATGTACCAGCGCATGTTCGAGGGTTTCATGCTCGGAAACAAATCAGGTGCGCCAGACTGAACGTGACCCCTTGCCAAGGTGTCACTGGAAGACCAGAGAGCTCCAGCCTGAGCGGCTGCGGATGTGCCCCCCATGTCACCCCCCCCTTCTGGAGATGGGGGCACGCACCGGCTCGAACCCTTGAGGATCACATGCCTTCCATGAGGGGTGAAAGTCACAAGACGGGGTGGGATACTCAAGGGGGAGGCCCAAATCTTCTGGTCTAAAACCTTTCAACAGACCTCCTCAACAGACTCTGTAATGGAGCTAGTTTCTATGTTTTCACAGCTGTTACATAACTTCCTGACTGCTTTTTTTTTCCTCCTCACCACACCTTCTGTGCTGGGCTTTTCCAGGGATGGTCATCTACTATAACTACCTGGTCCCGGAGGGGGAGAGACACGACTCGGCCGTGAAGAGAAACAGGGAGGCCCTGACTGCTGAGGTCAAGCTGTGGGAGGGCTACCTGGAGAAGGTAAAGCTGAAGGCCTGGAGAAAGCTCAGCTTTGTAGAGACGAGAGGGAAAAACAGATGGAGCAATCGGTCTGGAGCACTGAAGCATCATTGAACTATAAGGGGAACCCGATGGCTTATCCTTAGCTGTGGCCGTCAGCCTGTGACGGAAATCAGTAGGACTGTTGTTCAGGTTGTTTTTTTGAATCTGTCCTGTAGGTGAAAGGCGATTATCTGGCCGGAAGCTCCTTCACCATGGCTGATGTCTGTATTTTCCCCTCCATCTCCTACCTCTTCCATTATGGGTATGTGGGTCATATGAAATACACCTGACAGAATTAGTGCAAATATTCCAGCATTTGTCCATTTATAACTTTTTTTTTTAAATAAACCTTGTAGACTGAGCGAAGAGCGTTACCCAAAATTGGCAGCTTACCACAACCGTCTGAAGACCAGGCCCAGCATCAAGGCTACCTGGCCTCCAACCTGGCTGGAGAACCAAATTCAGGATGTGCTGAAGGACATCTGAGCCGTTAAAACACCGACTGCCGTTTACTCCTCCTTCCATTGCACTACTCGACATTCCAACATTAAAGTTGTGTCTAACTGTATATCGCAAAATGTGAAGCAAAAGTTTATTCTCCTCAGAAACAAACCCAGTAAAGTCTTTAAACGTTAAACATTGGTTTTGTTTATTTGGATGCTTGGTACCACTTTGACCCTGTTTTTGAGATTAATAATTTATCCAGATGTGAGAATTTACTTACTCCCTACTTTGTTGAAGAGGTGGATGAAGTCCATAAAATGTGTTTAAATAGCATCAAGTAAATCTCTAACCTGCTTCTATGGTTCTGTGTACATGTGAAGCCAAAGTAAAACCATGTCATTAAGATATATACCTTTTTCTGGGCTTGTGATGAGATAGCATGGCACGAGATCTTGCACCATCAAAATGTCACACGCCTCATCGAGGACCTGAGTTACATCACGGGGTAAAAGCACAGTTGGTTTTCCAGTTGGTCGGCCCACCCTGAGATGTCTGCAAATTAAACCATTGAGCTTTAAAGATCCAAAAACACAAACTTACTCTCATTTTTGTTTAGACAAGACGTGCCATCAGATAAATGCATTCTAAAAGCTGTTGGGCGTCACAGACGACAGCTGCTGGATGAGTGTTGGATGTTTCTGTGGCAGGTCTGTTGTTCCTCCCAGCAGATGAGTGAGGAAGCGGTAAGCGTTGTGTAAATACTTCAACCTGTACACTTCAGCACTTGTTTCATCTGCACTTTTAAGATCTGGATTTGCTGCTGAAAAGTGGCTGAGTTTCTCACCCCACTCAGTTCTTTGACCTTTCTTCTACACTCAGTTGGATATAATCGATAGTTCTAGCAAATTAATGTGGTTTAGTGTTAGAAAAGCATTCACACCAGTCTCCATGCACTAAAATATGAATCACAATCGTACTTAGAGCTGTTCAGTCTGCTAATCCAGTTAATCTGTGGCTTTATTATGTTCCAACACCTTTTTGTTTGGACCAGTTGCAGACTGAGTCAAGTTGACTTTGACTATGAACTTTGCTTCTTTTAGTTGATAATTGAATGGGTTAGCTCAGGGGTTTACGGTAAGAACAAGTGTTTTTACCGTAAACCAAACACTGAAAATGTCAATAATGGGGAGTTTAAAAACCACATTGGACCCTGTGTCCTCAAACCTTGACTGTCCTTTACACAGTCAGAACATTGCTGAAAAATGGAAATGTATTTGATCTCGGTGGTGTTGCTGTCAATGTGCAGCCTCAGCCTCACTCAAGGTGCAGATATCTAAATGCATTTTCTTGTGTAAACGCATTTGTTTGGTTTCATTGTGTACATGTGTGTTTTTAGAGTGTATAAAGGAGCTTCAGAAGAATGTGGACTTTCCTGGATCAGACATTTTGCAGACCTACGCTTCAGATGCTGAACACTGTCAGAAGCTTTGCACAGACCATCATTCCTGCTTATTCTTCACCTTTGTCACATCTGACTGGACCCAAGACAACAGGTACAAACCAAAAAGAGGAGTTTAGATAAAATGTAGGAGGTTTAGTGCTTAAAATCGTGACATTTCCTGCAGGAATTTCTACTGCTACCTTAAAGTCACACAATCTAGAAAACCCCAAAGCCAGACTCGTGTAACTGGGGTGATCTCAGGATATTCTCTCAGACTCTGCACACCAGAGTGGTCAGGTAGTAAAACATAGTATTTGATATTAACTGTCAGCAACAAATCTCTTCTCAGATTAACTTTGGCCATTGTTTTTGTAGAACCCTTTCTCCCTACACTTTATCACAACGTCGACTTTTTGGGAGCAGACTACCGAACTCTCTTCACGGAAACCCATGAGGACTGCCAGAGAGTCTGCACAGAGGACACTTTCTGTCAGTTCTTCACTTTTCTAAATTCTAACTTTACACAAAAGACTATCAGGTAAATCTGCATCCTAATCGTGAATATAATTTCCTGGAGAATATGCATATTTGTGTTTTAACTGGACCATATTTTAGTGGATTTACTGCTTGGCTGACAGACCTGTAGGGGGGCAGCAGATCGTCCCCAGCCTGCTCCCTGCTGGTTGTAGCAGGAAGTTCAGCTATTGCTGACTCCAAGGATGTGAAGTTAAAATGGGGCTAAGACGGTTCATTAATTAAACCATTTCCACTCTCATAGACACAAGTGCCACCTTAAGTACAGTTGGACTTTACCAAGGCCTCCCGTCATCACAGCTCTGGCAAATGTGGTGTCAGGATTCTCCCACAATATTCAGATGCCTCACTCCGAATATGACACAGGTGCACATTCAGAACATCTACAAAATACAAAAAAACCCCAATAAAACATTCACTTCACTTGTTGCTGCAACAGCTTTATTTTCTCTATCATGTCTTCGTTTTGCAGTGTGCAAAGGAAACCTGTTTCCCCAAGTTGACATTGTAGCACTAAACTTTGAGAAGTTGCCAGCTTCCTCTGACAAGCATTGTCAGGCGCTGTGCTCTGCCCACCCTCGGTGTACCTACTTCTCTTTTGAGAGGTAACATGAGCCAGATAAACATTGATCTAAGCAAATATTTGCTCTTGTTTTGTTGCTCTAGTCTATATTTATCCTGGCTAAATGCTTGATTTCTTTTCACGTAAACAAATATATTTTTATATCTTTTCATATCTTTTATCCAGTCAAAGCCTCCTCTGTCACCTGAAAGACAATCCAAATGAAATGGTGCTGAAGTCCAAAAGTGGAGTCACATCTGGGATTCCAGCACGCGGCTGTCGGCTCAATGACGGTATGTATCACTGAAAGGAAACGATTCCCACCGGGTTCAGAAATCAGTGAGATTTTGTCATGTTGATGAGCAGAAGTAGTGACATTGTAGGTTCTCTTGAATGGGGGAGGCATGGAGGCTTCTTCAGGGGTGTGATGACTGATGTATGCCTCTCTGCAGCCTGGACCAGGACCCTTGTGGAGGGAGTGGATTTCAGGGGTGCGGACATGCGACACAAGACGGTGACTGACGCAGAAGCATGTCAGAGAGCCTGTAACGAAGATGTTAGATGCCAGTTCTACACATATGCCACAGAAAACTTCCACAACTCTACTTACAGGTACTCCATCTTGCCCTAAAACAAAAGGCAAAAACATGCATTCTCTGACACTATTGCTGAATCTGTGCCGCAGGCGCCACTGCCACATGAAGCGCTCCATCACCATCCCTTCTCCTCCTGAGATTGTCAAACTGCAAAATGCGGTGTCGGGGTTCTCTGTCGGCACCGTCCCGTGAGGCGAGGTGGGCTCAAACCCAATGGTGTGATGACACACATTAACCTTTAGAGGGCGCTATCAGATCAGGTTACTGCATGAAACGTTGAGGTTATAAATCAATTAAAACAGCATTAATAAAGGTTCACTTAAAGACTCGTGTATTGATCAATCATTAACTTGGGTTTGTAATGCGCTCTGAACAATAATGTATGAAAAATTACTATCTGACTAGATCTGAAAAACTCAAACTTTCACTGGATTCTATGTATGAGCCTGCTCTTGGTATAGATCTCAATTTAATTCGAATGGTGAAACTGGATCCAGATGGCACTCTGATCTAAAAAAAAAAGTGGATGTTTTGGAAGCTCGACCCATTGTTGTTGCATGCTTAAGCTGCATAATATTTTTTTCGCCTCCCATTTACCAGAAAACTGTCCTCAGTTCTGATGATTAACACACAAACATTTAGAAACAAACAAATGTGTCTCATCCTTGTGGTGAGGCTGAAGTCAAATTTATGAGATGAAGCCACAAACTCAGACGGCAAATTGTCTAACTTCAAAATTTCAATGAAATACAAAAAAAGGGGTCGAAAAGTAATCAAATACACTGATGGGTTCCCTTAAAACCGAATAGAAGAAATGTATTCCACCTGCTGATTTCCCTCTCTTTATTTTCCATGTTAATCTTGAACCACAGAGTGGCTCTCATTCATGGACCTTAGCCCCACATAAACACACATGCATTCCTCCTTCCTCCCTTCCTTCCTCTCTTCTCTCTCCCTCTCGCGCTCCCTTCCACCCCGTGGGAATCCCAGAACAGTGTGACTGTGGTTGTTCTTCCTGGAAGCTGTGGTGGTGACTCTGTCTGCTTCACTCACAGGCTAGAATAGTGCCAGCCAGCCTGTGCGTGTGTGTGTGTGTGTGTGTGTGTGTGTGTGTGTGTGTGTGTGTGTGTGTGTCCAAACATCCCACCACCATCCACATCCATCCAACGGCCAGCGAGCCTCGCACGAGAGCCACACCACCACCCCTGGACCTGACGCCAGCCGAGAACACTCGCACACACACACACACACGCATGCACACACCCACCCACAGACACCCACCCACACACATGCACACACAAGTGTGCGCCGGCAACAGCCACAAAAGCAAAACAGTGAGACACGCACGCACGGGGTGGTGAGCACGTGACACGGCCTCAGGCACACACCAGCGCACTCGCTCGGATAAACAATATTCACTCTGTGGAACACACGCATTTGAGGACCGCAGACCACAGACATGGCATCCCGAAGTAGATCAAAGTGTTCTCCAGCTGTAAACACACACACACACACACACACACACACACACACACACACACACACACACACACACACACACACACACACACTCACACGCACAAACCTCTCTCATCCTGACGGAGCCGAAATACGGCACAATTAACGTTTGCAACTACTGTCATTCAACAGCACGTGTGTGTTGAATGACTGTGTGTGTGGGGGGGGGGTCTGATTCACACTCTCTCTTCACAAGCTCAACGTGTCCCCCCCAAACCCCTTTCTCCCCCACCAGCCTCTCATCACTCCGTTACTGGACGGCTTCGCCGCATCAGTCGTCCAACCGCAGCCCCCGCAGCTTCCTTCTCCTTTGTTTGTGCCCCCCCCCGCACCCCCAACCCGGCGTGGAGGACACAGTCGCAGGGGAGATATCTGCTGGTGCGCCACAAAATTGGAGCGAGATGCAAGGGGGGGGGGGCGGGGCGGAACCAGGCTCGGGCCTAATTACAGGGCGCTGCCAATTAGGCAGCAAAGTGATGGGTCTGTTGGCCTCCCAGCGGCCTCCCAAAACACATCAGCTGCTCCCGCCGTGTTTATCCTCGGCTGCCACAAGACCACAGCTCCCATCAGCCATCGCTGGAGACGGCTTAAATACTGACGGGGGTCATGGTCGGGGACATGTAGGCCGGATTTACAGGCACGACTGATATGGAGAAGTGGATCTATGTCTGCTCTTCCTGAGTTCCCCCCCCTGCTGTGACACCAGGGAGCGCTGTGTCTTATAATAATGCCACAGATGAATGTTGGGCGGGAGAGGGAGTTGGATTTGAGGTGCAACACTATGCCATCCGTTTATGTCATCCACACACATTTCTGTGCCACATAAGGAAAAAAAGAAAACCTGCGCGTTTTGAAAATTGCACATTTGTGGTGACCTTAATGTGTTTTGCAAAAAAAAACAAAAAACGAAAAACCAAAAAAGATCGTGTCACTTGGCCCGACAGCGCGGGAGGTGCCGTTCAAAAGGCGGAGGCTTTGTGCCACACGCGCGCTCTGAAATGTGAAAAAAAAAAAAAAAAAGACCATCTGAATCGTAAAGAAAAGACAAAGTCTGAATTCCTGAATCGCTCCCAAGCCACGAAGCTGCATTTCATTCAAGTGGATGCAGAACATTTTGACTTAAACGCTGATCCGGAGCCGGCGGCGTGCCGGCGACGCATCGGTGGCACGGTGGTGATGAATGTACGGGGATGAGAGATAAAGAAAAGACTTGAGCAGGAAGGAGGTAAAGGCACTTGGTTTTTATATTGACCTCTGTCAAACATTCTCGTATTCATTTAGTCAACAGAATAATAGTGTGGAAAAACAATCACAGTAAAAAGTCAGTAAAAATCATTCTGTTGATATTTTAATATATATATATGTATATATATACATATATATACACACACATATATATGTATATATATATATATACATATACATATATACATATATATATAATATGGCTCTGTTGAAATCTGTACATGTGTTTTGTTTCCATTCTTGTTTTTTTTTCACATTCCTTTGTTATTCCTTTAAATGATTTTGATTATCTGAAACTCAACTCCTGATCTAATATGGCTTTTTGAGTCCGTCATTGCAGAGAGAATCACAAACGTTTCAGTCATTCTGTTAAACTCGCTACGCGGTGCACGCGGGAGCTGAGTCCGGCTAGGGGTCGAAACGAGCCTCGACCTTCAGAAAGCCCCAATTTCAGTCCCCCATCCCTGGACCGCCTTGGCTGGCCTGTGGCCGATTCCCCTGCGCTGAGCCGCGGGAGACCCCAAAGGGGCGAAGGGCCTGAAAGAGACTTGGAGCGGGTCAGAGGGAGAGGAGGAAGAAGAGGAGGAAGGAGGGGAAGAGGACAGGAGGCTGAGAGGAGAAGCCCTGGTGGCGCTGTGGGGGGACGGCTGGGTGGGTCGGGACGCCCCGAGCGCCGGCGATGCTGCGAGGGTAGGGGCCCTGTGGACGGCGGCCAGAGCCGCGGGCGGGAGGAGCGCCGGCGGGGCCTGCCGACACCCGCTCAGCGGGGCCATGGCCAGGGTGGGAGGCGACGGGTAGCTCCCCATCAAGGCCAGCTCCCTGCGTCCGCCCGGGAAGGGGGCGGGCGAGGGGGAGGCCTGGGAGCTGGGGGAGATCTGAGGGAAGGAAGCCCAAGGCCAAGGAGGAAAGGGCAGGACGGACGCTGGCGGCGGCGACTGGAGGTGAAGGGGGTCCAGCTCGCTGGCGCAGTGGGAGAGGTGGGACACCAGGCGCGCTCCGATCGGGTCCGTCGAGTCCCCGTCGAGGGAGCTGAGGTACCGGACCACCTCCCCGACACACTCCCTGAAGCCCAGAGTCCTGTAGTCCACCGCCAGGGCCCTCGCGTCGAAGTAGCCTGGGAGGCAGACGGAAGCATCGGCGTGAACACAGAAGGCTTTTTAAAAGAAACACCTCCACAGGAGGCCCAGACATGGAGTGAACTTCTAACAATAATATCCTTGTTGCACTCACGCTAACAATAACAAGAGGAAGACACAAGCACCAACCTTTCCCCCCCACAGCATGGAGCAGCTTCAGATGGTCCACGGTCATCTGAAGGATCTCGGCTTTCTCCAGCTTAGACGAGCCCTGTTTGATGAAGCGAGGTGATGCCTTGAGCCTCCCACAATCAGCCAGGACATCAACAGTGATACGAACCTGCTTCTCAAAGGCGCTGGGCACCAGCCTCCTGAGCTCCGACAGGCTGTGGTTGATCCGATCCCGGCGTCTCTTCTCGATGATCTGCGCGGCGAAAGCGGAGAAAGGGGCTCAGGGCCGATCGATGGGGGTCGGGCGAAGAAAGGGAAAAGAAGAAAGAGAAACGTTCGCTCGTTCCATCCGCTCACCCCTCGTCTCTTCTTCCGGGCCAGGATCTGTGACGTGCTGCTGGGAGACATGGAACCTGTGACGGGGCTGACAGAGAGGGAGACGGGTGAGACGGGGTG
This sequence comes from Lagocephalus sceleratus, assembly GCA_911728415.1. Classification (NCBI taxonomy): domain Eukaryota; kingdom Metazoa; phylum Chordata; class Actinopteri; order Tetraodontiformes; family Tetraodontidae; genus Lagocephalus; species Lagocephalus sceleratus. The sequence continues at coordinate 5,401,616 of CAJVRN010000087.1, read as the reverse complement.
GGGAGGGGGGGGAGGAGGAGGAGGAGGAAGAGGAGGAGGACGACTGGCACGGAGACACATGGGGCCTTTGATGCTGCTGCATGTTGTTATCATTACCCACGATAATACGACCCAGGCAGGGATGGCACATCAGCTCCCTCCAATCTAATTTGTTAGCTGGGCAGAAAGCAGCGGTGGTGCCCCGGAGAGACGGTGGGGGGGGGGGGGGGCGAGGTCGCTTTGCTTTCATGCGTTTCTGGACATTAGAGTGAAATGACATGCTGTTCTGTTTCTGTCTGAGTGAAAACACTTTAAGAGGGATGATCGCGTCGCCTCCGGGGCAGCGCCTTCGCCCCGCAGAAGATTCCTGCGTGCAGCCTGGGATCAGAGCTCCTCCGAGCCTCGCCACTCAATGTGGATCGTGTTTGCTCGCTCGCTCTCATCTTACAGGCCCCGACAGCTCGGAGTTCCCTCCGAGCCGCCCCAGCGGAGGACGACTCGCCCTCTATTAGATTTGAAACTTGAAAGCCGGCGATTCCGCCGCGTGCTTTTGTTTAGGTTCCCGTTTCGATGGGGTTTGAGGGAGGCTCCGCCGCGCTCCGCTTTGCGTGTGTCGCACGGCAATTTGATTTATCCAAGGCGTCTTTAGTGTTCCTGCTCGGTTTGCGTGATGTAACCGACGCCGCTGCGCTAGGACCTCTGCACGAGGCAAACTTTATCTGGAAGGAAAATTGTAAATCTACACCTAGCGCTTTTTCTTTATATTATCAACAAGCTCTTAAATGTTTTTTTTCCCTTTTTCTGCCTTTCATTCCAGCCATTTCATTTGTCCTTTCGATTTTCTGAACGAGCAAGCAGCCGCGGTTAAAATGTCGCAAACCGAGGGTGACAATTTCCCTCGAGAACTTGGGCGAGAAAAATCGCGAAACAGTCAAAAAATGCAAAAAGCTGTGACTTTGAGATGCCGCCTGCTTATTTTCTGTCTTTCCTGTGAAAGGCATCTTGAATTTAATGATTCATTTGATGAGACATTAACGTTAAGACTAAATGTTGACTCAAACACGTCTTTAAATTTATCTCAGAAACATTAAATGCGTAAAAATTAACTGATTAAAACTGATTATAAACTGATTTAAATATGAAAAATCACTTTTAAATTCAGAAAACAAATATCTGAAGTCAGTATTAATAATAATAATAATAATAATAATAATATGGATTTGACACAAATTAAATGTTACGTTAAATGTTATTATCTTATAAGTTTTAAGTATAAAACTCAGAGAAAAAGCAGACATATTTATAATAAATCAGTTTGGTCATTGCCAGATTTGCTTGACACCTCCAATCTGCCCCTTTGTGAACACTGAACATGCATATTTTAAACCTTGACTTTAAAACTTGGGATCATTATTTAGTGTAAATTGTGTCCGAGTCGCCCCTGAACACGTCGGCGTCGCGGCCCCAGCCTCCTCCGGGATGCTCACCAAAAGCCGTCCTCCTGTCCCACGTCGATGAACTCGTCCGTGTCGGAGTCCGGCGAGCTGTAGTCCTGAGGTCTCTTCATGTCTCTGGCCCGTCCCCGGATGGACGGATGGAGGAACTCGGCGGGCTGAAACGCGGCCGCTCCCTCTGCTCGGAGGCGCTGGTGACCGTCTCCCCTCTCCACAGAGCTTCCCTCTGCGCCTGTTCGCTCCTTATCACCTCTGAAATCCTTCTGCTCTGCAGAAACCTTCTTGTCACTTGTGGGTTTGTTTTTTTTTTATTGTTTCTTCATCTGTCCTCCCCTCGATGACTCAGCAGTGCCACTCGGTCGACCCCCGGGGGCCCATGGCAACTAAGAAATTTCCTGCCTGCTTCAGTCTTTTGCTCGATCTCTGACATCCAATCACAGCCCCTTAATCTCTCGTGCGCTGTTATTTCTCCCCTGGCTCGCTCTGTCGCAGCCTCCCAGTGACAAAGTAAAGTTGGGGCAGGGTTGCCAGTTTTGACTCCTCCTCCCCTTTTTAATTTGGCCCTCCCTGGCGTGTCAGCCTCCCTCCCATCCACCAGGCTTCCAGCCCTTCCCTCAGTCATCCTCAGTCAATTAGCCCCCCCCTTCCCTCCCCCTTCCCCCCTTCAGAAGCATCCTCCTGCCTTCCTTCTGTCATTCTCCGTCCTTTAATTATGTTGCTGTGTGGGGCAGCAGGGAGGTGGGTAAGAGTGAGGTGAGTGTGGGAACTCTGGGCTTCCTCTGCAATTGGAGGTGCGGGGGGTGGGGGTGGTGTGTGTGTGTGGGGGGGGTGGTGTGTGTGTGGGGGGGGGTGAGAACGCAGCGCTCCCAACAGGTGTTGTCGATCCAGGGATTCAAAGAAAGTTTGAAATGTTCTGCATAATTCCCCCCTCGTTTGCATCGCTCGAGCTCGGGCAGCACCGCTAAATGAGGACCGAAAGGCCGATCCGCACCTTCAACATTCGGCAGCAGCTAAAATACAGCAGATTCTTTCTTTGCCGACTTTTATTCATCCACCACAAATGGCTGAAAAGTGCACAGCCATGTTGAATTATCCTGGAAAAATTAAAAAAAAAAAATAGGCTAGGTCATGGTTTCAACTGTTTTATGGCCTATATTAGGCGGAATGCTTTTCTTTTCCTTCAGTTTAGTGGTGTTTTATTGGGTCTTTTTTAACGCTCTCTCTCTGCAGTTGTGGCCCTTTCTGAGAGGATGCAGCACTTAGGTGGTTGTTTCCCCCCTTCACAGACTCCTGGACCGGAAGCGCACGACGGAGGAGCGAAACTCCCGGAGAGACAGCGCGTGCCACAGCAGCAGGTAAAAGGTCAAGAGAGGAACGAAGCCACGAGTGTCTGAACATCTGAGCTCTTCACCAGACAAGATAACAGCATCTCACACACGCACACGCACACACGCGCGCTCACACGCACACGCGCTCCTCACAGCGTCGACCGTGGTGCCGTGCCATGCACCGTGGGAAGCTCGCTGCGGGAGATTGCCATGGAAACTATAGAAACATGAAGCCCAGGCGGCCATTATTATACGCGTGTGTGTGTGTGTGTTTGTGTGTGTGTGTGAAAGAGTGGAGGTGGCATGCCCCCTTCCACACAATGCCCAGCTGAGTGTGCAGCTTCCTGCCTGGCAGACTGGAAGGGTGTGTTTAAACACACAATACGCTTGGGCGAGATCTGTGTGTTTGAGTTTCAGCTTCCAGCCTGTGAACAAAATCAGATGCACCCTGATTTATTAGATTTATTCCTTTTAATCCGCACGTTTCTCTCCATAATTTGAGATGATTCTGAAGCGGACCGATTCCCGTGTTTTTTTCCCATTTATCTCGCTCGCATCAGATTTGATTTCAACATATCATACAAGCGATAAAGTGGAACCATGTGCGAGTGTGTATGTTTGTAATACCAAGTGTCAGCTGTAGGACCATCACCAGGAGGTGGGTTTTAATGTGGTGAGGATGACAGAAAAGAGAAATCCCTCTCTTCTTCTGTCCTATATATCCTTTCCTTCCCAAACATCCCTCTCCTTCGAATCTGGAGCTGATTTCAATGTTAAAAAAAAAAAAAAAAAGAGGGAAAAAAGACATTTATGAAGTCAGGCTTCGGTCTCGTTTCTATTGTTATTTTTATCACCCGCCCAGCATGTTTTTTTCTCCCCCTTTTTTTTTTAATGAAATCATTCTGGTTGGGCTTTTTTTTTTCCGGTCACACGCCCCGTTATGATGCAAACATTGCTTTTGGAAAAAAAAAAATCACACAATGAGAGAGTGTAATTAGACACGATTAAACAAATAATTTAGACTTGGTTATGATGGAGTGTGTGTGAAGAGACAGCAACAGGGACATGGAGAGAAAGACAGAGGGGAGAGAGAGAGAGAGAGAGAGAGAGAGAGAGAGTGCTGGCGCCGGATGATGGGATGGAATTCTGGGAGATTTCTGGCGAACTTGGTCGGCCACTTCAAGTCCTCTCCCTCCCATCCCTCCAAAGCCACAACAAGGCCACGTTCTTCACTGAAATTAACTCATACTTTTACAATTTGCGCACACACGCACACATGTTCAAGTGGAATATCATGACTACACACACACACACACGCACACACACACGAGCCATTAACTGACTCATTGGTGCAGACCAAAACAGACAAGAATGTGTGTTTGCCTACATTTATGGTGCACAGACACTCGGCTGTGACTGTTGCCGCAGCGCGTTCAGCTTCGCGTCCGATCGGATATGGTGCCGACTTTGGTTGTTTTTGATTTACCTGCTGTAGAAAATCAAATTTCAGCAGCTCTGTTCAAAGATAAAACCAGAAAATAATCCAGCTTTAGTAGTTTATTTGTGAGAAAACCACAGCCCTGGTTTTATAGGATACTGAAACCTCTAAAAGTGGCATGAAATTAACCAGGATGTCTTTATTTTCCGATCTAAAAATACCCTTATTTATACATATTTCTACTTTATGAACACATATGGGTGCAATATGTTAATATCGCAATGGTTAGAGTTGTAAATGTGATATTATTTAAATGAGAGTTTTTCTTATTTGTACATTTTTATATGCTTCAGGGTCAGTTTTTCAGTGCAGCCTTGATTGCTGCTAATGTTTTTAATTCTTTTCTTTTTGTACAATGTGCACACAACAGGGTTTGCAGTCCTGCAGAGAATATATAAAAAGGCCGTGGTTCAGCTTCCTCCTGCCTGTTGCAGAGGAAAGATCAGTTTATCGATATGAGGCCTTTGTAACAGTTGGCCTGTGAGGTCAGGAACGGGGTCGCCATAGCAACGGGTACTGAGCGAGCGCAAACTGGACCCAAAGGGACATTATGTGGCGTCAGGACCTGCAGCACCGTCTGTGTGACAGACTCAGACGGAAGGCCGGTTCAGTGTTTCAGGCATAAACAGCGAGTTTGTTCGTGGAAAACGGATCTACAAAAAAAAAACAAAGAAAAGAGAGAAAGAAAAACAAGTAGAAGAAGAAGAAGAAGCGGCTCAGCTGAAAGGAAGGGTGGCTCAAGCTGCAGAGGAGCAGAATCTGACGCGGAGGTTTGGGGGAAGTCAAGAGGGCAAGGGGGCTGCAATGATGGGTCAGGCCTGGCAGAAAGAGAGAGAACTGATAGAGAGAGAGAGAGAGGGGGAGAGAGAGTCCTCCCTCCTTATCCGGCTCAGATAAATAAAGAAGCTAAAAGCCGAGGAGAAGAAGCAGAAAAGGACTTTTGTGGCTTCTGAGTGGGGTCTCTTTCATGGCGGTTCCCACAGTACTCGTGATGACATTCACCATGTTTCACACACGCACGCACGCACACACACACACACACACACACACACACACACACACACACACACACATGCTGACGGGCCCTGTGACTGCGGTGACTTTCGCTGGTGCCGGGGCCCCAGACGGGACGGCGAGGGCCCCAAGAGCCACAGGCAGCCATTGTGCTGTCGCCGCGGAAACCAGCCTCTTTATGTCAGACATGTTTTTCTGTTTGTTTTCTTTTTTATGCCTCTAATGTGGGCGAGGGGAGGGGGTGGCCCCCGTACCCGTCCTCCTCCTCCTCCTCCCACCGATCCATCCACATTTGTTTCTACTCTTTCCCCCATATTTTTCTGCTCCCCCCCCCGTCATTTGTAAAGCGCTGCGCCGCGACGGCCCCGTATCTTTTCTCGCGGCCCTCTCGCTCGGCCCTCGGGAGGCGGCGGCGCGAAGCGGGCACTGAAAGGAAAGCGCGCACAATGCGAACAAGTCCAAAAACAACGGGAAAAACAAAAGGGATCCTGCCCTTTTTTTTTTTTTTTCCCAGACCGAGCCAGCTTTCTTCACGAGATTAAACAAACTTCCAATAACAAGATGAAGGCAGGGGCCCGGGTCTGGATGTGATTCCAGCCTCTAAAAAAAGAGAGAGAGAGGATCCCCCAAAGTCTTCAAGTAAAAAAAAAAAAAGGGAGAAAGAAAGACAGAAAGAAAGAAAGAAAGTGCTACTATTTTTAAGGAATGCCGTTTGGTGCCGTGACTCATCGCCTGATCCGCTCCTTCTGGCTGATGGCCTCCGCCACATCACACGTGGGGACGCCATCCGTCGGCGGGCCGCAGAGAAAGAGAGGAAACGAGGGTGAAAATGAAAGAGGGGAGCGCTGACCCGCTGTGCCCCCCCCCCCTCTGGATCGATGGCCGAGGCGTGGGCAGCTGACGGGAGCTTCTGGGAATCCGGCTCAGGTTTCTGAATCAGCATCCGTGATCCGAGAGCCGAGGAGCGGTCCAACACGTGACCCCAGTGACCTCACACTGCACCACAACTCCAGGAAATTGGTCCCCTCAGCCCCCCCCCCACTCTGGACTAACCCTGACCCTCTCTGACAACCTCTCACTTTCCCAAATCCCCCCTATAACTTTGCACCTCAGATTAGGACCTTATCAGAGGGCTGTCGGCCTGACGCTCCGGGCTGGTGGCAGCCAGGAGAACGAGCCCCCCCCACCCCCACCCCCCTCACGGACACCGGCGCTTGAAAAGAAAAGGCCCACCGCCCGCGCGCGCTTGGGGGGCAATTTTTAGCATTCTCAGAAGGGGATTACTGTGAGTGTGCAGGGAAAGGAGGGAAAAATTCACTTGAAAATGACAGGGGCGGTTGATGGAATGTTTTGTTCCTCCCGTTTTCGGAGCGCTCCGTCAGTGGAGCTGGAATGTGTCACCTCTCACCGCCGATTGGGCAGATTTGCTTTCCATAACTCCATCGTGAGCGGAATATGTCATAAATTCGGGGGCTTATGATGTCGGATGTGGATTTTTCTGTCTGACAAAGCTAAAAAAGTAAAAGATAAAGGATCAGAAATGAAGACTTTTATTTTCTCCAAATTCTCTTAGTTGAATAAAAGCAACTGGACTGGTTGAGTTTTAGGAATTCGTAAAAAGAGAATTACCATGACCTGGATGACTGAGGACCTTCACACACACTTTTTTTCCAGATTCCATTTTCCCTCTCAACGACCCATTAATCCGCGGATGAGCTCGAGGAAAACAAAAGCACACAAGCACATTTTCCTCCAAAGTGAAGTAGGAGAGCAGGTTAAATGCTCGCACCATTGCATTTGCATTAGGTCTATGTGTTTATGGAGGCTGCATTTTGAAGGACTTTCAGATACACAAACTACGGCTTGAGATTGGCTCGGTCAGACATGAGAAAAAAAGAAATAAAAAAAAACAAAAAAGAAAAGGTCTTGCACAAATTCAAAAACGAACACCCAACAGATGTTCATGCAAAACTGACAAGCTTAAAGGCATGCCTGCAGAGTGAAGTAATTCTATACACTCTGTGGTAACTCATGCACACACACACACACACACACACACACTCTCTTTGAGGATGACTCGCGAGCTGCTCAGAGCAAATCTAGCTTTGATCTCGGGAGTTGTCTGCGGCTGAGACGACCAGCCCATGCGGCGGGCCCGCGCCACCGGAAGCTTGCGGTCTCCCCCGGCTCCATTTACAACCCCGCTCTGGTGCTAAATATACGATAATCAAAAGTCTGGCAGCTTTATTTTGGGCTGTCATACGCTTCCTTTTCCAGCGAGAGAGAGAGAGAGAGAGAGAGAGAGAGAGAGAGAGCAAAGCGTCTCCAGAGTGGCGGAACACATCAAGTGATAATTATGGATGGAGAGAGAGAGAGGGAGAGAAAGGGAGACAGAGAGAGAGAGAGAGAGAGAGAGAGAGAGAGAGAGAGTGACAGAGGAGGTCCAGCTCTTCTTTCTTCCTCCTCTCTGCCACCGATGGCGCCCACTCCATTAGAGCTCCAGTGATTGGCTGCAGTCGCGTTTTAGGACAAAATGACAGATACACACACACACCTACACACACCCACACACACACACACACAAAGAAGCCTTCACTCTTCTTTCCCCTCTCCTAACCTCCGAAAAACGACGGTCAGACCTTGGGACCCCACACATGTAGGAAAAACACAATAGGCTCCCTTTGATGCCTTGATGTTGGGAGCCATCAAAGGGGAGCGTGATTCACATTTAAAGACCGTCTTCATCTGCCATGAGTGAGCCGTCATACGCCCTTGTGCGCGCCCCGGCCTCGCCGCCGCCCCACCGCACTCCTCTCCCCTCCCTTTGATCCCCGGTGGAGGGTCCTCTCCGCGGTGCCTCCGTCTGGATTCCAGAGATTCTGGGATAATTCCAACGTTTTCACGGCACATGCTTGGTGCCCCCCCCCGGGAGACGGCGGCGGCGGCGGCCAATGCCACCGCGCTCTCTCTGTCTCTCTCTCTGTCTCTCTCCCTCCATTGTCCCTACCCTTTAATCAGTCCCTCTCTGCGGCTCCCGCCACCACCGCCGCGTGTTGTCTTAGCCTGGGAAAATGCCGGCCTAAGTGGCTGTTGCGCGCCGGGGGGGGGCGAGCGGACCGCAGGGACCCAGAGGGGTGCTGCCGGAGGCCTCCGTGCCAGCCGCCGCTCTCACGGGCCCGGCGGCGGTGGCGGCGGCAGCGAGGGCACAATGCACGTATTTATATTTACTTTTCCGGGGCGACGCGGAGGGAAAAACACCGCCGTAAATCTGCCGCTGAAGGTGCGCCGGCCGTAAACTAGCATTAAACGGCCGCAAATATAGGGCAGCATTGTGCGGGGCGGCGTTGGTGCTGCGGCGGGAGTTTCCTGCCCATATGTCAACAAAAGGCCAAAACAAAGACCTTGTGTGTCCCCCCCCCCCGAAGAAGAAGGTCGCGGAGCTGCGCCGCGGCAGAGTTCAGCCGGGTCCAGCTGAGGCCCGGACGGACACAATGGTCCACCGGGTCAAGTTTACAAGGGCCCGGTCTGTTTATGCTTGTTTATATTTAGTGTCTTGTAAGTGTGAATGGAGTTTTTATAAGGCCGTAAATTTCGTTTTTCAAAAGAGGGGCTGAGGATGGCGGCTGATGTACGCCTACCCTGCGGTTTTTCTCCCCCAGGCCCTTTTGTGCTCGCCCCCGCCGCCATGGGAAAATATCTGAAACAAATAAGTCGCTCGGTCGACATCCATCAGCGTTAAAAAACATCTCCAAGTGCGGCGGATTGTGCTGAAAAGGGTGTGGCGGCACACTGGAGGAACTTCTGGTCCACTCCGACTGCATCTGGGAAATGGGAAAAATGTGTCGGAGATGGAAGGCGCGGAAAGAGCTTGGTCGAGCACGACAAAGAAAATTAAGCAAAGACGCCTGGAAGAGGATGCTAATCCCTGGAGGTTCTTTACCAGAAGGGTTTCAAAGTTATTTGTTCAAGAAATGGAAGATTAATTGCCATGCTTTAACAGGTCTTTTATTTTCACATTAAAACAACGGGGTGTGTGAAGGCATTTCATTGATCTCGTTGTTAACTACAAAGAACTGATTGAACCTTAATTTTCTGGACACAATATAAAAGGATAATTTCTCTATTCAAAGACGTTTCATTTGAAAAGATTTACAATGTGCAATTGGGGACATTCATTTCTAAACTCTTCAGTCAATTTTGTTGGTAGTAATAACTTAATAAGGGAATTGATAACCGAATTGATTGATACCGTAAACATGTGGTGTAGTTGCGTTATTCAGCCACACGAGGGAGCCACGTGTACGCTGGACTGACCTGGTCCTGGTTCTTTAAGGAACAATTTTGTGATTTTTTTGTTTTGAACAACGTTGCATTCTTAGTATTTAAAATGATAAATGAAACTTATTTTGACACTTGGCTTCAGTAGGTGGTGCTGCTGTATCGATACTTTCACCTGGGGAAGTTTTCTTTTATCAGAAGCTGGCCAATTAAACAGTTTTACTTTGGTTCTGATAGAAAACCCACAATAAATCCAACATGGGCCTTCAAAGCTGCTACGATAGTGTGAAAAGAGACTCAGCATTGAACAGACCAACTCATTTAGGAACCACCTCTGTACATTTGAACTGTGAAACATTATTTCCATTTTCAACTCATCCACCTTTTTCATCTTTTATTTTGCAACTATATGTACAATGTGATTATTGCAGTCAGAAGAATGTCCCCCCATTATCATTAGTGCAAGGTGAAATCATTGACAATATAAAGGAAAAGGGGATGGGAACAAAAATCTTGCATCAGTTAAATATGGGGTGATGAGTACAGGGTATAGAGATGCAATATATACAGTATATAGAAATATGGTATTCATATATCACAGGGGATTTGAAAGCGCGGTAATTGTTAATTTGCATGGAATCCTCAGCGATCTGTACTAATGTAATACACTCCTGTAGTTCCTTGTTTTAAAGTAAAAGGTGAAAGGTTAAACGTATTGAAGCGTCAATGCATCGGTGGAGGTCCTCCGGTTGGGGGCAGCAGCGACCACGTGTCCGGCCTCCCCCGACGCAAATCAACCCACGAAGAAGAGCGGAGCGGAACTGGTTGGCCGTCCTACATGTCTCAAATGTCTGCTGTTTTGTTCCCTTTCGCACCTTTTAAAGTGGAACTTGTATGGCCAGGTTCGTCTTAGTGGCTGCTCTGTGTCGGCTTTATCTCCACGGGAGGGGAGGGGGGTCGGTTATTTAGAAAGAAAGTATGTGGCGATTAGGATTTCGAAATTAGCATCACAAGTTAGCACAGTTATTGTTGTCGGTCGTTTTTCTTTGTTTAAATCTGGAAGAAATGTGCAGATTTATATTCTCCTCGTACGCATTTTTATCTATGAAATGTGAGTTTATATGCGATGATGCACATATGCTGTTAAAACACGTTCTAACCGAGTTTCTTGACACCAACAGTGCAGACTGGAAACAGCTGTTTACTGGTGGTGGATCTAAGTCGCGTCTTTGCTTGAATATGTCGTGTTGTGCCGCACATTTTAGAGGCGCTACGTCGTGTTTAACTCCTCCTGGCCGCTGAAAGGATGTGTGTGTGTCGTCCTGACAGGGTTTAGCCATGGAGGTGCCCCTGTATGTGTCCAAGCTGCTGTGTGAGCTGAACGAGCAGAGGAAGAGGGACTTCTTCTGCGACTGCAGCATCCTGGTGGAGGGACGCGTCTTCAAAGCCCACCGAAATGTGCTGTTTGCTGGGAGCGGCTACTTCAGGGCTCTTCTGGTCCATTATCTGAAAGTAAGGATGCGATCGCGGGCTTCAGGAGAAGCAGCCTCGGTTTATGGCGTGACTATTGTGTTTATTGTGTGGTGAGAGCAGCGATGTTTTGTGGACTAGAGACAGTGGCACTGAGGAAAAGACAGGCAGCAGAGTTGGAGGTAGCAGAGATGAAGATGCTGAGGTTCTGTTTGGGAGGGACCAGGATGGATGGGATTAGGAATGAGGACATCAGAGGGACAGCACATGTTAGAGACTGAGGAGATAAAGTCAGAGACCGAGATGGTTCAGACATGTCCAGAGGAGAGAGCGTGAATGTGTTGGTAGAAGGATGCTGAGTTTCAAACTGCCAAAGAGGAGGTTTATAGACAAAAGAGGACATGAAGGTAGTTGGTGTGAGAGAAAAGGATGCAGAGAACAGGGTTAGATGGAGGCAAATGATTTACTGTGGTGACTGCTGAAGGGAAAAGCCAAAAGAAGAAGAGTTGTTTTTGTCTTCCACGAGGTCTAAGCCAAACATCATCATGAGATGTGATTTATTTTGGGGTACTTGGATTACTTCTCAAAGAATACAGCTATATTAAAGTTCTTAAAATATTGTCCATGAGTACAGACATGTTCATCTAAGGCAGAGGGTAACACTTGTTTATCCCTCAGACTAAACTTCCATTTTAAAGGAGACCAAATGACGTCATAGTTCTGGAAATATCAGGATGAGCGATGAGAGGATTCTGACTTCTGACTCCGTCTTATTTCAGGATAGTGGCCAGCGCTGCAGCACAGCCTCACTGGACATCGTCACGGCTGATGCTTTCTCCATCATCCTGGACTACCTGTACTCGGGACGGCTGGCACTGAACAGAACGAACGTCATTGAGGTGATGTCAGCAGCCAGCTACCTGCAGATGACCGATCTGGTCAACTTCTGCAAGGAATACATCCGCTCCTCTTTGGAAATCTGCAACAAGGAGAGAGAGAGGAAAAGAGAGAAGGAGAACCAGGCGCAGGACGGAACTGAGGGTCCGGACAGCGGCACGGCCACTGTAAATATCTCCAGGGGTGCCGAGGTTGCGGAGCCTCACTCGCAGGTTGCAGAGGCAGAGAGAGGGTCAGGTCTAGATTTAGAGAGTGAGACAGCCAGAACTCCCTTGACTCTGCCCGCGACCACGAGTCCGTGTAAAAGTAGGAACATTGACAGCGAGTACCATTCCAGAAAAGCGTTTGACTCTGGGGGTGGGGGTCAGGAGCAACAGGCGGACCAGACGAACCACACGTCGTCCTCACCCGCTCTTACCCCGGAGCTGGTGAACCCCAAAGTCGAATACGATCCCGACGAGGAGCTCGTCCAATCTCCCGATAACAAAGATCTGGCTTTGTATCCACCACCGGCCCTCAATAACTCCATTCACAGCAGACTTCTCCCTTCAAGTCCCTCGCCCTCTAACGAGCGCTCCCCCCTGGGGTACAGCCCTTCCTTTAATAACGCCAGGCAGCTGATGGAGATTGTTTCCAGAGGCGAAGGTCCCAGCCTTTTGATGGACAGGCTGGGCCATCGCTTTAACCACAGCCTCGTCAACAGCACAGGAGGCCGAATGGACGAAAGCGTAAGCTTCGTGGGGTCGTCCATGTTGGAGATTCAGTCAGATTGGCTTGGAGAGGACACGGGTAAGTAGAGTGCTCTACCTGGGGGCTGGGGGGGGCGGCACAAGTGCTACCACATTACTTTTCTTAACGCTGCATGTCTGAGGATTGGGCTCTTTCTCCCCCCTGCAGGTGATGGTTTGGTAGTGCCAGTGAAACTTCACAAGTGCCCCTTCTGCCCGTACACGGCGAAGCAGAAGGGAATCATGAAGAGACACATCCGGTGCCACACAGGAGAGAGGCCGTTTCCCTGCCCGGTGTGTGGCAAGAGATTTACACGGCAGGAGCACCTCCGCAGCCATACCCACAGTGTGAGTGCCCCGGTGTGGTTTCCTGTGTTTGTCATTTTAGAGCAGGGGTCCCTGCCCGTGACTTGGGCTCGTGTGCGCGACTTCACAAGCTTCATCCGGCTGAAGGGCTGCTCATACACGTATGTAGAGCCGAACAAGACAGCAACACGGCGGCCTATTCAGCCAGTCGGGGTTGAAGCTGCGATTCTCACGCCTGATCTTGTGCTTCCTGCATGGTGGAGCGCTTGTTGACATATTCTTATTCGGGGCAAAAATTCACATCTTCTTCTCTGGTGCAATCGAGTCAGCATGAGCGACATGGGGCGGGAGGGGTCGCTGACGCTGACCTGTCAGTACTAGAAAAGAACAAACCACAGAGCTTGGATTTTTTCATTCCTATCGATTAGATGGGTGGTGCTTGGAACCGCTGGCTGCAGGGATAGCCCTGGTTTTCCGAGGCGGGCCGCCTCTTAGAGCCCCGCGGGCCACACTGAGAGGCCTCGCGGGCCACATGTGGCCCACGGGCTGCAGGTTGGGGACCCCTGTTCTAGAGTAAGGGCTGTGGTGTTACTGGAGTGATTCCACAGGCACCAGCTGTGTGTAAACTGGTTTTCCTCGCCGACAGGTCCACAGACACGACTGGCCGCTCTCATGCAAGAGCTGCAGGCGGACCTTCACGGGGTCCAACGTTTCCCCCGGCCTCCGGCGCTTCGGCATCTGCGACAGCTGCAACTGCGTGACGACCACTCACGACTATTCGGCCCCCGAGCACCCGTCCGGCCATCAGGAGCCGGCGGACCGCGCCGACGGCGGGGCCGACTGGTCCAGCTTCATGGACGATATGGACGAGGTGGAGGTCGGAAGGGTCGAGGACCTGGTCGAGAAACAGATTCTTGAGAGGCAGCTGCCTGTCTGACAAACACATACTGGGGAAAAAAAGAGACTCTTCCATGAGCAATCACTGTGGGTTCTTAAAACGAATACTGTAAAATCAATGTATTTGCAATTAATGGTTGCTTCAGCAATCAACGTCTAGTGACTTGTACTTGGCAAATGTTTAGATGAGAACGGTATTCCTATTATCTGTCACCCTTGATTCCCTGCATGGACAGAGTAGCTCCGTGCATATTCTGTGCTTAGAATGCGGCTCCTATGGATGTTGTCACAATAAAGATTTTCTTTATCCATGTGTGGTAAATTTTCTTCTGGTGGTAGTCGAGAGATGCTGATGAGAAAGGAATCTTCGTAGACACCGACTTGGTTACAAAAGATGTTTATTGGAGAGAACAGCCAGGTATCTATTGGATGCTGCAGGCAGCCCGAGGGAGGTTTCGTGGTCCTGATGGTGAAGGTCTCCCAAGTGCTTACTTCGGTAGCCCCTTCTATATGGTTAAGTAAACACTTTCTTTTCTGATGACCTCATAAGACAGTATGGCCAACCAAATGGTATAGAGTCCAGTCTGTTGGAAGAGGACCCAAGAGGATGTGGGTCCCTGGACTCCTTCACAGGATTTTGTCAGGGAAAAACGACATTAATTCACGAACACAGGAAAACACAGGTGACACCCCGTGTAGGAAACTCGTTTCAGCCGCTTGCATCAGCACTCTAGTTCTTCGTGAGGGTTGGAATGTAGATCAACCAGTAAATCGAGTACTTTGCCTTTCACTTAATTTTGTGGTATATATAAGACATTTACAACTCGGTATTCGGTTCATGGTAGACGTGAAATTGGCCTTGGGTGTGAATGATTGTCTATGTGTACCAACCCTGTGACTGACCGGCGTCCAGTCCAGGGTATTCGCCACCTTCGCCCAATGTCCGCTGGGATAGACTCCAGTCTCCCCAGCGACCCTCGAGGATCAAGCTGTAAATGGATGGATGGATATTATTGTGTAAAATAGGTGAACGTTCCCCTTCAAAGTTGTCAGTACCGCCCTCTGCCAGCAGGGGGCGACAGAATCGAGACACCGCCTGAGAGGACCACGAGGTGCCGATGAAATACACGTGACACCGAGGCGGGGAGAGGGGTCACATGACTGCAGGGCTATATAGTGAAGGAGCTTCCTTATAGGAAAAAAGAGTGAGAAGATGCAGCCCATAGTTTGTTTTAAACATTTGATTTTAGTCCTCCTCTGCCTGGGGGGAGGATGCGCGGTTCGCTACACCGCGGACTGGACCAGCCTGGACGCCAGACCCCTGCCCAAGTGGTACGATGAAGCCAAGGTCGGGATCTTCGTCCACTGGGGGGTCTTTTCGGTCCCTGGCTTCGGGCAGTACAGCGAGTGGTTCTGGTACTGGTGGCGCGGCCAGGGGCTTCCAGAAAACGTGAAGTTTATGCAGAAAAACTACCCGCCGGGCTTCAAATACGCCGATTTTGCGCCCAACTTTCGCGCAGAGTTCTTCGACCCGGAAAGCTGGGCAGAGTTATTCCAATCCTCTGGAGCCAGGTACGCTTCAACAAATCTACCCGGACTCGTTTACAGGCTTGTTTTTGACTCAGGCGGCACATAGACGTTTTTTTTTGTTGAGTTGATCACGATTGAATGTTTCGTTGAGTGCCGCGACAAGTTAAACTAGAATATTTGTTTTATAAAACTACAAAAAAACCGTTATGGAGACGGACTGAGAAATGGTTATCTCATAACAGAAAATGTGGGTACCAAAGTGAGCACAGGTTATTTTCATAATTACACAAAAGCAGTGATAATCAAACCTGCCAGGTTAAAGCATATAGGTGTATGAAAAACAGTCACGTGATGCCGGGGACACGCCCTCTTTCCAATCTTATAAAAGCAGCTCAAACCGGTATGTTTTCATAGGTAGATGTAAGAAATGTATTTATTAAATTACAAGAAATAACAATTGGAGCAAATATGTTGGAATTTTGGGATAGTTTTGGTGAATTTCCCGTGCGTGGTAGAGATAAAAGCCTATCTTCTTTGTTATGGCGAGCTTGCACTGTCACAATCTCAAAGACAGAAGACCCTGACCGCTCCGCACCTGCTTCTTCCAGATATGTGGTATTCACGTCCAAACACCACGAAGGCTTCACCAACTGGCCCTCCTCGACCTCGTTCAACTGGAACTCAATGGACGTGGGCCCCCACCGTGACCTGGTTGGAGATCTGGCTGCGGCTGTAAGGAAAAGGTGAGGAGGGGGAAGGAGAAGGACAAAATCTCACTGACGAAAATTAATGGAAAGCAACTCTATTTTTGCATTTTGTCAGATCGCTGCGCATGGGAATCTACCATTCTCTGTACGAATGGTTCCATCCCCTCTACTTGGCCGACAAATCCTCTGGTTTCAAGTCACAGTACTTTGTTGCCACAAAGACCCTTCCAGAGCTGGTGGACCTTGTAAAGACCTACAAGCCAGACCTGATCTGGTCTGATGGGGACTGGGAAGCACCAGATACCTACTGGAACTCCACCCAGTTTCTGGCCTGGCTCTACAATGACAGTCCGGTCAAGGTAGAGCTTTGCTTGCTTATATTTTCTTATTTCAGTACGGCACGGGCCTGTTTTCCTGGAGATGTCTTGTTTTTTTTTGGTTTTTTTTTTTCTGTAGGATGAGGTGATTACCAACGACAGGTGGGGTCATGGTTGCTATTGCAAACATGGGGGCTACTACAACTGCGCTGACAGGTTCACGCCGACCACACTTCCCAATCACAAATGGGAGAAGTGTCAGAACATTGACACCCGTTCGTGGGGCTACAGGAGAAACATGAATCTGAAAGAGCTCATGGACCTGCCATCAGTCATTGGGGTAGGAGACTAAAGTCCGTCGATTTATCGGGATCTTGGGGATACTTACCCTCGGGTCTTCTCGTACCAGGACATGGTGTATGTGGTGGCCCTCGGGGGCAACTACCTGCTGAACATTGCACCGATGTCAGACGGTATAATCGCTCCCATCTTTGAGGAGAGGTTGAAAGGGCTTGGGGACTGGTTGAAGGTCAACGGGGAGGCCATCTATGGTTCTAGTCCCTGGAGGTTGCAGACGGAGAACACCACGGTCACTGTCTGGTAAAAGATTCATTTCATGTCATTAGGGTTTTAATCAATATATGTTGTATATAAAATCAATATTTTCTAGTTAAATTGGAGGGCATTATTGTTCCTGGTTTTAATGACAGTCTGACTGAAGCCCTGTGTTTTGTTGGTGTTGCCACCGTACAGGTACACGACCAAAAACAGTACAGTTTACGCCATCCTCCTCGGCTGGCCCGACAAAAATGTACTGGAGCTCAGAGGGCCGAAGACATCTGCTTCCACCAGGGTAAGTCCGTGGTCTCTGAACCTTCCGTTAAACCTTTATCTCTTGCGATAAAGGTAAACGCAATCATGACCGTTTAATCTTTTACACCCACAGGTCACCCTCATGGATTATCCCAGTAAACCACTCATCTGGGCACCAATGACAAAGCCAGGGGGCTTGCTGATAATTCTGCCCCAGAAACCAGTATCTCCTGGTAATGCCTGGTGTCTGAAACTGGAGAAAGTGTCTTAAAGATGGCAGAAATAACAAACGGTCAAGGGTTGTTTATATTTTCCTCTCAAAGTGCAGGTATAAGTAGCGTTCTTAAAGGGACTTAATCAAAGGGAAGTTGACTTAACTGTGCTTTTTTTCTTTTTAATTTTTTTTTAAAAATGCCTATTGCCAGTCAAAACTTCTCAATGACTTTTCAGAATTACTCTTTTAAGCATGAGGGAAATTGTATCTTTACTTTAATCTTGTTTGTTATTCAGTTAGAAGTCGGGAGAAGAATGAAAATCAAAGCATGCGGAGGTTGCACCTTTGCTATTCTAATTTTTAAGTGTGTGTGTGTGTGTGTCATGTGTCGCATGCGATTTAGTTCGATTTTAGCTTCACATTCAAATCTTATCTCATGTGCAGTTTTATCTCTAACTTCTGTTTGGAGACGAGAACTGATCATTTGGTAAGATATATTGACGATGGATGGTTACTTTATCTCCCCTGTGGGAAATTCAGGCTCTAGTATGATTCGAATGAGTATTGTTGCTTTTCTTGTGCAATGTGCAATAGGAATTGTTCAGGATTTGACTTTTCCTTACGTTATTGGATATGGGTTTACTTTTAAAAAATCATACCCTGTCTGCAGAAATGAAGAATGCTGTCTTGATTTTATTTTTCCTTTTCCCAGTCAAGAATGTACTGTATATGTGACTGGGCTAAGTACTGACACTGTTAACGTTCAAATACAGTTCTTTGATAAACTGTGCTTTATGGCAGCATGGTCATTACACTTTACTGTTTCCTGGATGTGTTTCCTGTTACTGTTAAGATGTAAATGTTTACAAATGTTGTTCGGAAGGAAAACGTTCTTGTGTGACTCTGGCTTTTAAATTTTGTGAAGTCGGGACCAAATAAAGCCTTAATTTTGCTGAATCAAACGTGAATGTGCAGAAGCGATCATTCTGTGTGCCGAACACAACTGGCGTTGTTTCGTGTCACCCAACAACTTCAGTAGAACAAGACACGGACAATCAAATATTTACCAGTGGAAAACCTCTACCTCAAATTTCCTCCAACTGTCAAAAATGAGCAAAACAAACAAAAAAAAAAAAATCTGGAAATGCAGGATCCAGGTGACTATAAAGTCGCGACAGGCTGCAGATGTCTGCGCAAGAGCGCCCCCTCCTGGGAGGAAGTAAAAAAAGAGGATGTTGTCACATGACAAGTTCTGCAAAGGCGGGATCAGATGATCACAGTTCCGCTCACCTGCGACAAAGAGAGCACAGGTGAGAGTCAGGTGGACCTCAGGGGTGTTGGATCGGAACCTGCAGGATGTTGGCCTGGGCCCTGCTGGTCCTGGTGACGTCACCGGCGGCGGCTCGCTACAGCCCTGACTGGACCAGTCTGGACTCCAGACCGCTGCCCTCCTGGTACGACCAAGCCAAGTTCGGGATCTTCCTCCACTGGGGCGTGTTTTCGGTCCCGGCCTTTCACAACGAGTGGTTCTGGTACGAGTGGCTGGTTCGGAAGAACCACGACTGCGTCAACTTCATGAGCAGCAACTACCTGCCCGGGTTCACCTACCCGGAGTTCGCTCCAGACTTCCACGCACAGTTCTTTAACCCGGGAGACTGGGCCGATATATTTCAAGCTTCTGGTGCAAAGTGAGTAATTCTGATTGACTTTTAACTGTATTTATTCTCTCTAAACATTGTCACGTGCAAAATGTATGGACTATCGAATGACGTCATATTTTGATTCGCAACCCGCTTCCCTGCAGATATGTGGTCCTGACTGCCAAACACCACGAGGGTTTCACCAACTGGGGATCACCTTTCTCCTGGAACTGGAATTCAGTCGATACTGGTCCGCACAGAGATTTAGTGGGAGAACTGGGAGAAGCTGTACGCAACAGGTAGGACACGAGAGGTCCATGAGGGAACCTTCGATTGAGTGCTGTGTGAATGTAGTGGCTAAAAAGGCAGATTCTACCAAGCGTCTTCAGAACGATTGATTGAAAGCATTTAATCTGGACAGTTGAAGACAGTGGATTATTGTCGTTTATTAAGGCTGGATATCAACAGTGAGGCTGCTGCTGACATCTGTGCTGTCTTTAAGTAAATGTGTGTTTTCCTCCTCAGGTCGCTGCATTATGGACTCTACAACTCTCTGTATGAGTGGTTTAACCAACTCTATGTGAGGGACAAGAAAAATGGCTTCAAAACTCAGGACTTTGTGGCGAATAAGGTCCTTCCCGAGCTCTATTACATGGTTCTCAAGTAGGTAGCATGCTCTTGTGCAACAAAATTCCATGTACTAACGTTGTGTAATTCCAACTTTGACCTGCTGCTGCTTTCCAGATACAAACCTGAGCTTATCTGGTCTGATGGGGAATGGGAAGCACCTGACACATATTGGAACTCCACCCAGTTCCTGGCCTGGCTCTATAATGACAGCCCTGTCAAAGTAAGAGAAGTGATTAAAAAACACCAGTGATCTTTCTTCTGGACTCACAAGTCTCAACAATTATTCTATACCTAGGACACAATAGTGACCAATGACAGATGGGGGGCTGGACTCAGATGCAAACATGGTGGCTACTACAACTGCGATGATGAATACACTCCGGGCCATCTGCCTCAGCACAAGTGGGAGAAGTGCCAGACTGTGGACACGTATTCCTGGGGCTACCGAAGGAATATGAAGGCATCTGACCTCATGGACTTGCCCTCCATCATAAAGGTGTGTGTCCACATTCCTGTATCTGCTCTATAATCACTTGTATGCCATGAAGCACAGTCTGGGCAGGACCTGGTTTGGTGACTTTGTGAATACAGGTTGTGCAGGTTTCCGCCAGTGCAGTCGTTATTACGGACCTCATGAGTGTTTTGTGTTTCGTTGTGTGAAATCTGTTTACAACAAACAGCCCGTGAGCCACTCAGGGAGTTAATAATTCCCTGAGCATATTAAAATCAAGGTATATTAATATTCTTGGTGCACATATTATATTACATAATACTGTCACTCAAAATCTTCTAATACAGTCAGTATAATACGATAAACAGCTTTGTCATTGATGACTAGAGGATAATGAGCAGAAATAACTGAATGTGAATTTTCAGTGCTCAGGTGTGTGTTGAGTGATGCTCAGGTGTGTGTTGAGTGAGGGGGGTGTGATTGCTGTCCCCTGTCTGCTGCAGGATCTGGTCCAAACCGTGGCTCTGGGGGGGAACTACCTCCTGAACGTGGGCCCCACATCTGATGGAATGATCCCTGTGGTGTTTGAGGAGAGGCTCAGGAGTATTGGAGCCTGGCTGGCTGTTAACGGGGAGGCTATTTATGCCTCGACACCCTGGAGGGTCCAAAAGGAGAACGGGACTAATCCAGTTTGGTGAGAAAGAGTAAAACAGCTAGCATTTATGATGCTCGCGTTGCAGGTTCTGCCTCTTTGTCACAAATAAGTTGGGAGTGTAATAGATCTCACTGTCAATATAACCTGACTCCACGAGAAACGAGTTTAATCAACCTGGATATGAAAAATCTGGGGAGCAGACATTTGTTTTACAGTGATACATTGATGAGTTTATGTTGTTTTTAGCATGACATATACCTACATTTGTCTCTGATGCACATGTCACCTCCATATCTTCAGGTACACGTCCAAAGGGTCAACCGTCTATGCCATCATTACAGCCATACCTTCCAAACCCATCCTGCAACTCTCAGAACCTAAAACCACATCGTCCACGATGGTGAAGCGTCTGAAGTCGTATGCGGTGGCTGTTGGATTGATCCAAATCTCACATTAATAATCTCTTTCGCCCCTCCTCCAGGTGACCTTGTTGGGCCACCAGGGGTCTCTGGTTTGGATCCCAGCTGGCGCCAGCGGTGGCCTTTTTGTTCTTCTGCCTGAACTGCCCGAGTCGCCGAGTCAGGTCTGGACATTGAAAATGGTCGGTGTCGAGTGAGCCGCAACACAACAGAAGTCCAACAACAGCTGACAATTAACATTCATGAGTCTTTCTTCTCTCGGTCAATGAAACTTGAGCACTTTTGTGACAGGGATAATCACCCGTGTAAACACACTTATTCCTTCTTTTAGCAGATTTTTAATATGCCAGTGCCTCTTGGTGGT
Source organism: Lagocephalus sceleratus (assembly GCA_911728415.1). NCBI lineage: Eukaryota > Metazoa > Chordata > Actinopteri > Tetraodontiformes > Tetraodontidae > Lagocephalus > Lagocephalus sceleratus. The sequence continues at coordinate 5,380,027 of CAJVRN010000087.1, read as the reverse complement.
ACTTTTTTTTTATTATTAGCTACAAATGAAAAGTGGAATCTGGGGTGGGCTGTTCAAAAAACTGTCCTGGGGATTTATATGCTGATGACTGATTCATGGTGATTTGCTCAAAAATTCTCTGAAAGCATACTTTTACGTCTTCACTGTGTCTTTTAAGTGTACTTGAAGAAAATATGGTTTTACATGATTTATATGACAATCTGTGGTAAATGTACAATTTATGTTGCCACGGCAGTGAGGGCATTTCAGGGATCACTCTGTCATCTGCTGTGATGACAGTTGTTATAATAAAGTTATAAAAACCTGCAATAATCTGTCTTGTTTTTAATCTTAATCTTAATCTTAATCAGACAGCAGAAGACATTTTCTTGCAGTCTATCATATTTGACTATTACTGATCAGAATAAAACTGGATATGGATATATATACTGGATGTTTTTATAAGAAATGTGACTGAGAACAGGTTAGGTCCCATCATTACAGCTGAAAAGAAATGTCAGTTCCTTTTTTTAATATTAACATGAAAAAACATGTTATCAACTAAAAACAAACACGCAAACTTAACATCCAGGGACCTACATGGTAATAAAACGCCTGTAAAATGGTAATAAAACAACTGTTTCTATATTTCCTAAAAAAAAACACTTAAAGAAGTCATTTAGATCTCGAGGTCGCTTTTAGAAGCAACATTGTGGTCACATGATCCACCATGTGACGCAACCACGTGATGTCCTGTTTCGCTCCACAAACAGGAAGAAATGTGACTTAAAATATTGGAAGCCTTCCTCAGCGCCGTTGATGTTTCCCACCGACACATGAGAAGACAAACCGAGGCTTTTAATTCTCATCGGGAGAGCCGCTTGCGCAAGTGCGGCTGACCGCCGCCATGCTTACGTTGGCGACGCTGATCTCTTTCGCTTCCCTCGCCGCGGCTCGCTACACCGCTGACTGGACAAGTCTGGACTCCAGACCGCTGCCGGCCTGGTACGACCAAGCCAAGGTGGGGATCTTTGTCCACTGGGGCGTTTTTTCCGTCCCGGCGTTTGACAGCGAGTGGTTCTGGTGGCACTGGCAGGGCCAGCAGCCCCCCGAGCAGGCCTGCGTGGATTACATGAAGAAGAACTACCCGCCCGGTTTCACATATGCCGACTTTGTTCCTGGCTTTCACGCACAATTCTTTAAGCCCGGGGACTGGGCGGATATATTCAAAGCTTCTGGTGCAAAGTGAGTAGTTTTTTTTTTTTTTTGGGAGGCTTCTCACTGTTATGTTTGTTTTCCATTGCCGACATTATGTGAAACAGCGCCCTCCTCAGGTCGCTCACCGCCACAACACCTTCACCCCCCTCCCCTCCACACACACACACACACACACACGTTTTTTTTAAAGTCATCAGATGAACCTGCTTCCCTGCAGATATGTGGTCCTGACTGCCAAACACCACGAGGGTTTCACCAACTGGGGATCACCTTTCTCCTGGAACTGGAATTCGGTCGACACCGGGCCGCACAGAGATTTAGTGGGAGAACTGGGAGATGCTGTACGCAGCAGGTAAGGCTTCCACTGGTCCATTTCCGCTGACGTCAGAACAAGTGGGCCCGTCAGTGTCCCGGAACTCACACGTCTGAGAAATGGGTCACGTCTCGGGCTGTGGCCGTGAAGGAGGAACAGGGACGTCAACACTGCTGAGTAAAGCAGATCCTGCTCTGGATAAATCTAAACGCTGGCATAGATACATGTCTAAAAACACAGAAAAGCTCTTCAAAACAAATAATAGATGCAAAGGTGTACAGGGAAGAACTTGGCAGGAAAGGGCACGGTACTTGCAGAGGTTACATCTATAAAATTCCAAATGTTTTTTTTTTTTTTTTTTATTTTTTTTTTTTTTTTGACAGTCTGACCTATTTCTACAGCCACAAACGCAGCAATAATTCACCACTTTCCATCAAGATGTGCAGAAGTTAATTCAGCACGTGCTCTTTATTTGCCGAGCACCTCCAATATGGAGCAAATGGTTTAAACCTGTGACATGTTCACATGACACAGTTGCCATAAAAGGTTTGTTTACTTGTTCCATTCACCCACTTACTGAACCTAAGAGCATGTTATAGTTGTTAAGTGTGTGCTTTTGAAATAAACTCTTCATTTCCTCCTCAGGTCGCTGCATTATGGACTCTACAACTCTCTGTATGAGTGGTTTAACCCCTTGTACCTGAGAGATAAGAAGAATGGTTTCAAAACTCAGGACTATGTGATGAATAAGCTCCTTCCAGAGCTTTATAACATGGTTGTGAGGTGTGCTTCCAAACCTTTTCCTCGTGTCACGCGATCTCTTCTGTTGACTCTGTGATAAGCAACCTTTGTCTTGTTGTTTTCCAGATACAAACCTGAGCTGATCTGGTCTGATGGTGACTGGGAAGCACCCGACACCTACTGGAACTCCACCCAGTTCCTGGCCTGGCTCTATAATGACAGCCCTGTCAATGTGAGTGTGTTTGTAACACACACCCTGCCGGTTGATTTCGTCAACTCATTTTCAATAAAGCGTTGTCATGCCAGGACACAATAGTGACCAATGACAGATGGGGAGCTGGCTGTTCTTGCAAACATGGTGGCTACTACAACTGTGAAGATAAATACACTCCGGGCCATCTGCCTCAGCACAAGTGGGAGAAGTGCCAGACTGTGGACACGTATTCCTGGGGCTACCGACGGAATATGAAGGCATCTGACCTCATGGACTTGCCCTCCATCATAAAGGTGTGTGTCCACATTCCTGTATCTGCTCTATAATCACTTGTATGCCATGAAGCACAGTCTGGGCAGGACCTGGTTTGGTGACTTTGTGAATACAGGTTGTGCAGGTTTCCACCAGTGCAGTCGTTATTACGGACCTCATGAGTGTTTTGTGTTTCGTTGTGTGAAATCTGTTTACAACAAACAGCCCGTGAGCCACTCAGGGAGTTAATAATTCCCTGAGCATATTAAATTCAAGGTATATTAATATTCTTGGTGCACATATTATATTACATAATACTGTCACTCAAAATCTTCTAATACAGTCAGTATAATACGATAAACAGCTTTGTCATTGATGACTAGAGGATAATGAGCAGAAATAACTGAATGTGAATTTTCAGTGCTCAGGTGTGTGTTGAGTGATGCTCAGGTGTGTGTTGAGTGAGGGGGGTGTGATTGCTGTCCCCTGTCTGCTGCAGGATCTGGTCCAAACCGTGGCTCTGGGGGGGAACTACCTCCTGAACGTGGGCCCCACTCCTGATGGAATGATCCCTGTGGTGTTTGAGGAGAGGCTCAGGAGTGTTGGAGCCTGGCTGGCTGTTAACGGGGAGGCTATTTATGCCTCGACACCCTGGAGGGTCCAAAAGGAGAACGAAACTCTACCAATTTGGTGAGAAGAGTAAATTCAGTTCTTTTTTTCCTCAATAATTCCCTTGTAACTGAATCGGTTTGTCTCCTTCACATGTCCAGGTACACGTCTAAAGGAACAGCCGTCTACGCCTTCATTACAGCCAGACCTTCGAAGCCCGTAGTTGAACTACTGGAACCTAAAATATCAGCAGCCACTCAGGTAAACTCCAACATGTTGTTAGTCATGGTTAGTGACTATCACCAGGAAAGGAAAAGTCAACGACTAATGGTCTTTGAATCCTTCTCCAGGTGACCTTGTTGGGCAGCACAAAGCCGTTACCCTGGTCTCCGATCCGTCCCAACGGTGGCCTCGTCGTCCTCCTGCCCGAACTCCCTCAGTCCCCCAGTAAGGTCTGGACAATCAAACTGGACGGTGTCCAGTAAGGCTTAGTGGAGACCTCCAACGCTCTGGAGGTTACCAGTCTCAACTTAGCAACATCTACTGTTGCAGAATAATCACACAGTCGTTTTTGCACTTTTTTTTAAAGGGAAAATTATTTCACATCCAACTTCAAGTGCAGATTTTTACTTTTCAGGGACTTTTTAGCACCTCGGTGCCTCTCAGCGGTGATTTGCGTTTTATAGCAGTGATTCAAAATGAGAAGTGAAATCTGGTGTCAGCTGATCATCACGGTCCTCATCTTCCTGCATCCAACTGGAATGTGGTTTTAGAGTGTTCTAAAGTCTGACAGATCTCTGTAAGTGCTACTTTGAACTTTTTTTAATGATATATTTTAACACTATTTGAAGAAGAGATGATTGTATTTCCTCCACTGAACATGTAATGAAGAGCATTTTTAAACCAACTTGTCCGAATGTTTTATGGATGAACGGAGGAGTGAATGAAAATTTTTTTTTTTAGTGGCCTAAGTGAGGGAGGATGAACATATTCATATCACATCATCATTGCCTGTGCAGATTCTCTGCTGATTCAAATCAGCGACTTATCAGCCTCGACCTCGGCGCGATCCTGCAGTATTGGTGAAGCCGCTGCACGGGCATGACTTCGAGGTTCGATCAACACGCGCCTGCTCATGTCTCTTCCATTTCCAATTTGTCTTTCCTGATATTATATTTTCGTCCAGGTCTTAAACCCCACATTCTAATTCAGCGCTGCACAGCGGGTCCGAGTGAGAGATTAAGCAGGTCCCTAAAATGAAATCTGATAGAAATGTGATCATGTAAGGTCTATGTTCTGGGTCTTGTGAATGTACACTGGTTCCCTCTCTCAAAAACATGCCCATGAGGGTGGTTAGAGATGAAATGGTCTGGTCTGACTGTGAGCGGACGGTGTGTGTTCTCTTTGCTGGCCCTCTATCAGCATACCCCAAATAAGTGCCAAATCAACACAAAAAAAGACAAATCACACCACAGCCCTTTAACTGGCTAAAATATCTTTATAATAATCATATTAATAGTAATAATAATTAGCCATTAGAAAATGTTTCAACAACATTGACAGTGTTACATTCTGTGTTGGGGTAAAACCACGTCACAGTGTGCCATCTCTCTGGGCTTTAGGGCTCTCAGACGTGCTCCTCTGACACATCCAGATCCATAAAACATACCAGATCAATAAATAAATTTGTATGTACAAAATGAGAAGCACAACACAACAGGGAATCATGATATTCTTCTTTTCTTTTTTTCCTTTTTTTTTTTTTTTTTTTTCTTTTTTTACATGTCACTGTGCAAAACCCTCCACTGTCTGTCAGCACGTATGCATCGTCTGCGCGCTCATGCATCTTTTGTTGCCACCGGGGGCGCTGGAGACAAACTTCTTATCATATGGTGTTACTATTGCTATATTCTCCACTCAGTTGTACTTATAGGAAGGAAAAAAAGAACCCAAAGTGTGTCAGCTTTGTATGTACATTATGCTATATTGGCACTGAGTTATATATATGTAAAAAAAAAGAAAAAAAAAGAAAGAACTCAGGTGGAATGACAGAAAAGCACGCTATATCAAACCCGTTTGATTCGAAATCATGGTGTTCCGTGAGAAAGATGACAGAGAACAAGAGCACAGAACAAGGGCCTATCTCAGTATTTGCTACATCCCAATGTAGATTGGAGTGGAGTCGGTATCAGTCTGTTTTCCTGGCAGGTTAGATGCGCATAGATGAAGGTGTCTGGATCTTCCGCTCAGTCCGTCCGTGTAGCTCTTCCTTTCCTCTTTTGGTGATCTCTCACTCTTCGCTCGAGTGTCCGCAACAGATCCCAGAGAGAGAGAAAAATAGTCTTCCCAGAGTTGTTGGTTATTATCATTCCTCATTAGCAGCAGCGGTTTAAAACTCCTCACCCTTGATAAAACAGGTTGTTTTTTTTTGTACACAACACTTACCCTTGTACACAGAACAATGTTCACCTTTTAAGTTTACAACACCATTTATAATGAGTGATGGCAAGAATTTATCCTTCCATTGACGGCTCGTACTAGTTATAGTCATATTCTAACAATAATATATGTAATATTGAAAAGAGAAGAGTCCATTGGCAACTGGTATTTACAGTTTTGTAAACTTGAAGGTGGCAGGGTGTTATTTGTTTGATAATTACACAGTAATCGCTCAGGCGTCTTTGAAACACACGGTTTACCTTGTGTACTGCAACATTACAAAATAAAAAATAAAGCATCCACACACACACAAAACAAGATTACTGTGATGAAAACAAACTTAAAAAAATTGGAAATGTACATTAAATGTCTACAGTTTAGTGTTTTAGTCAAGCGATGCGACATGAATGATATAAAATCATAAACTTGAAATGTCAAATGTGCGAAAAACAGGTTCAAAGGGTAGAAAAAAAATTGGCTTTTGATTTTTTTTTTAAAAAAAGGAACAAATTAAGAATTTTCAAAATGGAAAAGCTATAAAAATGAAGAGAAATCAAGAAAAAAACAAAAGTGGAGAGACAGCGTCCAGATTCTCTCCCACGCACACAAATGCACATCAGAGCTAAAGGCACATTGGAGTTTTAGTTAAACATCCAGTCAGGGTTGAACTGCTGCCTGGCAGACTGGAGAAAGTAAAACTTCGGGGAAAAGTCTTTTTTTTTCCATTTTATTTTCATCCTTAATGCAAATTTCCAGTAAAAATCCAATGAAAGTGGAACAAATATTACCTCCTGATACTGTTGATTGAACATCAAGTGACTTTTATTTTCACTAAAAGCACAGGGTGGGATCATTTTTGCCGAATGTTTTGCCAGCAGCTCAGGTGGCTTTTCCCGCTGAAGTTTAACTAAACCGCTCGATCGGAAAACATCCGCGTAACTAAAACTCGAATCTGCTGCTTACAGCATCCTTAGTGACAGTAGACAGTACACAGCAAACACACACACACACACGCGAGCCGGCTACAACTGAGCTCTTGTGTCAGAAAAAACGATGGCTACTAGAGAATCTGGGCTCGTGGGATTCCCCTTTGCGCGCGTCCCGGCCCGGTTCCGGCCTTTTTCTTTTCAGGGTGGGGGTGGTTGTGTGACAGGATCCCCTGAGGGTGGAGGCCCTGGATCGGGAGACTCTGCTGCTAGAAAATGAGGTACTCGGGGTTGACCTGTCTGCCTGGGTGTCCACAAAGAGTCTGTGCACTTCTGGAAAGAGGTGACGGGGTTTTGTACAGTAGTCCAGGTGGGGGTGGGGGTGGGGGGTGGGAGGGGCTCCTGTGGTCGTACGCTGAGGACGCTGGGAGGGCTCGCTGGGTAACACGCCGGGGGCGAAGTCCGGAGATCAGGGCCTCCGAGTGTGGGAGCGGGGCGAGGTGGCTGGCTCGCACCTCAACGATCGGATGGCGGCAGTCGCTACAGAGGCTGCCCCCCCACCACCACCACCCCTTTCTCTTGTGATGGGGCTCCAGGAATATGAGGGGCGGGGCTAAAGAAGCCTTCACAGTGGAGTAACAGTCTAAAAGCAGGTCTTTTGTGCTTTGTCGGGTGCGGCCTTTGTTCCACGGAACAGGATGAAACGGGCCGCTCGCCCCAAAAACCGCCCCTGCTGCAGATGAATTAAACACGGCGTTTTGATTCCCGGCCTTGCTCGTTTCGTTTGATCGGCGGGGCAGCTGGGTTGTAAGATTGATCTGCTGCGATCCACATCAAAAAGAAAAAGAAAATAGCGATTGCTGTTTCGAGGTCGTTCGTACGCTCTTCGTACAAACTCGCCGCATCGATTTCTTGGTCATAAAATCTGGTTTGTGAGCTACAAAATTTGGCTTGTATCATCCAAAATCATATGATTGTGTAATAAGTTTCCCTTAAACGAGGTTAAGATAAAACATGCAGTATTAATATGAACAAAATCTGCCAGTCTTAATGTGTATATTGCACGTAAGAGTGGGGAGGGGGGGGTGACAAGGGACAATAAAAACATTTTTCTTTATCAATATCTTCAGATTTTATAGTTTTCTATTTACATAACTCTCTACATATGTACTGTAAACTGTGTTCAAAGGAAACCTCCACATATAGCTGGTTAGGCACATGTAGTTGGTTCTAAAGAGGGGATGGGGGGTGGGGGGGGTACAGCAGTATATGCTAGAACCACAGATAGATATACAGTAGGCCTAAGAAGGATCATACTTGGCAATGTACACTTGCCAGTTATTTACCCTGTGAATCCGACCCAACACTCGCAAACTGAAAATCTTTCTGTCTCACGTGTTCTGAGTCTGGATGTACGCCACACTGTTGTAGTATCACACAATGCTAGAATCTATAATAATACTGTAGTATTTCACATTTGATATAGTTTGTACACATCGTACTCAAGATTCTCTACTACTCTAGAAATGTAGATATTATAAAATATACATCTCCTGGTAAAATATCCCATTTTGCCAACACACTCCATCCAAATAGAAAAGGAAACAAAGGTCATGCTAAAATATTCTTATATACTTGTGTATTTTTCCCTTGTTAAAATGGCTGAGTGGGACTTTTCTGGTGTTTGGTGGGTTTCCTAACATCTCCCTCACAACGCACGCGCCATTCCAAACGCCTTCCTTGGAAACAGTCTGATAGACGTGACTCATCCAAAGGGCTCAAATCCGTGCTACACTTTATAAAAACGCAACTGTCATGTAGAGCAATTGCCACGAGGAAGTAAAAGAGGTGACACTGGTACAACATACAGTTAAAATCATTCACAGCGGGTGTTATTTCTTTAATTTCAGGCTGATTGTAAAACACTATCGAGGTTTTTTTTCTGAAAGAGAAAGCTATATCAACTCCTTTTGTGTGGAGAGGACTAAAACTGAAGTTAGGTGAGAAGATTCTGCTGACTTTGGTCGGTCTCCCTTACTTATTCTTGTGATCAATTGCTTCATCTTCTCTATGCTATCATGCAGCATGAGCATGTAGGAAAAAAAAGATTATCCATCCATTGGGCAGAACTGAAGATAGATTAATGAATCATTTTTAATGCCTGTTTTCTAGAGTGTGCGACTTCCTGACAGAAGGGGAGAAGTCTCAGCAGGTCGTATTGTTGATGTCATTCCTTAGTTGACCACTCGGTGGCGCTAAAGTCTCACAGTGAAATGGGGGCTTAGTCAGCAAACCCACCTACGTCCTCCGAACCCACCAAAACATATATATATATATTTTTTTCTCCTTAAAAATTCCGAGCACACCCCGCTTTAGAACGCACAAAACTTCTGAGAGAATTCCTAAAAATGCACAAAAAATCCCCAAAAAAAGCTCAATTCCTTTCGTCTGTGATGCTGTCTAGTTGTCAAGGCCTTGATGCTACACTGCTAAAGCTCCTTTTGGTGAATGGGCGTGTGCACACTATGTACAAAATAGTGGTTGCACATTCAAGCAGTCTGGTTGCTGAGTGTAGGTGATGAAAGGATGAAGCACAGAGGCGGAAAAAAAACCCCATTTCACATCCTGTGAGTCAGCGGCCGATTGGCACCTGGGTTAGAAGAACGTCTGGAGAATGTTCCTCATGGATTGTTAATCATCTGCTTTTCGGGCGATGAAAGAGACGTGAGAAATTATTCAGTGTTTATTCGTCGCCTGTGTGATTAAGAGTGAGGAAAGTGGATGGGCTTCACTCGGTGCCGTTTGCAAAAGTCGTTTCGGAAGATGGCAGCGGGGGGAGATCCACGGGGAGATTCTGTCTGTGCCTGTTAAGCCCTTTATTTTCGGTGACGGGGAGGCGGTGTGTGAACAAGCACGTGCATGCTACTGTGCGACCTTCCGCAGATGACTGTGATGACACTGGCCGCATCTTACTTTTTCGTCAGCAGCGAATCAGATCTGGAGGATTCTTTTTCCAAAAAAAAAAAAAAAAAATCGGTAACCCATCGGCGCTGAGCTTCTGTTTCAGGTCGAGGCTCCTGGTGCCGGTAAATGTCAAACTTTCAAGAAACTAAAATGGCTTGTTTTATGAGCAAACAAGGTGAGTTTGGTTTGGATGTTAGTGAGGATTAGTGAAGGATAGAACCCACAGGAAAATCTGAATCTAGACTCAAAGAAAGACCCATCTGGCGCGGGCGGGTGAGCAGGAGACGCGTCGGCCTCGGTGTTCAGAGTCGAGTTTGGGCTTCCGGGATGTAGATCTCGATGCTGTCGGCGCTCTCCGTGGCCGAGTTCTGCCTGAAGGAGGCAGCGCGCTTGGTCTGCAGCAGCCTCCTCCTCGCTTCTGTCCTCTGACGGTCCCCGAGATCCAGGGACTTCTCCCTGATGGGCAGGGTGTGTCCCCCCAGGCGAGGCACCACCAGGGCCCCTGACCCGCCTCCGCCGCCTCCTGCGCCCCCGTCGCCCGTGCTATCGGACCGGAGGCTGCCGCTCACCCCACCCGCTGGCTTCTTTGGTAAAGGAGGAGGAAGCTTTTTGTCCTCCTGGCCCGAAAAAAACAGCCCAAGATGGTAATGAAAATGGACAGCGGGTTAAGTCACATGCAAGGAAGGGGCAAACAATGTACAATGGAGGTGGACATAGCAAAAAGAAAAATATCCAAAAATACATTAACAATGGGCAAAAAAGGAGCATGGGATGAAAAAAGGTAAACAAGGAGTGAAAAAGGAAAAAGAAGAAAATCAGTTGTTAGTGTGTTACCAAGATTACATGACTAGAAAGTAGCCATTTACCACAGCTACAGCACGGACGAGTGTTTTATTCAGTCTGAGCAGCTGGAATAAATAAACACCCCTGAGAGGCATTTGCATTTGTAAAGGTTTAGGATGTCTTGTAGCTCAGGTCAGATCCTCATGCTGTTCTGTATTTGCACGGCCTCCAAAGCCTTGGAGGGCACGACCATCTGTGCCACTCTCCTGCACATGGCCATCTTAGTTCTGGGGTAATGCTGCAGGGGGACCAGGGCTGTCTGCACCCCCGAGCCTCTCACCTTCTTTTCAGGCGGAAGCCTCCAACCAGAGTCCTTTATCCTCTGGAGGTCCTGGAACTTGACCCTGACGTCCTCTATGTTAAGCTGGAGCAGATCCCAGAAGTTGGCCAGGTCCTGAGAGGAAGGCTGGGGGTACGCGGCGGGGTCCTGTCCACAGAGGGATCAAACACGCCATGAAGTCGGCAAAACAACGCACCACATTCGAGTGCCATGAGTGAGCAGACCCTCACACACACACTCACCAAACTCTGTTGACAGAGGCGGAAAAACTGCTGCACTTTCTGCGACATTAGCATCTGGGCGCTGCCGACTGCGCTTCGGATCGGCTCGAGAACTGAGGACGAAACGGCATCTTAGCATGCTCTTCTGTTTCGGAACACACCCCCCCCCCCACCGCCCTCCGGACCAGCACCCAGGTAAAATGAACTTACTCTCCTCCGGCAGGTCGTTCTCTTCCGCCTCCCTCTCCATGGTCTGGCACCAGCCCTCCATCCTCTCCACCTCGCTCTGCAGGAGGCGCAAGAAGAACTCCCCGTCCCTCATGCAGGGCGAGGCTCGGCCCGAGTCGGGAAGGCTCCGCGGGCCCTCCAGGGACGGCGTTCCCGCCCAGGCTCTCTCCGAGGTTATTGGCAGAGGTGAGTGGGAGCGTGGAGGCAAATGGGGATGCTGGTGGCGCCGCAGGTCTGTCTGGCAGGACTCTGTGGTGTAGCCACTCTGGATAAGATCCTAGCATAACAGAATCACCCTTAAAAATCAATGATATTTACAAACCCATTCATCTTATTGACATAGCATTTGTATCTTATTAGTCTTGTTTGGTTTCCATTAGGTTTTTTTTTAACCTAAAATCAGTTTTAGCTTCATGAGTCACATAAAAATAGGAGGTGAATATAAATGCATCATCAGGAAAAGGGGGGGGTTCTTGTAGACCAACCTCTCTGTAAGCCCACTGCCCCTGTGTGTGGACCGTGCGGTGGCACTCGGTGTACTGACTGGCTGACTCGGGCTCCGACGAGTGCCTCTGGAAGGAGCAGCCGAACTGGAGGCTCTTGTCCTGCGTGGGCACGGCGATGCTGAGGCCCGCGAAGCCCTCGGAGCCCAGGTCGGCCTGCACGCTCGCCGTGACGCTGTTGGAGCGCTTGAAGCGAGCCCGCCTGCCACACAGGAGGCGAGGAGAGGCTCAGAGCCGTCCGAAAGTCTCCTCGACCTAAGGCCTCTTTCAAGAAAGCGCGTATTTCCCCTTTGCAGCGGGGGGGCAGTGACGACTGCTCACACTTCTTTCTTCTATCAAATGACACACCAGCGCTCAAATGTCATGCTGGTCGACTCAGTGATTACCACGCCTCGAGTTGGTAGCTAACCTTTTCTTCATCCTTTGCCATCTGAGAAGGTGTGACTCACGCACATGTTTTCTCTCTCTCTCTCTCTCTCTCTCTCTCTCTCTCTCTCGACATTGTCAGCCTCGCTGATTGCAAGAGGTGGGGGACATCACTAATAGGTGTGACATCGCGAGCGGCTGGGAGCTTGTAAGTCAGAGTTTGTGCGACTGTGACAGCTTGTACGCATGGGCGTGATTCCCGTAAGCAACGCCGGCTATATCAGGAGACGGCTGAGGACGTCTTGTTGATTTGATTAATCATGCTTATTGTTGAAAAATAAGACATTCTTGGAACAAAGTGTTTCTGGGTTCAAGCTGTGATGTCTGATTAATTGCCGAATGGAGGCATAAAATTGAGATGAGACATCAACTGTAAGTTTCTGCACTCTTGGGTGCCCAGATAATGAAGGTCTTTTTAAAATTTTATGTTAAAATTATTCACATAAATTAGCCCGTAAAGACCAAACGCTCTTTAGGAAGCCATGTATTTTAAGAGAGGGTTGAGTGAACTCGCGTTCGGATTTTCGGAGTTGTGCACTTCAGAAACCAAAAAGTTTCCACCGAAAGACGCACTTTACACTTGGATAAATTCGATTTGGACAACTTTTCATTTGTGTTACCTTTTGTCGTCTTCCACTTGGACTCCGATAGAATGGACCTCTGTCAGAGCCTTGCCCTCAGCATCAGAATCGGATAAAGTCTCGGAGCTGTCGACCTGCAAACCGGACAGAAAAAAAGCTTTTTGTTACCAAGGGAACTCTTGGCAGAGCGCATCGTTTGCCAGATACCGACATCCTTTCTGACCTGCACGGCTATGGAGGGTCTCAATTTTCTCCCCCCACGTAGATCGTCGTGCCCCCCCGTTTTGCTGAGCGCTATGCTGTTCTGAGGCAGCGACGCGGACTTTCCCAGGCTGCCGCCGACCCGGCCGTCCCTCTCCCTGGCCGGCCTCGTCGGTCCCTCCAGCAGGCTGTCGGCCGAGCTGCTGTGTTTGGGTCTCACCCCGACCCCCGGACCCCCTCCGTAGGGCACCAGCTCCCTTGAGCCCCTCACCCCGTCCAGGCTCTCGGCCGAGTTGCTGTACTGACGGGAGCGTCCGGGACCCACGGCGGTGTAGTAGCCTCCTCTCGAGGAGCGACCGGAGGGGCCTTCGGACCCTCCCAGGTCCACTGAGTTGCTGTGCTGCTTGGTGCGCCCAGGGCCTGAGGCCAACTGTCCACTGTTCTGGAAGTAGGCATCCTGGGTGGACTCGGTGCTACTCTGGGCTCGCACCGAGAGAGACGACTTGGACATGCGAGGTGGAAGTGGGGGAGGAGCACCTTTACGATAAGGAAAGACTGAAGTGTCAGAACGGGAGAAAGAAAGGCAGAGGAAAAGTGGGCTGTTAAAATATTAAGAGGGGGCAGCAGAGGTAGATACTTACAAAAGGGACAGACTGGGAAGGGTAAAGAAAGGGAAATTAGACAGGTGTACACAAAGGAGAGAAAATGACAACATTATTATGCAAAAAAAGTGGATATACGTTCTCTAAATGCTTCTCCTTCACAACAAAACCGGCTTGCCTGCCGACGTTCAGTGAAAACGGAAGAGGCGAGGCAGTGGGCTAAAACAGACATGACAAGGCAACAAAGGAAAACTTCCTCCTGTGCGTAATTTTAACCGAATTTCCTGAAAGCAATATTAAAATGCGAGGTGCAGATTTTCTCTACCGCCTCCCCTGAGCCTCATTCAAACACGCACAAAAACACACAAGGCTATTTTTAGCAACGCATGGATCTAACTTTTATGCTTTCTGTCCTTGGCATAAGCAGCTGGAAAGCCACAGTAACATCAAAGAAATGAAGATATACAGGGATTTTCAGCACATGCCACCTTGAAAGGCCTTAAGTCTGTATCATGGGGGCTTGTTAGTATTTTATGTGAACAAGTATGTTATGTTGAGAAAATAAGAACGTATGAGGCACATTAGGTGCTCCAGTCAAGGAAAGCAGCAGCTGAAGACAATGATCTGATCTAGATGACGCGTTCCCTCAAACCTAATTACCCTCATGGGTGTCACCTGTTTCCAATTTGGTCCCGCCCCCTCCCGGTGTACTTAAACCCAGCTTTCCTTCCCGCCCGTGCCAGGCTGTCTTTCCAAATGTCTGGTGTGTCACTGTTTTTGCTTGTGTGTGAGGTTTTTGGGTTGGAGTTTGACTGATTTGGGCGTGTTTGTTGATCCAGACTGATCTAGAGCAGCAAACTGCTCAATAACTCGACTCAAACTCATGACCTACTGATGTATTCGATGATCGTGAACGTTCTTGTACCTGTTACTGAACCTGAGGAACCTGTGATTACGCTAGGGAGAACAGTGGGGGGTGGGGGGGTGAGATGGAGAGACGAGAATATGCTCGGGAACACAACACATACGAGCCGATGAAGCAGAAGGTTTGGGGGGGGAGCAAAACGAGGAGACAAAAAGGTTGCGGATTAAAAATGAATGCACGAGGGTGTGTCTGCGTTCGTGCATCAGCTTGTTTGGTTTGCGAACTGTCACGAACTCCCCCGTCCCTCTGGCTCTCTAGCTGTGCCTCTCACCAGGCTCCCACCAGATAAAAGACATCCGCCCGCCCTCGGAACTCTATCAGAACCGCTGCAGACACGAACCCCAGGCTGGCTCACGCGCACACACACACTCACTCACCGGCCCCGCTTTTAATGCTCCCCTGGGGTCCCGACATGGAGAAGACGGAGAGGCAGTCGTCATCCTGGGAGCAGCCCGCCTGGATGGCGCGTACGTAGCTGTGGCTGCGGGTTCGGAACACGCCGGGCAGGTCCAGCGCCTCCACGGCCTGAGACTCCACCTCCCCGAACATAGTCTCGCACACGGACTCAAACTGGCGGTTCAGCGTGTCTCCCAGCTGCGTGACGAACAACGGCACGGGATTCGTGCTTTTGCGGTGGGGATCTGCACAAATAAACATTTTACCTGGGTGCTGGTCAGAGAGCGGGTGTAACTTCGAGAGCGGGTGTGGGTTTTGGGCGTAGTTCTGCTGTTGGGGTATGCGTCGGTGCACTGCTTACAGGAATATCTGAATCACACACACACACACAAGCTTGTAATTAGAGGCTGCATGTATTCTAAACACTTGATCTATTTGTGGCGTTTAACCTCTGATCCATGCTGGCAGATCGCTTGAAGGCGTCCCTCTGGGCGATCAGGGTGGATTTGGGCGAAGCTTTGGGACTGGTGTCCGAGTCGGCGCTGTCGTCGTCGCCCATGGCCTTGATGTAGCTGCCGCTGCGCATGCGGCGACACGGGATCTCGCCGCCGCTGTCGACCGCGTCGCCGCCGCCACCGCCGCCGTACCCGCCTCCCCAGTCTTCGGATGGGACCTGGGGTCACAGTCACACGCACTCATAGACGGGCATGAAAGGGTGGGAGGAGTCTGAAGCTCCGGCGAGCGGTGAGTTGACGTGGACGACCATGTGGAGCACATGGTCAAATCTGGTTATGATTCTAAACTAATGGGTTAAAACGGTTAAAATGAGCCAAAAATAAAGTGCACATTCCTTTTCTACATCAACCATCAAGGTAAAAGAAATCACAATATACATTTGTTAGGCTGCTTCTCTGCAGCTGTAAGTCACAAAACGTCACGGAGAAATATATTTCATTGGGGAAAGATATTTCAAACCCACTTTCAAAAGAAGGGAAATGAACCAGACGTACACTGACATGAATACCCAGCAATGACTGCCCAAGCATGCCCATGCACGGACACACACGTGTGCACAGTACTCGTACATGAGGGATGATCTTAAAGCAACAGAGAAAGTGACAAAGGGACTTACAGAAAGAGTGAAACTCTGACAGCTAGAGAAACACTGACACAGAGAAAGGAAGAACGGTAAGCTCCGAGTCGCAGACAGAGAGCAACTGAGGCGTAAGGGACAAAAATGTGGGCAAACAGGCAGGAAAGAGAGAGCAACATAAAGAAAAAGCGCACAACGGAGCGGGCAGAAAACAAAGAGATCGAGGAGGGTAGAGATGTGAAACTGATGAGAAACTCACACACAGAACAAGAAAGATTCGGCTTCCAGAGAATCAATAGGGAGCAATAAAATCTGAAAAGGAAATGGATCTACAGGCCCTCGGTGAGGCTGTCATGTAAAATATACCTTTCATAACCAAGCCAGAAGGCGTTTTCTCAAAATGTGAATCTAATTAACTTGCGATTTAAACTGAATGAATAAACTGAATGAAGCTGTTGTATGAACTATTTCATGAAGGGCTGTTTTTGGCTGGGTTTTAGGGTAATATCTTGCAATAATCCCTGTCGATTTCCAGGCCTGTTCCTTCAAATATCAAGACTGCTTTTGCCTGAAACAAACCTCTTCAGGTCAGCTTTGCTTCCAAATATGCCCTCTGTGAAAATAACAGAAGGAAAAGGCAAATTTAGCCTCTGAAGTGCCCCAGTGCTCTGTGTAAATGTGATGGGGGGGTATTAGCACCCCCGGTGATGGACTACAGCTCAGTCATTTAATGGCATGTGAGCCACATGGAAAACAGAAAGATTGTCAAAACGAAGTGTTAAAACAGCCCAATTATTCCATAGCCGGTGTCACTGGAGCCATATTTTAGAGTAAAAATCGCTGCTGGTGACGAAGGCCCATCTGCACACACACGCGTGCACTCGCGCACCCTTGCACGCACGCACACACACACACACACACACACCAGAGTCAAGGCCTATGGGTTCAGCAGCCGGTTGAGTGTGTCCTCTAAGGTCAACGCTTAAAAGATGATTCAGCCTAATCCGCTCCCCCCGGTCTTCTCCTATCACTCTCATTTTCTCATCCTTCCCTTCTTCTCCTCCTCTCCCTTTGCCCAGTGGCGACCATCACCTTCCTTATCGCTCGCTTTACTATCTCTGCATCCCTGTCTTGCCAGCTCCACATTCTTGTTTCATCCTTTCTTATCTATAAGACACACTACTGGAAAAGGCTTAGGGAACAGGTACCGCCGAGTTCTAAAGCCTCGTGTCGAGATTGCCTGTGAACAACTTACACACTTCACCACAATCTTGACCTGTGAAGATCCCCTCTTCTGCCGTCTTCAATTTTCATCCGTTTTTCCTCTCTTATGTGTGAAAAATTTGGATAATCGCCTGGTGTGAACTATGACAAAAACACTGTAAGTATACCAGCAGAAGTACTTCTGCAGTGTGTGTGTTCATTTAATAAAATGCTAATGGATGGCTTTAAAATATGGCTACAGGGTGCCTTGGTGGTTTGGAAAATCTTATATTTTGTGCTCTTTTCCGCAACCCCTCTCAAATGTTTTCCATTCCAATCTGTAGGTCAGTAATGTAATAACCACAAAGGAGACTAGATCCATGCGTGTGTGGTGTAAAAATCGAATTGAATTGTGTTTCTGTGATTTATAATTAATATTTCAGATCAGCCACGCCGTGCTGCCTCTGTGGATCCAGCAGTACTCAGTGGGAATACAGAACAAGCATCTTTCCTTTTTATATTTTTTTCTTTTTCTCTTTTTCCTGTGAAACTTAGACAGTGATTAAACAAATCTGATTCCTTATGACATTTATAACTGAATGCAGCTGAGAACGAAATTTCAAAGACTTGACAGCAAACTTGCTATGTTATTGAGTTTTAGAAAAATTAGATATGAATGATTATTTTTTTTCCTTAAACATTTTGTGGTGTTCATTCTAAGAGTAGCTCAGACTGTTGCCGAAATATCCTCAGCAAATTTGCGATCCTACTCTTGTTTTTTTGTCACTGTCACTGATCGATCCCCTCCTCCAGGTGGGCGATGCATCCTCGCCCCAAGTGAAGGAGTTCAAGTATCTCAGTCTTGTTTGTGGGTGAGGGAATGATGGAGCGCGGGGTTGCTCGGAAAACAGGAGCAGCAGGTGCGGTGCACAATCGCTGCGCTGCGCCTTTGTGATGAAGAGGCAGTTGAGGCAGAAGGCAAAGTGCTCAGTCTAGCGGTCTGTCTTTGCTCCTACCCTCACCCGGCCGTGAGCGATGGGATAGGTCACGGATACAAACGACTGAACTGGGCTTCCTCTGTAGGGTGGCTGGGGTCTCCTTTACTGGTGAGTTTACGGGTGAGAAGCTCAGTCATCCTGGAGGACAACCACTGCTCCTGGGCATAGAAAGGAGTCAGTTGAGGTTGTCGGGGCACCTGGTTGGGATGCCACCAGCGCCTCTTCCTAGGTAGGTGTTCCTGGCTTGTCCTAATGAGGGAAGACTTTGGGGAAGGGCCTGGTGATCCCCAAGTCACAGTTAGCCCACATGGCTGAAGAAAGGGAAGTCTGAGCTGCTGCCCCCGACCTCAGATAAGTGGAAGATGGTGGGTGGATGGTTGGATGGATGGATGGATATCACTGTTTAAAACTGACCATGGTCGATTTAAATATTTGCATTGAGGACATCACAGTCTTGATAATAAATATGTCAGTGAGGCAGGCAGTCACCTGCTTATAGATGTTTTAAACTGATAATCATCTCTTGCCTGAAGCTAAATTTCTGTTTCTTCAAATAAAGCTGCAATACATGTTTCACTATATTAACCTTGATCTCAATTATATTGTGAATACCAGTAACAGGCCACCTAAGGAGCCATCCAAATGATTAATTTTCCACTAGCACGATTTTATTTGTTGCATTTACACCACCAGTAGAAAGAGCAACTGGAATTTGGGATTTTGGTCTCTAATTAATTTTTTCAAAGCCGCTCAAGCATGGTAATTGCAGGTCTTTTTAAACATGCCGGCGAGGGATGTTTCCATTAAATAGTTCTAGCTTCTCCAGTGTAACACAGCTTTATCTGGACATTTGGGCTCCTGTTCTTCAAACACTTCCTCTAGAACTGAAGCCAAGGATGGAGCTATCTGACTGGAGCACATCGCAGCCCACCATGGAAACCCTCTTCAACCGCCGTTGCAAAACACCTGGAAAGTTCATTCTCTGTCCCGAGGTGTGAATGTGAACCTTGAGGGACAGAGCCGACTGGTCCTTTGAAACCAGGAGCACACGCCGGTTCTCTCTCAGCAGCTTCTATCAGCAGACCTCAGCTGCAGTTGAAGAATGGGAGTTGGAAAAACACCAGGGACTCCTGTGGCTACCTGCTGTTTCCGTAGAAACACAGCTTGGTTGGCAACTCAACCTCATCACAGCTGGAGATTTTGTGTGAGTGTGCTGATGTGTTTATTTGTCTGTATTCTTTGCAGACTATCTGAACAATGTATCCAGCCGCTTTTCCTTCGAAGGAATTAATACGTATCAGATGAGAGAAAATGGGGAAAACGGGTGCATTTGAACAATTTGATTCATCTATATTTACACTTGACCCAGGGACTGCACTGGTATGTTCTTACTGCCTTCTAGAATCAAAGATTACTCTAATTATAATTATTCTGCATTCACAACTTAAATAAGGATCAGAAAAAGCTGAAATCTTGCTTAATAGCAACATTGGTATTGGGTGAATTGTTAAATCTAGAAATAATGCCGAGAGAACTAAAATCCATTTCTTAGCCAAAACGTTTCTTATTCTCCATTTAAATAATAACAATCTGTCTGAAGGTGCTTTAAAATGCCATTACACTAGTGGAATTGTCCCAAGTGCAAAAACAATATAATAGAGAATGAATAAGCTAATATCACCTTTAAATGACTGAAATCATCTTGCACTCATGTTCTCTCTCTCTCTCTCCCTCTCTCTCTCTCACACACAGACACACATACACACCTGCAGGTAGTGGAAGGTCCTCTCCTTCATCTTAGGATCCACTGGTACCAGTGCTTTGTCGTACCCTGCTCCCCCCCTGCTTGAGGGGTACACCTCCCTGGCCTGACTCACTGTCATGGCCGACCAGGTGCTTCTCTTCAGGGAGTGGCCGTGGTGCCCGTGGTGCCCCTGATGCCCCCCACCTTCGCTGCCCGCCAGAGCCATGGTGGTGCAGGCCACGCACTCTCCGGGGCTTGGCGCCACCATCCTTTCTTTGGGCCTCTTCATGGTGAGCTCCTGGATGGCCGCATCCAGGCTCTCGTGCCCGCTGGGGTACCCCCTCCGGCCTCCGCCCACCAGGAAGCTGCTGTCGCTGTCCAGATTGTCGTCAGAGCTCCACCAGCCCGCCGTCCTGCTGCGGTGCCGTCTGCCCGACTCGTGCCGGGAGTCCCCGCTCTTGCTTCGCTCTCGAGACTTGTTCCTCCTGGTGGAGCGAGGCTGGTGGCCCGAGTAATGGCCCCCTCCATCCTCCCCTCCGCTCCTGTGGCCCCCGCCTCTCTCGCTACGATAGTCCCCGCTCCCTCTTGTGCCGTTGTACTCCCGTTTGGATGGCGCCTCTAGGGAGTGGGATTTGGCGAAGAGGCGCTGCACGGAGTTGACCAGGTGACGGATGCGCGAGGGGCTCTCGCTGCGCTGTTCGGCGCCCCCGCTGGTGGAGCGCTGGTACTGCAGGGTGTGGAAGCCATCGGGGTGAAAGGGCACCTGCTTCTCGAACTGGTCTGTCATGTTCGGGGGGATGCGGTGCATCTTCCCGCTGTGGCCAGAGGACAGGCATTCTTCACAAGAGTCAAACGAATGGAGGGACGGGTGCTGGCTGGGGTGAGATCGGGGGAACGTCCCCCCACCGGAGTGACTGTGAGAGTGAGAGTGGTGCCTCTCCAGCGCCAGGGCCTCGGCCGGCCCCCCGGGAGGGTAATAGTGGCCATCACTGTGACCGTGGTAGTAGTCCCTGCCTGGCCCGTCGCACTCCTCCGGGGTGCAGTGGCAGGGGCCTCCCCCGCCACCACCGGAGGAGTGCTGGGACATGCTACGGCTGACATGGTACCCTTTCACAGGCGCCGGGGCGTGGTGGGCCGTCCGGGCCGAAAGGGGGCGTTGTGGGCGTGACAGGGTTGCACTGGTCTCACCTGGAACAAAACAAGAAGCGGTGAGAAGTGCGGTAACACCTAATTACGGAATAAATGTGATTTTGGAGATAGAATGATTGCATCTGACAGCCCTGAAATTTATTTTGTAACAAAGAATTTGGCTTTGTAGATTGATATCGGAGAGCTTTTCCCTTTTATCCAGATGCCCATTTAACAGAAATAATGGATTTTTTTTCGATTCTCATTAACATTTTTATTGATTTTGCACTTTAGCACATTCTTTTAAAATCACAAAAACCAAAGACAAGCGCTGCAATGGGTGATTCATCCAGAGATGCACAAAGCAAACGCTTTGCCCTGTCATTCATCTCAAAAGCCTTCTGGCTGATAAATCAAGAACGTGCGCCTTCCTTTCTCATTCACGGCGGCTTGCTCCCCCCTCCAATTTACCACCGCGGGCTTTGACGCGGCACACCCGCTGTATTGTCTGCCTCGTTCTTTTGTGGGGAGTCCCCGAGCATTCGTGTGATTTACCGGCGAGCAAAAAAAACCCGACGCACTTATCGATTACGCTCATGCTAAACCGGAGGAGTGAGAGAGCAGCTGCAGGTACTCAGATATAAACGTCCGCGTTCTCAGCTGCATCCGAACTAATTCACATAATCGCCGTTACTCTGGCAGGAACGGGCTCAGATCGCCTTTAAAGTCCAGGAGAGGAGCCCGCGAAAACAAACAGGAAATAAAATCAATATACGCTCCGAAGCTGCAGGAGGACGCAGGAGCACTGTAAACCTTATCACCCACACAATCTCTTGCACAGAATCAAAATGTGATAAGACGGTTGCATGCATCGCCCTTCTGTTTAGTGTGCAGACAAAAACAGAGATTTCATTACAAAGGTCTGACTGGCATTCATTACCACTGCTGCAGTCACACCCTCTGTTTACCAAGCCCTCTACTAACCACTGTATATAATAAATAAGAGGCACACGGGCTGTTTATAATGCTTGCAAGCGTTTCAGGATCTGATTTAGCTGATGAAATTGCCTGATGGGAGCCCAAATTGAGCTGGATGGGACTCGCTGGTGCATGTGTTTCGTGCTCGAGTTTGCAAGCTTTCACACCAAGATGAGAGATAGGGGACAGATGCTGGGATAATGACTAAATAGAGCGTGGCCTGTTTGTCGTGATTGGCTGGGTGAGGGCTGCCACCCAGGAAGGCCGCTAACGTCAAAGCCGTGTCATTGGTGTAGCCGTGTCATTGGTGTAGCCGTGACGACGGGTGTCGTCGAGTCAATCTCGCACCACGGGTGGATTTTCTGACAGCTGCGGCGCAGAGGTGGATGGAGTTCGGTGGCAGGAGCCGTGCTCGGTTTGGGGGTGACGACATGTGTGCAAATGAGCAGAATTTTAATGACGATTTTTATTTCGCAGCATACTGTGTGTGTATGTAAATATGTGTGTGTGTGTGTCTGTACTTCTGTGGTGAGTGAAAATTCACATTCTGCTAGCAAAGTAAGGACATTTTTGGGAAGTCATCTTGACTAGTGTTGAGGGTTGAGACCTGTTTGAGGGTCAAGACCTGGTTTTAAGTTTGAGGTTAGAACAGGGTTTAGGTCAGGCTCAGGGTCAGAGGTTAGTTGGGATGGTTAAGGCTGGAGCTGGGTCAGCAGTATGATAATGAAAGTCAGCATCAGTGATAGAAGTACAAGTGTGTGTGTGTGTGCGTGTGTGTGCGTGTTCCCAAACAGGCAGCAAAGTGATCACGGTGCTGCCTGCAGGAGTAAATGAATCCATGTTCTGTTTATTATGAAGTTGGCTCCGGAGCGGGCTGCCGGCGTGAAGCTGTCAATCACCTTGACGCGCACGCACGGGGACGGATGCACGTGACGTGCGCGCCCTGAGAAGTCATCTGCACGAAAACAGGCGAGCGAAGGAAGAGAGAGGTAGCCTGACGTCGTCTATCTCTCCTGCTTGATTTCTCTTTCATCCTTTCATCTCTCCCATCTCTCAGCATGTCTGCCTCTCAGTCTCTCCTCCTGACCTACTTCTATCCATCCTCCAGTGGTGTGTGTGTGTCTCTCTCTCTTTTTCTCCCTCTCTTCTCCCTTCTTTGTTTTCTTTTTTTTCATCATCCATCACTCCTGTCCTGTTCTCGTCAGCACTCCTTTGAGTTAATTGCGAGATTTGTTTCTTCTTTTTGCCCCCGCTGATCTATCCATCATCCAGAATTCCCTCTCGGTTGATGAACCACACACTGGATTCCAGTATATTTTACTGGATATATATAAACCATACCCATCACCATCTCGAAGGACATCTTCAAATTAAACACTGAACCTCACTTAGTTTCTCATCCTCCTTTATATTTTATTCCTCTTCAGACTTGAGGCTCTGAAGGAAGAAATATTCTGGAGGAGCTCAGCGGGGAGCAGAAGGAGGACTACATGCTGTCATTGTTTAACACAGCTTGGCATCAATGCGATTGTTACAGAGGCTTCGGTCTGGAGCTGTTTCATTTTAAATATTCATGCGAACATGCCAGCTGCTCTGACCCACTTTGCTAACAGCTGAGTCTGCCGCGCTCTGCCGCTAATGCTGAGCTCTTAGTTGTGGGTCAAAGGCTGCCGCGCCGTAAATTCAACAGCTGAAGCGCTGGAGACGGGGGGGGCTCGCCTATACGGCACTGTTTCATCCTTGCGATTTTAAGGAAATGTCTGCAGACAAGATTAAATAGCTCACAATGCGAATAGATGATGGTTGGTTGGCGCTGCGGCTGCCAACGGCAACGAATGGAACAGCAGGGCAAGACTGGGAATGTTTTAATGGGCCCAGACGCTGCACACCTGCGAGAATATGGCGGGGTATGAATGCTGTAAAGGAGCCAACATATGGCAATAAGCATCAGTTACAAAGAGTTAAAGCTGGAATGTGATTAGAGTTGAGTAAAACTCAAATTCAAAAACAATTCATGGACGATCAGTTCAGTTACTTGTAACCTAAACTAACTGTTAAAGTCACAATAGACAATTGGGTTTGGCTTGTGAATGGTAGGAGACATTGCTGCATGTGTGCAGCAATGTGCAGCAGGATTAATAACTGTAATCAATAATTTTGAATGCTTCGTGCAAAATTTCGTTCAGGCCATTTCTCGGGCTCAATCACGCGCAAACCATCAATCAGGTCCCTTTGATGAAAGATGATGTTCTATAAAGTCAAAATGAGGCCTTTAACTAGGGTTTTAGTTTGCTGCCACAATACCAGACAATTGGGTACACTATGAGGTGAGGTGGGCACGAGCTTGGCTTTCATTGAAATGGTGAGGTGAATGCTGCCAGGCAGGAGTTAATCTTCTGAATGAATGTGGGCATTGTGTGACTGCAGATACAGAGAATGGAGGTGCAGCGCAGCCGCGGGGAGATATGTCGACTCAATCGGAAGAATAAGTAGGTGGACCGCACACAGACTGTATAGAATTGTAGTCGAACAATGCAGGAGTTGGGTTATCTGTTCGTATGTTCCAGCACTTTGGACTTAAAATAAGCTATTAGCTGTTGGAGCCATAATGGCGAGTGGGACAGACAATAGTAGAATGTATAAATATGGAAATGGTAACAAAACACAATTGGCTCGGAAATGTTTTTGGCGTGCAGTTTCTTCTTCACAAGCCAGACCAACATTCATACTGGGAAGCTGGCAGGACCGGCAGTTGTTTTTGTCTGCTTTTTAGCTGTGTCGCACATACGCTGCTGCACGCAAATGCATCAGGATCCGGAAATAATCAAAACTGATCAAAAAGAATATTTTAAGGGTGAGTAAAACTCACAGCGGGCTGGGAGGCTGCGGCTCATCTGCAGCGAGAGGGAAATATATGCTAAAGAAATACGTTTTTTTGGAAAAAACGGCTGGCCTGACACATGTGTTTTGGATGAAGCAGGCATTCAGGAGGGGATTGGGAGAAGGAAATGGAAAGATGGATAGAGATAGAAAAGGGAGAGATGTGGAGAAGAGCGAGAGGA
This sequence comes from Lagocephalus sceleratus, assembly GCA_911728415.1. Lineage (NCBI taxonomy): Eukaryota > Metazoa > Chordata > Actinopteri > Tetraodontiformes > Tetraodontidae > Lagocephalus > Lagocephalus sceleratus. The sequence goes on along the minus strand of CAJVRN010000087.1, from coordinate 5,354,960 downwards.
GGAACATGAGCCAGGGTGAGAAAGAAAGAGGTGATGGCTTCAGCACAGGGGAAATATGCTCCCATCATAAGGGCAATATTGAAGAGTGCCTAGGGGGCAATTCCTCTATCTGAGCCTCCTCCTCTTGCCCTGTTTTCTCATCTCTCATTATTCCCCAATCCTCTTGCACAACCTGCTTTTCCTCTTCTCTCTTTTATCTGCCAATTTGTACACATTCACTCCTCCTGCTAAAATATAAAAAAGCAATTTTGGAAATAAAAAAAGGACAATGACCTGCATGCTGGATGCATCACCAGGCCTGTAACTACTGCACCGCTGGTCTCAGAGGTCTGCGTTTTGCAGATTTTAGCCTGGCACATTTCTGTAATTTGTAATAATCAAGTTGGACAACATTCAGGAAATTTTATTAGAGTTGGGCGATATTAAACCATCCATCTTTGGAGAAGATGCCTGAGTCTTGCTCTACTGTAGAGAAAGAACAAAAAAAGCAAAACTTGTACAAACATTCAACTAAACCATCTCTTTCAGGAGTTTTGGCTTCCCACTGGTGTCACTGTGATGTATTGGTTTTGTTCAGGCTGCACTGGTTTACCACTACCACACAAAAAGAAATACATGATCATTTCCAGTTACAGCTGAAACAAACACTGGTAGGTTTGTATAAAGGTTAAAGCTATAAACCCCCACTGGATCATCTACGTGCTCACACGATCCCCAGTGATCACATGGTCTCAGCCAATTTCAAAACATTAGCTTCTCTGTTAGCCTGTCTGCACCTCCCTGACCTGACTGATTGAGTTGGGCATTACAGCACAATTTAAGTCTTTTTCCACCCCCTCTCTGGGATCCTGGTTTGTGTGCTGGTTCAGAAAGGGCAAGAAAAACATCCTGACTCTAGCTGCTAATGATTTAACATCAGTACATTTCACTGGTCTGCACATATGTAATAACACATAAAATGTATTTTTGCCAATAATATTGCTTATATCCATCCATCTCTCACATTTTAATTTCTTGGTTGTGTTTTAGGTATTTGGGGTTGAGGTTTTGGCTGTAAAGATAGAACAGGTATCGGGCAGGTCACCAGTGCATTATAGATTCAGAGAACCTGATGAAGAAAAAAGCATCCAGCTGTCCAACCATCCAACTCCACAAGAAAATAGTGTGAGAAGTGCTCCCACTGTGACTTAATGAGAGGGAAAATACCAACCCCACTTAGCAGAATGCTGTTAGCTTGTAATTGGATGGTATTTTCCCTTTCTAATACGAACAACACGAGAGATGATCACTGAGGACATCAGATCAGAAGACCTCTCACATCACAACAAGAAATGCCGCAACTCCCTGGCGAATTCAACAAAGAAGAATGGCGTGAGACAGAAGGGCTGCGCCGAAGTACCAGTTTATAAAACTGGAGAAACAAAAGATGCATAATTCTCTTGCTGTGTTTGGGTCACTCTTGGTGGACTGCACCACAGTTCATGCACCCAAACAAATCGAGTGTTTGGTTTTCCAAACAGTCCAAATAAACCTTTTTTAAGCCTCCACATAAGGAATGCAAATGGGGTACATTTCCATGAAAAGGCTGGTGCTCCAAAACAAACCACAAAAACAACAAAAACCAGTTTCTTTAAAAGTGGATAAAATGGTGTAAAAACGTAAGCCTCACATACAAAATGGAGTCGAAATGAAGCTATAGTCCAATTATTTTCAGTTGGACAGGTACTTGGTGTGGGTATATTTTTCTGCAACACCTCACATTTTAGATTCTGTAGGTGTCAGAGGTGGGTTCTATTGCATAATTAACGTTTCCTTCACACCCATGATGCAGGAGCTGTATCACATGCACTCTGGTGTTAATGAGATCCCCAAAAGAAGTGTTTACTTTAAAAACCTCTGATTAAATCAGCATTACATCATTTTTCAGATTTATGTATGCATGCATGACTGCTCATCCAAAACTTCCCACAAAAACAGTGTTGGCATTTAACTTAAGTACATTTGTCCCTCCAATGAAATATTTTTACACATACACATATCTTAAATGCATTTAATTTTGTTTCATTGCCAATTTATGACTTATAGTATAATGAGTTGGACTTTGTATATTATATTTAGGATATGCAAAAGTTTGATTTGAGAAATAATTATTTAAAAAAAAAAGACTTTGTTGTTTTCCAAGTGTGTTAAACAAATTTTAAAACACTTCAGTTGTTCAGCAAAGGGGATAAGATCTTCCTAAAGTTTAAATATGTAAATTAAATCAGATGAATAATCAGTCTTCTATTTTTAGTTCATCACATGATGAGATTGTTGTAATTTTCTTTCTAATTTTCAATGAGACCTCCAACTGACACCTAAATGCTGTGGACTCCTTGATTGACAGGCAGCAAAAAAAAACCAAAACAACAAGATCAACAACAACCAAAACAGCACTACAGGACGCACAAATATGGATTGAGCAAAAGGGGTAACTCACGCGTTAACGTCACGCGGACTGACAGGTGACTCGATGTCATTCACAGCTTCACCGGCGCTTCCTGACTCGCACTCACTTCAAACTCCACAGACACATGGACGCTGGCTGCAGCTGTGTCCACCAATGCAAATCACAGGCAGGCAGTGGGTTGGACATGTGCGCGAGCACACACACACACAGATGCATATACACACACACACACACACACGCACACGCACACGCACACGCACACGCACACGCACACGCACACACACACGCACACACACACACTCACACAAACACACACTCTTGTACTTCTGCCTTTTGAGGATCTTCATAGCCATAATGTATTACCCAGCCCTGACCCTAAACATATCCTAAACCCAACTCTAACCTCAACCTTAAAACCAGGTCTTTACCCTCAAACATTCCTTCAAACATATGAGGACCAGCTAAAATGTCCTCACTTGGATAGTAGAATACAAACACACACACATTTCTAACCAGCTGACTCTAGTGTTGCTAGGTTACTTGGTGAACTAGGTTACTACATGTAGAACATCTTTGCATAAATCTCACATGGGCGTTCATACATCATTAGAGAAAGAGTGAACGGAGAGTGAAAGACCATTAGTGGGATGGAGAGGGAGACGGAGAGTGAGAGGGATTGGGATAAGTAATTGTGATGATCCCTGCTGGTCGTCAAGGTGCAACAGCAACGTGGCAAGATTTGGGGATTGTGTGTTGAAGAGCAAGAGGGAGCATATTTGAAATGTAAATTGGGTATAGATGCAAAATGCATACATACATTTGCATACTGTGCGTGTAGGGCTGCTTGCCTTGACGCTTTGATGTGGGATTGCAGGCGCACAGTCGCTTTGAGGTCAGAGCCAACACATAGGATGGGCCACTCCTATCCTCCCTCATCTTTATATCCCGTAACCTCCTCTTTTCAATTCCACTTTATACAACTAGTTAATAAATAAATATCAGTACTTTGACAGCAAAGTAGGCAATCTGGTAAATACTAATAGTGAACAGATGGTGGAGGCATAATAACCATCTCGTTAAGGTGCAAGGAATCATTTCGCCAACACTGAGGCCACACTTGGAGTGTCTATGGCATTCAGTTAAAAGGCAACGTCTGTGTTTCAAAGCTCAGCTGTGCCACATGCTGCACAAATCAATAGCTGGACCCCACAACGGTGTTCAGATGCAGAGCACAATCAAACCTCTCCACGCCGAGAGGTATTCTGTCACTTTTGGCCAGTAAAGGCGCAGCTGTGCAACAGGTGCTAAGAAGAGGGCTTTGAAAACTCTGAATGTGTTGTTTGCAACTCTCGCACTATCTGCGCCGCACATGTTTCCCACCTTACACACACTCTGAGATCGCATTTTGCAGACAAAGCACATAAAGTGTAACAATCCATGTTCTGGGTTCAGCTAATCAGCCAGCGACGTACCGGTGAGCAGATTACTGGGGGTAGTTATGTCTGGTTATAACATGGTGGTATATGTATAACACACGCACACACACATACACACACAAACAGGAACAACATGCAAACCCCTCGCAGAAAGACCACAGAATTGAACCTGGAAACGTCTTGATAAGCAGCACCAAGGCTTGCCCCTGTGGCACCGAATATCACTAAATATGAATATTATTTCCGACAAAATAAACAGGCAGCAAACTGCATTTTAGTCTTGATTGTTTTGGAAAAGTAAGGTTGACAACGCGGCGTCAAGCTGAGCGGCTGCAGCAATCACAAGGGGAGCTAATGTCACTGGCAGCAGTCAGCCTCCTGCGGAAATGTGGAGCTTAGACGTCTGAGTCACCGCTGATTGTCGCAAAAAAGTATTTCAATGACAAATTAAAATGCTCCCGTCTGTTGCATCGTATGGTATTATGTGGTATTTCGTAGTTAATGAGTGTTATATAGTGTGAAATCGTAACCTCCCATGATATCATATTTTGTTTGATGCCGTTCATTAAACCCTAAAGAATCAAAACTAATGAGGATCAATAATTTGAAGTTTCTTGTGTGTGTGTTAGCTTGCCTCGGGAGAAAGTCAAGGCTGGCAAAATAACCTCCAAAGATCAATGGTTTAAAAAAAAAAAGTATGTATATAATTTTTTTTTCTAAAAATATTTTTCTCTCTACTTTCCGCAGCTGAGAGTGATGCATATAATTCCTTTAATGCATTGCTGATGCTATGAACAACCACATGAAAAAAAAACAAAACAAAACGGCAACATAAAAAGAACCCATTTATTTCATGTAGTGTTAATTTGTTGGCACTGAAGTTGAGCTTATTTGGGTTTAACTCTATTCATCCATGTCAAGTGTGTTTGCAGGAGAAAAAGAAAATCCCCTGAAATCAGGCAATTAAAAATTCAAAAGGTTGTCAGCTGTGCGTCGCCCAATTCTCATTCAACGCGGAGCACCTCGCGCTTCTATTAGCCTAATACTTTCCAAATCAAATTAACTGAGGGTAATTTCATTTCTGTAAGAGATATCGTCTAATGGGATGCTCGCAGTTCTGTCCAGCGTTCCAAACACTGCTCTTTCATCACCGCCACTGCATTATTTCAAATCATCTCTACAGATCCAAATCAATTTTATTCATTTGTTAGATTTGTTTTTGTTTGACATTGTGAATGGAGGAGTCCTTGACCAGCCATTCCCAGTTAGAAACAAAGTGTCACGTCCCATGGGTACTCTGCTCTCAGTTGCCAGCGGTGGGGGGGGGGTCGAGGCCAGCCGGGTTTCCAGGGCGTGCACAGGTGAACAGTGCACCTCACGCTGATTGGCAATCAGCGAGCCTCTTCGTCTCCCGCTCACCAGGTCCAGAACATTGGTTCAGTGACTGAGGCGCCTTATATTGTGTACTCCAGAGGATATTTTGGAAAACTTTTTGACCTTTGTGCTTTTTGCTCCGAGGACTTCCCTTTTCGACGCTCAGGATCGGAGCAGCCGAGGAACCTCTCTTGAACATTGTTTTCTTGCTACCTGTCCGAGGGCTTAAACATAAATTGCAGTTTTAAGTTGAATTGCGGTGCATGAAGAACAGCTTAACGTGCTGTTTCAGTATGTCATGAGAGAGTATGGGATGTAAAATCAGCCCGATCTATTGAGGCAACGTAAGAGTGTGAAAACAAAACAGGAGATAATGAAAACTCGGCTAATCAGCGTTCATCCCAGCACCCATTTATCAGCATTGTTGAAGCTCCAGTGCTGAGACGTCCCAAAAGTGCTCTTGTGGAAACTTTCCCACTTGCTGTCATGCAGAGATAATCTGCAGAATAACATTCTGCAAGACATCATTTACTCTCACAGGAACTAAAAATGAGAACATATGAATGATTCGCACGACAGTTGTTTAATTTACAGGCATCAAATGTTGCATTTCCAATGGCAGAATGGAGGGAATGACAGCATCTCCCCGCCGTTGGTGGCTCACGGAGACTGTGGTATTTACAGAAATGAAAACTGCCAGCTCAATAAAATGTTAGGGAGATAAAATTGTCAGACAAAATGAAAGTCTGGATCTAATGAAATTGCCAGAGAAAAGACCAAACTTGAGTGAATAAAAAGTTTCTTTTGTTTTGGAGAAAGGCAGCAAGTCATAGGGAACAAATTAAAAAACATATCTACTCTGTGTGCCACCCATCCATCTATATTCACACATAGTTTCTGTTACATCTGTGTGTGTTGCCCCATGACCCTCCACCAGGTGGATCACTATAAGGTAGATTAGCCAATTTACCGTAATGGCCTTCTCCAAAAAACTCCATTCCATTTAACCCATGCATTCTTTATTTCATAACATAATCTGAAAAAGATAAAGCAAGTATTCTATTATCACACATTATCCCGATCCCCAAACCCATGTGGAGAAACTTAGCTTCTCATTGGAATTCAATCCTGCAAGTCCTGCGACTGTGCAAGATCCAGGAGTCGCAGGTTTAAATGGACTAGATAAACTCATTTAGAATAAAAATCCATTGGATAAATACTCATTATCTGAGGAAAAATAGGCTAGGAGTGTAATAATGAAATTATGCCGGTGTGCTCACTTGATAAATGAGGTCTAGTGCTGCTTCTTTAAGAAGTCTTACCACGCTAAATTCAGATCCGCTGATAATCAGGCGTACGGAAGTAGTAGAGAGGAGAGGGAAATGATAATGAGTTCTAATGAGAAGGGAACTTGTGGAAACAAACAACCACTTGATTACCTGTCTGACTGGCAGTAATGGGAGACAATGCACTCATGATTAGTGTGTTTTCAACAGAATAAATTGCAATCTTTATTATATATAAGTGTGTAGCACAAACAGTTTGTCTCTTTTCCCATCTGGCTTTTAAACTCTGAATTTTATCTGATGAGAAATTGAAACTCCTGAATGGAGCAGGCCTCCAAACGTGTGTGTGACGGTGCTGCCCGTCCATCACCCATTCTGACAATAAAAGGAAGGCCCGACCTCCCGGAGGAGTGTCTGTAATCAGAGAGAAACAAGGAGTCGGGATGACTCGGAGAGACGTGCTTAGCAAAACTTTGGGAGGAATTCTGTGTTTTCTGTTGAGCTGGGGACCGACTGAATGACAGGCCATCTGTGGAAAACAGATGAGCTCGGCTGCTACAGCTGAGAGAGCTTTCCGACACAGAAGGGGATGCTATATTCAGTCAACAGAGAAGATAAATCCAACTTATCTCCAATGGCCACATTTTTATATAGAGGGAGGGCCTCGCCGTTTTTCCGAAAGGGAAGTCTGATCCCTGCAGCTGAAGAAAAGCAATCCGTTCTCATGGATTGGTGCGGCGAGCGCTCAATCACACAGTATCAATACAGACAAAAGATTATAGCTCACTCGGAGGACAAAGACTGACTGTCCGGCTAATTGATTTTTGATTGTTTGGAGGGCGGCCGTCTTTTCTTTTTTTTTTTTCTTAAAGTTCCTCACTTCATCGGCTGGGAATCAAGCTGGACCCTCGCCATTCCATAGAACCACACAGAGATGGGGAAGAAATGGTGATGAACATGGATCCATTCAGGAAAAAAATAAATATCCTCAACATACTGGGTCATCAAACCAAGACTGAGCCCTTGAAGAGTACAGAAGCCTTCAGTTGAAATTCCTCCTGGGATTTTGTCCACTTCTGTCCGTGTGTTGATGAAGCACTTCAAAAAGCAATTTGTTCCCCATATTATTGGCAACGATGACTATAATTTCCTTAATTAAGCTGTCAGTTATATCTACATTTACAGCACAATTCATGGGGGAAGCACAGAACTGGTGTCCATTTGAAGATCCCAGTGGTCTGATCATTTTACAAGGCAAACTGGAACGTAGAGTTAAATGCTGGGAGCTGGTTGAGCTTTTGGAAGCACACTGGATGCAATTTTTTTTTCTATTTATTGAACAACTGATGCCAGTATTGCTGTGCTTAAGAAGCTTAGTTCTGTTCTAAACCATCATTTTTGGTTCATAAAATTAATAAACTTGGAAATCAGATGTAGATGAAGCCCCAAGCACTTAGCAGTTACTTTAAAAGTTGAATTTATGTTTACACCATATTAAAATGGAGACTTATTTAACTGCTTCAGCACTATCAGGACCTTTTAGGTTTTTTTTTTCTTTTGTGATTTTGTCTCCTGACCAAACTGGTTTTGATTTGAGGCAATGACTGCCCAACCTGAGAGGTGACGTACGATACAAGCCGCGGGAGGAGAGTGCAGACAGGGTGAAGATGAGTTTGAGAGGCCTCGTGCAGATCTTCCTGTGCCTCATTAGTTCTGCTTCTCACAGGAAACTAATGGCGCTAATCAGAATAAGCAGCCTGTCAACGCACACCTCCCATCATCCAATTAATCACAATCAGCACGCAACACGTTGCGTATAAGACAGTCACACGCTCACACACTGGCTTTAAGGCATTCTCACCAGCGATGTGTCAGGTTTCTATAAAATATGCTCGTGGATGTCCAGGCATCTGGGGCCTCGGCCTCGCTAACTTTCAAGGACGCGGTGAAAGTGAAATTATTTGTGCTCATCAAACTGATGCTAACCCTTAACGGCCTCAGCATCTCAGCCAGCTGCGCCGAGGGGTGGTGGTGGGTGGGTAGGGGGGGTAAAAAGAGACCTGGAACCAATCAGACGGAAGATTAAATCTCAAAAGTTAAAGACGAGACAGGCAAAAGAGGGTGTGGGATACATTCGGGCGGGAAGCTGGGGCGATTTAAGAATATTCCGAAGCACTTCTTCTGATCCTCGAGGAGTGAAGAAGAAAAAGAAAAGTGCGCCGTCGTCCGCTCGTCTGCTCTTTTGATGTCGGCGCCAGACGAGGCTGCCGGCCTTTCATGTCACGCTCCTCAGAGAAGCGTGGCAGCTCCCGGCGAGAATTACAGTAAGATCGTCATTTAGTTCAAGCTCATCACCGATTTGCCTCTTCAGAGGTGCACGGCTGCACTCGTGTTAATGCTGGACCCGCGTCAGCAGAGGACATCCGGCTGTACTCTGGAGTGCACACACCCATCAAACATTCCCATTCAAGTGATAAGGAGTGACATCATTTTGTCAGCTGTTAATAATCCCGCTTAGTCTCACAGTATCAACACATGAGCCTTTAACTAAACTAAAATGGTTTCCCACTGCTGCATTTTATTAATAGATTTGGACAGAATAGAATATAAAGGTCAGAACATTGTTTGATCACAACCACTTTTGATGAAGAGCCCTATTCTGCAACACTGATACGGAAGCATCATCCAACCCTGCCTACTGTAGCTCTTAAAACCCGTGTATCCTGCATTAAAGTAGAATTAAAAACTGGGTACTACAGGTTCATTTCTCTGTCTTTGTACAGCATATAAAATAGTAGCGGAATTCGCAAAATTATCAACTCTAAAAGCACAAGAGAGACGTCAAATATAGCAAGTCCACTGCATAATAACGAGCTGCTGAGGTAAAAATATTGATAGAACCATTACTCTCTTTTAGAGGGCTTCACCTTTCCTTGTTGTTGACCTTTTGTGAAGCATGTTAAAACAATAGAGCTCACTCTCTCTCACTAAGCAATAAAAACCATAAAATGTTGTGCACCGATGGACCTCTTTCGAACTCCATTTGCAGAAAGGGTGAAACAAAACTAATTCTTGTTGACTAATCTGCCATATCTGTTTCAGGGAGATAAAGTCTGGTGACCAGGAGCAATGAGGTGAATTTACTGAGTCATCGTTGTCATAATTCAGTGGGTAGAATTCACAAAATCAAGCCAACACAATAAAACACGGAAAAAAGATATAGATTGGGACAGGTATTTATTTCCGAAGTTGTTATGTGCGTGTAAATCTGAAAGCTAGTTAACTGGATCTTAACATGGGTTCAACTCTGATTCACTTTAAAGCTGTGATCACATTTGCATGTGTACATATTATCTACTACTGGTGCATTTTAGCCAAAATATCATTATAATTTTACAATGTTTTGGTGTGTGTCCTGCACCGTGCAGTCCAGCGGAAAGAATAGCGAGCAGTCGGCTGAAAACACAGAGACGTACACACGCTCACGTGTCTGCACACTGATACGCCGTGCATGACAGCGGGGGTTGAAAATGCACCGGGTACCCAAAAAGGTCAAGGGTTGTGGATCAATCGTGACAGGGCCAGTGGGATCTGGGCACAGATGGCGCATAATCTATCATCCCTCCTGAATTATGCAGCATGTCCACTCCCATCACTCACACCAACATGACAAAACATTCACTTTAGACAAAGTTACACTCTCATTGTTGCTTTGCACTAAAAGCTATCACCAGCCATGGCTTTAAGAATGTGTCAAAATCATGAGGTCAACCTATAACTAAACCCCGCCCTCAAATGCGATGAGCCAATCACATAGTCCATAGCTAATCCAACACACTCAGACAATCTCTGCTTGCATGTCCATTGAAATGCATTGTAGTTATCAGTTTTTCTTTGTTTTCATATGTTTCTGACATTTTAAATTTAAAATGGTTAAAGGGTGTGCATGGTGTACATGCAACTCTGACACGAGGTGTTCTAAGATGCTGGAGAATGGGGTGTATTTTTTACCCGTTTCCACGCCACATCTCAACTGAGAGGTGTCTGATTTGGATAAAGTTCTGTGGTAGGACAACACCAACAAATATTGGCAACATTTTGCTTCAATGTAAATACTGTAGCACCAAACTAAAAACGAGGCACTCTTTGTAAAAAATTATATATTATCTTTCTGTCTCTGCCTACTCTGACACTTGCCATAACACCTGTCACCAAATGTTGTTTGTCCAAGTGAGTGGAGGGGCAGGGCTTAGCCATAGGCTAATTTGGTTTTTGATCATCTAGTGCACGTATGGCTATAACAATATTGCATCTTGCAATGCAAATTCCAGAGTCTGCATCAGTTTATGCTACCAGATTAAGAATTGAATTGTAGGCTTCAAAAGCATGACAGGCACACATTCCTGGACTTATCTGGGACAGTTTTCTGTGATCTACAGAAGCAGGGACATGCCAGTTGTGCGCTTTCAAGATTATTTTAGATAACTACAGCCAGTATTACATTAAGGACAGGCAACCAATACGTCCTCACAGGTATCAGAGATATGTACACACAAGAAATGAAAGCAGTGGAGGAAACAGAATGAGCTCCACCGCTCCTCTTTCCTTATGCTCCTCCAGCTCTCGTGTGAGACAGGGAGGTGAAATTGAATTGCCGAGCACATCTCAGCAAACAAAGCAACAGAGCAAAGGACCTGGGCTGCGGCAGCAGGAACATGGCCCCGCCAGAGCATAAGAACTTTGGCAAATAATGGAAAGAAAAGACATCTGGGAGCATAAATCAGGTGTATAGACCAGTAAGGTTATGCGTGCAGTGCACAGTAGGTTTGGTACTGAGCTGCTCACTCGGGCAGCAATTGTGACATGACAACTGTGAATGAGTTTTTTGAGGAACTTGATTTAAATAAATACTTTAAGTAGGATCTGCTGGTCTCTTGGTGATTGTTTCAGGTTTGTCTGTTTTGCCACGCCCTCCCTCCCTGTCTGAACCTGATTACCCTCATGGGTCTCACCTGAGTCTAGTTGTGTCCTTGTCTATTTAAACATGCCTTGCCTTCCCTCCTAGGCCAGACTGGCTGTTACCTGTGTTTGGTGTACTTTGTGTGTATGGTTTGTCTTGTTGGATGAGTTTGGGTTGAGTTGCTCTTGCTAGGAACTTCTAGAGAAAAAAACAAAACAAATTAGTGTCTCAAACAGATTTGTCCAATCAATTCAGTTTTTAAGCCTTCAACAAAATAGAAAAGTACCAGATGCAAATGTTAAATTTGTTGCTCTGGGTTGGGTTTTCAGTTGTTGGTTCATAAAGAAAACAATGTGTTATTAAAAGGGCTTCACCTATAATTCAACTAATTTCAGCATTAAGTCTACAGCTGGAGCTTTACCTTTTTGTCTGAGCAGTTTGTGGGACTGAAAATAGTTGAAATGGGGTTAATTAAATGTGGATTCTAAAGAAGAGGATGGGAAAGTGCTTGCTTCTATCATACACAAAAATAAAATAAAACAATTCCCACTGCTGCACATTAACAGGATTTGGTCCCTGGACAAAATTATTCAACGTTGCGTAACCACCTCACATTCAGAGAATGAGCTTAAGAGGCAAGGGCTCATTTAACTGGGTGTATTTCTATGTATATTGTGTGTGTAATTATTTAAATACACCATCTCTCTCTCTCTCCCTTAATTAAATCACAGTAGCAGAATCTCAACCCAGCAGTGGAAATGCTGAGGCTGGTTGGAGATGTGACTGGCCTGCATACGCGGTAGGGCAACGCACAGCCTGCCCCAGCCTGCTTAACCCTCCCAACCACCACTCTGCACCTCCGAAGCCCCTGGGCCAACCCTTGAGCCTGCGAAGCTTCCTCAGGCCCACAGTTGGTGATCTAGTTTTACAAGCCGACGCATATGGAATGTCTCCATTATTCATGCTCCAGGGAGGTGGGGTATTGGTGTTTATCACCCCGGTGCCACACAGAATGGATGGAGAGGAAAAATACATTCACAAGAACGTGTTAATGTGCATGCAGTTAAAAAAGAAGCAGAGTGAAAATGTATCTCCACACACTGATTTAGTCTGTCTGATTACACAAGAACGGGCCTCCTGAGTGGCAGCGAGGAGCCGTGAGTGAATTACAAACATTATCCCCCTGCACTAAAGCAGTTAGAGCAGAAACCTGAGTCCTCTCTGAGGGAAGAGGTGGAGAGAGCATTAGTGCCCACAGAGAGAGAGAGGGTGTGGGGACGGCATAAACCAGAGCGACAGACAGAGTGACTTCAGGACAAATGCAAAACAGATGGGACAGAGATTGACGGAGGGATAGAATGACAGGGAAAAAAATCCCAATGATCGGGAGTGGATGAGAAGCAGCGGAACCAAGAGTGCTGACATTTCTCTGGGGTGAAATTGGGTGGCGGTGGGTTTCTTTTTTTAATTCTATTTTCAATGTTCATCTCTTTACCTGCTCTGATCCATCAGCCCCTCTCCTCATCCACCTTGTCACAGGTTCACGGTTGAAAGATGACATCATATTAGTCACACTGTTTAATTAGATGTCATTATCGGTTCACAGAAATCCATGTGTGTGCGAGTGTGCCTGTGTGTCATAGCAGTTGGAGCTCTCTCTCTGTCTCTTTCTCTCTCTGCATGTGTTCATGCAACAGTGATGTCACTTCTACTGTTGGAAGAGAAGATTTATCCCTTTAGGAACACATGTCACTGTTCTCTGAGTAAATATGAAAAAAGAAGGGTTGCAGTCGGCCATAAAGAGATAATAAGGTGTGTGTGTCTGTGTGTTTTTAAACTTGAAACAGTGAAACAAAAGTTGGAAGGCAATTAGGGTTATTGTAAGCGCAAAAGAGGAGAGACCGACGAGAAGAAGATAAAGTGAGCAGAAGATGTCCTCACAGGCCAGGGCGGAGAGGGAGAAGATATGAGCCGGGGGATAATCCATGTATCCATTGTCTCCTATTTCCAAGCGAATTATTGTCATCTACAAGCGAATGAAAGAAAGTTAATGAGGGGAGCAGAGCTTTGGGGTCTCGGGGCTCAGTCAGAGGAGCTGAGATTTCCACAAAAAAAAAAAAAAAAAAAAAAAAAATCAAATACAACAACCAGGAGGGAAACAACGGAGGTGGAAAGTGGTGGAGGGATGGAAGGGATGGAATAAAAATAAAAAGGGAAGCAGTCAGTCAAGGTTGCATATTTAGTTGTCATAATCATTTGAGGTGTTTCTTTTCATTTTAGATCAAAAGATGAAGATGTTATAGGTCTGTTGTGAGGGGATTGAAAACCAGTTTGAGGTCTTCTCCAATGATGTCAAACCAAACTAGATGCATTTATTTCAGTCACAAAACCATAAAAATTAGAGGATAAATAAAGCAAAGCAGTGAAGAATTCTTCTTTACTAATGGAAGCACATGTGAGAGCTTCATCTAAGTCCATGGAACATCCCAAGATAATACTACATGGCTAATTTGCATGAATAAATACATGGCTAAGGCACGTGGCTAATTAATAAGCGATGACTTAATGAATAAAACCCACTTACATGCAAGGATGGATCAAAAAAAAGTGTCAATGCAAATTGTAGAGGACAACTTGGCAACACGGAAACAGAACAAGCTTCTTCAATAAATCACCTCCTGAATCCACGATTCTTTCCAAACGGAGCCGGTTTTTGCTTTCATAGACATGCAGATATACTGAAGCTGCTCCTGCTCTCACCTCGCTGGTTGTCTATAAGCTGCGCTCACCATGGTAACCATGGCTGTTCATGTCATTTTTACATTCTGTCCTTCACACTACTCTGTACTGTACTCAACAGCATTCTGCTCCCTTGATGATTCTATATTGGAGCTTTGCTGTGATTATTTAGATCAATATTATTGACCTGATAGCTGAGCTACAACAGAGGAATAAGTATCTTGCTTTTTTTTTTTTTAATCATGTTACATTCAGTTTTCATTTCGCTGTCAAATATATTGATTATTATGTTACAGCTGCAGCATTGCAAGTACCCGATTTAATGTTGCTGCAGACACAAATGCGAGTTCTTTTAGGGTGGAACGTCCTCATTACCAACGCTGACAACTTGTTTGGAGCTACAAAAAAAAAAGAAAAAAGAAATGGCGCGCGAGAGATTGCTGCTGAAGAACACAGATCGCAGGTGATAATGACAAATGAGGACGCGATTCTTCCCCCCTCTCGCAGGCTTTTGTTGCCAGCGACTGCATTTATTAGTGGGTGCAAAGCGATGGGGGGAAAAGTAAATGGTGCAGATGTCACGGCGGTGATAAAGTTGGAAGATGAGGGGGAGGAAAAATAACTGCCGGGGAAGAAATGTTGCCTCGTTGGCGGGATATTCCCGTCACCTGCCTGTGTGATCGTCGAGGGGGTGTGAGGGGAATAAAGGAGGGACGACAAATCTCCGTCCCTGTGCCGCCGCCGTCAGCCCTCTGCGTTAAATCACTTGCATGCAATCATTACAACATACACACATTCATTAGCGTGTATTGTTGGGAATCCTTTGAGAATGAGCCACCGAGCCTCCCCCCACTCATCAAATCAATGTAAAGACTAACTCACCATTAAAATGGGATCAGCCAGAGCGTAGGAGATGCATTGTTGGATGAGTGTGAGCTCGAGCAATAAATAAAACAACATTTTAGCTGGATTACGCTTAATCTGGGGTTGCGCAGATGCAGCATCGGATGAGCATATAATTGGGAAAATCATTACTGTCATTCATGCTGAGTATTTAGAGAAAGATATACAAATGAGCCTGAATACTTCCCTTTCCCTTTTTTTTTTCATCCAGAAACTAATCTGCAGAATCGCTTCATCAGTATTTGAACCCCTGAGAAGTGTTGGGCCAATGATGTGAGAGCAGCAGCATAGGTGTCAGAAACACACGCTCGCTTTATTTCCGGTCACATCCCCACAGAGGAACATTGGGATGACAGAGGGAGAAAGGAAGCAACACAATAAAGCGTGATGGTTAAATATAGACTTTCCGGAACAATCTCTCCGTTCCTGTCAAAGTAAGACTAATTCAGAGTGCAACAAAGAAATGTGAAATTAAAATCAATTACATCCATATTGAAGCGTAGATGGGGAGGCTCGATATCTGAAATTCTGGCTACTTTTGTTTAAAATGCATCAGGATGGATGCAGCTAAAGCTGACTGGCAGACCATATCATCAGATCTGCGACTGCGGTGGAATGTTAATAAGTGCTTTGCACTTCTTAAGACTACTTTTAAGATTTCAGTCAGCGCTCGGTGACCTTCTGTTGACATTTTCAGCAGCGGAGCCGTGTATTTGGGTAATTATCCGATTTTGTGCGGGCTTCTCTCACTGCCAGCATAATTCTACACATTTAATTGCCCATCAGGCATCTGAAAACAGTTAGACCGACCAGCTAAAACTGCTTCCGAATCAATCAATGACTAATTATGTTCAAATTTCGTGCCAGCATTTTTGCTGCGATCATCCTAAGTGCGCAGCGAGAGAGTCAACTGTTTCCCAAACTCCGGCATATTCCTGCAAGTACGAGCGAGGGGGGGGGGGCGGTCAGAAAACGAGTGGCACAATGCAGTGGTCACGCTGCTGTTTAATTATCCAGACGTGATGGATGGCTTTGATTAAATCGTGTGCTCGCTGAGATGGACGCTTCCTTCTCGCTGCTTCTCTGCCACACACGTGCGCACACACACACACACACACACACACACACACACTCTCATCGGGGATGGATACCCTCAGCTTCAATCTATCCTCTTCCTTCCACCGAACTGTATGACATGGGACCTGAGTAGCCCAGCGCAGATGAGGCCCACTTTCAACATTAATAAAAGAGACCCTTGTGGGGGGTGGGGTGAACAGAGACGAAGAGAAACAGACGGCATCATCAAGAAACTGACTTCCAAACCATCCATTAGAGCATTTCCATGCCTTATTGATTCAGTCTTATCAAAATAATGTAGACAAATAGCAATAATTAAAGGTTAATAGCTGTTTCCTACTTCATCTCCAAGGTCGACAGGAATGCGGGCTTTAAGGAGAGCGGACATATTTATTACACCCTTTTTTTAATGCTGTCCATTTTGGTGGCGGGAGCCGCAGCTCTTGACAGTGACAGATGGTCCTCAGAGCTGCACAGCTCGGAGAAGAAACAGGAGAGCAACTATTTTTAATCTGTAAAATTGCATGTCCCAGCGGAAACACTGGCTAATATATATTTGCTTTTGAAGTACTTCAAATAATGCCAGTTCCCTTTCTGAGTGAAGCCATCTCTGCCTAATTCTCTCAGCTGCTGCTGATTAAAGCGGGAGGCCAGGCTTGAACAACTCTCCTCCTGCGGAAGAACACATCTGATTGTCCTACAAACACTTAAGAGGCGGTGATGGAGAGAATTTTCACCCAACTTGACTTTGACACACGGATTCCCTCAATCTAAGACACGGTCTCGCTTATTATAGAGGGAAGCTGAGATGTGCACGCTGATGAAAGACATCCCCACAGAACTCAGCTCAGCGGTGATGATCTGGACGCTAAATAACAGATACAGACAGAAGTAATAATAATGCACCGCACTTAGGTTTAGGTATTCAGAGGGGGCAACTCAAAACTAATGTTGTCAGACACTAAGTAGAGCCAGTATGGGGGACCATGTATTTTTGAAGCATTGGCGCATTTATTCATGTATGGGATTTATTAGCGCATCTTAATGTTAATGCTTTTAATGAACACTCAGGCAATAAATACATAAAACCACCCATGCATGGCTGGAGTCAGAGAGGGGCTTGAAGCAGGATCATCTCTGAGCGAGACCACTGATTCACAGAGCTGCGCATAAATCAGTGTCCTCCAGCCTCGTTAAGATATTTAAAGTTGGTTGTTGAGTTAATTTGTCACTTATCCACACATACTGCGCTTCCTTCCCAGTTTTTTATTTCACCCCAGTAAAGTTGCTAAATCATTTTTATGTACAAGACCATAAAGCAGCAGCTGCTGGATGCAATCCTCTGGGTTTTTTTTTTCCCCCTGCAACTCCACATTGCAGCATGAGTGATGATGCACACCATTAAAATGCACCAACGCTGACATTGATTTGGGGTATAAGTATAAATATCAGTCGAAAGAATATTTGTTGATTTTATGAAAAGTTAAATTAATGTTCTTTTCTTAGTTTTTATGTAGTGGTATATTGTGGTTTTAGATTCTTTATAGCTAATTAGCCATTCAAAGCAATAGCTTTGGATGCTCCAGGAGGAGTCGTATTATACGAAATTTTATAGTCGAGAAAGAATTGTATAAATAAAGCAACAAACAAATGGGAGGAAGAATTCAGCATTCAACTTGTTGTAGATAATTGCAAACAGCAGCCGTAGTTTCCCAGCACCTTCACGACACGAGATGGGCTGAAGAGCACTGGCATGTCAACACTCACAAAGGAAAGAAGGAAGAAAGGAGGAGGAAAAAGAGACAACTGAGGCTAAGAATAGTCGTCCAACCTCAGGCCTGCACAATCAGTTGGATGTGCCTGTGCTTTTTTTTTTTTTCTATTACTCCTCTGCCAGTGTTAATTCAACGCCTTTCTCTCTTCTCTCTCTTCATCAGACAGCCTTTCAACCGAGTTCTTTGCATCGTCCGTCTGTGAAAGAACCCCAGTTTGTCTTTCTGAGAAAAGTGCATCCACGACTGCCAAAAGAAAGAATAGCTAACTCAAACTCCTGTCCGCAGTGTCCGACCTGCGTGCCTCAAGAGCACATCTATAGAGTAATCAAATCAATACTACTCCCCGTGTCAGATCAAACACTAGAGGCTGTGGAGAGAGAACGGAATAAGCGGCGCGCTTCTGATCCCGATTTTCTTAGAGCCGCTTCAATGACGTTGGTTAATCCTTGAGTGTTTCGACTGGGAACACTCGCGGGCTCCTCCCAGGGATGGATTTCAAGGACGTACATGACAGAAGTGGGATTAACACTTAAAGGTGCAGGTGACAACTAGCTGCAGGAAATACACGCGTGCGCCTTTCTACTCACCACAGTCTCATCAGAAAGAGGGGCTCCATGTCTTCAGGTGGAAAGGAGGAACTTCAAAACGCTCTGCAGAGAGGAGAGAAAAAAATAATTCGTCAGAGGAGACGAAGAAAACATGCAAAACAATCTTTGCCAGTGCATTTTTAATGGTGTGTAAAATGTGCGGTCATGCTTGTTCATCCAAAAGGAAGTTCCAGTGGCTGCCTGGCTAATGTGGCTCTGCTGCTTTGAGCGCATGGGCCCACAAATGGAGAAACGAGGGGAGGATATGAGAAGAGACAAGTGAGGGATGATTGGAGAGAGAGGGGAGGAAATTTATGGCGTAAACAAAGGGTCAGAGAGCTGAGGGGAGGAAGGGATGACCGATGGGCTTACAGCTTTAATTGCTATATGCTGCATCCAATTAGCTCCAAAAGAAATAAAATGCACGCAATCGATCACTGATCTCTGTTAGCCTAAGGATGCTACGCTAATGTAGAATTCTTTGCCCCTCCATTAGCTCGAGGACAGCTATTTGCACGAGGCTCCTTTTTTTATTGTCATATGTCATCGCCGATTATTGGCAAAGAACAATCTTAATTATTAGAAGTGGATGCTTGGCTACATTTCCAAGGCAGAAGAACAAAAACATGGTAATTCCAGGAAAACTAAACAGAGCCGTGACACCCGAGGTTACAGCCCACGACCACCAAAGCATCTTCTAATGGTATTCCACGAGGGGCTGCATTCTCGCCACAGCTTTACATGCAAGATTTCGCCGTCTGTCAAGTGGAGTGTGGCAGCTGCTCCTGCGAGCTCACACTGATTTGCTGAAAAGTGTGTCTGTGTGTCTACGTGTGGGTGTGATATGTCGCTAGCTAGCTGCAGAGATAATTAGAACACAACTCTTTCGCCGTCCCTGCAGGCCACCGATCCAGCTGCTTTCATCTAATATAGGTCAGCTGTGACAAAGCCCTCGGTGCAGACACTGATCGCCTCGGCTAGCTTCTCCCTTCACCGCGCACACAAAAAATAATCTATTACACTGTCCGCCAGGGGAGGCACGCCCTGTCGCATTCAAGTTGGTGTTCATATATGCAGACTCGTAACATATGAGTGTGTTTGAGAGGGCAAAATGCTTCCTTCACCTACCTGTTGGCTACTACCAGTGTATCAAACACTGTAACTGACCTCATCGTAGACTGTAAAAGCAAGCTGCTCGAAAATCAATATTATACTGGAAATTGTCTCGAGTCTCTGACAGTAATATAGTCTACAGCATTGAATGAACAGTAGCTGTAGTTGGACTGAAGTATACAAAGATATATGTACTATAAAGCAGAGATTACAGGGAACAACCTCAGAAAGAAGGCAACAAGATTGTTTTCTGATTTCCCGCGGTGAACTATAGTATGCCCAATGCACTTTAAAGGCCAAGTTTAAATGATTTAAGGGTCAAACCTGACAGAGAACAACGGAAATACTGACCGCCTCGGCTTCTCAAGGGCTTTGTCCCGTGTTTTCTATCGGCGACTTACAATTAGGAGTGCCATCATTTTCTGTCTATTTAACCACAATGGACTCTCTAATGGGGCAATAATTGGTGCAAATTACAAAGCGAACAAGTGGTGGCATAGCCTTTGGGATTTCTTGATTGAGAACCCAATGCTATGTCGCATTGCGGGAAATCCATGCAATCTCTCAGCTCTGACTACCAATTTTCTCGCTCGTTCCAACGTTTCCCCCTCCCCGGACATGCTCGGAGACTGTAAAACCAGTAAGTGGGATCATGCAGGTCTTTTAACAGCTGCAGCTATTTATGCAAATACAATCAATATTTGATAGTCTCTTTTACTACTTGACTCTCTCTCGTTGGCTTGCTCCCTCTCACTTTGACTCTCCATCTCCCTGTCTAATAAGAGACTGCAGTAGAGGCATTAATTAGTGCCAGACATGCGCCAAGAACGTCCCCACAGGGGCTGAGCAGCAAGGCCAGTTCATACCAGGCCAGGAGAGGACAGGTTTGGCCTGACCACTAACATCAACACACAGGGAGAGCAATAGAGAGAGCATTTCCCGCAGCAGGACTGCATAAGGATGAAACTTTCATGACTTCTGTGATGCTATGTGTGTTGTTATTCCTAAGAACTGTTAGATTATTTGTTGGGTTGTGCCCCTCAGCCACACCTAAATAAATCTGCTCCCATCTCAAGGATCCTGAAGATAATCCAGGAAGTGTTCTGATTTTATTCACAAAACTAAAAACTCATGGCTCTCCTTGATGTTCATTTAGACAACTAGGTAGCCAGTTAGTGACCTTCCAAATTATTCTGTGCTTATGAACAAGGTGAAATGTTCTGGCAGCTGTGCTTGTATGTGGGCGGATATATTTATGACTACTAGATTTTCCTTGCAACACTTTTCTACAAGGATTGATTTCAGAAGTTTAACAGAAAAATAAAACTCCCGCATGTAGGGTATTAAGGTAATAATGTAGAACTGGACATATATCTCAACAACCTACTCAGGATTACAGGACGGTGTGTATATTCTTCTCCAAACAGAGTCCACAAGGCTTATCTCCACTTTCCAAACACTGTCCTGCAGGATATATCAAACACTGCATATTCTTATTAACTTCCCTAGGATTTCTAGAGGATTAGTTTCCGACAACCAAAGCAACTTCTTTAACAGCAGCCATTTCCAATTAGATCCTATTAACAGAACACTGACTTCGGCTCAGCAAAAACCCCTATAGGGGATTTTCTGTCAGCTTAAACGACAGGAAAAATTAGAATAACCTTTGAATTCCCTGCATATACTGAGAGTATACTCATAACATGGATTGTACCAATACACATCAGGAGTCAGGAATTTACCCAAAACAGTGGTGGTGAAGATAAAACTTGGATGATCAATCACTGCAAATGTAGTGATAAAATAAAAAGAGTTTAAAAAAGGGTGTGATTAATAGACAGAAGGTTTTCAGGGAAAGTTCAAGTTCAGGGCTCCTGCACATCAGTGTGTACAAGAGGGTGTATTTTAACAAAATCACAGGGGTATGCAGGTTTAAATGCAAACCCAGTGCTGAGCAAAACAGAAAGTTGACTGATGCACAAACATGTTGCTTTGCCTGGACTTAAAAGCACCTTGACAGCACTGACCTTCAGTCCAAAACAGAGCCATCGCAACTGTCGAGTAACATAAAGTTTCGCATAACCCTTCTCTGAGTGAAAGAGAAAAAACCGAAAGAGGTTGGAATCAACCATGCTGCAACAAAAGCCTATACCCAGCATAGGAACTGGGGAGCATATGTGAGGATTAGTGATTAATTCTACCTGTATTTCACGTTGACAGAATTTAATCTAACAACTGAAATGTCCTCTTGTTGTCATGTCACTGTTAATATAGGTATTGAATAGAGAAGTTAAAGGCATCTATGTCAGACTATTCTACTATAGTAACCCTGGATGCCATCCATCTGTGAACAGATAAGACAGGTGTGTTCCCTTTAGTGGTTGGTCCTTTATTTTCAGGCAAGCATTTTTCCCTGTCTTCTCTTATTTACTCTAAGGCAATTCAAACATGCAAATGTATTCTTGTACATCCAAGCGGGGTTGCGGGGAGTCCCTGAGATCACACTGACAAATAACTTCATAGTCTCGGCCTTCGCATGACCTTTGTGAAACATTAGGCCCGTCATCTTGCCAAATCATGTCAACACGAGCAGCCGGACAAAAATCTTGTTAGCAAACAGGCAGACACACGATGCTCTTATCAGCATGCGGATGCGCTGAGAGAGCACGCGACGCTCGTCTTAATAGGTTTATACTCCGTCTGTGCGCAAATCAAATGAATTTACAAGCTGGAGGCACGCCTGCAGACTCTCTGCCTCTTTGAATTGGAATGATGTTCTTAAGCTGGCACAAAACTGCATGCATTAATGAAAGGAAGCCGGGGAGACGATGAACGTGGAGAAGCGATGGAGTGGTCAGCACAGATATAAGGTGTGTTGGGATGGATTAAGTTTCAATAAGCCTCGCTTATTGCTTATATGAATGCATGCGTGAGTGTCAGTGCGCAGGAAGTCATGCACTAGCATGCACAGCCATGTATCTCAGTGGGTGCAATCTCAGAGAGAGAGAGAGAGAGACAGACAGAGACAGAGACAGAGACAGAGAGACAGAGAGACAGAGAGAGAGAGAAGAGCGAAGCCTCCACGCGACGCTCACTAGACACTCGCTGTTTACCGAAGCCTTTCCCCCGCTCTCTTCTGCGCTCTCTCCGTCTCTCTCCCGGTCTTAAAGATCCCACAGATCTCATTAGGCGGCTGCTTTGCAGCAGCTGGATGCGGGAAAAATGGTTTTACCCTCCCACTATCAGCTTGTACAATGTGGGCTTCACCGCTGTTGCTCTGCTTTTACGTTCTCTGGCGATGTAAAGCGACCAAAATGAGAAACGAAACACATGAAAACAAATTTGCATCCTCAACAGACCACCATATTGCTTCTTGTTACTTGCTAGTCACAGAAATTTGGGCAAGTTTGTGGCAGCATCACTATCATTTGTGGCAGCATCACCATAGTCCCCATCATTTTACTTGCAAAAAGATATTGTACGTGGGTGTCGGAACATTTTTAAAATGCATGTCCATGTGGATGCGAAGGCATAAACGTCATTTTTTATCGGCGTCCCGTCACCCGAAACGCTATTCCAGGCTTGCTAATGCATTATGGATCATTAGACAAATACACTGCCGGGCGCACTGATTACAGAAATGAATGATGCATGCGGGTGTGCTCCATTGTATGTGCACGAGTGTGTGCATTCACACGTGCAGGGTGAACGAGACTCACATCCGTGATGAGATGTGCGCTAGCAGGTGACTATGGGCTGTAGGAGGTCACCTGGATGACTCACAAAAGAATCGGGCTCATCTCAATGTCACCAAACTATCCTCTTCACGCTCTGATTTAATAGATGTGCCAACGAATAAGAACGCAAGCGGATATTTTAACCTGTGCTGAATCCAATAAGCTTCAGTAAGCATCTTCTTTTTTTAGCAGGCTGAAGTTTCAACAATCACAAGGCAATTAATTGTTCTAACCTTTGCAACAAGAGTGCTTTGGATTTCTGTTTCATTCAGGAGCACCAGCTGCTTCTGATTTCTGAATGGTGCCAAATGCAGCCAAAATAAGTGTTTGCTTTCCTGACCCCACTTCTCTTCACCTCCACTGTGATTACTGAACACAGGGTGGTCTTGTTACAAACTCTGAATTTACAGTGCTGAACGCTTGATTTCTGCATCTCACCTCAAAAGCAGATTCAAATGGCGGGGTGTCAAGTTCATGGGTGGGAGGAGGCTCTTTAATCACTTTCTATTTATAGCTATATTTCCATTGTGTTGTCAAGCATGTGTATTTGATTGCTAAACTGTTAATTAAGCTGTGATGGGGGGAAAAGGAGACCCATTTACATTGTAATTATTTTATTTTGTTTTATCTCCTGACCCAACTTCTATAAATCATTCCAGTTACAGCACTCCCTCCTCAAACAGAAATAAAGGAAAACCAATAGAAGAATAAGGCCAGGCCAAGTAATAAAAGTGAGGATAAAGATGAGATTTGAAATAGAAAACACAGTTTGTCCATCATCTGAGGGCTCAAATGGAAAGAGCTGTTTTACCTCGAGAGACAAGACGGGATTCTGGCACCATAAGTAAGGCTATAATGGAAAAGTTTCAGGCAATAGTCGGGCTCATTAGGATATAAAAGATCACAAATATAAGACAGAGATTGGCCAACTGCCAAAGCAAGCAATAGAATCTTAAAATCTCAAGACAAAGGTAACCAGTAAAGGGCAGCTGGGACTGGTGGGATATGAAGAAGAAAGAATAAGTAAACTTGTCACTGTGGTTCTGGTCAAAGCTATTTCATAGCTGCAAGAAGGTCAGAGACTCTCCACTGACATCAACGGCACAGTCCAACGTGTGGATCACAACAGTTTTTATGGGTTCAGCATGTAAAAGATGCAAAAACACATCCATTTTGAGAATGCCTATAGATGGAGCTAGCATCTTTTCTTCTGCATTTTCCTGATTTCAACAGTCCAACAGCTTATTTGTCTATAACACGACAATGTAAAATGAATATCTGAAGGACTCTTGTCTAAACCTTCATCTGTGAAACCGTGTGTGTCTTTCATTTGCTTGTTTATGAGAAACACATGACCTCCTGACCTTTAAATGTGGAGATATTACACCCGCGCTCCCAGCGGGAGTAATATCGGGGACTGAGGATTCACCTTATCAGAGGAACATGTAAAGCACTCCCATCATATGGAGCTTTGCTAAAGGCCACCACTGTCACAGCTGATTTTGTGACTCTCTCGGCAACCGCTGCACTTCTTCGCCACATCCACACGAGCCCACGGAACCTACGTGAAAGCAAACTCCGGGCTTGCTTTCCCTTTGGTAATCGATACCTTTGCACTAGAACCAGTGTCAAATACAAAAAAATAAAACAACAACAACAAAAGCCTATACAGGCCCTGATGCAAAACACATCTGTATCAAAGGACGTTGGATTTACACATCAACTTTCTGACACACATATTCAGCTCATAGCAATTAACAGGGAAAAAAAGGGCCATAGAGACCCTAATTGCACCGTAGATGTCAAACAGATCTGCGTGCACACCCAAACAAAGAGCTGAAGAGTGGGACGACTATAGGCTCTAATTAGTGAAAGGCAGCAAAGCAACACTAAGACTTTTGACAAAGAGAAATGGCATAATTCCTAATCTTCCTCTCTCCTTCCTCTTCTGTGCAGTCCCTCTCATTAATTGGCTGTCACACTCTGAGTGTCCTGTGTGTGTGTGTGTGTGTGTGTGAGAGCGCGCGCACTTGGTAATTGTCAACATCAGATTGCTGTGGGCTGTGGCTGTGTTGCATGAGCGGACACATCATTACAGTGGGATGATTCTCTCATTCCATGTGGTGATAATTGTGACACTGGTGACCACCGCAGAGACAAAAAAAAAGTCTTTTCCTTTGATTTGATCAATCTGTCAGATATTTACCCTCTTGAAATGACAAGAAATGTATTGAAAATGTCCCCAAGTTATGAGAAAAAAGGGAACAAGTACCCTTATAAGTATACATACATGCCCACATAATTCTGCTTGGAGGGAAAATTAGGACTCACATTAAAGAAAAAGAGTGTTTATGGAGTTCCGCAAACAACCATGAAGTAAATAAGAAAACTTAAAGAGGCAAACAAGAGAGGTAATTCATCTTCTCTCTTATGATTTGGGCTGTGCCATCTTTGCTGCTTGGCTTGTAGCCCTTGAGCAATACAGGGATTAGTGTGAAATTTGTTCTGTGAAGCTCCTGCTGTACTGTTTGGCTGCGATCTTAAAGAATCTATCTTGGTGCATTAAGATCTGTGGGGGAGCCATAAAGGAGGAAAAATCAGCCTATTCAATTACAGCATCTTATGTCTTCGCAAAGGGTCAGCTGCATGATCCGGCGGGATTCTAGATGTTGCTCCGCCGAGCCGCTGTTTGTTATCATAAAAATTCCGTTTTCCTGATGATACTCGATGTTGAAAGATTACAAACGTGGCTCCGTTAAAGCAGAGTGTGTTCAGCGCTCATGACTGGATCTTCTTTGCTCTTTGGGCAGGCAAACATCTCCATGCAAATGGCATTTGAGATTGACATTTTAAATCCCAGCACAGGTTCAACCTTGACATATCCTCATATAAACGAATCATCTCTGCGACCATGGCCAGCTAACTGAACAATAATAGCCCCATTTTGTGTTAAGAGCTAAATTATGCGCTGCGTGATTGCAGAGTGTCCTGAAGGTTAATGCATTAACTCCATTTTTGAATGTAGAATATCAGGCTGGTACAAACACCTTCGCCACTCTGGGAGGATTCAAATGAGAGCTTCCAGAGTGCCGGGGCGGACGATCCGGCAGGACAATCTTCCACACTTATTAGATGCTCTTTTCCAACCTGCAAACACACAACCGTCTGTTTTCAACAAAAGGCATGTCAAGCTCCAGAGAGCAGATCAAGTCAAGTAGAAGGACACTGGAGCCGCAGGCCATCCAGGCATTTTTATAATATATATATATATATATATATATATATATATATATATATATATATATATCTACCAAAAAAATTTTCATTTCATTTCCTTTTTCCAAACAAAAAGAGATGATTTTGATAACATGACCTATCCCGCCTCAGTTGTAACACAAAAATAAAAGTAAAGAATATTGAAATCTCAACAAATGAAACGCTGGGCCTGAGAACATAGTCCCAGCTGCTGGAATAAAGAGATAAATTGATGTACTTCGGAGACTGAAATGATAGAATTGTGTCAGCGAGATAAAGCAGCAGGCATTCAATCCTCCAGTGAAAACCGTAGCGCACCTCTAGAAGGGCAACGGTTCAAGCCGAGGTCATCGCGGGCATCTGAATGTGAGCACTTCAGATATCATCTTGACTCTCAGCGCCACGGTTTAATCTGCAGCAAAAGGAGCAGGTCTGAACTTATTGTGCCCTCTTCGACACGTTGTTTCTCATTAGATTCCGGTGTTAATCCCGAGATCTGCTCATTAAACGGAATACGAACATCCGCGCGCTGTCAGCAGCTCGCCGCGTTCAAAGAGACGCGCCATAATCTCCCCCTTTTCACGCGTCATCAGCAGCTATCTCTGGCTCAATCACACGCTTAGGTTTCCAATATGATGACATGCTGCATTTCGCTCATCAATTTTTCATGTACATTCTCTCTGCACTGACTGGGGGCCTGGAATTTCACAGCTATTCCCGCTGGCCAGCAGTTGAAAGTGTGTATGTGTGTGTGAGAGAGAGAGAGAGAGAGAGAGAGCGATGTGACCGCCGCGCATCCACAAAAACATTAAAAACAAACACGCGCTCGGCCAAAGAAAACTGTCAGACCGGATCTCTGTTCCTGCTTGCAGCATACACAACGTTGCTTATTTAAAATTCATCTTTTTTTTTTTTTTTTTTTTTTTTACATTTGAATCGAACGGTTCTCTATAAAAAAAAAAAAAAAAAGTGTTGCGCACACTGTAAAGCTGTTCCAAGGAAGGAGCAGCCTTGCGTAACATTGCTGCGGTTTTGCGAGGCCGCCCATCTCCCCTCGTACCTGCGTTGACCACTCAGTAGCCCCGGGGCCACGTGGGAACGTTAGCGGGTAGGTGAAAAACACACACACGCGCGCGCACGCCCTCCTGCACATTCGAAAACGCGAGCTCCCGACACCTCGGAGGCTCACACTCCTCACCTCGGCTTGTGCGTTCATTAATTCGCTGCAGTGCTGCGCAATGCAAGCCATCCAAAACCAAACGCCGCCATGCACGACGGCAACAACTGCACCCTAATGCCAATTAGAGCATATTCAGATTTCCCTTCATGTCTCAACAGCTCAGTAGTTCGTGATCTGATCATGTTTGGAATGCCAAAGAGTCTTGAGGTGCATCTGACGCTCGGCCGCCATATCTCACCCACCCCGACTTATGGTTTTGGGCGAGAGAGCCAGCGGTAAACGAGTGTGGGCTTGTGGGCAGAGACAGTGTGGAGATTTGACCTTTCAAAGACGTCTAAGAAACACAGAGCATCAAGTACGCACACGGCTTCCGCGGCCGCTCTGTGATTTTTTTTTTACACAGTCCACCAGATACGAAAGTGAGACTTCAGTGAGAAATCACACGGAAAAGAAAAACCACGATTGTCCTCTTTTAGTTACTCCTGGGGTGCATTTATTACACCACCACGATTTTGCACAGAGTGTATTTAGCCTATCAGGAAGCATTTTTTTTTTTTACTCTTTCACAGTGTTTGTGAGTACATTTCTGTTGCTAAATACGGGGCCATTATTGTGAGGAAAAAAAAAAGTAAAAAACGATCTGGCAAATGTGTTGTGGCGCGCTTTTGCCAATTGTATCACACATTTATGAAGGCAATAATGACGCCGGGGGAAATGTGAGATGTTTGGTGATGCGCGTCCTATCACTTTGCACTGGGGGGGTGGGGGGGCTCCTACGGAAACCAGCCGCGTTTTGTCATATTTGCAGAAGCAGCGAGGGCGCCTGCTGCAGAGTTGCTTCAACATCGCCGGGCGGCTTTGAATTTATGTTCATTTTTTTGCAATCATGAAATCATAAATTCCCAGAGGCGCCCTTTAGTTCACCATTGCCAGTTTTGAAGTCGCTGCTCCTGGGGTGTCTCAGCTTGGAAAAAGAAATGAGGCTGGCTCCTGGTTACAAACTGTTTGGGTGAGAGCGTTACGGGAGCCCGCCCAAAAGCAAGTGCTAAAAATCACATCCAAGGCCCTCGTGTGAAGTCCTTCTTTACACTTTCACAAAGAGGCTCTGTTGCATCGGCCAGGGGGCCGACGGCTGTCGGACACAATGGACCCAAATCCATTAAACTGGCTGCCATCTTGATGTGGCCTGGCTGCCACTCGAAGGTATTCTCATATAAGCCCAGACAAAAACCCATCATAATAGACTTAATCACCTTCTCCCCAAAGAAAGAAAGCCACCCTTAAAATGACAAACCAGGCCCTGCTTCAACCATTGCACCCCCCCAGGCCCACGGTCTACAGCAATAGCTGCTCATGGTTACCCTGGGATGTCCATACTCCGGCAACTATTGGACAACATTTATCTGTTCACTGACATTAACTGGTTTTATCTCATGGGCGAACAAGGAGCTAAAGTTAGCTGTCAGTATACTAACTTGACAATAACGTCAAAGATATTTAACAAAATCCTCCAGGTGATTCAGATTTGGATATTTTATTGTCAAAATAAGACAGATGGGGTTGCATTTATTATTAGGGTTACGCAATGAAGCTTAGGAGAGTACTAAAAAACGTTAACGTCAACATTTTTGCGGGAGCAAAAGTACAAACAAACTGAACTGAACATGAGTTTAAAGGAACCATAAAGGGATCAGCCCTGTTGATATCCATCACGTTGTGTATTGAAGAACACCACGTCATGCAATATTACTCGCCCCTGTCCCCCTGTTTTAATTGGTTCCCACCATGGTTGTGGTGGATGTTATAAAAGGCATTTCAGGTGTAAAGGATATCAGAAATTGCTCTCTACCCCAGAGTGCAGTGAAGAAGAGCTTTTGAATGCGCCCGATAATGGATAGGTCCTGTTATGATATTAATTTCAAGTGATGCCTTTGTAAATGAATGCTCACCATTATGGAGATTATTCCAGTTTATCGTGATTTTTAAACTCTCATACATAAAATTAACCAGCCTCAACACAACTTCTGCATTCTAATCAACTCCAAAATAAAAATGGAAAGCATTTTAACCTCTTCCCTCCACCACAAAGCTAAAAGGAACGATCCAGTCTCAGGGTACAAGTTCCAAACAGTAATAATGATAATTTAATGAGAATTATGCACATTATGATTAAACTGAACTAAAGTAAGTGGATACTTAATCTTATATGTACTTTACAGTATAAAGGCAAGATTTCATAAATGCTTTAAAGAAGTGGCAGAGCAGAACTTTTCCTGAGCCTAAACACCTCCCACCTTCACCTTCACTCAAGTGTTGTTTCTGCTTTGTTAAAAAGACACTCTTAAACACGCCCCACACACACCTGATGTGCAAGTGATGCTGAGGGGTATGTGACATTGAAGAGGCTCTTTATATCCCTTTCACACATGCACACACACCTAGACTGGAGCACACACACACTCTTAAGTCCAGTGACATACTCTCTAATTAGCAGTGATACTTGTAAAGGGCAAAGCTGTCCGCTGGCTTTTGGGCATGACACTCCCGCGGTAACCTCCAAGCCGTCAGGAGCAGGACGGGCGGGGGGAGGAGAGCGGTAGACTGACTGCTCAAAATGGTGCCCTGTCACATGGCTGATAACTTCCCAAGTGCTGCTTTTTGTCTGCCTCGGTGATACCATGACTCTGGACTTTTAACCACCAACTAGATGTGCTCAACGGGAAAGCGGGGCCAAAGCATTGCGGTCGCCATCTAAGCCATTCCCAATGTACCATCAGATGACTCTGGAGTTTATCTTGTGTCATTAACAGAGCTTTTATTGTCAAAGTAACATCAGATAGTGCCAAAGGGAGCGGATTTTTGCAGCTACCATCTTCTGCTCACCCTTGGTAGACATTTCTGTATTACCTAGCATTTGTGTGGGCAGACATGACCATATTTAAGAATAGACACTGGAACTGGAATCAAATAAAGCATCACAGTTGGAGGGGGTCTTTCCGTCTTATTTAGGTGACTCTTTGTTTCCTAAATCCACGCAAATCCATCAGGTGTCAGTGGCGCGCCCACGCTGTAACGTCAGCCAAATGCTGCGATGGGCCTCAATCTCAATGAAAGTGCATGATAGAACAGATGGCAAGGCTCCGGTCTCTCATGCACACACTGATGTGGTGCACCACAGATGAGCACGGCATGTGGGCAACTGTATCGACTGCTCGGACAAGCAAAGTGGCATTGACAAAGTTTGAATGCCCCAACATTAACCCCCACATATAACACAGATCTATCCAGAAAGAAGGTCAATCGGAATACGCCTGGAATGCATTAACGCATGTGGAGTGTGTCAGCATTAGTATGACAACCATTACTGCAGGATGTAAACACTTTTAACCGACCATTGTGACTCTCGGTCTGCATTGTTCGGTGGGCGTTATCAGTAAATTTCAATGTATACCAGATGCATAAATGGCCTTACAGTATCAAAGAAAGCATGCTAATTGTCATTTACATACATGGGGAATTGATGATTACACACACGTGTGTAGTGTCATCAGCAAAGCTTTTAAACAGGTTTTTATGTGTCCTTTTCACAGCTAAACAAACGCATCATAAAAATCGGTGCGTCTTTCTCTCCGTAGGGAGAAAAGAATAATATTTTGAGTGAAATGCAAAAGGAGGCAGTGAAATATCTGATGGGGTGAAGCATCCAGTGTGTCAGCTGTGGTTGCTCTGAGCTGTGAGGTTAGCTAACATGGCACGGTGTTGGTGACGGCTGTTAAAACTCCTCCGCATTCCTCGTTTCTGAAGCAGAGGAGAGGAAGTGCTGATGAGTAGTTAGTGTTTCCACTCTCTACCCATCTCACTCTTTTAGTGTTTTCAATGAGTATGAAGCGCCTCGGGCAAAAGCTCTGAAACCATCTGCTCTGCTGAGCCTACCTCTCCACTTTTGAGTTTTTCCAGCTCTATCTTTACAGTTTACTGCCTTTCTTCTCCACTTTAAAAAAAAAACAAAACAAAAACTATTTGTGAGGTAGCAGAATACTGAATTTGAGGCTAATATTTATTACCATTATCATGTTTATTTTTTCAATTAACATATGGAAATGTGCTTTTTATTTGTGTGGGATATGAATTTTTTTATTATTAATTTCCAGCTTTTTTCTTTCTTTTTCTAACCATCTGCTTACATCACTTCAAACAATGTTTGAAGTTCATGCTCCCCCTTGAAAGATGATATTTTAAGCTCCCAATGCCACATATCAGCGCTGAAGAGAACTGTTGGATTATGTTATACAATAGAGGGCTCTGCAGTATCATAAGGATGATGTTTGAGGGCTCCAAATTCTTCAGAAAATGTTTAAGCTGGCAGGATTTTGGCGTGGGCTTCAAAAGAAGCCCTTGATTTTGCAGCTTTTTGCCTCCATTTGTTATCACCTGCTCCATGTAATTAATCAAGCTAATGCTAATGCCTCGACTGATTCGAAAACGCTTTCAAATATTTTTGAGAATATTGTCATTTTGCGCGGCTCATCGTGATAGCAGACCTTTAATAAGTGGATAAATCCCAACTTTAGAGGAGAGACTAAAATATTGATGGCATTAAAAATGGAAATGAATCTGATGACAGAGAGATGACAGACGGCCTTGGATGAAAGGAGAACACGCTGGGTAGCGTCACAATTAGGCAGACTTTTAAGCTGACATTAATGGTCTGGAAACTCTGCGATGATCTTTGCGTCTTGTCTTCCTGCACCTTCTCCGTCGCTCGTGTTGTGCCTCGCAATATTCCTTCTTGCTCGCGAGGGGCGCTGCAGAAGGGGCTGCCCCCTGCATGTGACCAAGTCAGGTGACCCCTGTCTCGATCTCGTTCACCCAGTCTGTTCATTAGCTAATTGAAATAAATGACCACTTAACCAAATCAATTTGACAACGACGGCTGCTGGAGTACAGCTCTTTCCCCACAGAGCGCTGAGCAGAGCGAACGAGAGCTGAGTATGTTTAATGTTGGTCCCCACAGTGATCCAATACGCACACACACACACACAGGCACACAAATGGTAATGATGTATTCTTGAAAAATATTTCCTTCATGAAAAGCCATGAAAAGCAGCCATGAAAAGCAGAACCTCATCTGTGTATACTGATGAATTATTCTGTTGATGGTTTAATGAAGCTGTTTGTATGTGTGTGAAGCTCTGTGTGTGTGTGTGTGTGTCTGTGCTTGAATGAATTAGAATGAACTAGTTAAAAAATGCAGTAATCAATGTTGCACCTTTATCTATATTCACTTTTGTTCTCTATATATGAATGAAAAGTTACTGTCCATTGGTGGGTTGAAAATCAGAAAATATCATTTTTACAGCCCTTGAACTTTATCTATGTGTGATTAATGAATCATGATTTTTTTTAAATGCCGTATGATTTGTACACCATAAGTACAATAGAACTGTACATGTACAGCATAATAAAGACCTTCATGCATCAGAAAATCTTTCATCCTGGCAACATTAAAATGAGCCCAAAAGCCATCCTGATACTTGCGTTTAAGGCTGATGTGGGTGTACTCCAGCTGTGATGGACTACAGTGCTGCATCAGTCTGACACCCTCTCTGTCCAGTTGCATTAACATTGTTGGTGGTCTCCATCTGCTACACCCCCTCTTTCTCTTTGCCCATGCTTCACCTTTCTTTCTCCCACACAGTCTACCTGCTTGCTGGTATAAATGCAATTATTTCTATCGGTTCCAGCAGCAAAATGAAGCTCATGTTGTATTTTAGAAATGATAGCTGAGATCAGTAACAACATTTGGACAACAGGATAAAAAATGTCTGTTGAACTGCTGTGTGACCTCCTGTTGGCCATTTCTGCATCAGCTGCATTTTACATTTTGGCTGCCAAATCCAAGCCCACTTTATTTTGAAGTGGCCTAAGAAAAGGTCAGCAGAAGCATTAGAAATGCATGATGGGCTTCATTTAGACTTTAAAGGCCCCGTAAATGGCAGCAGTGTCAGGCGACCCTGATTCATTTTGTTTTCTCCCTTTCTCCGTTTGCTCGTCTCAAACGGGGCGCAATCGGCGACCTACACAACATCCGAGCTCCCTCAAAGGCGAGTGTGCACGCGCACGCTCAAAGAAAATGCGGGCATAAGCAAGAGTTGAGCGCGGGGTTAGCTCTGAAGGCCCAGCCAAGGATCTGTATGAGGCAGAGATGGTCATAAAACTTTCCCACAGTCAATGGAGTCTGTGAGCCTGTGCATTTGTGTGTGTGTGTGTGTGTGTGTGTGTGTGTGTGTGTGAGTGCGTGTAGGAGGTCTGATTTGTAGCAGTAATATCGACAGGCGAGGAGTCAGGTCTTTCCTTCAGGGAGTGCTCCTCCCCTTCTCAACACAAATGGCGGCATTGTTTCCCTCTCTCCCGCCGGCTCACGCTGGGAGCCATTACGAGGTGGCTCGGCGGGCAGCCGCTACACCGCCGACACGCTCCGCCAAGGCAGTGTGCCTTCCCGCCACGACCGGCTCTTTGCTGGCCCTTCGTTTGACCCCCGCACCCGAACCTGAGCGCGAGCTGCGGCCTCTTCCTAAACCCGGACCGCTCGCAGGTGAGCCCGCGGACACGTCGGAGCCCCGCGTCAAACATCCCTCCTCTGGCTTAACACGACAGAGGAATGAAACTAAACCGACAGCCGGGCTTGAAGACATCTTCAGTGGGCCCGAATGCACGGAGGGCGATGTCCACAAACCCGTATATTTCCTCTTCCTCTCCTGACACGTTGGCCAATTAAACTCTGACAGGCAGCTTTGGGGGGGTAGCTGGGGATCTGACGTACTTGCTCTCTCTCTCTCTCTTTCTCTCTCACTCTCTCTCTCTCTCTCCTACTGGAAGTGTGTGTGTGTGTGTTCCCATGTCATGCTGTCCACTTCTGACAGGGTGACTGCTGTCTGACTGAAACTGCCGGAGAATCGCATGAGACGGGGCGAAAACTTTGCTTGGCCTTCGTCCATCCGAGCCGCACTTTTCCAAACGTCGTCTTCGTCTGAAGTCAGTTTGAAAGGCATTAAAGCTGTTTGTTGTCCTCTTACAAAGTCTTATCAGCTCGGCCAAACCGCAGATAAAAAAAAAAAAAAAATCGTTTCTGCCAAACCGCCTGTCCTTAACCACAATTAGAACGAGGAGTCACCTTCAGCTATGAAGGACCGTCCCGTCACTTTATTGCGGTCAGTGATTAAATCCAGGAGGGTGATGATGTAGGTAAATGTGTGATTGCATTTGTCTGCTGTTGGGAAACTCCAAAAAAAAAAAAAATCTACCCTTTGCTATTTCATATTTGGGACACTGCAGACGGTCCCGGCACCGACCAGGTACAGCATGTCTCACAAATTCGAGCAAGGGCAGATTTTATTTTCAGGGCAGTAAAATCGTCTGTTTTACTGCGAGTGCTGAGACTGTGAGGAAGAGCTGACAAGCGAATGTGCGCTCTAGTTCTCCTTCAATTACATCTCACATTTTTACGTCGCCTCTTGAAAGGTTGGACATGAGGAAGCTGTCCAGAGTCCATTTAGTATCTACCAAAGGCGGCCGGGGAATTGGCAAAAAAAAAAAAAAAAAAATTGAGCAGCATTAAAGCCCGTCCTTTGTGTTGGGCTTGTTATTTCCCTCAGAGTTTATTACTGAAACTATGAGAGCTTGAGAGCTTTGGTTAGATGATTTTGTCATGGGGTAATAGGCCACAACTAAAACCGATCTATAACGAGAGGATCTGACCCTTTCTTTGCAGTATTTGTGTTTTTCTTTATAGATTTTGGTCAGAAAATGACAGCCTGGCTGGGAAACGTTAAAATGTGCTGCAACAGTATTAGTATCTGCAATACAGTGCGCTTTGGCAGGACTCTCCCTTCGTGTGCATCACTTGCATATTGATGCATGATCCATTCACACTCAATCAAAGTGACGATATAATCACATCGTGTTGAGGACTCTGACTCAAAGGCTGACTGACAGCCTCATTCATTTTTGAGTTTTGGACCAAAGCTGCGGGAAATGAAGAGGCCAAGAGCTCTGGAAATATTTCAAAAAGCGCGTGGAAGATCGAATATTGGGTTCACGCGCGGTTACGCGCTTGGTGCAGAGCCGTTAGCTCCGCGACAAAGACGGTAAATGACCGTCACAGGCTGGCACACCTTCTCTGCGGCTTATCGCACGCACCTGCAGCAGCAGCGCCTGGCAGCTCGTGTATCGATTTAAATGTGTGAGGAATGAGTGAGTGTCTGTGTCTGTGTGTGCGCGCGCGTGTGTGTGCGTGCGTTACATATGGGTGGATGGGTAGGTGGGTGAGAAAGTGGCCGCTTAACTTGCAATCTTGCATGCACAGGATTACAGAGACACTGGATTATTTCCTCTGCAGCTGAAAAGAGCTCAATTGAATCCTTAAATGAGAAGTGAGGGAGAGGACAGCAGCTCGGGGATGGAATGGCGTCATGGAATATTTTTCATACTCAACAAAAGGGACCCCCTGAAGTCTCACTTTTCTGGTTTTGTTTTGTTCTTTCTTCCTGTGCCTTCCTCTCATCCTCTAATTCTGTCCCACCCAGCATCTGTCAAACGCTGGGAAGGCCGGTGAGGAAGACAAAGGAGCTGGGAGTGAGACTGGGGGGGGGGGGCAGCATCATAAAGAAAGGAGTGGAGACTGGAATGACAGGTAGCATGCTCAGGGTCCAAGGAGGAACACACACACACGCTACAGTCGCATCTGCTTTACTGCTATCTGTTGTGTTGTTATGACCCAGCATGCCTTGCTTCTTCAGTGACAATTGTATTACTGACTATTCACGCGGATAGGCAATATATGCTAAATAATAAAAAGTATTTTGGACAAAAGTGAGCAGTTTACCCTCTCTCATCAAAACTAGCCTGCATAGTTGAAGTTAAGTTAATTTATAAAAAAGGTGGAACACTGACACACTGTTAACAATACTGTTATAAATGCTATACTGATTCATCATATATATTAACAATACCTTGCATTTAAACTTTTGAGCCCATTTCTTTTGAATTTGAACGCCAATGTAACCGGTATTTATCGTGCATAAAACCTGTTTTGCATCCAATTTAAACTGAAACTTCAGCTTCTCTAGCCTTGTCAATGGAGTGTTTTTTTAAACACATGAAACGACCCTTCTTACCCGAACCACTCAAAAAGCATTTGCAGGGACAATTTTAGAACTTTTCGCCAGGGACACGTCCCTGCTACCTGCACACGTTCCCTTGGTAGCGCATCATTTAATATCCTGCTACAATATTGAGATGACATGACAGCATGTTCAATTTGTGCAATTATGTTTCTTGGCTCTGAACAAAACTGGTCATAATTACACGCTGTCATACCTGTAACATCATCTCCCCGGTAACAGACATCTTGTCAATAAACATTCATGCAAGCTCTCTTTCCACTTCCTATATCCGCATTTTCCACCCTTTTTTTTTTTTAGCTCTTTTCTTTATTTATTTTACTCAAATGTATGCCTCGGTCGCCGAATAAATGTAACTCAAAGGATTGAATTTCAAAAGTAACATTACTGGTAACTAGAAAAGAGTAATCGGAGAGCTCTGTTATTGTACCCGACATCCTACAAGATCAGATTAAACACTGATCTGGGATTCTCTAATCTCAGCTCTCAGGTGAGCCATGGTCACTACGTCGCATTAAACTGGCTGCTGAGAACAGCGTAAATTCATAGACTCAATACTCTGCGCGGCGTGCAACTTAACCTCCGTAAATCCTTTTTGGTCGTTAAGCTAGCCCTCGGAGAAAACGAGCTACAGCGATTCAGCCCCTTCGATGTTCCGGTCTGAAGATTGGTAGCTTTGATTAACACCCACTGGTTTCCATTCTGCTGACTCATTCTGGGACCGGCCATTCTCCCCATCTCGTTTGAATAAGGCGGCAGATAAAGTGTTCCATTCAGTCGCCCAGAGCCGGACGGCTAATGAGAGTGGCGGAGCGCGGAACGTCATTACGCCTCGGCGAGGTTGCGCCGATGACTTCTAGATTAGTTGGGTATCAGCACAGACATGTTAGCAATCAAAATCTACAAAGCTTCTGAACGGGGGCCGCTGAATGAGTTCCGGGAAGACGCCCACGCCCAGGAAGAAGAAACAAAACAAAAGAACGTTTGCTTTCCAAAAGAAACCAACATCTCCGTCCGCTCCGCCGCTGCAAGTAGGACACATCAATTTTTCACACCGCCTCTGTCTCCCTCGCTCCGTGGCGTTGACCACGGCACCTGACGGAGTGACACGCAGGATGTAATTTCCCTCGACGTATAGAGACGCCACCCACCGATTCAAAGAACTCATCACATCTCCGCCGTCCCCCCCCCTCGCTCATTTGCGGTCCCTTTTGTATGCTTTTCCATCCATCTTCCCCGCCTCGTGTCCAATCCCTTCGCTCGGCTGCGACTTTCCTCCAGCCGAGTGTCATCCGTCTTCTAACGTATGCGATATGTAATAATCGCAGAGGCAAAGGAACACACAGGCCGAGGCACGCGGGGCCGGCTCAATAATGACATGGAGATTAAATGGCACGGAGAAAGCATGGACCTGATTCGGCACTTTCGAATACTCCACACACACACACACACACACACACACACACACACACACACACTCACACACACACACACACACACTCACACACACACACACACACACTCACACACACACACACACACACACACACACACACACACACACACACACACACACACACACACACACACACACACACACACACACACACACACACTCACACACACACACACACACACACTCACACTCACACACACACACACACACACACACACACACACACACACACACACACACACACACACACACACACACACATTCATGCACCACTTCACCAGTATCATGTACGTTCCCCCTGTGCTGATATCTTTGCCACAACTCATCATACTGGGTGCTGTTTCCAGTTTCTGCTGGATCATCCATCACTTACAGGCTTAATTAGGTTCTGCACAACTTTCCTGTGAACAACAACCGGGCTTGAACTGCACAAGAAAAGATAAATTAAAAAAAAGGAACACAACTGCCTGCAGCTGCAGACAGATGACATAAACTGTCTGAGTGTTTTTCGGCTAATGTTAAACACTCCGCTACCTTACTTGAACCTTTTCGCTAAGCGGAAATGATTCGACCTCGAAAATGAATTTGGACCTGAGCTGCTGTGACACCAGGGCTCCTGCGGCTCCTCCCCGGGTTCCTGCTGAAGCCCGTCATTTGGAGGACATGGCTCAAATTTCCAGTTTTACCTAATGAAGCCCGCGATAAATATCAGGCTAGTGGGTGTGAGGGTCAAAGGTCACGATCACAGAAATAGCTGTCAGATGAAACGAGTCCACTTTTACTGAGGAAATGCTAAATAATTCATACAAAAGGGCAGTTTTGAAAAGCTTTAACTAACTGAACTATCCTATTCAATCATGATGCATTGAATAATATACATTAATTTTAGTCGCCTTCAAAGCTAATCTTTCTTTCAGCAGGCAGACCCACTTGGGATTTGCCAATATAAATATTCGTGGCTGCAAGAAACCGTCGAAGAAATGCTGAGAGGCAGATCGTGGTTAATTTTGTATTCTTAGCCACAAACATTACAGAAATCCTTATGTCCTCACATCTGCTGCGCACGTCACCATGTGGAGATCATGACAGACGAGCCGAGCTGATGGTTAAGGACACGACTCCAATAAACAGAGACACACAGAAACGGCAGCGATGGCACAAACAAAGGCCGGGGCGTGGGGGTGTGTGGGTGGGGGGGTTCCAGGAGAAGCAAAGTCAGAACAAACAGTGACGGTAAAAGCAGAAAGAAAAAGCTGGAGTGATTTGACAGATGGAGGGTGTACACGGGAGGAGCAGCAGGCAGAGTCCAAATTGGGAGCAGATTATAGATGAATCGCAAAGCAAAGGCTCTAGCTGGTGGCTTTGAGATACTGTATGAAACATGGAGGCATGACGGAAGAGCCAACGGCAGGGGGAAAGGCAAGAAACAAATTAAATGGACAATAAGGACAGAAAAAGACAAGGGGGGGCAAAGCTGTTGTTTTTCATGTGGGTGCACAAGAAAAAGCCAAGCTAGGAACTGAAAAGGAAAAAAAGTTGGTCAAATAAGTCTGAAGTGAGACGGAAGGAAAGAAAGAACGAGAGACAATAGACACATGAAAGGGCAACAGAGTGGCAGAAATCAATTCCCTTTGGGGGTCACAAGATCAGGGCAGTGAAGTGCAAATGCTATATTATGAACTCTCAGCGGGCTCTAACCGCAATACAAGTCATCATTCTGCCCTGGATGTGCAATGAAAAACATCCCCCGCCCCCACGCCCGAGACTTTCCTGCCTGACTGGAGCGGTTGACTCGCGGCAGGTAAGGACAGCATCTCGGCAGAGTCGACATCGGCAGCGATCGGCGATAAAAAATGTAGTGCTCTTCAAAAACGCGGCTCGTTTACTTTCCCCCGTCGTCGGTTGCTTATTTGAAGATTTATGGCTCCGTTGGACCGATTTAACCTCGCTTCCAGTCATGTATTGGGTATCAATAAAGACATTTCCATGTAGAGTTATCCTTGCTCCCTTCCTCTCCCCCCACCGGCCCTGAAACGGACCCATTATTTGATTATTAGAGACTCTAAATTGCCTGTGCCTGCAGCTGATAACCTGTCCAGTGTGCTGATCATGGGGATTGGGCTTGAACGGCGGCCGTTAGAGCTAATCTAAACAGTCATCAGATTAAATGAGGATTTAAGTTCTAAGCAACCCACTTCACTCTTTCATGAAGCTCACCTCAAGGTGTGCTTGATATATATCACCTTTTCATAAGAACGCGTGATTAAGGCTAAGCCAGATTTGTCCGATTGAGCCCCCTCGAATGTCGACGTAAAGGCAAATTCGCCAGAAAAAAAAAAAAAAAGAAAGCTTAATCCAGCTGACCACAGCTCCCTGGTGAGCGAGACGACTAATCAGAGAGATTATCATGGGATGGACAGACACAGAGCTGATTATTACAGGGAGGCTCACGCGTCAGCGCGGCCGCAGATCGTAAAAAGCGGTTCGACGGTCCAAGCGTCCGGCGCAACCGCAAACACGCGCATCCGGCCTTGTGCGCGCCAAAGATAATGGCGCTCGTTTTCAGCGGACACACTCTGCTCTTTTGTAGTTAATGGGCTTAGATGGAACTGAAGGGGATTGCCAGCAATAATACTTCCAAGTTCTGCGGTTAAATTTAATTGATAACATCACCTCGGTGGCCCGGCCACGAGTCCTCCTCCACTCATCCTGCAGTGAATCAAGCCTCTGATTCCTCTCTGTTTC
Source organism: Lagocephalus sceleratus (assembly GCA_911728415.1). Classification (NCBI taxonomy): domain Eukaryota; kingdom Metazoa; phylum Chordata; class Actinopteri; order Tetraodontiformes; family Tetraodontidae; genus Lagocephalus; species Lagocephalus sceleratus. The sequence continues at coordinate 5,313,706 of CAJVRN010000087.1, read as the reverse complement.
CTTCTTGCCCCTGTGCTGATGATGTGTTTTTAAGCTGATCCATTTTGATTTTTACCTTTGGATTCTGCAGCGGATGATATTTCCCACCGCAAACGACTCTCATGCGGGGGACTTGCGTGCTGGTAGACGCGTGTGCAAACACAACCATGCCTCGCCCAAGGCCTCTTCATTATTTGAATTTCCATAAGCGAGGCTGAAAAACGACGTCCCGGCAAGCATTCCGCCCCAAAACTGGAAACAAGCGGCCACCTAATGGGCAGTTTGTATTTATTCAATGTGGTTGTTTGCCTTAATTCTTTCTGTTCTTCCTTATTTTTCATACTCTCTGCCCTCAGACTGGCTGCTTCAAAGCCACTCTAATTGCATTGGGGATCGGCCTTTAAAGGGTTGCCATGGTGACCAGCAGAGCCTCATGCCACATGCCTCACTCGCTTTCCTTACTTTCGCTGAAGCTTTATCGCTTGATATCTCCCCCGCTCTCTTCCTTCTCTTTCATGCATCACTGTACCTCGTCTACTTTTCCACTTCACTACATTCACCCTTTAATTATTTCCCACTATTTCAGGCGGCTTGATGAAAGCGAGGGGAGGCCCCCCCCCCGAGGATGAGTGATCTGCAGACGTAGACAGCGCCACGGCCAATAAACACCGCGTGCGTGCGGGTGCGTGAGCGTGGATAGACACACAGTTGCACATGAAAAAAAAACAAAAAAACAACAAAACAAACCATACCGACCCCTAAACACACGAGGCTTTGTAGGCAGCAGGGTGTGAAGTCGAGTCCAGGCGGAGTGGGAGAGCTTCACCACAGCCGGCCAAAGGTAAATACATTCTCTAGGAACAGCTTCAATCAGGAGCACGGCCTTAAAGAGACTATCACGGTTTCTTAAGCTCTCATCACTAAGGCGTCGGTAAACACTCAGCGATGGAGCGACATGCTGCGGTATCTCCATAAGAGTCATCGTGAATCAGCCACGTTCAGTTCCTCGGCTTCCCTTCGGAGTTTTCAGAATAAACTCGCATTTGTGATGATGCTCTTTGTAGCAGCTGATCTGTATTTTGGGATCCTCGGAGTTGAGCTGCCCAACGCCACACGTCGGTATAAGTCTGTGTAAATTACGAGGCCTCTCCGTGTTTGAACTGAGCACTTTGAAGAGCTGTGCACACCCGTCCGCGATGATTGAAAGAAAAGAGCGATTTTCATTCAACCTAAGTTCCACTTGGTTTTTGGGCAGCCCATTTAGTCATTGCTTTTGATTAAGTGGCTGTTATCTGCGCTGCCTGCTGTTTAAACTGCAAACAAGCCTGAGTGTGTGTTTGTGTTGTGTGTGTGTGTGTGTGTGTGTGTGTGTGTGTGTGTGTGTGTGTGTGTGTGTGTGTGTGTGTGTTGGAGGACATTGATCCGCAGCCATATTCAGCCGGCTACTGATACAAAGCCAGCACCGAGGGAAGTCAGAGCCCCGGCAGATTTGCCAGTTTATATCACACATACACACATTCGTGCGCACACACAAAAGTCCTCCATGCATAAACAGAAATATGAGCAATTAAGCGCAAACATCCCGGCAGCATGAGCGAGCCCTGCGCAGTGTAACCTGAGCATGAAGACATTACTGCTCAGTGCCTGTTTCTCTTCCCCTTCATTTCTTTAAGTCCCATGGGGCATGGACTTTTCCTTTTTTCCACTTATTTTAGGTTTTCTCTTTTCTTTTTCCCCCTTTCTGTCACCCTCTGTCTGTCGGTGTGTGAGAGCATGAGTGTGTGTGTGTGTGTGTCGCACATGGCTTTCTGCATCGTGTAAAGGTGATGTCGGTATAAGCCACTGCTGATTTAGCGATTTCCTCCTCACATCCCAGCCTTAAAAAACAAAGCCACCGGCTGAGTAACAGTTCCCCCTTTCCTTTCCCTCTTTCCCACCAGCCTCCGCCCCCTCTCCCCCTCCCTCTCTGCCTCCTCCACCATCCCCGGCTTCATCCAACACATTCCCTTACGCCGTCTGTCCTCCCGGAGAGCCACCATGCCACACGCCCACCCTTCGAGTTTTCACTCTCTTCGGCCCAGTCTGCCACCAATCTCCCGTCCCCTCATGCGCAACTTTCTTGTTCGCTCTCCATCTCGCTGCCTCTGCCCTTCAATAATTCAAATTGTGTTGCTCCTGCTGCACGGTGTGTGAGGAGTCCCAGCAGAGACCTGGAGCGCGAGCCTGAGAGCTCCAACATCGCTGACGGGAAAGGCTCCGCCGGTAAAAGCGAGCTTGTTCCAAGCGCATGTTTTCGGAAGCGCTGCTCTGCATGTTTAAAGATGGAGAAATGGTTTGGAGTGGAAAAAGGGTGTGTGTGCGCGTGGGTGTGTGCGCGCGCCCCGTTTGTGTGTACGGCTTTCTCATGTTAACGAAGACAATTTTATATTGAGTGAGAATTGCAAATTCCCTCCCAAGCAAACCAAAAAAAAAGAGGAACGTTTAAATAACCCGACATGGACATTAAAATCCAATATATCTGCGTGATGAGGCCTTATGCGCTTCCGGAGTTATTTTTGACAGCTCGCATGAGCGCACACGCGCAAAGTTTCATCAGCTGGAGACGGCGCTTGTCATCGGCGATATTATCCCGGATTTGTCACGGGCCCGACGGCTCCGCAGCTGCGCAGCAGACGTCCGCGTCCACGAGCGCGGGGCCCTGTCCGAAAGGCGAGCGGTGGTCGCGGTCCAAGTCCGAGTCACGTGGGCGTACCTGAGGACCGCGGGGACGCGCGTGCAGATGGCGCTCCGCTCGAGTGTGTGATGCAAGCACGAGCACGACGGCGATCGCTGTTTAACACTGTTTTAGGGGAGGCTACTGCGCTCTTGTAGTGGCTGCGTGAGGCCGATTCTGTCCTGAGAGTGAGCGTCACACTCTTCGACCAGCTCCAGTGACCGTGTGACGAATGTGGATGGGTGACCCCTTATTTTATTTTATTTTATTTTTTATCATACCTACAATTCAAACATTTACAGAAGTAATTCACATCACTTTGATGCTAAGTGGGCTTTGGAGTGACTGGTGTATCTGGGCGGATCCGGGGGCAAATCTCCACAACCGCCGCAAAACCCAACTCGGTGGGGGCATGATTGAGTTAAAATGTTGCGAGGAGTTGCGCAACGGCGTCGCGGAGCAACGCCTGAGCTGCCTTCCCGTTCTCTCGCGTTTGCGCGGCAACGAAGGGAAAGTGCTGCCCCGCGTGCGCGCGCCTCGATCGGGAACGCGCAGCCGCCGATGCTTCTTTAACGCTGCCCAACTTCAAAAGCGGCGTCTCCACTTTAATCTTCTCTCTCTCCTCCTGCACTGCGGACCCCAGGAAAGACAGAAGAGAATCCTGGCTCCTTCAGCCACTCCCTTCCTCTCCACGCAAACGTCTCCTTCCATCTCTGCTCTTTTCCATTCATTCCTTTTGTCCGCCGTAAGACGCGGACGCCACGCAAACGGGCATCGCCCCCCCCCTCCTCCTCCTCCTCCTCCTCCACACGCAACCCAGGCCGTGCAAACAAGCCGAGGCTCTTCAGGCGATATCCCCTGCCCTGCCCTCCTACACCCCCCCCCCCCATCTCTGACAATCACGCAAACGGTCGCTGTCAGGCCGCGTCGTTTCGCTGCGCCCAAACGCACGGCGACGCGGCGTGCGTATTAAGACCGCCCTGTTGGGGTGGCGAGCGTGGGCGTTGGAATAGGGGGTGTTGAACCTTGCGATTTCCATCGGAGCAGCATCAAGAATTTAAAAGCCAATTCCAATTGGAGTCCAGTGATTAGATGTGACCAGAGTGGCTGCGCTGCATCTGAGATGAGAACGAGCGAGGTGGAAACAAGGACAAACATCCGAGCGGTCAAAGGTATCGCTCCAGAAGATGGCTGTAATTAGATCCAAGGAGGCGTCCCGGCATCATGATGGCCACTTCCTTTCCTTGTGTCTTAAAGATCCCAGGAACCAAGTTAGATAGCTCTTTACACCAAAATCAAGGGATTCTTCCCCCAGTTTTTTTTATGTTTCATGTAAATGCTTGCATAGATTTTTCCAAAACCCCAGCTCTGGCGGGGGCTCAAACAGTAATCCTGTCATTCTTGGTTCAAAAGCTTAACCACTTAAATGATTAAGGGTTTCAACTAAATAAATGTTTGTTTCCCTGCATCTCCTTCAAAGCAACCCGAGCTGAATAAAGCGTAACTGTTTTACACCATGATTATCAAGTCAAAATGAGCTCGAGCTCCGGATTTGTCTGGATCCGATCGACCAATAGTTTAATTACAATCAGCCGTGAGCGTACAGTAAACAGCGGCTTTACCCGACTCAGAAATACACCAAAGGTTTGACACACTTTTAGATATATACAGAAGATTCTAACACAATTCTGAGGTAAGGATTTCAGCCAATGCTTTAAAAAAGGTGTCAGATTAGTTTGTGAAAGACGCTGGTGGAAAAATGTTACACTATTCTTTCGTACATTTCGGTAGTAATACAGCTCTTTTTTTAAGAGTTTCTTCCGCCATCGACTGGTTCATGTTACCACCCAGAACTCTCTGAGATGTTTCCCCTATAGATAGGCCGTATAGAATTGGCTGATTCATCTCATAATCCTTTGAAAAGGAAGCTAACCCCACCCCCCCCCCCCAAAAAAAAAAAGAAAAAACACACTTTTTTGGGGGTTCAATCAAGTTTGGGAAGAAAATCTGCTCGCCTTTGATGCAAAACAACCCACAGATTCCTTCAGCTCACTGAAATTCTATCAAACTGAACCTCCTTACAGCAGAAAACCCTTTAAAATGTGATGATTTGGTGGGGAGGATCGTCTCCTTTTTCTCTTAGCAATAGCTAATCTGATTCTACTGTGAGACTTGGAAATATTGTTTTCAATGAATTTCATCACCTTTTGCCTTCACATCTTTTAATCACATGACTTCATCCTTTTCATTTCCCATCCTAACCTTTCACCTCAGCCGTGCCTGCAGCTTCCCTGATTCATTCCCCTCCAACACCGGCCCCTCTTAGCTGACTCCGTCCCCCCGCCTCCAAGGCTTTCCATCACTGCTGACCTTAGCTCGTCCCTCAACACAGCACTTAAACTCCCTGCCGGTTTCACCTTGACCCTCACCTTGACTGTAGACCCCTTTCCTCTCATGACGGATGGAGTGAAGCAGGACAGGACATCAGGGGAAGACAGAAGGGGAACACGACACAGAGGGGAGCGACATCAAAGGGAAGAGGTTGGAAAAAATAGTAAGTGACAGATCACATGGGTTGAAGCTGGGAGACTTCAGTGTGTCCCCCGTTCTTAACTGTAAAAAATGAGTCATGTAATCAACTCAATGGAAGAAGACACATGCTTTCCTTCTTCTTCTTTTTTTTTTTTTTTTTACATCCCTCTTAATTATTTGTCATTTATTAGAACTGAGGAACAGACTAAATGGGTTTGGCACAAATTTGTCTGCTCAGAGCCAAAAGGAAATGAACTGCATACTCCTACAGTCATGGATGTGACAGAAAGACTTGAGCAGCATTTAGAAAAAAAAAAAAAAAAAAAAAAAGGCCTGGCTCATTGAGGACATTCTGGAAGTCCACGTCAGGGTGGGGACGAGGCGGAAAACATGCATGCATGCGTGCTCGCATCAACAAGCCTGCGGTTAATTAGCCGCACTAACCCGTACTCACACTAAACGTTTTAGTGGGTGGTAAATGAGACACGCGCTAATCTGAACGCACGGGAACTCTTACGGGGGACGGTGGACGTGTTCCAGTAATGGATGCAATAGGTACCAGAACCCTAGCTGTGCTCCGTCTCTAATGGTCTGCAGCATTCGGGCCTATGTGTGTGCGTGTGCGCGTGTGTGTGTGTGTGTGTGTGTGTGTGTGTGTGTGTGTGTGTGTGTGTGTGTGTGTGAATCCCCAGAACGCTGATCTCTGCTTATTTTTCCCCCTGCCAGAGTTAATGTCTTTGCCACCAGCCTTTGTGCAGCGAGGATGGCAGAACAGTTTCACCAGCAGCCTTAAAGCTGCAGCTGCTGCCGCTAATGGTTTCTATCCTAGAAGTAGAAGTCCATTTCCGGAAATTTACTCATTAACTGTGTCACACTCCGGGCCGTAACCAGGGCCCCGCTGGTACCGTGTCAGGCCGCAGGACCTCTGACTCGCTGTGCAGCCAGGTCAGAGCCGTGTGACAGCTGTGGGTCCCTGTGGTCTCCTCTGGTCCAGCAGACAGGACGCGTTTAATCCCAGCTGGCCCCCGTCTGGCAAATGACCGTCGGTGTTGAAATGACGGTCGAGGGTTTTTGACTTCACAAGCACAAAAGCGGCGAATACAGTGAGTCTGTCTGCTTGGTATGTCGTGGGGGAAACTTAATTGGCAGTTTTACAATTCGAATAACTGCTACTCCGATGCTAATGACAAACGTGTAGTTCGTCGGAATTGTTTATTAATTGATTTTCATTATCCTATATGTGGAATATATGTGTTTATCATTTCCTCCATAATATACATCATACATTTGTTAAAAAAAAAAAAAAAAAGTTTCCTGCGGCTAACATGGAGGGGTGAGGTAAAATTTTTGATGACTGTATTTCCAGTGATTTGCGGTGGCACATGTGACACAGTAATGGACCCCCCCCCCCCTCCACATTGTGATTAGAGGAGGCTCAGCATTGTCGAAGGTGTAAAGGAGAAGCTTTCAGGGGCCAGCATTTGCCAGCCCTGGTGAGGTAATTGCAGTTAGTTGCAGCACTCTCGCATTCACTGCGTCACACCTGAGACAGTAAAACACGACTGGATTTTTTTTTCAGTTTTGTTTTTTTTTTGTTTTGTTTTGTTTCGTCTGCCTCGCCGATTTCTCTCCAAAACAGACCCCTTGCAGCGCTGGGAATCGAGTGAGAGAAGGCGTTTAACTGTGCCTTGGCTCCGAATCCGCACGTGTTCCCTTAAAGTCCCTTTGAAAGCAGAAAGGCGCAGACGGGGGGGGCTTTACTTCTTAAAAAGTCTCATAGTCTCTCCTCCCTCTGTTTGGTTGCAAAACCCTGATCTCCGCTTCCATCCTGGTGTGACTCAGCGCCTCGCTGATCAAACATTGTACAGGTTCTCCTCTCCTCTTTTCCCCGCTTCCTCCCTTTCTCTTGCTTCCTCTCTGACAGACAACTGGAGGCAGCCGCACACAGACAGCTTCCTGAATGCACCCCTGAGGGGCCGACTGTGTATTCACCAAAAAGTAAGAGGCGTCCTCCAGGAGGAGGCTTTTCAGAAAGGTAGCAGGCGAGGGAGAAAAATAATGAGATAAGATCACAAACACAATTCTTTGTTTCCCTCCTTTCCTCAAGCAGCGGCGTGCAGCTTGGAGTGAGTATTCCAGGACACAATGAGGCAAAGTTTTCTTTGATAAAACTCCGATTACTTTCTACTTTCATTGTAATTTTCCCCTAGACTGCTCAGAAAACCTTGACTTTGCCTGAAATGCAGCCAAGATTAACAACTGACATTTAAGTTTAAAGAACACGTTGCATATTTATTCAAGAGCAAAAAGTGCTGAAAACCGCGATAGCCCATTAGGTAGGATGGTGACGAGCGTGGTGGTGTGGAAGATCGGTAATGAGGACTGCAGCAGTGACAGGTATAAGTGCGGGAGCTTGTGACAGGGTGAAACATCACCCTGTTATTATATATCATAAGAGGATGAGATCAAGTGGCAACATGAACCCTCGCTGCTCTCCTCCCGGTTCTCAGAGGTTAAATGTTCCCGTCATGGCTCCTGATGGAAACCATGATGGGTTTATTAATTAGCACCGTCTCTGTTGACTCAGAGGGGGACAACAATCGAGAGGAGAAATAGTTCGGCGCTCGTCCCGGATGGCGGAAGGACACGAAAATTGACCCCGACAGGAGCAGATGTAAAAATTACCAGCACATTAAAAATACTGGTGGCGCTGTCGTTGCCATGGCAAAGTGACCTTTACACTGCGCACTGTTTAACCTCATTACGTGATTAAATTGCGAGAAAGCAACTGCATGAATGCCCTTAATTTACTTGGTTTGCTCTGGTGAAGAGTACATTTCTCTGTGATCATCCTGTTAAAGGCAGTTTAATCAGAGGTTAAAATAAATGAATTGGACCAACGGAGCTGTTTTAAGGGTTCAGATGAGTGTAAACCCAAGCACCTGTGGATGACGCAGACCTTTTTTACATCTTAACTGATAGTTGTGTTAAATGTCTGAAATTCTTACTGACTGCTGGAAGCAACACTGGGGCGCATGCGGGGGGGGGTAACTATCAGAGTCCCTCGCTCACTACTGATATCAATATTGCAAGCTTTTCAGCTGGCGTCGACATGTCACCATCAGTGAAGCTAGGCAACAATGCCTTCAGGATCTCTTGCATTATTCAGAGCCCAACAAGCGCTGGGGCGCTGCCATTATCTATTTAAATCAGAGCACAGGCATGTCCCTCTGAAGCCATGCACTTGGATTTCCACCTGCCCTGCTTTCAAAAGATGGAGGGGGCCGAGGAGCGGATGTGCGGGACCGGTCAGTGTGGTGGAAAACAAGGATGGGGGGGGGCAAATGTTGAGAGGTCAAAGTCAACCAAAAAAAAAAAAAAAGAATGGGAGATGTGGAGAATGGGAGAAATAATGGAGGCAGATATGAAAAGGGGCATTAGGGAAATATGCCGAGGATGAGATGGGGGAGGAAGGCAGGGAATGTGATCCGTAATGGAGAGTAGAGGGAAGACGGAGGAGAGAATGACATATGAGGAAAGTAAAAAAAGGAGAGTGGAAGGGATGAGTAACTGAGGAAAAACACAGATGTGAATACATTTTAAAAACTGGCGCACCTTGGAAGGAACACTGAACTAAATAAAATGAATGGCTACCTCATGATGTAGCATTTAAAGAGTCCTCTTCTCTATCAGCTCAGATTGCTCTCCGCTCATCCCCACTTGTCCATTCATCAAATGACTGCCATCCCTTCATCCTCAGTCACTGACACAATTGCTCATCCACTCCATTAGGCCATCAGCCCATCCTACTTTATTCCTGCTTCCTCCACCCCCACCACTAATCATTCCGAAGTTATAGAAGAATCATACAATGCCACCATGAGGACAAAGGCGTTGTGAGAGGATACAAACACCCGGACTGCCTTTGGAGGAAAATCCAATCACTTTGTGGTCATGGAATTCATTTGCACCAAGAAAAAAGTCAAATCAGTGTTCATTCATGGAGAAGCACAAACAATTACAGGACAAGGCAGGTAGTAAACACACCTCACCAGCAAACACATTATAACGTGCAAGCACTACATCGCTTATTTTAATGTATGTAGCTTTCTCATAATCCAGTGATCATCTAGTGTGCCGTACCGGGAACAATGTGCCACTAAAAAGCCGCATTTAGTCGGAATAGCGTGGAGCCGAGGCGAGCCGAGTGCACTCCCTGCTGTGAAACACAAACACGCAAAAGGCACCGTAACGTGACCTTGCGGAGTTATTTCGGACGGATATTTCCAGTCACATAAATGTGATGATGAATATGGTAGCGAGGCAGATTGTAACAAAAGAAACAAACAACAAAAAAAAAAAAACTGCCATTTTCTGTCTCTGTGACGGGTTTGTGCCGCATACGGCGGTTAACTGCTTTAAAAACGTGGTTTTAAACAGAAATGTGGCATCACTCCTTCAACCGACGGTGACAAAACAGGCACGTCTGCCTTGGAGCGCTTAAGTAAAAGCTGATAGAGTTAAAGACTGGAGCTGACAGCTGAGAGCAGGAAGCATACGGAAGCCTGGGTTTGAGCTACTCGGCTCCAAAACAACTGGTTTTGTATTCCCAAACACCGCGAACTGATTTGCTTCTCACCACAATATGCATTTGTTTTGCACAAATAGGAGCCAAATGTGCTCACACAAATGTCTCCCAGTTGCCGCCGAAGACGGTCTGCGCGACGCGTCGCATGCTTTTTGTCAGTCATTACGGAGCGAGCAGTGCAAACACTCTCAAACGCAAATCTCCCAGGCGTCATTTCTCAAGAGCGTAACAGCGGGAAACATTCTGGTTATGTTAGATGTTTAAACTCTGGAGTGCACTCAGAAGCCCGCGCCAAAAATGAGCCCCGTTTTTCATCGTCGGCGACTTGTTCAACTCGACTCCCCGACGAAAACGAAGTGCGCGGCTCCGGGTCATCAATCTGGAACTTCGCCAAGGCGCGATCTGCAGAGAAGGCGACACGGTAAACACACACATGCATAGTCCAGCATTAATATATGAATGACGTGCGCGTGTCGTTCCCGTCCTTTGCTGTCTTTCGGCGTAGTCCCGCTGCAGCTCCCGATGCGACCTGCAGTCGCTGCGGCGTCGGCTCGCTCGTTCCGTCGGTCGGAGCAGCGCCGAGAGGCCCAGTTGACGCACACAAGCTCCGCGAACGCAGACGCACACCGAGCAACTGGCGCGCGGAAAACCAACAGGGTCCAGTGTGCAGAGATGCATGTGCTGAAAGGCCAGCTCGCCCGGCTGTGGATGGACCAATGGACTTGGGGCTTAGGGCTCGCTACCGTGAAAAGGGGAACAATTTCATGCCCAAGTGCATCAAAGAAGAGTACACAGGGAACAAGAGCAAACATTTTTTCCACCCAGATAGGTTACAGCAATTACCCTCGCCTCTTTAACCTTGCCACTCGCCTGGAAGCCCTGTTTCAGGTCCCATCCACAAACACGGCTCGTATCGGAGGATCTTTCTCCGCGTTACGTCATTTTGGCCGCGGTGAGCAGTCTCGGATAGGCTGCGGAGGCGTAGCACAGGAAGGGCGATTATGAGTTTAGGTTGACCCATTATGCTGCCATAACAGCGCTGAGTGTGATTAAGTGATGATCGTCCGGTGTCCGAACGCGGCCGAGGAGAACAGCGGCTCCATCACAGCGACGGCGGAGCTACTTGAGGATGATGACGCCGCGAACAATTTAAAGAGCGGTGTGTCGTTGACAGCTTTTATACGAGTGCGCACGGGTGTGTGATGTCCTAAATCCACCGCAGAGGAAGGGGTTACTTCCTTAGCGTTCGTCTCACGAGACTGACAGGCAGAGTAGCAAAGGCGGGTTATCGCCAATGTTAGCATCTCAGGGTCGTACAATGGCGTCATCTGACCTACGATAGCTTTGAAGCACCGAGCTGCACTGGCTGTGACATGAATTATGAATCAATCTCACTATACAGAATGCCATTTAAGCTATGAATGCCTGCCATTTCTAGGTGTTTGAATGCCCCCCAGATGACCCACAGTGTGATAGCAGAATGATACTGTCATCGCTTTTAAGAGGCGGCACTTTTTATCGATAAAAGACAAACCATAAAGGTTTAAAGCTTTGGTTCATTGACAATAGGCACAAAATGGTGATCGTTAGGCGCAGCCCTGCCCCCCCCTCACACACACGGGTCACTCCTCCCTGCTGAACACCTGAGTGCAAATTGCACTCAGGTGGTAGGAGGAGGAGACTACATAAGGAGGGGAGAGGAGCGGCGTTGCGCTCTCTGGCTTCTCTCACACTGGGTGCATGTTCACGGCAGGTTCTTTTCATGGCTTTTTCTTAACCCAATCAGGTGGTGGGTTTCAAGTTCTTAGGAGCAGAACTGACTTCTATTTTTTTGTTTGCTTTGTAGTTGGCCAGTAGTCCTGTTCTTGGCTTTTGTTAATTTTATTTTGGTTTTGGGAAAATTTGGGTCTTGGCCAAATTCATTTACTTAATGGAATGTGGTCGTGGTCCTAGGGTTGATTGTGGGTTGACCCCATGCCAACTCCCTTTCATTTGCCTTCATAGCTTTGAGTTTGGGTGACTTCATGCCTGCTTTATTTCTCTCTAAAATAAATTCCCAACAGAATTCCAACCTGCAATTGTGGTGTGCCATCCCTTTTGTAATATATTGACTCTCTGGAGCTTGGTTAGAAAGGGTTATGGGTTGCTGTAATTCAATCTTGATTTTCAACCAATCTGGTGAAAGTAACAGATGTGACACTCAAGTATCATCAACAACGCCTCCACCACCTGTCTGTCTGCCGGCGCCATCGGAAACTGATGTTGAAGGCTTTGCATCACTTCAGCATTAATTCCAACAGCTTCCCCAGTAATCTGCCTTCGGCGTCGGATTGTGTTCCGACAGACTCCGACAACACGGGCCCAGCCTCAGAACGGGCTGGATTGGCGTGATTCGTGACGCTCAAGTAGCGGTGATGTAAGGCAAACCTGATCCACCTGGCTCCCCTCGCTCCAGTTGGATTTCTACCGGGCACCTGGTGCAAAAACACTGTTCGTTCCAAGAAACGCAAACATGCCTTTCATGCTGCTCATGTGCACATGTTGGCATAGCACTCGGCTGTTTTAATATAGTGAACAAGGAACCATCTGAAGGGCACAGGCCACATAAAACAGATGTACTCCACAGCTGTTTGTTGTAATAATTTCATGTAAAGCTGGAGATTACAGCTCGGTTTCCATGACCGACCACAGGGAAGTCTTGCAAGAACTGCCCACTTTTGTTTGCGTTTGTGTGAAAGGGAAGGCCCCTGTCCCCCCCATAATTGCTATAATTACAAACACGGCGTGGTTTTACGTGCGAGGTACTGCGAGGCCTAGTAACAGTAACCACGGGGGTGGGGGAAGCGCGCGATCCGTTTAATGGAAGTAAATGAAAACGACGTGATTCATTCCACTTGTGCGGCCGAGTGACGCAATCCTTTCAGTTTGCATCTGGAGACGTGTTGGGTTGACGTGGCTCCTTATCCACGCGCTCCTGCTTTTACTGGATTTACCTGATTTTGTTTTTTTCTAGCCAACATCAGACTCTAATCATCTCATCTTTGGCTACCTTCTGTTTGGCTCCGTGGGGATGACACAGCTGAGGATGCAGCATCATTCTAAATGACTAATGTTGCATCCACTGATTAACTTAAAGGTAAATGTTACACTGTTAATTAGCATGGGGATATTATCAAGCAAGTCCAATTAGACCACGAATCATGGCAGCTTCTTCCCTTATTAAATTAGAAAAAAAACAAGTCAGTGTCCTGATTATTCAGATGGGGAACGAGGCCTGCCCCTCACTTGCTTCACCTCATATCTGGTCCTTCAAGCTGACTGTGTCTTTATTTCCATATGTGCCATTAACATACATTGATTTGTTTCAATTCCAATCACCATCAAGGGATTAATGACACAGCTGCAAACAGCTTCCATATTCATAAACACTGACTGGTTGATGTGTTGATGAATCAATGTCTTGAAACCCGAGTGCCATAAAACACTGGGATGATAAATTCCCACAGCTTTATATGCCATGGAAATGTCTACCAACATTGGTCATGTCTCTGAGGGTCCAATAAAAAAAAAAAAACAATGCTGGGTCCAAATGGTCTGATCAGTATGCAAAATGGCTTGTTTGCGGTCTTCAACTTTTGTGCAGTTTCTAAGGGTCAGGACTGAGGGGCAAAAAAGAAGCAGTGAGATAAGCTGAGAAGATGAAAAGAGAAGAGGAGAGGGGGAAAAAATGCCCTCTCCATCCATGCAAATGCGCATATAGGCAGAAACCCACTGACGTCATACATGAATGCAGTTTGCATCACGGTATGAAATGCATGGTTTAAGAAGCAACTGAAATCGCTGTTGCACAAATCCTAACTTTGAATTGCATCACCAGTGAAATCCTAAGCTATTAAACCATAGCTGTCAGTCAGTGATCATTTCTAGAGTGGCATCCTGAAGATAAGGGGCAAGATAAGATGGCCGAATATTTTAATAATCAGACCTACGAAACCCAAAAGTCAGAGCTGGATCTGTAGGTTTCTTATTAACTGGGCTACCTTGACATCAGCATGGTCCCCAGAGGACGTTGTATTGATTTGGGTGAAATCCACCCTTATGCCCTTTGAACTAACAATAACCTAAATGTTTCCATAAATTTTCAAACTCCGATGAATTTTTGTTTCTAATAAAAGTGATGGCACACGGCAGTTTGTCACTTTTCTGCTGGAACTAACGATGATAATTCCGGTGAGAGGTGGGGGGAGGGACCAAGTGAGATGTCAGAGGAAGGAATGTTCTGGTGTTCCGGCAGCGACACTGCACAGCGCAGTGAAGCATCCTCGCATTGGTTATGAAGCATTTTGCCGTCTTTGGCAGCATAAAAATTATGTTGTCTTACCTTACTGCCTAGTTATATTGTAGGGATGTAAAGAGAACTAAGGGCATGTGAACTGACAGTTTTGCTGTAATTGAAATTCAAACTTAAGCCTAACCTCCACCTTCCTTTCCTTGTGTTGTGGACAATGCTAAGCATCACTTGATGAAATGATGGAGACTTGGCTGATTTTGGATGATCAGAATGGAACGTGTGTCCTTGTTATCATGATCACATTGACATTTTGTACACTTACTGCTGCTCCAAAACAAACTCTAACTAGTCTGCTACTTTGACAAAAGTTTAATATCCTGCCTTCTGCATTTTAATATCCTAACCATAAACTGATACACCTTATTGTAGTTCTAGAAAGTGTTGGTGCTCCAACTCTCTGATATCTGAGATCTTTTTCCTTTAAGGGAATCTTTTTTTTTTTTTTGCAGATGATGCTTAATCTTTAAACCCTCAACAATCACACAGTCTCTGACTGTATATGAGACAAAAGAGATAATAGGATCTGTGCAAATGCATGCAGATGCACCATAATAAGCTCTGGGAAATTCAAGCCTATGAGCTGCCAGAAATGTCTGATCGATGCAGTCACATCGGTAACACACGCAGAATCTTACTGCAGCTCGATTTCTGGTGAGCGAATTTTCAGTGTAATTTGCTGCTCAGCGTGGTGGTAGCATGCTCATAGCACAAAAGGAAATGGGATGTAAATACTGTAATTTCTTGTCTTTCAGGTGCTGTCTCGCCCAGTGGAATACAACCGTTTTGCTGTTAAATTAATAACTGTCTCTGCCCGTGTTCCATCAAAGGAAAAGAACATAGAGTTTCACAGAATCAAAGAAAGGCTGCATTTGATTTCAACAGCCTCATTAACATTTGCTGTATGAGCCATTACACCAGTACCTGGGTGTTATATGGCTTTATTTTATTGACATTGGATTGGGGCGGGTAGTGGGTGAACATGTATCTCAACCATGTTACAGCTGCGTCTCCAGTGAGACAACCCCCACTCTGCACACACAGATGAAGATCGTCTGAACTCGCAGTGCAATCAGAGGCCACCGCTGCTCTGGCTCATTCACATCCATCCACAGATGCAGAGGTTTTCTCTCTCTCTCCCTCTCTCTCTCTCTCTATCTATCTCAAACACACACACATACACACACAAACACACACACACATATACTCTCCCTCTCACGCTTCACTGATTTTACATGGATTAAAAAAAAAAGTGTCTGATCTGATCTAGTCTGATCTGTCCATTTGACAAATTATCTAATTAATTCAACCAATGTTTTATGTATTAAAGGTGTCCAGAGAGCAGCTCTGGAAGTGGGAGGGTAACTGGGATCATGTCAACAGCAGTGGATCCTGCTCTTCTCACACTCACTTCCTTGAAATGTTCTGTAGGCCTCCCATAAACACAAGTTGATTAATGAGCGTGCAGCGTCCTAAACCACCACCGCGTCGCCTCCGCTTGTCCCTCGGTCCCCCCGGAGAGCAGCTCCGGTGCCGGGGTGGTCCTGTGGTTCATCTCCGTGCGCTGCGCCTGGATGCGTCTTTCCCTTGATTAATTAAGCCGCCGTTCACCTCCGCTTGGCGTCGGGAACGCGGTACTTGCGCAGCGGGCTCCAGATTCCTCTCCGGGACATGCACACGTGCACGGTAACACGCACGCCAACCACATACGTGCACAGGCGCTCTTTCGCGGCCGGCGAACCTTTACGCACGGGTAGAAGTCGGCGATCGGCAGCCTCTCTCGGGTCTAAGTCATAATATCTGTTTTCTGTTGACGCGCAAAGACGATTTGAATCGGCGTGTGTGCGGATGTAGTGGTGGTTGGAGGCGGGCGGGGGGGGGTCGTCGAATGTTCCCCAGTGGTGCAACTCATGTTTTTTTTTTTTTTCCCCCGTCAAGTTGACACAGCTGGGAGCCCCCCCGCTGTCGGCAAACACATCACTGTTGGCTGCAGCACAAGCCAGTTTCTCTTCTGCCTCCGTCATTTCCATCCAAAAGCCGCATGCACAGACACCAAAGCGCACCGACTCGTGCGCCTTCAGCGCTATCCACCCCCTTTCCAAAAAAACCCCAAAAAACATCGTGATATTCTTACCTCAAAGTCGAGGCTCGTCGGGGCTCTTTTCACTGAGCTTCACTGAGGTAAAAAGAAACACGCCTATTCCGCAGCTCCCAGCTCGCTGTGGAACGCTGCTTAGAGAAACGGCAGCGAAGACAGCGGTTCTCTCTCTCTCTCTCTCTCTCTCTCTGTCGATCGCTCTTTCTCTCTTTCTCTCTGGCTCTCTCTCTCCCTGTGAAATATTACTGCCAACCGATTGGTCCACGGGACCCTCGGTGGACCCTCTGCGCAGCTCAAGGAGGGGCCGACAAAGCAGTAAAATTAATACCTATCTTCCAAAGGTATTCCGCCTTAACTGTAAACACACACGCACACACACACACACACGGACACACACGCACATAATATTGATTTTATGTATTCAGAGAGCACTATTTGCAGCACAGTCCATGCCATGAAGAATACATTTTAAAAGAGCCTTGCGGTAACTGTTTAAACTCTAGAATCCAAAGTGCAATTTAGGTGCCCAAAAACAACGTTTGCTCAACATCTTTCCTCCTTCTTCACGTTTTCCCACCTTTTGCCGTGGAAACAAAAAAAAAAGACTGTTGCCCATCTTCTCACGGCACGCTTTTTTAGCAGCCACTCGGAACACGCCGCTTAACTTAGACTGTGGCTGCTGTAAATGGGTCAGAGACAGACAGAGGGATGATAACGCCTGGTTTTCAATAGGCCCGCAGGCCAGTCCGTGATTGCATAAGTGATCTGAGACAAAACATAGTTGACCTACAGGATGTCCAATAGTTGGAAACGATGACACATTCACGTCTCAGACTGTTGATAATGGCTCAATCTGGCTTGCGTAAACAACATGAGTCATCTCGGGGACGGGCAAAAAAAATTCAGCTGAACTGATGTTGGGAGCACTGCAGCGGCTTAGTTACGTTAAAATAACCGCTGCCTTTCCCCTCAGAAGTTAAGTGGTCTCCATCTCATGATCCTCTCCTCAACCGTGGATGTTTTGAGGCAATGACTATTTTTACCATCGCTCTCAGTTCAACTAAATGATTCATGCTTAAAAAGCATTCGGATCTCTCACCTCTCTTTGTTTCATCTGCAAACCCGAGTTTACGGCCTTTCAGGCCTGATAAATATTCATGATCTCCAAAATGAATATGAGGCATATTTTCCAGCTATTCTAATTAATTGTTTTAGCGCGTTGCCTGTTTCTCTAGTAAATTCTCCCCCACTGGCGAGCACTCAAACTTTAATTTATTCCCACAACACACGGTGCTGAAAATTCAGCGTGTTTAGAAGCAACAAAAAAAAAAACAAAACAGGTTGAAGTTCAGGCCGATGCCGACCTTTGAACCCATCTTTCCCGTCCCTGTCTGGGAGCTGTCCTCTGGAACTGGCCCGATGGTGGTTTCAGCACCACGGTCAGAGACACCCACTTTCTCCTTCACAACGGGACCCTTTCTGCTGGTTTTGTTTTGTTGTTTAACCATCAGAGTTCAAATCTGCTCTTGCCTTGAGGTGCGTCTTTTTTTTTTTTTTTTCTCCAAACACCCTTCGTATTGTCTCGGAGACTTCCAGGTTGCTGGGAATCGCCACGCGGGACGGCCACAGCCGGGGGAAGCCCGCGCTCCTCGCTCGCTCTGGCCCTTGCGAGCGGATGTGCGTGTCAGAGAGCGATCACTGAGGCGCGCTTAATAGCGTGCTAACGTCAAACAGTGATATTTCATACACTACCAGCAAACCCCATTCCAAAGCTTCGCAGCTCCCGGGGTGCACCGATGCCCGACACTACTTTTGCCTCATTATCATTGGCCTCTGTGTTCCAGACTCCCCTGGACTCATGCTCAGTAATGGTACACCTTTTTCCTATATAACAATCCCACAGGGATGTGAACTGCTCTCTCTTTCTCTCTCTTTCTCGCTCTCTCACTCCCTCTCTCCACGGGCCAATTAATATTTATAAGTTCACTGGGTCAAGGTGTAATATCCACATTTAAACCCCCCGCGCCCACCCACCATCACCCCTCCTGAATGTGGCGGGGCATTCGTCAGCGGGGGCATGGCGGTTTACAGCGTCGGCCTTGCTCCGCCCGCTTCAGAAGGTGCTCCGAGTTTGTTTTCCCCTTCATTAGCAGCAGTTCATAGGCGATGCGATAGCCAGATGCTGGATCCAGTGCCCTGACCTCGGCTCCCTACCCGCTACTTCTTTTTCGCATTCCTCGAACTGAATTTTGACATTCTGTCAGGTAAAATAGAGGCAACGTTGTGTAGACGGGCTGCGTTTTTCTCCCTTTGGAGAACCCTTTTGTGCAGTTTTAAATACAGCCTTATGTTGACACAGTGCACCAAACAACATTGAATCAAGATGATTCGAGTCAGTGGTTTTTTTCCTCCCTCATGACTCACGGGTACTTGTGATGTCCGAGTCCTGATTGGATGACAGAAAATAAAAAAAGAAATAATCAACATTGAACTAATTACCAGGCACACGTGATGAGCTCTGTCCATATTGTGCAACGCCCCCCCCCCGTCCCCTCCTTCTGCCCCCTTTGGGCCTTTTGATGTGGCAAAACTTGCAAAGCTGCTTTGTCCTCCTCTTCTAATAAAGCTGTCATCAGCTGCCTTTGTGCACATTGGTGGCTCGGCTCCAAGCAGGCCGAGATCAATAACGCTTGTCAGGGAGCAGTCCTCTGGCGTAATGAGGGTGGGTGACACATGGTAAGTAAAACACAGGAGGGATCCACGGGCAACGCTCCGGCTGGATTTAGAGGCGGATTTCCAGATGACGACATGAGATTGTGTTTACCCGAGGGGGGGCGGGTGTACACACAACAGGTTTATCAGCAGAGAATAGACCATAATGCAAAGAAAGTGGGTTTGCTTTAGCTTCTTTTTAGCGTCACAGAGCGTAACCAATTTCCTAAAATCAAGGGTGGAAGTAATCAATTATGCGCTTCAGCTGCTGTAATCAAGTGATTTTTTTTTTTCTTTTGTGTGTGGATTTGATGAGGGTTGAGCTAAAGGCTAAAAGATGAAATGCTAATGGTGGATCGTCCGTGGTGAGTTCCGACTTCAGGATGGAGATGGATCAGTCCTCGTCTGGGGCGAGACGATGCTGACTGAGTACATCCAAATGAGTCACCCGTCAGTCGTCAAGGAGCCTAAACGGACCAGTTCGGCCGAGTCAAACCCACCATGTGACCGGGTGCTCTTCTGTTGTTTCTCCGCAGCTCTATTGAAGTCATGCATATTTCATCCGCCAACACGCGGACCAGACCTCGCATCAGGTCGACATCCCCACCATCCACACGCTCCGCTTCCTGAGCTGGAAGCGCCTCTAATGCCACCGGCGTGATGGAAAAGGCCGCCCCCCCGCCACAAGCTGCGCGTGCGTAGATGCTCGGCGTGATGTCACACGGCGCCATCCCCGGAGAAGCGGCGAGATGTTTTTGTGCCTCGCTTATCAATTTTGCATGATATTACAAGTCACAAAGAAACATTTCCATCCCTCAGAGACGCCTTTGTGTGGATATAACGCGGCGATGTTGGGGATGTTTGGAGTTATGCTGAGAAGTCTATTTTTGATTCCAAGATGACTTCATTTTTTTTTCGTAAGCGCTGCGGTAGTGCCGTTATGTAAAAGTAATTACAAGTCACGCCGAGAGGACCTCTATAGCCCCATTCCAACTGATGTTGCGATAGAGCTTCGTGGCCACTCAAGCAAGAGTCGGGAATCATTACGACTCATCTATTAGTGACCAGAGGACCTGGAGCCAATTCTGAGATTCTTTTTTTTCCCTCCGTTAAAATTAAAACGTTTCCACTCCCGAAGGCATCGGGGTTACAAAACAAGAACAGAGAAGCATTTGTTATTCAGATTTATGGAACAAAACAGAACTGGAATTCATGTAATAGAATCTTAATTGTCCATAGTAATCGCCATGTGATGGAGAGGTCAGAGGTCACTCTCCAGTTGCTGGCAGATTAGAACGATTCCCGTGGCAGGAAAAGGAACCAAACCTAATCAAAGGCTATTCCTGAGTTTTGGAGATTTGAATTGTAATTCCGTGATTACTGCTGTTTTTGGAGCTACTTTCAAAGCGCAATCCCTCCAAATCAGTAATTATCATTAAACCAGAAGGAGTTCCACCCCGGCTGCTTTGATTTATTTATTTCCCTTTGTCTGAATTGGGCAGTGGGTGCCATTAATCATTCAGCAAAGAAAAGCTAACAACGCTTCCATTATTTGTTTTCGTGGAGAAAAGCACAGGCGCCGGATCTTTCGCCAGCGTTTTCCCTTCTTCTTCCACTTTTGTGGTCGGGCTAAAAAGGATCAATCTGTTTTGGCCCTTTGAACCCACGCGGGCCCGCCTGTCCGCGCGCATGCCGGCTACGGGTTTGAAAAGGTGGATAAAATTTGGCGTCCTCCCAGGCCGCACTTGGCGCCTTCGCTCGCCGCTGATGATGATGATCTCCGATGTCCGAGCTCATCAGAGGCAGAAGTGGAAATTTCGAACCTGTGCGGGATTGAAGCTGAAGCTTGCAATTACTTTTAATGATGTCTGCAGCAGCGGGGAGCGAGCCGCAGAGCACGATGGGGGGGACGCTTCTCCTTCATGGGCGAAAGAGTCCCATTACTCTCTGTCCTTCTACCCTCGGCACCCGCCTATGAATACAATGGCCGAAGAAAGACCGAGGCACTAATATGTCACACCGAGTCACTGTCAATTTAGTGAGCTGCCGTGGTGAGGGGGGGGGGCAGCCAGATACCTGTACGTAAATGCTATTTCAACTAATATGGGGTAGCTGGATTCTTGTGCCTGCATCTGATCTGAGATGCGATCAGCTTCCGTCTTCCGTTGATTCGGCACTGGGAATTTGATTGGGTCGTCTTGAGGATCCACTTTGCACTGATGATGCGTTCAGGGAGTTTTGATCGGGACGGCCGCGCTGATAGCTCCTGCCGCACTCGCACAAACAGGGCCGGGTGGCGGCCATCTGGACGCCTGACTCCAAACGATCGGCGACTTTGTAAGGACAACAGAGGCCTGCTCTGCTGCAGGCACAAACCGGGCACGGTGGCAACGCAACCAACAGTAGCTGCAATTAGTTCACTTCACCAACATTTACAGCTGCTGTTGTGGAACAAACATGGTTCATAGTAGATGACCTCACCTTAAAAAACAAAAAACTAAAACAGCAATCCTCCATTTATGTGTCCCAGTTACTCTAGAGGCTGGTAATGAGCTGTTGATAATATATATCAATCAAATATCTATTTATCAAACGCAAGTTTTGCAGGAGATGAAATTTTGGATGCGCCCCGGTCAATTTCTTTGGTTTGGGGCCGTGACAGACCATCGTCGTGCGTCATCGTGCGAAAATAAGGTGACTGGCGCCATTTGGTGGCATAATGGAAAATTACACAAGTGCGTTTGGCAGTGATGGGGTACCGTTATCAGATAAAATAACTTCCACTAAAACTTTACCAAAACAACAAAAGATGAAGTTGAGACGAAGTCTGGATTATCGTGAGCAGCAGATCACGGCTGGTATGTTTTGTATGCATTTCTGTGTTTATACTGCCAATTCTATTTTGTTTTTTTTTAACTTTTAAAACATTGCTTTTTTCAATATTTTTTTTTTACCCCCAATATAAAAAAAGAAAAGAAGAAGTAAAGCGACGACCCTTGTTTTATGCAAGTGTACAGCTCAGTCGGACCCGAGCGCAGTTGAGTCCAAACCGAGTCCAACCGTCCCACTTCCTGGAAGAAGTTCCTGAGGGAGTAGCCGGCAAAGGAGGCATGGGAAAGTTCTCCCCAGTTTTTCCGATGACATGGGTGCTTTTTAAGGAGGGCGCAGGGCGCAGCGACAGGAGCGTTCGTGGACGCAGCGGAGAGCGCAGAGAAGAGCGGCAGCCACGGAGCTGAGGGCCCGCATCCAGAGAGGAGAAAAGCCGGCTTCACGACAGAGAAAGGTGAGAAACCTTAATAAGTTTGGGCGGGGAAACATCAGATTAGACTGATTTCAATCTTATTTAATATTCCCATATCTACCTGTCTTTCTATGGTGAGTCTGAAAACCCGCCAGCGCTTGAATGACACTTTTTCTAATCATTTATTATCATTATTTAAAATAAAAAAAGATATTATCTAAATGCTATTACTATATACTTGCTGAGAAAGTAGTGTGGAGGTGAAAGTTTAAATGAGTTTAATTTTCTCTCTTCTCTTGCAAGAGAGGATACTTTCATTTTCTTTTTATTACTTTTTCTTATTCTTTTGACAGATTGCGAGGCTATGATTGGAGCGGTTTTTTGAGTCTCATCCTGTCAGATGAGTGCGTGTGTGTGTTGTCATTGACAGGAAGTGTGTTTTTCTTCTCAGGGGAGAAGAGATAAGAGAGAAACAGAAAGGGTCTAAAGCACACAAACCGAGTGTCACGGCGGGGGTCCCAGGTCAATCCACAGGATGTTTATTCTGAGGCATGCGTGTGTGTGTGTGTGTGTGTGTGTGTGTGTGGGGGACGGTCCACGTACACGTATCTGACAGAGGATCGGATACTCATTGTGTCGTTCAGCAGCGACGACTTCCATCAACAGTGCGGTGGAAGTGAGTTGTTGTGTGGATCAAAGCAGTTTTGATACCCAATTCCAACCAAAATGGGCATGTTGTTCGAAGCTTTGAGGGGCTCGATACTGGGACCCATTTCAGTTCATTTGACCACTGGTACCAGTTGTTTTTGCTTCAGTACAGTACCTGGGTCCTGTTTTTATGACCCTATGCTGAACAGTTGGAGGCTTGTGCTCATGGAAGAAGTAATGAAGGGGTGTTCGCCAGACATACTTGAGCAGACCAACACCATTCGGCTGAAAAGGTCGGAGTCGCTTACCTCATTTCCAGAAGTCAGCGCGCACTTTTGACGTGAGCACACTTGACAATTCCTGTAGTGGAAATAAAAGAGTCAATTAGGTGTTAAGTGGCACTCTCAGGCCGGTCTGCCGAGGTGTGGAGCAGTAAATGAAAGTGTGAATATGACCTGCGTCACCACTGTACCTTCATTGGGGGGGGATGGTGGTCCAGGCCCCCGGGGCGGTTCACTGAGGGACAAAGCCTTACAGTCCTGTGTGGAACAGCCTGGGTCTAAATAACACACTTTTGGTTTTCATTTGGTTAGTCGGGACCTGATCGCTTTTTAACGGCTGCCATAGATCCAGACAAGAGACGACCAGCAGACAAGTGGGGGGGCCAGGACATGAAGTTGAGTAACGTCTAAACTCTGTTGTTAGGTGACGAGGATGTCAAGAGGTGACTGGTCCTTCCTGGAGAACCTGCTGGAGGAGGGCCAGGAGTACTCAACGGGCATCGGCCGCGTCTGGCTCACCGTGCTCTTCCTGTTTCGCATGCTGGTGCTGGGGGCGTCGGCGGAGTCGGCCTGGGACGATGAGCAAGCCAACTTCGTCTGCAACACGCATCAGCCCGGCTGCACCAACGTGTGCTACGACCAGGCCTTCCCCATCTCCCACTTCCGCTACTTTGTCCTCCAGATCATATTCGTGTCCACGCCCACCATTTTCTACTTTGGATACGTCGCTTTGAGAGTCCGGAAGGCCAATAAAGACGTGGAGGAGGGCTCCGGCGGAGGTCAGAGAGGAGGACCGGAGAAAGAGACGGACAGCAAGTCTACAGCTAAAGACAATTCAGAAGACAAGAAGATAGAGGAAGCGAGGAAAAGCAGAAAAGCGGATAAGGAACATCCCGAGGCGCCGAAGCTGAAAGGCAGACTGCTGTGCGCATACGCCTTCAGCATCCTGTTGAAGGTCCTCCTCGAAGGTGGCTTCATGGCAGGCCTATATTTCCTCTACAATGGCTTCTACATCGCAGCAAAGTACGAGTGTTCGAGGAACCCTTGCCCTCACACGGTGGACTGCTTTGTCTCACGGCCCACAGAGAAGACCTTCTTTGTGTTATACATTCAGGCCATCTCTGGCGTCTCTCTGCTCCTCAACCTGGTGGAGCTCCTCCACCTTTTCCAGCTTGCCATCTCTCACAGGGTGGAGAAAAGCTACGGGCGCTACGGAGCCTACCTGCCTCCCCCGGAGCAGGCGACCGTGGAGGGCGCATGGATCCAAATGGAGGCGTTACAGTCGGGTAAAGCAGGGGCCGACGCCGACCTCCCAACCCTGCTCGAGGTGGAGCATTACGCCAATCCCTGCGAGGGTCCCGGGGAGCCGGGGATAGAGGCGAACTGGGGGTCTGGAGAGACTGGGAACGACCTCCTCCCCAGTTACGTTACTTGCATTGAAGCCACCAGGGCCATGCAGTCACCCAGAGTCCACTGCAAGAAAAACAAAGTCCACTCCCCGAAAAACAAAACCAAGGCAGCTCAGAAGGGACATTCGAAACGGACACATTATGTATGACGCACTCACGCGAGGTCGTGCAGCGCTCGCTGTCGTTTGAGGCCTCCACTTTTGTTTTGTTTTTTAATTTTTTTATAGATACTATCCTGCACATGATGGTTGACTATCAGGAGCACGGGGAGGGGGCCAGAATGAGGTGGGAAAACAAGTGTTGCACTGTAAACCCCCGTGTCTTCGGGCCGAGATGGAACAGATAAAATCACCCGTTCCAAGGGAAACATTTTCAGACCCCGCCCCCCCACCCCCCAAGGTTAAATGAGATAAGGCAGTCATGAGATGAGATGCCTCTAGCATGTTTCTAGTACAAAATATGGCAGAATTAAAAAAAAAAATACACTATCCGTGTGGGTGCACTGTAAACGGGATATGGGAGGGAATGTCACAATTTGAGTAT
Organism: Lagocephalus sceleratus; assembly: GCA_911728415.1. Classification (NCBI taxonomy): domain Eukaryota; kingdom Metazoa; phylum Chordata; class Actinopteri; order Tetraodontiformes; family Tetraodontidae; genus Lagocephalus; species Lagocephalus sceleratus. The sequence continues at coordinate 5,288,614 of CAJVRN010000087.1, read as the reverse complement.
ATTCCTCTGAGATTTGCTACTATTACCCATGGAACTCTTTAACCCCCCTCCCTTGCTCCCCTTGGGCCTGTGTTTCGCACACTGTGGAATGTGCTGGTCCCTGGGTCCAGCTCAGTTCCCCAGAGGATAATGGCAGCGTGGATGCAGGCATGCATGCATGCACACATACATCGCGCGCTCCCTCGCTTTGACCCTGTGAGTTTTCGTCACTGGAGTTGGGGGGGGGGGTCACTGACTGGAAAGGAGAAGGGAAGCCAAACCGTGACGCTCATCGGAATTGAAGTTGGGAGAGGAACACTGCATTCTGGACAGCTGCGAAGGGGACTGAAGGCGACGTGATGCATTTGTGAAGAATGCATTTGCCTTAAAGCGGTACAGAAATATGCAAATAAAACTGTATTTAATTCTAACCTTTAAAGTACTGTAAAGATGCGCCAGTGCTAGTATTTATTATTTTATGTAAAATAAAGCCACATAATGACGTCAAACGCTCCAAATCATCTTCTGAAACGTGCATTTTCAAACACACTGACTGGAAGTGACTTAAATCCAGATGAGAACAAATGCCTGGAGCACTGTCACATCTGTGTCCAACCATAAGCTGTCACTACATGGAGCGAGAGAGTCGCTTAGTAATGGTTGGGAATAATGAATCTGAAGATGAGGCTCACAAAGTGTTCTGAACGTCGCCTCCTGTGGAGAAAATGAAGGAAAATAACTCCATTGTAATGGTTGTTCTCCAACCTGCTGGTCTGTCTATATAGGAACTAATGTTGTGATTATTTGCCTCGAACGGTCCACAGAAAAGCGGCACTGCAATTTCAACCGTACTTAACTGGTTTTATCACCTTCCATCTGCCTCCAAATTCACGCAGTATTTGACGTTCACAGCCCTGACGCTAACTTTTCGCAATTTATGAAAGTGTCTTCCTGACAATGAGCTTCCTGTTGCTGAAAGTATGGTCAGCGTGAGGTGAAGTGCTCTCATCAGTAAGCTTTTTAAGACCTTGGAAATAATTCTATTTTTTTCCCCCCTGGTATTTTAAAGTGAAAACCAAATCCTCAGAAGTGGGGCACGGTAATTATTTGTTGGTGAATGAAACCCTCTCTGGGCCTCAAAGATGCCTGGCAGATATTTAGGAGAGAACAAACCAAACAGAGCGTGCTGTAACTGCCCGGTTCGGAACAACTCGTTTGGCGTTCCCATACACTCTCGCTATTGTAGTTCGGAGCAGGAATGCGGATCTGTGGATCTGCGTGTCCTCGCGCACAAAAAAAGCCACGGGGGTCACGGAACAGAGCGCTCAAGGTCGGGCGACATCGCGTCTCTGCCTCCTGAACAAAGCTGGCGGCGGAGGTGTGCAGCTCCCAGTACATCCATCTCCCTTATAGGTGATCAAGTGGGAGAAGCCCCACACCCTGCTCATTCTTTCCACAGAGTGAGCTCACACCCTCTGCTCAGTGAAGCAGGATGACACTGGAGCACCAGCAGCCTCACAGTCGATATCCAAACACACACACACACACACACACACACACACACACACACACACACAGCAATCAATGCAATCACACTGCGTACGGGGGATCTTCCAATACAGGCTCGACAATGGGGGCATTTGTTTGTGTAGAGCTCTGCCAAAAAAAAAAAAAAAATCCTGTGTGGGAGTTATTAGGCAGGAAGGCCCCAATCTGTGTGACGGTTCACCTTTTACGGTTCAAAACCTCGGGGATCGGCTGCCCCTCTGTCCGCGCTTCCTGACTTTGTCCGAGTCAGAGCTGATGCATTTCCTCAGTCGCCGGTGAAGCCACGGTGGCGAAGATCGCAAGGAAGCGTCTGTTTGGTTAATGAATGTACGCACGAGCGCCAAACCAGCTCAAGTCAAATAGAAATACTTCACACAAGCCTTCACATATTCTCTTGCCCAGTAAGCTACTGCTTTAATGCTCTGGTCCCTTGAAAGGCTGTCTGCTGTTAGAATGTACTATATCACACTTTTTCTACCAGATAGGCACAATAGAGGGCAATTTACTATATTATTGCAAGAAACAGCATCATTTTGTCCCATTCTGTCACCTTTAATGTCACCCTGAAGGAACGTCATAGGGGATTCTGGAGGGAACAGTTCTTCCCTGCTCTAAAACACGCTGGTGGGCACGTTGTCAGATGTCACCCACTGGAAGGGAACTTTATAGAGCTACCACAGTAGTTCACTGTAACGGTGCCCCTGTGGGCACTCTGGAGCTTGTTTGATCACCTCTTGTCTGCTAGAAGGGCACCAGAGGGCACGCGGTTTACCTGGAGGAAGGGCATTTTAACATGGCTTCAGAGGGCATCCTAGAGCGCGGCTCAATGTGGACTCCTCTTGGGAAAACATTCTCCATTGGGTTTTTTTTGTTTTTTTTAAGATTCTCTCTCTCAAACACGCTTAGATCTACAACCCTCAAAATAAATGAGGCTTTTCTGGGGTTACATAATATGTCCATATTTGGACAAACAGTAGAAAACCGAACATAAGACATGTCAGGGTGAGTGTGTGAGACTGGGTTTGTGGATGAAAGTCGCCCAGTGGCGCTTGTCAGATCAGTTGTTTAACTTACATAATTACCGACAGCTTTCATACACACAATGGCGACACACGACTTTGTATCCACCATGTCCAAAATCCAAGTCCTTATTTTGGTCCGCCACCAAAATCGTTCCTAAATTTAAACCCTGGACAGGAAGTGGGTCCCTATCTGTTTCCTCTTCCAGTATTGTTTCTCCTCAGAGACTGGTCTTTTGAGATTGTCCAGCCTGACAATGGCGCCGCGGTGGGCATTGTGCATTGTATTTTTCCAGGCTCCGCTCTGTGCTTTTTTTTTTGACGACTGCCCCATCAAACGTCGTCCCTGGTGCGAGCCGCAGCCGCCAGAGGGTAAAGCGAGAGAATCCGATTGAGCTCTTCCGTGAGTCCCTGGTGAGTTTTTGTTTTCCATCTGGATGTGGGGGTCTAATGAGCTGCGCAGCAGTGGTTGCAGTCGACTGCATCGCTGCTCTTTTACCATGAAAATGCAACAATTTCTTCAATTAAGATAACAGATGATCTTCAAACTCAGAAACCTTAAGACTTCAGCCAAATTCTTGGATTTTACAGATTGAATAGGATGGTGGGGCTCTTCACATGTTTATATGCAGCCTGATTGAGGGTGTAGAGTAGACCTGTGTGTGCTGTGTCCAGTTTCTCAATAGAGGATGTGGTGCCCTCCAAACAGGCGGACGGCTCCATTGTTCCTGCACCAGAGACAACACTGTCTCCAGCCCATCCACTCAGGATGTTGGACTGGACCTCTGTAACAGAAAGAAAAAGGAAGAACTTGCCCGGCGCACACCCATTATCCCCACCGACCAAAGAGAACAATCGAGTAGCTTCTCACAAACCCGTCCCCCGGCTTTCCCAGGAGCCTCACTGATCCGTTCCCACAGTGGTGTCCAGATCTGAGACGGTGGGTCATTGTTAGACCTGTCCTCTGATTGCTCCCAGGGGGCTGCGCTCACACACCTCAGTACACTCCTTGTTAGCTCTCTCTCTCTCCTGCCTCTCCATCCCGTATCAGAGAAAGGTCCGGCAGCTTGAAGTAATTGCTCAAGGCTCCTCAGAGCAGAATGGGCCTGCTTACTGATAGAGATCTTCAGAAGGCAGGCAAAGATGACAAAAGCCGATAGCATAATTTACTTGTGACGCTTTGTTGCCAATGTAAATCCAGCTCTCGTGACCCCCCCCCATATTACACACTGGTGTGTAATGGGGCAGAACACATCCCAACTGATTAGAATTGTTTTCACTCATTAATAAAATTTTCATGACATCATTCTGGATTCTTCTTAGAACTGAATGACACTTGAAGAGCTTAAACTGTAAATTCACCTTTTGAAAGACTGTTGTTCCACTTTGTCTTTAGCATGAGGGTTCACAGGATTGTCCAGAGGTCAAACTCAAAATGACAAATTAGTTCATTGTCTGTCGACTATTACCTTGAAAATAATTTCCTTTTTTTTTTAAGCTGAATGACCCGAGTCATTACTTCCTTCCCCTTCTACGTCCTTGGCTTGTTTATAGTCACTACAGATCAGAAACAATCACACTGGAACCGTCAGGCATTTCCAATTAAGACGGGAAGAAAAAAAAAAAAGGAACTCAGTGTTGACTTATGACAGCAGCATTGAATTATTTTTTATTAATGACAATTCCAGTAACACAATTCGAATGTTCAGTGTGCCAACAAGTGAGTCAAAGATGCGTGTCGATGCTTAACGTAATCAGGACACGCAGCTTGAACTTTCTTGAGAGCTCTCCCATAGCTGGAATACTTCATCACCTGATTAGAAAGAACTCCGAGAGCCCATCTCTTAATCTTCGTGCTCTGTCAAGCTCACAGCAAGAGATTAAATGAGCAGCCTCGCAACACAAGGCAAGAGACAAATGGCATTTGTCAAGATTAACAGAAATAAACAGTGTGAATCACAGCACGCAAATGTTTCGACCAATTACAGGAACAGCCGTGAACAGATTGGATATCCAGAGAATCCATATTGACGCCGTCTCTAAGGTGTGTAAGCATGATGCTTTGGTGTCTTTGCTCAAACAGGAATCACAACATCAAGGAGCAAATCAAAGGACCATGATGGGCTTTACCAGCCATCCTGGCTGTGACACAGGTGGAAAGCACAGACACACAGGTGCTTCTCTGCAGTTCAGGAGTGACGATGCGCATCCAGCCCTCCCCAAGTCCGGTCACTCCAGCATCCCGGCATCAGTTTCTTTCCGAGCGGTTCCGGTTCAGGGCTGCCTTGGGCGTGAACTCCAGCCTCTCCTTCAGGCTCAGCACCTGCGTCCCGTCGGCGCCCGCTTGCTCCTCCAGCTTCCTCTCTTCTCGCCGCTCCAGGATGCTGATCTCCTCCCGGGCTTTCGGGGCCCCCCGGACGAACCACTCCAGGTGATAGCCCACCGCTCCCACCACGAAGGCCACGGGGAAGGTGACATAGGGGGCGTAGGTCCTGAGGGCGGTCAGCACCACAGGCCACATGGCGGCGCGGCGCAGTGACGTCACGGCTGAGGAGGCAGAAGGTAAGTGCGTTTTATCCTCACTTTCATTTAAACACAAAACCCTGCTTTTGGTGTCATGTACGCCAAACTACCGCGGAAAACGAAACGAGATTAAAAACACGGCGTACACACAACGCGATGGCTCTATTCCTGGAAAAAAAACAAAGAAACTGAGCACAAATGGTTTGTGCGGCCACGTTCCAAAGGTTGTTGCTTTTGCGAGAACCAAGCCCGGGTAAAACGGGCGCTAAAGGAGCATGGGTGGGAGACAAGAGGGGAGCTCGTTAAGGCTCTAATAAAGGCGCTTTTGAGGAGTTTGAGCGCTCACCTTCACCGCTGCCCCATATGTACCCGGAAGAAACGCGGCTCCGCACCGGCTTGTGCGCATGGGTGGTGGGGAGTTTTACGACATCAGACGACACTTGACGACAGTGGAAAGAGAAGGAGAGCGTGATTTTCTTTTGTCCTCTCACCTGGTTGTTACATTAATGTTACAGTTTCAAGCGCTAATATTAATTACTAATCCTGCTGAAGGAGAAACCCAAACCATGAGATACATTTAAATGTGTCGCCATCCGGTGGTCAATATTCAGCACAGCACTTGCAGGAATAATTGAGATAATAAATCAGTCTTAAGATTCTATGTGTGTCTTAAACTTCTTTTTTCCATTTAAGGAGCTTAATGAGATAAAAAGATATATATGTATTAATGACTCCTCGCTTGTATGTGTTTTAAAGATCTTTAAAGTATAAGCCCTAGTAGCTTTTGTACTTTCTGCCATTGGGCTGAACACCGTTTTAGTATTTTCTGACTTGCAACTCCATAAGAAAGTTATGCAGCGAGTGTATATTTAAAATAAAGAAATATAGGAATAATACCATCCACTTCTGTCTTGAAATCTTACTGGAAATCGTATTTAAATCTCATTGTCTGACGGTCTTCGTTCGCTTTCGTCGGTGCTCTACTGCCCCCCTGTGGTTCACATGAAGTACGACTTCAAGATCAGGGAAGGTCCACGCTTTGTCGACATCACCAAAAAAAAAAGATTGATATATTGTTTGTCACTGACAATGTTGGGATATCTCACATGTTGGATAACTCATTATTAGAATAAAGACTTCATATTAAAAAGAAAATCCACTTATTAATTCTAAACTGACTTGTGTTGTTACAAACAACTTAATTTACGTCACTCACAATCTGCCCTTGCGTGTTTTCTCTCCTCTCTTTATGACCAACACTGAGGCCTGCTCTTTGCTGAAAATCATCTTCTGAAACAATAAACAGGATGTGCTGACAGATTTACCAACCCCCCTCATTAAAATAAAAAAATCCAGTGTAGATTTTTTTTTTCCCTCACATGAATGGGGACACTTTTAGGAGACGGGCATAAAGTGTTTGAGAAGATTTTCTTTTGTTTACCATAAATTTTCATCACTTAGCGGAAGCTATAAATTGCAGAGTTGATCACAGAGGAAGAAAAATAATCTCTGTGGTAAGTGCAACTTTCTACATGATTGATGAAGCAGATATTTAAGCTCGGGGGGGGCGGGCCTGAAAGATCCAAAAAAAAAAAAGAGTCCAAAATGCAAGACAGAAGTGATCTACAGCCGCTGGAGATCAAAAAAAAAAATCTGAGGTTCATCCAAGTTTTTGTTATCATTACTTCAAAACGTCTCCTGAAATGATGGCGACCAACAGAAGTCTGCGTGGGCGATTGTGCTTCATGCTTCAAAAGGATTTCGAGGCAGTTCCTCGTTCTCCACTGGCCCTCAGATCGATGCCAGAGCTGGCACTAACTCAGGGCTGTCAGATTATATGATAAGTACTAATTCCATGTGGGAAAAATAACAAAAAAACAACAGCAGCAGCAGAGCCAAGTTGCCTTAAACTCGCAACCAAACTAACTATGGATATTTCATCATCTGAAGAAATGCGATTTGGAACACTGGGATCCAAGATTTATAAAAATAAGCCCTTGTTATCAGTCCAGTCCCAGCTGAGGCGAGCAGTCTTGACAGGCGCGTGTTCACGTTAGGTGAAGTCAGCAGAGGGCAAAATGATTGAAAACGATGAACACTTAAAGGACTTAAAGTTCAACTGCTGGTGACTTTAGGGTAAAAACGTGTTTTTCGACCACAACAGTGATGATGGCGAAGGAGAGGCATGATGATGAAGATGAGAAAGAACAAATGGAGTAGAGAACCACGAGGCGTTTAAAAAAAAAGAAAAACAGACGTATAGAATTACTTTTTTTATTATTAGAGGCTATTGCCTCAACTTCAAGGAAAAGAAAGTCATGGAAAAACATGGCACTGGTGTTACTGGTCAATGGGAATGGGACACCTTTGGCACATGATTTACACACACAAAAAAAAAGTCTTGTATTTTGGCTGATTAGAGAACACTTCAGTCTGAAAGAGGATTTTGATCGTGGAATTGTGAAATACTCCTATTGGATGTGTTGATGAGCGGTGCAGAAGTGTTATTACTTTCCTTCTGACCCCTGAAGTACTGTGGGTGTAAACCAGTGAAGCACAGCTTGCCCGTGGACCGGACCAGACGCGTCTGTGGCGCGGCGCTCACATGAGCCTGCTGATGGCTCCGCTCAGGAAATCCTCGTAGCTGACGCGGATGTTGCCGGCCATGGCCGTGTCCCTCTCCCTGAAGAACTGCGTCGTGGACTGGAGCTGCGTGCAAACCTGAATGAAGCGGTCCAGCTGCATGCCGGGGCGCCCCCCTCGGACGCCGAAGCGCTGCACCAGCGCCTGAGAGAACTGGGGGCTCAGGTTGTAGCCCATCTGGGCCAGAGCTGCGGACAGGAGGCGGAAAAGGGCGGGAGTGGAGCCTGAGCCGTCGACACCGAACCCGGGCGCGGACCTACCTTGCTGCAGCTCCATGGCGCTGATGGAACCCGAGTGGTCTCTGTCGTGCTGCTGGAACAGCGCTCTCCACCGCTGCATGAAGTCCCACAGGGCCGAGAACCCGAACACGTCTATTCTTCCCGACCGGGTCTTGTCAAACATGTCTGACGAGGGAGAGTGGGGACAACATTCAGCACGCCCGAGTTTGAAACAATGCTGCTCAGTATTCTGGGGGAACAGGACAAATGTGAGGTGTGTTTTTCCATGCAAGTGCGCCATCTATCACTCACACACACACACACACACACACACACACACACACACACACACACACACACCGGAGCAGCAGGCTGGTCACACACTTTGGATTATGGTAATGGCACATTAGTTGTGTGGAATGTGCAGAGCAGGACAAACAACGCCATTTCTAGTCCCGTTCTGGATGTCTAACTTTAGCGCCCCCCCGTTTGAGCATCAAAGCCATTTACGCTGGATGAAGAGCAAGTCGAGGCCGAGCGACCTCCAGCCTCACTCACTGATCATCATGAGGCACGTCTCGTCGTTGAAAGACGACCAGTTGGAGTTGACCAGCGCCTGCTTCAGCTCCTTCAGGTTGATAAAGCCGCTGTGGTCTGAGTCAACCGTCTGGAACCACTGGTGGGCCTCCGGGTTAACTCCAGGGGGGATGTGACCTGCAATCGGATGGAAGAAGCGATTATCAAGTCATATGGGACAATTCCACCGAATTCAACTTCCGAGAAAGCAAGAAAGCCACATTTAGCATTCTGGGAGAGCTCTCCACTAAATGAAGTTCTATATACACAGCATTTCCTTCTGGTTACAGGTCACTGCGGTGTCAGAACTTGATTAAAAAGCACCCAAGAAAGACTGGAGAGCCCTTTACCTGCATATAAGATGGGCAAGCCAGTCTCAGAAAGTAAAATATGGCTTGAGAAGAAGGGAGGAGAGGAGAGGTGGAGTAAAGGGAGGGCTGATTGTCAGAAAAAATGAATGACAAAATAGGGACAGGAGACACTTTAGGCCAAACCTTGATGGATTCTGTCCCTGTGGGGGACTGCAGGCAACATAAGCTATCAGGTTCTGACTCGGGCTTAGCTGTTATGGGGAACAGCGTCAACACACACACACACACACACGGGTGCACGCGCCCATCTGTCTCATACTCTGTTTACCCCTCACTCAGTATTACCCAGCTCATCACTCCACTCGTGTAATCCTGCTGAGGGACACAAACTGAACCCCATCTCAACACGACTGTCAGGGAGCGTGAGTCATTTTCCATCCATCATTGCACCGTAGAGTGAGAGAGAAAGTGTGTGTGCGTGTGTGTGTGTTGGGGGGGGTGAGAAAGGACAATGGGAGCCGTTCTCCAGTCTCCTCGCATCCCAAACACGCCTGTTCATCTCCAGCCTCCTTGGCTTCCTCGGCGGGCCGGAGTTACCTGGAGGGGCCTGGTGTCCATAGTAGCCTCTCTGGGGCTGGGCCCCGTAGGCCCCATAGGGCCCTGCCGGAGGTCCTCTGGGTCCGGGGGCGTACGGCCCTCCCTGGGGGGGCGCGCCGTAGGGGCCGGCTGACGGGGGCCCGGCGTACGGGGCCGAGGGCTGATGGCCGTACGGGCTGTTGCCTCCATACGGAGCACCTGGTGCTTGGTGTCCTGGATAACCCTGTGACCAACCACACTGTCATTTACCACTGATCAAATACCTTCAGATTATATACATTTCCCCCAAAGATGCCATTATTAATGAAACCAGACAAACAAAACTACCCCCTCTCCCCTTGTTAGTGCTACTTAAATAAAATATTATTTTCACTTATACAGTTGGTACCTCCATGCTAACTTATATTCCATCCCTACAAGTTTGTCGTACTTAAAAATACGAATATACACTTTAAAAAAAAGTGATTGATTAGTGCGACGCTGTGCTTTAATGTCAACACACGTGGCTCTATATATTATTGTAAATCATGACGCAGTTTAATTTAAATCGGCGTTTGCGAGAAAGCTAAAATTAATAAGTTTAGCCCACTGGTGCCAAAATGCTTCTGTGACACCTATGTATGACACAACGACACAAACCGTTGCGTTTTTCGGTGCCGAGGTACTAAAAGAGACAATAAAAGCAGGACGGTATAAGCGGAGGTTGTAGTTCTGGAGAACATTGTTCAATTACCTGATTGTAGAAACTCATATCTGACTCCGCGTACTTCCTCCAACGGTTAGCCGGAGTGGGGGCGGGAGCGCCGCCGAACGCCGCCCAGCGATTGGCGCGTCCCGGTGTCCGTCGAGCCGCGCCGTATCCCCGGCTTCCGATTGGATGTCAGCTGACCGGCGGGCCGACGTCATTGGGATTACGTCACGTATGAGTCAGTGATTCCGGACACGCCCATGGCGACACAAGCCGAGCCTGTTTCGTTTTACTTATTGTAAATAAATCAGAGAATAAAGACACACCTCGCTATTTCAGTTAGGGATCCATGCAAAGGGTTTAGGGTGTGTATTTTCAGAAAAAGGCTGTTAGTCTTTGTTTCCCCTTTCCTTTTTTTGTATTTGTCCTTTGATTGCGTGAACAACACTGGACTGTGCTAAAAAATAAAGTGTAAGGTTTTCTAACTTGTTTTTGTCTTTTTTTTATTCCGTGCTACAGCGACAGCCTGTTCTGATTGTCACATGTGTTATTTGTATGCCGATTGCTGCCACGGATGTACATAATTATTACTGTACTCACGAAACAGAACACGTACAAATCTCAGACATGTTTAGTCCTTAAATAAACAAAATGTACAGAAAAATATAATACATTTTCTATATTTTAAATAAAACTTGTATATAGGAAGTAATGATAATTAATAAAAAAATTAAGTTGCAAATCTAAGAAGAAGCCCTCCTAAGTACTTTGTGACCAAGTGTTTCCTTGTCATCATTAGAATTAGTGCATGCTTTCAGGATCTCATTTTACATGTTTGAATATTGTGAATTTAAAAACATTGCAGAACAAAAGGCAAACATCCTGTAGAAACTGACATTCACGCAAGAGCAACCATTTTCCCGTCAGCCTCATTGGTAATAAACTTTTTCACTTGTCAAAAGCATGGGTCCCTGCAAACAGACATTTAACATTTACATTTATAAACACTGACTCCTCGACTCAGTTTGTGCGGCAATTTCCCAAAGAGTCTGATGAACGCATACGTCCTCCATGTTTCAGTTTCTCCGACATGACGTCGACTATGCTGCGATTTTTTGTTTCTCAGGTGGTCGCTTCTCTTCAGTGGCGGCGCTGATGTCATGGATAGAGGCGGTTGGGTCCACCCTGAGGGATGATTTGGACCTCAGCTCGGACCTCGGCGCTGCCAGAAGCGCCATCTCGTGACTCTCGGCGAACAGCTTCCTCTCTGCCTCGTTCTTCCTCTTAATGAGTTTATGGATGCGCTTGCAGATCAGGTAGATCATCTCACAGATGCACATCAGGATGCAGACGGCAGACGAGATCACCATGAAGAGGGTGAATATCTTCTTCTCAGTGGGCCGTGATATGAAGCAGTCCACGGTGTTGGGGCACGGTGCCAGGGAGCACTTGGACAGGCGGGGCATGTCATAACCGTCGTAGACGTGGTAGAGGATGTAAAGGAAACCAGCGTCGAAGCTGGCCTTGAAAATCAGACTCAACTGGAAGAAAATAAATGAGATTTTCATTAATTTAGGTGGATGAAAACCTACTTTAGCTGATGATCAGTGTTTAAAATTCTGAGCACTTGAGTTTGACACACCCCAAAGCCATCGATTTAATGTTGTTATTTGTGCTTTTCCCCAATAACTAGTAAAAATGAATGTTTTTCTTCTATTCTTACCAGGTAGGTCCACCATAGCCCTCCACGCTTCTTTCCAGGATTGGCGTACAGATGCTTCCCGTGGTGCGAGTGGCTGTACTGGGAATCTTTCTTCTCCCGATATTTGACGTGCCCCACCACCATCAGCGACGGGCAGGTGACGAAGATGAGCTGCAGGGCCCACAGGCGGATGTGGGAGATGGGGAAGATGCTGTCGTAGCACACGTTGTTGCAGCCCGGCTGCGCCGTGTTGCAGACAAAGTCCTTGCTCTCGTCGCCCCACACCCTCTGAGCCGCGACCACGAACACCATCACGCGGAAGACGAAGACCATGGACAGCCAGACGCGTCCGAACACGGTGGAGTACTTGTTGACCCCGCTGAGCAGGGCCTCCAGAGCGGACCAGTTCATCCTTGCCGCGCTTACTCACAGGTGGTGGACGGAATGGAAGGAGACCAGGTAGAAGGAGCTTGCTGATAATCTCCCCCTCCACTATAAAAGACCAATAAAAATAGGAGTTACATGGAATCCTTTTAAAAAAAAACACCAACTATTTCTTAAATTACTTTTCTTAAACAGATCTTGAGCGAAAGCTGTTGAAAAGATGAAAATAAAATTAATCAGTAAATTTCTCACAATTAATCCAGTTAAATGTTTTGCTGAATATGTTTGTTTTTTTTTTAATTCAGGCGACGACGATATTGGCGTTTCCTTGGTGGGTGCTGAGCACTCTGGGACAAAATAGAATACAAATATTTTGCTCTACAGTGCCATAGTTTAACACCAAACTAAAGTTTAACTTTCTGCGTCTCAAAAATCACTGCCTATAACATTGTTTCCAGCGATGGTGGGGGTTATGTAGGAATAATCGTTTCAAAGGTTTATGCCTCACAACAGCTCATTAGGGTGGACTAACCATCAGAACAGAATAAGTCAGCGGTTGATTTATTTCTACATGATTAATAGAACAAAAAGCCAGTTTTTCAAAGCTTCAAAAGTTGGACAAACAATGGTAACTGGTTGGTGGAGAGGACATTAAACAAGCAGAGCGTAGTTTCCCACAGACAACGCACCGCAGTGGCTGCATATTGACACTCAGAGGCACTGACTCATTATAGATCAATGAATGAGTCATGATCAAAGAGTCCCCGCACTGAGAAGACAAACCAGCACTCGCAGCTCCATTAATCAGCTGTTTGAACAGTGCGTCTGATCCAACAGCCACAGTCCTCTCTCTAATCTACAAAGAACCGGAGGGATTGCGTTTGTCATCATTCTGCGGGACCCCATTTTTCTCCAGGAGAGACGACGAAAAGGGTTTCGGTGGAGTTTTGAGGACGGGGGATGAGGATTTAGCGGAGCCACCGTGTGAGGGGCCTTAAAAACTGCTGTGAATCAAGTGTCTTCTCGTTTGTGTTCTTCCAGTGACGTACTTATGGCCACCGTTCCATTTCCTCCTGCTGAATAACCCAAGATCTCTTGAACATATTCTTAGATCTTTTCTTCGAGATCTGTCGAGCACGTGCTCCAGACTCAGGCGCCATTGAATCAAACACATCCACACAGAAAGGGTGCGTAATTCTTGGGGTCAGGATGAGCTCTCATAACACAAAAATATGATATTCCACAACAATTTCAATACTATTGTGCTTTAAATAAAACTAGTATAAAGTATTAATCAGTATGCTGCCGATATGACCACATGTGACAGCGAATGTGTTAACATGTTGATCTCCACCAACGGATGAAGCATTAAAATTGAACTTGCTTTGGTTTGTTTCAACACTTTTGTCGGGCTTCAACAGTGCTTCCAACTTTCCTCTTCAGTCTAGGTACATTGAAGCATCAGTATTTTCTAAAAGTCATGATATCAGAGATTCATGCAGTGACTTCAGTCCCGGTGAAAGCGTTCTGGTTTGTAGTGTTTAAGTTGTTTGCACAGCTGAAAGCATAATTTAAGTTAAAAACCCACCTTATTTAATGATACCCGTGATTAACTTAATTTACTGCACTAATATTATAAAACTGTGCCCAAACATTGCCTAATTCCATCTCAGTTGGCAACCCTTGTGGTATCCCTATAAGCCACTGTAAGTTGAATTAAGAAAAAAAAGAAAAGAAAATACATTTACATTCGGTTCATGGTTAATAGGCTGACAGGGAACACATTTGATAACAGCGTCGCCGTTCACGGTTCCATTGCACAACTGTCTCGTCTAACACGGAGTTTTTAAATCCAGAAACACTTTCCTCCACCATTTTAGCATCAGTGTATACTCATTAAGCTGTCAAAGCAGCCGCTGTTTCCTTTCAAGAGCAGCCATCTCTGACTATTAAGGAGCGCGGGGCATAAAAAGAGTCGACTCAGTAAGTGCCAACAGAAGTGTAGCAGAGCAACGAAAGCAGACATTTCCATCAATACTCCACCTCATCTGAGTAGATAAAACTATTTAATTACCTTGAAATGTGAAGTCTTAAAAGACGGGCAGCACATATATCTGAAATGACCAGCCGGGGACTATTTTGTGTAAGGAAAGGCAAATTCTGAGGTCAAATTCAACCCAAACAGGGGACAACCGCAGAGACGAGTGGATGCTGTGCCTCGGGAGATGGTGTAGCTGGTCTGCAATTTATTTTCCCATTTGCCAGAGATTACACTGTCACCTCCCCGGCCGTCTGCACGCAGTCTAGTCGATCTCTTGCAGCTTTATTTCGTGCATTCTTTGTGTGTATTTGCACTTTAGCGCAGTGTAAATTTACACAGCTCATCACTCAGGCTGTATCAAGAGCGCTCACACAAAGATGCGTAAAAACACAGATCTCTGTCTCGGTCATGTGAAAAGTTTCCCACTAAAACCTGGAGTTCTTTCCGACTCTTTGCAGGGCTTCCTCGTCTAAAGGTTTGCGGTTCCCGGCTGACACCTGCTCTACAGGTTGAGCTGCTTGTGGATACTCCTCTCTCTGAATTTGTCATGGCTCATGCTAACAACATGGGTTTGGAGCTCTTTTGTCTCCTACCAGTTTTCTGCTGACATGTCCGCCATCACACACAAACTCAAGCAGATATTATCTGCGTCTGCCTTTCCCAAACATCTTCTATTCTCTCACTCTCTCTCTCTCTCTCTCTCTCTCTCTCTCTCTCTCTCTCTCGATCCAGGACCACAACAATCAAGAAAAGTGAAAATATTCTAACCCTTTTTAACCATCCTTCTGTTTTGTTAAGCTTGAATCTCCAAAGGTTCACCTGTTTTCTTTCGATAAAATGGTTCAGAGCAATGACTTTACCTCGAGTTTCGTCTGCCAGCGCAGGAGGACACGTCTGAGTTGACCTTGTGTCGACTGTCAGGTTCTTACCTAGATGTTTTGGGTTGGCTATGAGGTGTGTTCTGCTCTGAGGCATTCAGGAATGGGATGGTGGGTGGAGTGCCACACACACACACACACACACACACACACACACACACACACGCGCACGCACACACCAATGTAACAAGACGTTTATTGTAATTTAGACCAGTTACAGTTTACACCACACAGCTTGCCTTGGGCTTTTTGTAGACAAAAGGAAAACAGAAAACAAAAGAAACACAAGAACCCATCAACTGTCATTCCTGTCATGTGAAAATGAAAGACGGTGTAATAAAGATCCTTATAGAATAAAAAGTAAAAACTAGCAGGCATTTATAATAAGTGAACCTTTCAATTTCCTCTCATTGGAAGGTGTCACTGAGCCCTTAAACAGAAACTATACATTCCAGAGAAGGGAGGGAATCCTTTATAATCCTGTTTTCTTTTTTCAATGGGTCCTGGAGCAACTCTCTCTCTCTCTCTCTCTCTCTCTCTCTCTCATTCTCTCACACACACATGCACACACACACACACACACACACAAACACACACACACACACACACCCACTTGTTGATTTGATTTGACTTCAGCAAACATGCATGGAAGAAGCAAAGGAAACCAGATGACGTTAGTACAAAGATATGATGTGCCAAAGTCATGCTGCTCAACCTGGAGACATTGTTTGTATGTCTAAAAACAGGTTCTTCTCATTTGAGTCCTGTTTGCGCTTTATAGTGACAACGCTCAGAAATATATATAATTATCAGGCTGGTCAGATTAAATTCAGCCCAAGACTAGATGCTGGAATAAATATTACACCAGGGTGTATTTCAAGCAGGCAGGAGAGATATCAGGCAGAAAGATGAATCCCTTTTTATCCAGAAATGTGTTATGTTCTCCTCTGGCCTCTAGAGAATGCTGATGCTCCATCCTTTCGCTCTGAGAGAAGGGACGGCTGATATCGGAGGTCAGAACAGTCCGACTGAGTAAATCAATGGTTTTCTACCTATAAATACATTTTATGAATACAAGCAATAAATACAAGCAAAGATGTGCTTGCTCTAAAATACATTAAAACATAGTTCTGCCCTTTTTTTTTTGCTTATGGACACATTTAATTTATGTGCTTAACACCCTCTCAGATTTCAGACAGAAGCTTAAATTAAAATAATTTAAAAAAATTAATGAGAAAGGTACAAATATTTTAGTTTCTGAAGATAAAATGAATTCTGTTGTTTTAAGTTTGTTTCTAAAGATACGGTTGAGTACTGCATCTGACAACCAGAATGGCAAAGCATTCAACGCATAAGCTATTTTCAATATATTCTTTTTTTAAAACAGCTGTTGTTGTTTTTCTCAGATCTGTTATTTTATGTTTACTTTCCCTCATGTTTTGTGCCATCATCACTCCGCGTGTGTATTTGACCTCTGACCCTTGATTGCCCTGATATCTGACACCTGTGTCTCCTCCTCTCCCACCTGTGCTCCTTTGGTTCTGCCCTTCCTTCTTGCGTGCATAACCCTGAACCATTCCCAGTGGTTCCAGTATGACTCAGTATGTGAATGTGGATTATTTTTTCCCCGCCTGCTCATCCGATTTTTGAACCTGGCATTTATTCCCGTCTCATCCAAAGCTGTAAGTCAAATAAAATAAAATGAACTTCCGATCATCTTCAACAAACTATCCCACAGCTCCTCTGCCTTCTACCCGTCTGTCCTGTCGCTGGCCCAGTCCTCTTCCCCAGCTCGGGTCACTTCCCAATGTGTCATCTGTGACACTGAACCAGACGCTCTTGTGTTGTATGTTGTGACAGCAGCAGCGGAGGGCGTCTGCGCGCTCCCTCGAGCGGTTCTCTTCCCTTTACTCGCTCCCTGCTTCTGTCTCTCCGTGCTGAATTTTTGAGACGCTCCGACGTGAAATGTTTGTCATGGTGTCGGGGACAGCAAAGGGTTGGGGAGGCAGAAAAAAAAGAAAGCAGTAAAACACTGAAAGAGCGAGGTGGAAGGGTTGTAGCCTAGACCAGTTGGAATTGGATTATAATATTGCTGTAATGTAACATGTGGCCTCCTGTTGAGATAATCATCAGGGCCATGATTCACTTTGTAATGATCTGTTTCTATTTAGCAGCTGTTATCACGCTATCTGTGGAAACACCAGTTGAAGCCTTCAATAATAGCAAATGTAGCTTTTTGTTACATTGTTTGTGTTTTTTCTGTGTGACACCAAGCACTCTGGATTGTTTCTCCTCTGTTTCGGACAGTTTTCTTGTTTTGTACGTGCCGGCTGTTGCTTAACTTTGATGCTCGAGTTTTTCAAGCAATCTCTGAGCTAACTCTGCCTGCCTGCTCTGCGGTTGTCCAAATCCTCTTTCCAGCGTTTTTGGCACACTGAGCCGTGACAGACTTATTTTGTCAGGTTCGCGCTTTTGTCCACAAGGACAAATTGCCAGAGCTGCTGTCGTAAGAAAAAAAAAAAAAAAAGCACAAGTCTGACTGTCGCCTGCAGCCTGAACTGGAGCGCCTGCAGATGAAAGCGGACGTATCATCTGTGAACGAAGGAGTGCGGAAAGCCACAAACGCTGCTGCAGATGATTTGTTCTGCAGATAAATGCTAATAAACACATGTATAGACGGCCGTGAAGCGTACCATCCTTGACACAGGCTGTTAAGCCCAACTTCTGTGGAGACTAATTTCACATTCACGCCCTCTTCCGATGAAAATCATATTTCCAACCTTGTTAAAATGCCCATATGGCATTTACGTGCTTTAATATATCTCGCCAAAACAAGCAGTTAACATGTCTGCTTTGTTTCTGGGATCATCCAATGACGTTCTCCAAAAGTTAAACAACAACGTCCTTATTAGCAACTTCAGCAGCTCGTCCTGGCACTTTCCAAGGGCTATTTTTTGATTCACATCCTGAAGGAAAAAGTGGAAATAAATTTTAAATGCATCGACTTCCCGGTGACCTTGTACCACTCACGGTAGTTATTCTTGTGGGGAATCTATAGCTCAGATCGGGGTTGAACTTGCTATGTTTTGGCACTGTTGGCCAATGTGGGTGGGCCACGACAATGGTTGGTAAGCTCCAGCTGTAGGCAAGAGGCAGCGTGATACACAGAAATAAGGTTGGGGTACACAATTCTTGCAGAGTCCCCCAAACTAGTTCAGGTGAGTCATTACATTTTTAAACCAGAGACAATATGCCGTTGAGTTTCTTGTCTCGTCTCATTGTCTACTGCTTATCTGGGTCCGGGTTGTGGGGGCAGCAGCTTCAAGAGGGAGGCCCAGATGACCCTCACCCCAGTCACTTCTACCAGCTCCTCCAGGGATGCCCAGGTGTTCCCAGGCCAGGCGAGAGATATAATCCCTCCACCTTGTCTTGGGTTGACCATGAGGTCTCCTCCCAGTGGGACATGTCTGGAACACCTCTAACGGGAGGCGTGTGGAAGGCATCCTGACCAGATGCTCGAGCCACCTCAGTCGACGTGGAGGAGCAGCGGTTCTACTCTGACCGCCTCCCGGGTGTCTGAGCCCCTCCCTTATCTCTCAAGCTAAGCCCAGCCACCCTGCAGAGGAAACTCATCTCAGCCGCTTGCATCCGCAATCTAGTTCTTTCAGTCGTCACCCAAAATTGATGACAGAGGTGAGGGTTGGAACGTAGATCAACTGGTAAATAGAGAGCTTTGCTTCAGCTCAGCTCTTTCTTCACCACGACAGGTTAAGCGCCCGCATCACTGCTAACGCTGCGCCAGTTTATCTGTCAATCTCCCGCTCCATCCCACCCTCACTCCTGCACAAGATCCCGAGATACTTGAACTCCTCCACTTGAGGCAGGACCCCCCCCGGAGGAGGCAATCTACCTTTTTCCGACTGAGGACCATGGCCTCCGACATGGAGGTGCTGATTCGCCTCCCCAGTTGCTGTTTGATGAGGCTAGGTCGCCATCTGCCGTCATCCACGTCATCCGCAAAAAAAAGCAACGGTGAGCCAAAACTCGACACCCTCCACCTCCTGGCTGCGCTAAGAAGTTCTGTCCATGAAGGTTATGAACAGAACCGGTGGCTGATGAGTTAGGAGGAATTAATGGATGGTGTCAGCGCTTGCTGTCATCTCAGTAGCTATCCATCGATGAGAAAACGAGAAGGCCAAAGCTGCTCTTCCACAGTTCAGCTCTGTACCGCACAACACTGATTTGCATTTCAACCACTTGGTCTGAAATCAAATTTCACTTGAGAAATATAGGTTAGTTAAATGGGTTAGTAAAACTTTAATTTTCAACTAATCCTGCAAATTCAGGACTTCTGAAGGAAGATCTGAAGGAGCACCATGCCAAATTATTCTGGGTTGTACAAAACAAAAGGAAGGAGAATCCCAAAACAACAATAAAAGTTTGTGACTTTGAAAAAGGACACGTTGGATCTCAGAGTATATGACAAAAGAGGCAACGCATTTCAGAGTTGCAGGATCATCACATCCTGCAGCAGACTTCAAGTTTATAAACCAGGATAAGTTTTGAAAGCACCCCAACAAAGAACAGTGACAAGACCCTCGGGGGCCACTGGTGGAAGACTGACCAGCAGCAAAAGAGAGGGAGGTCGGGCAGGGTGGGCAACAGGACCAGGAGGAAGACAAAAAAACAGAGAAACAAAGAGTCTTTTTCTGTTTGACATGCAGACGCTTGAAGAAAAACTCAAAGCAAAAAACCCCAGGCATAAAATAACATGTTATAAAAGCCCTGGAAGTGGTTCTGTAGAAAGAACTTGCTGTGAAAAGAAGCACAATTAAAACTAGGTCAGCTTGAGGAGGAACTTGTGAGGATGAAAGCCAATGCTGGGGAGGAGACGGTAAAACAGTTTTCCATCCTTTGGTTCGTCAACTCTGATTCCAGGGTTAAACTTGCATTTTGCAAAGCCCACTTATTTTAACAGAACCCAGAGTTTGAAAACGGAACCAGTGGATTGCTTTGCAGAGTGATGACACCGAGCAGGTGACATTTAAGCCTTCACTCTGTCACCATTTCTAAACGAACGTAATATAAACACAGAGTACATCCGAGGCAGCTCAATTTACCACAATATGCTTTGCACCATCTGTTTAAAGGTCAACAGACCATCAAGATTGTTACAAGTCATCTGCTGTGGACCCAGAACATAAAAACAAAGCGTTGGGCAGCTGTTGAGCTATTATTGCCCACACTTAGTAACCAAGAAGCCAGTCTTCTGCTCCCCCCACAATTACTTAATCCCCACGGATTAACATGGGTGAGTCACGGCACCCATCAAAGGCCACATACAACGCTCAACATGTCTTATAATCTCAAAGTGTGGGTTTTTTTTTTTGGGTGGGGGGTGACGTTGAATCCTCCCTAAAAGAGGACTAATATGAAAGCGTCTGCTCCGATATTGTGAGCCAGTGTCGTCTTTGAGGCCTCAGAGTCTTGCTAAGGGACGCAAATGGGTCATTTGAAGGAGCCATGTCTCTCATGCTTCCTGTTTGCTTCTAAATTAACACATTTTATGGAAAAGCGAAGCTATGTTTCTCAATTATTGCTGATTACAGAAATGATGTACACCCGTGGGGGGTCAGCGGGCAGCTGTTTCTCTGTTAGCATCAACATCTAATGATGGTGGCCTTTGCAATGCCATGGCCAGTCAGAACAGTTGATTATTCTACCTCCTGTGTTTTGCATTAGTTTCACTGTGAGAGGGAGCGAACTCGCTGTCCGCTTTCCAGCGAAGATGAAATTGATTGGTGAGGGTCAGGAGTTCTGGAGTCGCACCAAACCGTCGGAAATGAATTAATATAGATGGCAAAAAATGGTTCGCACGTTTCCCCTCCGACAACCTAGCGCATTAAAGCTACGCAGGCGATCCAAATTTATGGCAGGTTCCGGAAAAAGAGTCGGAATGACTCACTGCGGCCTATTCACGGGACTGTTAAAGGTGTCAGCCATTTAACTCATGAGATCAACCTTTTCAGCGTGATGGTTGTAGCCAAAAAAGGACCTTATCATATCCATTAATCTAACATAGGTGGTAAAATCTATACTTTGATTCCTATTGGCAGTCAAGATAATGATCCAGAGCTTGAGCTGCAAAATATTCTCGGGTGTTTTGGCTTCTCTCTGGCTTGTTAAATGTGTAATGACTCAAGGGAGAGCTTTGGTTTGAGATTTGGTTGATTTTTTTTTTTCAAGTAAACATATTAAACCTGGGTCTCCCTGATCACACGACCATACTAAGACACACAAGAGAAGCTAACCTCCACACCTTGATTTCTATAGTTCACTCCTACAGCATCGTCAATCACCTGCACATGACACATGGTGATTTCCATATGGATTTATGCATGTCTGCATAAATTACGGTTGATTACAGAAACTCAAGGAGTTGTCGGCGTAATGGATATTGATTGCCAAGTTCACAGGTGGAGGTCAAGTGTGTTGACGTAACTCTGGAGCTCCTGCTGTTGTTGCTGAATAAAGACTTGTGCTTGAACCATACAAGTTTTCATGCTTTATGATGTAAAATGTGACAAAAGGCATTTACCCCTGTGGTGTGTAATGATGTAGCATTAAGTGTACACAAACCAAACTGTAGAGGCTAAGCCACACGCTTTAAGCCACTGAGATGCCCTGCCATGGAAGTTTTAATTGATGCACGACTTTTTACCTGATTAGCGATTTAATGATATGAAGTCCAAACGTTGCTTGTTGAACACTTGGTCCATTTATTCCAAAGAATTCACAGACAAAAGGTCCTTCATTTAACATCAATGTGAAACTGCAGCCCTAAGCTGCCTCCACTGTACAACAGGTAATGTAAACAAAGGATGCGGAAGTGTGAGTGGTCAAAAACTGTTGCATCTTCCGGACGGCACCTCAACCCCCCGCAGTTTAGTTCCTATTTATAGATTTGCCTTAATTGGCTCCTACACAAACATTTAATTCAACCCTTGCCATCTATCTTTCCTTTATCAAAAGGTTGACAGATTCTGGGCCACTACTGATTGGCTACATGTTGTTGCGTAATGTCATCTGATGTTCCTTGATTGGCTAGGAAGTTAAAGCTCTGCTGTATCACTTTTGGACACGATCCAAATACGATCACTTGCCCCATCAAGGACAACCTTGCATCTGTGTGTTAAGACACCTGTTATGGACACTATGCGATGATTTGCTCTTCAGATATTTACTTCGGGTACCTTGTCTGCAAAGCTTGGCGCCCAACATCCTTGCACTCGATTACATTCGTGTCTGACGTGTTTACCGAGGGTGGGGGTAGCGGGGTATGTGCGGGGGCAGAGAACGAGCACCTTGTCTCCCTTCCAACTTCTTTCCAGGCAAACAATCTATGATGGCCCGGCAACAATTGAGTTACAATCATTTAGTGCTTTTCCGATATGCTTTGATGCCCTCGACTTCCAGACAAGGCTGGGTCGGAAACGGGGGTGGGGGGGGGGTTGGGAGCGCGTCGGCGGTGGTGGGGATTGAATTAGCTTAAGTCACCGAGGGGGAATGGCACCTGAGAGCTTTGGTTATTCAATAATAAACCACCTTTCATTCACTCGTCCCTTGCTGTGCTCATCATTTCTCTTCGCTCATTTCCCTCTCGCATCTTCCATGAAAACATCAGTGAAAAGGTGAAGACAGATGCCATTTCAATGTGTTGTGTGTGTATATATATATATGTATATATATATATATATATATATATATATATATATATATATATGTGTGTGTGTGTGTGTGTGTTCCATCACTGAATTCAGTTTTGAACACTGACCTTAAGTTTGAACACTGACCTTAAATTACATATTAGTGATTCCACATTGCAGCACCTGGCATTGTACTAGTCACACATGGAGCTGAATTCCTTCTGTTTCAACTATTTTGTTATTTTGTTGTTTATCAGTTATTTTTTCAGATAATTGCATTTCCTTATTGAACCTGTTTTTTAGTACTGTACTTTAGGTTCTGTGAAACAAGGGAAATTATATTTCTAGTTGAATTTGGCAGATTTTTGTTTATTTCTTTGTTTTTGAAGAGGGTTAATGATGTCCCATCACCAGCCACAGTAATTTTAATTTAGCTGTTCCCAATGGACCACATTTACCATTTGAAAAAGAGATCAAAATCCAATTTTCTGTGTCTAAAATACATTTTCAGACAACTTGGACCCATTGTTTTTGTTTTACTGATCTGGGCAAGTTTGTGTGGTTGGTTTGACTTTTGACATGCAAACTTTTTTTTTATGCCCAGGTGTACATTTGTGCTTGGTCACCACGTCCAGCTCTCTCCCGCTCCAGCTTAGTTCTCACGAGGTAATGAAGATCAATGAGAGGAACAGTGGAGGCCGGCTGAAATCCAGGTACTGTCTCCCTGTCTCGGGCCAAAGCTCTATCGATCCCCATGTGCTGCACTCTGCAGGCATCTGATAGAGGTCTTCTGTGCAACACACACACACCCACACACACCCTCTCAGACGTAGTTCCTGGGCTCAGCCCCCTAATGCATTGCCAGAAATTAAGCCTCCATCACCTCTTTACACTTTTCTACTCTGTCTCAAACAACTGAAAGAAAATGCCGAGCTCACATTTCATCATTGTCAAGTAATAGGAGATTAGTACAGCTATTTTTCCATGCCGCCTTGCAGAGGCTTTGAATCCAAGTACTCCTTCACAAGCTCCTACTTCAGAAGGCAGACAATGGAAATACAGAATTATATCATGCTTTCAAGTGGTATTTTGGATCATAATAATGAGACGGTGCATCGTGCAATAAATGCAGTCAATTTAAATAGTTGCTCTACTACTTTAGGGCTCAGTGGGGTTTGTGGACAGCAAAATAATTGTAGCACACACATATTTTATTGATGTGTAACAGCAACAACAAGCAGTTTTAGAAAGTAAAGAAGGAAATGAAGGGTTTTTTTAATGCTAAAATAAGACGGGATGAGCTTATGTTAATATCTAATATCGAGGGAAAAGTTGCTGTTCCAGATCTGTAAACCTTTGTTGTTATTTTGGGGAGTATACTGTATCCAAGTGCACTATAGTAATTATTTTAAAACTGATACCAAATATAAGAGATCAATAAATAGCTGTGGATGAATTCCTGTGCTGCCTATGAAGGAATTATGTTTTATTTAAAAAAACAAACAAACAGAGCCTTAAATGATTTACTTATAACCTTAGATTCAAAGAAAGGAGACCATAACCCAAGAGTAGAAAACACCTAGAAAGTTAAAATGCTGAGCCTACAGTGATATTGTTTAATGTTTAATATTTGAACATGCTATTGCTGACATTTGAGTGAGTCTGTCATGAAGACACTTGGTACATTTTGAAATCAATAACCCTCCAAAAATAAATTTCCCCTACTTCAGAAGCAGTTGACTGTTACTTAAATGTTGTAATAGTTCAACATAATCACCGTTCAGAGTGCAAAATCTTATTATCGTTGATCTTTTCTCGGTTAGATCTGCACAAGTTGTTTTCACTTGAATCTAGTATCATTTAGCGGTGAATGAGCCACTGTCTAGACTTGTATTTTACTCCAAGTAATTACTTTGTTAACATGTCCCCCCCCCAGTATAATGGCAGTGGGGTGAGATATAAGCTCCTAATTGTTATCTTCACCTCCTATGAGCCATAAATTATTCAGCCTGGAACAAATCCAGTGTTTCAATGGAAATGTAATCATCCCGTTCTCTGTCTGCCGATGATGGGCACATTTTTGCTTCTTTGGTAGCCCTGAAGCTTTTCCAACAAGATTTCGAAGAATTCTTCCTAACAGGAATTTATGGGGGGGTGGCTTGGAGGTCGGACCCATAGAGACTGTTGTGGACCTTTGGATTTACAATAATTCAGCTTTTCAAGAATTTGTTTTGGCATGTGCCCTACTTTACATTTAACTCTGCCAGGATGTTCTTCTGTCCTGCCTCTCAAGAATTCTGGGGAGTCTGAAAACTTAGCCTTTAAGTCTGGGGCTTGAGGGAAAGTTTTTTTTCTCCAGGTAATTTCAGTGGAACTGTGCCAAAGTTTTGTAAAATCCAAAGTAAATGATAAAAGTTCCTGAGGTGGAAAAGGGGGCTAATGCTAAGCTTCTACTCAAAATCCTTAAACGTTTAAATCAGTTATGTTGTAATATGCAAATTTTTGAACTTCCCATATCTGCATAATTATGTGAGAAATGGCAGTTGTTCCTACAATAGTGTTTGAAATCAGAAACCTATTTTAATCACACTGATCTTCACTTGTGTTGGAATACGTTCATGCTAAGTGACGAACGTGTCCAAGAATGTGTGGGCTCGGTTAGATTGACATGAGTGATTTGGTCCCTATGAACCTCGCACAGAACACTGAGCCACGTCTCAGTTTCGACCTGATCTGGTCGATATCCAAGAGGGAGCGTGAAAGGAGCCAAAGGGATCTGAGCAGAAACTTGCTGCACACTTGCAATTAGCATGACATTGCTATTAATGCGGTGTGAACTGCAGCGACGGCTCTGTGATGCCAAACACGCATCGGATTAATTGACCTAATTAATGCGGCTGCGAGAAAATGGAGCAGGCTTCGTTCCTGCGTGGTGGTGTGCTGCTTCCCATTCACGTCTCTTCTGGGTAATGTGCTTTTATATGTACGAGTGCGCGCGTAGGACAGAGACAAAGACGGATGAAATGCACAGAAGTTCAATCAAGCAGGCTCTGGCTGTGGGCAAGTGTTAGCCTAAGCCACCCTGTGTTTGCATCTCCCATCGCCAGAGTCTGTTTCTCTGTCACAGCACGCATTTCATTCTCAGGGGTTCCTGCGACTGAGCGAACCAGACAAGAAACTGGACAACTCGCGGGCATTTCTCTGACTGGACACGATACAAAGAGTCATCTTATCTTGTCTTTCTCTGGTTTATCCCACTTTTTTCACGCTCTCCCGATGATCTCTCTGTCCTCTCCGCCTCCGTGTCGAGTCCTGGGGCGAGGCTCGGGGAGACGGCTCTGCTGAATTTGACGAGAGGCTGGTGGGCCTACAAATGGGAAACGCTTGTCAGCAATTATTATGACGGAGGAGAATCATACGGCTCATGTGGCGTTCTTCCTGAAGGGGGCCTGATGTGGTCATCATGCAGCTCGGGCCTCTCAGCACTGATGAGGGGCCACTTGTCACATTCCCGTCAGTGTGTGAGGAGGAAAATCCCGGCGGGCCATGCTGGGGGTAGGTGTTAGCGCAGTTTAAAAAATGCGTGGTTGCACAGTCACACAACAGCTGCTATTCAAGGTTAGGAGCAATGCAATTATCCTAATTAAATAAACTCTAAAGGACAATGTGGTAAACACAACAGTCTCCTCACTTGTGCTGCAGTCACTCAGCCCCGCATACCCTCGCAGGCGGAGGAAGCTCCAGTCTTACGCCTGATGCTGCCTGCGCGTTGATGGTGTTATGCATTTTTATGTTGAGCCGAGGCCCCTCTCTAAATAGGGGTGTCACGGGTGCGGGGTTCGGTAACCTTGTGTTTTATTGTCTCGGGGTTGGAAAATGGGTTTTACTCCAGGCTGAAGATGAGATAAGGCTCTGCCAGAAACCCTGGCCTCCCCGCCTCTTACCCTCACCGCTGGAGGCTTATTGCAGCAGAGAGGACTAACATTCCATCTCTCCCATCTCTCCTTCCCTCCCTGTCATCTATAGATTTTCCATGCTGCTGCTTTCATTACATTTGGCACTTTCTTTTCTACGCGGACTTTCGCGTTCTTGAACCCCATTCCTACACCCTTGATGTCACCCATCTTCATTACGCCCCCATTAAACAGATTTGGGATTCATTGCAATCATTCATCATTCCGATGCACGGATTCATTAGAAGGATCTTTTAGGGCCTCCACATTGCCACCATCCTCATCTTTTTCCCCCCAGTCTGCAGTAAAATGACTCCTCTGACTCTCCGCCCTCCTCTCTCCTCACAGCACAGGCTGCATCCCTCGGGGTCAGATCTGTTGACGCACCTTCCTCTCCATAAATTGTTGTTGGATAAATATGTGTGCAGATGCCACTGTTGACACCTTACCTCTAAGTGCCCCTGTTGCCCAGAGTTGACATGAGCATAAATTGTCCCAAGTTGAGAGGCAACTGAGGTTGCGGTGAGTGACAGGGTAATGCATAATTTTGCTGGGTTTTATATTATTGTTTTGTGGATGGAAAGTGCTGAATAGCCACAATGAGGCTTTTTTTTTTTTTTTTTTTTTCAAATCAGACATGCAACAAATTTGCATCATCTAAAAGTTTGGTGAATTAGTTACAATTTCAATCCTTTTCTTCAAAATGTCCTTTTTAATGGCAGAAGAGTTGGAACAAATAACCAACAATTTATACATTTAAGTCGGGTCAACATTGTTGTTAGGACTGTAATTTTATCATTTTTAGGCACATCAAACATGCTGAAAAAAAGGCCCAGAACCATTGCGCTGGGAGACGAATGTGCTCCTTTGGTCTCACTAGCAGGTGTTCTCACCGTGCTCCAGTGATAGTGGACTAAATAAAGAACACTTAACACACATCTTCATCTGTCATTGTAATCACATCCAGTCCCTCTACCGCAACCAAGTGCAGCCATTAAAACGACTCCAGTAAACATCGCCTTAGTGAAACTAAGTTTTAGCCGTCGTTCAGTTGTGTTTCTTTTTGATTACATTAATCATCCGGTGCTGCATGGCTGGTGAACATTTAGGCTGATGATTTATGATGAGTCAACAGGTGCTTCGCTGTAAGAGTGCATTACAACAGCTAGATTTACATAAGAGCTACTGTCATAATATTGTTCTGTGGAGTATGACGATGATGGGCACTTAAACTCACCCCACACTGGTATAATTGAATTATCTAGTTGACTGAATGTATTTACAACCATTACTAATGCAAGGTTGCCGGTGGAGAGATAACAGCACTGCTCAGCACCTCAACCTGTCATTTACATGTTGTTAAACAACATGTATTGATTCAGTGTTTAATGAAGAAATTTCGACAGCTTTTTACTTTTGTTGCCTTTGGAAACAGTGAGTCAAGCTTCTTTGTCATTATGCTCACCAACGCCAGGCCTCGCCTACACGTCGGCAATGGAAACATGAGATTGGTATTGATCTTTGTGCATCCAGCTCTGCGTGAAGACTTCTGTCCAGCTGTTCTTTTATTCCCAAGAAAACTCTCTATATGTTTACCACAAAAAAAAAAAATCCTCCAGATCTTCTTTATTGTGTGATAACGTAAAGCGATCTAAGAAACAGAACCTGCTGTATATGTCTATATTGTGAGCTGACAGTTGGTAATTAAAGTTGGAGAGATATCTGGTGCACATTTATGCTGTTGGGGTGGTGCAGAGGTGATATGGCTGAGCGACACCATTCCAGAGCTTTGAGGTAACCTCCTTGGCCAGAGCTAGTTATTGCAGTGCCGTGCAAAAGTGTTTGATGACACAGCAGGAGAGCGACTCAGGATTTATTTGGAGCCGTCACCTCTTTCAAAATGCATAGATCATATGCCAGTCTTTTTTTAATTAAATAGCCAACTTAATTAAACTGGGAAGTAAAGTGATTTTTAGGCATAAACAGAACAAGTCACTCTTTACACAATTATCATTAACGCATGGCAATTTTTTTTTTTTTTATTTGTCTCCCTGCTTGAAGTTATCACTGTAGGCATGGATAAAGTGTGCGCAAGTGATCTGGGGTGTAAATAAACAGGCTCGCCACAACCCAAGCATAACCGGATTGCCAGTTTTCATCACTTTTTCTAGAGAAAGAGGATGTTAATCGGATGGACAGAGCCCTAGCTGAGCTGAACTGGGTGAAAAAAAGAGGCGTAAAGCCCGGAGGCAGCCCGAGGTTAAAGCAGGCTAAAATCAGAAACCATAAAGTCACGTGGCGCTTGATCTCCCCTACATGAAAACAGTAAATTACATGTTGTGAGCTTTGAAGTCCGTCTAATTCTCAGATAAATGTCGTTGCAGTTTGATCTCCCTATCCAATTGGGTGCTCGAGTGGACACTGAACGTGCATGAACCAGTGTGTCCCTTTACTCCTGCTTAACTTATGGACAGCAGGTCAGGGCTCATTATCGCTCAGCTAATGTTGCGCACACTCGATGTTGAGGCACACTCTCTTTCCTTTGTGAGGTGCAGCAGGGGGTGTACTTAAAGAAAGTTGATTTGACTCTCCGTGTAAAGGGTCTTTTCACTGCAAAGACAATATGCTTGCTGCTGGCCTGATAGATGCTTTGTGATAATGCGAGCGCATTTGGCGAGGGCGTGTGGCTGTCGTACAGCTGTGAACGGCCTTCTTACTGCACTCCTTTCCTCCATCTGCCTCGGTTGCCATGGTACATCTCAGATGCTCTCCCTTCTTGCCTCACTGTCCTTAGCTCTGCACTGTATTTTTCTGCAAGGGACAAGCTCAATTATGACCCTGAAAATATGAACCCCTATTTGGTGATGGGTTAAGGAAAAAATCTGACATAAAATTTTCAACGCAAGCATGCTAAACATCGAGGGGCTGGGACAACTTCTTCACCCTGGAATTCACCACGGAATTGTGTCTTTGGCTACCGGGAGATGAGGAGTGAGGGAGTGACTGAGAGGGTGCTGCCTTGCTCACTGAAGCCGAGAGTTACTGCTTGGATCTCCTGTCACCACACAAAAAGAGTCTCTGTCTCAGTGCTTTTCTGGGTCACACGACTGCAGCAGCATTTCTCCCATGTATGTATTTGGGGGGGGGTTACATGACATAACAGAAGTGTTGGAAAAAGAAGAAGTGAATGTTGCAGTAATTGATTTCAGCGCATGATAAAGCACCTTGGATGCTGGCTTATTTTGGGGGCGGCTGGGTTTTGCATTATTGAAGCGAACATTGTTGCCCTCAGGATCGAGTCAGCGAGCGGAGAAATCGAGTTACCTTTTTTTTTTTTTCGTCTTTCAAAAAGTTGTTGAATTTTGTTAAGTAAGTACGGTATGTATGAAGGACCCTTTATTAAGGGTTTCATTTCCATCTCACCTTGAATGCCAGGCTGGGTCGAGACCGGCGAAACTTCCTCGCATGCCAAGAAAACGGACAGCAAGAGAGCCAGCACCTCCTGCGAAATTAGAGACAGTTTTTGAATAACTCTGACCACTCAGCTATAGCTGGGGGAGGGGGGGCTTTACTTAGAAAAGGAATGAGCTGCCATTATTCCAAATTTGGTTTCTCCTGATTAATAGGGATGAGGCCGAACAATTAGTCCTTGAGTTGCTAATTGTACCATCTCTGAACAAATTATAGTGTTCCAGTGTCTGCCATTTTCAGACCTTTTTTTTTTTAATGCCCTGCGTCCAACAAAAGCCATCCAGATGTCTTTGCGAGAAAATTGCTTTTGATAAAGTGAGGGGAGAAATTATGATTTGAACCGTCTCCGATAAGCCGTCATGTCAGTCATTCTGCCGATGAGCATTCGGGAGCAGCTAGATTGTATGCATATCAAATGGAGGCGAGCGCAACATTTCAGGGGAGATGAGAAGCCCATTTGCCATCGAGAGATAAACGGGTGATGCGGAGGCTCAAACAAACAAACAAACAAAGCCTAACCACTCAATAATGAGCGTTCCCTTGCCTCATGTGGTTGCGTAACTCAGCTCTTGCTCCTTTTCCTCCCAGGAGCGCCTGCTGTGCAAAGTTTGCTTGCAGAAGTTTTCTGAGTGCGGATGAAGTCTAAAGCATGATTGTAGTCTTGCGGTCTATTCAGAAAGAGAGTATATTCAGAAAGAGAATAGTATATTGTGCAGAAATGCACTAAAGTCTTTTTGATCATAGTTAAATAAGTGAAAGCACAAAGAGGAAGTGTTTACAGACATCCCTGGTAAAATAAAGCCGTTTCTGATGTTTTATCCATCATCACGCTGCAGTCGAATCCACACGGAGCTCTGCAACACTCATCAATGCTTCCTGTTGCTGTCTCCATTCGTGGTTCAAGATGCACCAATTCAATTCTATTTCTCTACCTGTCAGTGGTGCACGGGGGTTCTAGAATGCGTGGGTGTGTGTGTGTGTGTGTGTTTGTGTGACGGTGGGCAGATGTGGGTCCCGTCGCGCTGCAGAAAGCTGCAGAGACCCAACAATAATGTGCCAAAGTTGCTCAACATGGCGTGAAATGACTTTATTGCATTTTTACATTAAAAGTACTGATAGAATACATTTCTAATAAAAGGACTGCAGTGCCCCAGGGAGCAGGCATGGGCTCTGCCAGTCATGCGAGGTGGTGTGTGTGTGTGTGTGTGTGTGTGTGTGTGTGTGTGTGTGTGTGTGTTTTAGTGAGTGATGGGGAGGGGGGGTGATACAGGGTAATCAAAATGGCATGGAAGCCAAATGAAACATGACAAATCTCCACTCTGACATTCTCACGGCCATGAAGGCAGGGTGGAAATGCTTTGTGCAGCGCCGCAAATTTGTGTTCGGTTTTCCCGGACAAATGCATGTTTTATGATTAATTACCTGTGAAACATGTGACATGTGATAGGGTGATGCCGTGTGTGAACAGGGTGAAATGAAGCAGGCTAACCGATTGTTGTTGCTCGCTTTATCTGAGTCAGCTTTCCTGAGTGCTTGTATGTACACGTAGCAGGAGCACATGGTTGCAGAAGTGCAAGAAGAGATCTTTTTACACTACCGATACTTCGTGACTTGAAATCTTGTAAACTCAGGCTTTCTCTCAGAATGTCTGCGGTGAGGGAGACAGATTTGTGAGGGAATGATAAAAATCACCCCTGAAGACCTTTTCAGGTCCCCTTTTCAGGCTCCTTTCTGGCAGCTTCAACAACAAAATTCAACAACAAAATTCAACAGACTGGCCAGCAAGAATCAAAATAAATGTTTCATACAATACAATTTTGGAGGAATTTCACCATCTCAGCCAACTGGTTACTGCGTAGCATCAGCAGATTTAAATACTAAATGTCAATATCTAAAACGAGATGAGAAACAACTGTGCAGGACAGCTTCTCCATGAAATAAAGAACAATAAACGCCAAAATAAAATTGAAAAACTCGACACCATCGCACGTCATCATTGGTCATTTACAGATCTCAACCCCTAGGGGGCGTTTCATAGCTGTCATATTGGTCGAACACTAATAAAAGACCTTAAATTCCAATTGTTCTGGTTTATAATTTGTTTTTGTTCTGTTCAATATTCATAGGCATAATAAAGTGTTTTATGTAAAATTCAGAGAACATTCAGAAATTTTAGACTCTGGTCTGTTGGGGAGGAGAAAAAACGAATTGGGGACATACAGGAGGGGAGCCTTGTGCAGGAAGCAAATTGTCTGCATCTCTATTTGGATAAAAATTGACATTTCATGAAATTTACTCTGCAATACCGGATATCCAGTCGTTGTTTGTCCCTGTACGTCAGCCCTGCAATGAGCAAGGAGACTTGTCCAGGTTGTACCCCGCCTGCAGCACCAGGCAGCTGGGACAGGCTGCAGCCCCACATGACCTGTTCAGGGAAAAGGCCAGTGGACTCTGGAGGTGCAGTTGTTTGTTTAAAAAATAAAAAAAAATAGACAGACGGAAAAGCAGACGGCATGTCATCCTCCTGTTTGAGAGAGAATTTCTGGTCTGCTGACAGGCAGAGGCAGACTTGGTAGGCTGGGGAGATTTCTTTTTATTAATTAACAATTTTCCTGTTTCCTTTCAAGTATTTACAGGCACAACCGAGCTGAGGGGAACGTGGTCTGACTTTACTGTCATACACCAGATGCTTATGAGGAAGCCAGACCGATCATTGAAAAGCTGACTCAGTAAATACACCATCACGCTGAACTATTTCCTTGATTATTTGTGATTCTCCAGGATTAGCTGCATTATGCCGATGCTTCCGAAGTAGCTTAATGAGCGAGGAGAGTGATAATTCTGAATCAGTGTTTAATTTTCTTAAATGAGAACAACGGAGGGACCGGAGGTGCTCCATAACAAACGTGAAAATCGCAAATCAAACAGATCATTTCTGTTAAATGAATATTTCTCGGCAATAGATGAATCAACTTTTAGAAGCTGTGTTCTTTTAGCAGTGTGTAAAGAACCAGGCAATCAATCAACCCCCCCCAAGTGCTCTCAAGCAAGAATTATGTTTAATTATATGGAATACTGTTGAATTACATGGGTGGCATACTGTTAACCAACATGTCTGCCAGGTATAAAGTAATAATTGGTAATGACTGGTAATTTCACCTATTTTTCCCCTTATAAAATTGTGTTGTGGGGGTTTCAACCCTGTGAACATACCACAAACTCATCGGGTTATTGGGTTCATACATATCGACTAGATTTGTGTTGAGCCATCCAATAAATAATTCCTCATAACTAAATCTTTAAATTGTTTCTCACAATGCAAAAGAGGCGGTAGAAGTCAATATTTTGTTCCGAAATTGTACAGAAAGCAACTTTCGGTGCGCCCACGTACCCTTCTCTGCAAACTGAAAATGCCATGAACTCTCACCAGATCTCCCAACGACAGACGAGCACTTAATTGCCTGGCAACATGTGTAAATAGCCCATCCTCTGGCAGGCAACAAGGCTAATTTGAGCTGAACCCTGGTGGCTGCAGGGGCTCTAAACACATAAAGTGACCTAGCAACAGCATCAGGGGCTGACTGGACCTGCATAATGGGGGAGATTGGAGCATAAAGGGCAGGGGCATGTCAGGTTAGAGGCAAAGAGAGACGGGTAATTGTCATTTCTGTCATCGCTAATCTCTAATGCCCGGCCATAAGGCAGCTATAGGTAAGAGGCTCTCACTTCAGACCTGCATGTGAGCTTTGACGAGACTGCAGAGGTGACCTTGTCCTTGCAAAACCACATCAAAAACTTATTGATTTATTAACAAATTCAAGATCATAACATTTCTATGTCCTATTATATTATATACTGTCTGTTTTTCCGCCACATCAGGAAATTATGCCAATGAAAGAAAAATGCAGTCACTCTTTTAGCATCATTTTGCTAATACATTTGACCTTTGGTGCAGCCAATTAATATGATTCAAATGCTCTGCCTATTGCAATGGGAAATTCATTATTTTTGATTGATCGGCCTCTCATAACAGTGTTATAAAGCCTTCTGTTGACTGACAAACAATCTCAAGCCACGTTGAGTGTGATTGGATGGGACTGAGTCCAAACATTTCTGCTAACCTTTCCAGCTTTACACTCTGATCCTCACAGCCAATTAAGGCCTCATTTGTGGAGAGGAGAGATATGTTTTCAGGCTGGAGGGGGATGATTTCAACTGGGATACTGTAGGTGTTTGTTATTTAGTCCTACTAGTGTTAATTTCATGATTAATGCATATAAAGATCTTCCGTCTCCAATACCTCAAACTGGAGTCTTCTTTTTTTTTTCTTTTCCTCCTTCCGTCCGACCTGAAGTGAGATCGCTGTAGAAAAGTCTCAACCACTTGTGCTTCCAGCAGTTGCTAGACAGTTATCAAGGCACAGAGTGTGAAATTATCTTTCACCTTGCTGATTGGTCACCATACTTCACTGCAGCATCCAATTAGCACCTTACTGATAGTGGGTGCCACTCTGTGCTGAGGAGACAAAGGGAGATTAAAAGAGAGAGGAGTAGATCTCTACAAGCCGTGGCACATCTTTACAAATGCCAGCACTTTCCTGGTCACAACCAAGAACAACTGTAACTCTGAGAAATTCTAACTGCATTCCCCAAAAGACCGTAACAGTCTAACAGCTGCGTGAGTGTGTATTTTTCTTTTCCTGTGTTTGCCAGTCCTCGGGGTGTGTTCCTCCTGTCACATTTACAACGCAAACACGAGAGACGGCTCCAAATACGGACAGTGGAGGCGGAGGGAGTTTTGGCTCAACGAGTTTTATTTAGAATGAACAATCCAATATTAAAAAAAAAAGCAAGGTCCAAACCAGTTTGTGAAATCAAAGAAAAATGGGAACAGTTACAGGAAAAGGGATTAAAAGGTGCAACCAAAGCCAAAATGCAATAAACCTACCGAGGATAAAGGGGACAACATGGATTTGCATGAGTGGAACCAATAAATGACAAGACAAAATACATGACAGCAGTGTCAAATATTCTGATTTAGTTCAGGACCATTAGCATTAAAAACAAAAAACGATATATATATATATATATATTTTTTTTTTTTTTTTGAAACACACGAGACAAAAAAGTGAGGAAAGCAGGATTGAAGGGGTGATTGGAGGAAAATCAAGTTGAGACCATTTGAGGAAGAAAAGATGGCTGAAAGAGGAAGATGTGCAAATATTTACATGGCAACAGTGCAATCACATCGCTCTCCTTTCTGCAGATCCTTCTGTTTTCCTCTGCAATGAGGCTGAGGAGTCATACATTATTGAGACAACCTTGTTTTTGTCAAAATCCCCAGAGCTGCTTGAATATGTTTCACTTTCCCTTTACAGGGAGAACAAGACGGGAGGGTTAATTCAGGCAAAGAAGGCTGCTTCTGGGTAGACCATCACTCTCATTAAGCCTTTTCTGAACATCACAAGAGTCGTGAAGACGTTTATTTCTTTATTTTTTTGTAAATCAATGACACTTCTATTTCCGCCTTTTATGGCTACATCCTTGCTCTTCAAAATCTTATTTTTTAACAGGCACGACAAGTTGTAAAGACGCATTAGAGATGCCTCAAAGACCATCAGCAACATAACAGACAGAGTGTCTGAGGAAGAAAAGTCTAAAGAAAAATCTAAAATGTAATAATCATTACCTGTCTAATAAACTGCATGTGATGTTTTTGAGCTGGTGTGGACTAGACTGAAGCCAGAAGCTGAAGTACAGTATACCTATAATTGACCACAGCAGGACAGAACACAACCCCTCATTGAAGAAGTCCTCTCAGCTTGATGGCCCGCAACCTTCATTTTCACTCCTTTTTCCTTCTCACACTGACATTTTGGATCTGTTGCTATGGGTTACACCATATACACGCGCTTGAAGGAAAGAAACTTGGTCAAGATAAATGTCTTTTTAATGTTATGGACTGGGTTAAGTTGGACTGGTTGCTGTGTATTCTGTGGGCTGTGTCAGAAATAAAAGCTTGACCATGCGTGCGCTGATCTTGAGGGGGGCATCTTCCCACCCGAGGCGACTGATATGGTAGTTTTCAGCCTGTATAGGCCTGCCATGCTTCCAGCTCTAGATCCACACTTGGACAACCTTCATGTGCATTTCCAGTGATGATAACTATAATCCGGGCGGTGGACTGCTCTCCCAGTGATACGTTTGTCCTTTTGGCGCTCTTGGCTTTTCTGTGAAAATGTGAAATTTTTAAGAAAAGGCAGGACTGGATCCAACGAAGGGTCAACGGCTGCTCAGCAGGCTTCCACCAGTGGATTTTTGCAGTTATACAGATTTATTTTAACCAGTCATTAAAGTCACGAGGGTGTAGATCTAGAGGAGCAAAGCATCAGCAACTTTAGCCTGTAAGGAATTAATTTGTTATTTTGAGCTGTTAGAACATCGGTGTCAGCATTCTTTTGTGTCGCTGGAACCTCTGAGCTTTACCTCAATACAGAGTTTCACACATTTGTGTATCTGGTGGTGTTTTAGTTCTACTACTCTCTCATAAATGGTCGTGTGGATTCAACAAACTGGCCAGTGTTTGAGAATTGGCATTAACGGGTTAGTGTTGGGGGAGTCAGTTGGTTTGGTTAGGGTAAGGAATGAGGTAATGGACTATGTCTATGAAAGATAGAAATGTGTGTGTGTGTTGAACTTTTCTTGGCGCCCACCGTTTTAGCAACTTAAATGTATGCTTTCGTCACAACCGTTTGGATATTGTCAAAGCTTTTCTCTTTTATTGATTCATTTAGTGCTGCCACGGATTCGATGTAATGCATTTTCAAAGTTTAATCTCCTGATTGTGTCGCCTTGTTTTCCCCCTCGTCCGTGCCCATCTGACGGAGCTCTGCATCAATGGACTTGCTGAGATCCAGAGAGGCAACGGAAAAACAATAAAAGCCTGAACCCGCTCTGTGTAAACATATTAAAATGGCAGACGGGATGATAATAAATCTGAACACAAAACCGAATTATGGAAGGGGGGGGGGGGGGTGCTGGAAATGATGCTGGATACCATTCCTCCCCCTCCACAGGAAAGGGGCTGGTGGTGACGGATGAGCTCATAAATCACGCGCGCCACAGTGCCGACAGAGCCTCTGTCACAGCTCAACTCCGACCTTACAGCTTCAATCATCTGACTGCGCGTGTGAACACATTTCAGCCGAGATTTTTGCCTCCGTTGACATGGAAACATAACCACACACGCGGCTGTACATTTGCCATGCGCCAAAACTGGCTCTGCCTGACATTTATCTAGCTTTGCATTTTTATTAGGAAGCTGTACACAGGCTGGAATCCTCATGGACGCAGAGGTATTGGTTGAGGCTAAATTACTTTTTTTTTTTTTTTCCTCCATTTTTCCAGTCCATTGACCATGTGAGTGGGTTAAAGGCATACTGGAGGTGCTGACGGACCCTCTGGTAATGTCCATACTCAGATATGCCGTCAGTCATTCATCATATTCATCAGTATTCTCATATTCCCATTACATCCTCTTTTTTGCCTTTTAACTTTTACCACAAGCTATTATTCAGTTGACATTTTACCTCAAGAATGAAATGTTTCTTTGTAGAATCTAAATCAGAGATATAATAATCGCAGAAAAAAAAATCCAAAATATTACATAAATAGAGGCAAGCATTTCCATTATCCCCATGGCCACCACAGGACCGAATCATAATCTTCCATTTTCTTTTTTCCCTGAATTTGCTTCTGTTTCCTAACCAACACATGGGCCTCCCTTTAACCACCGCATGATCTGCACTTCATGGAACACTCTTCCCGTTATGTGCGTATCCTTCCCCCCGAGAGGCGTCGAGGTTTGCTTTATAGTCCGAACCCTCTTGGCACTATTTGCATTTTACTCTTTTGTATTAGGACCTTCGTAGCTTAGCAGTGCTGCTTTTAGCGCAAACAGAGAGGCTTCTTCACCACTGTGCTGCTGTGATCCCTCCTCATTCCTTCTTTTCCCTTTAATTTTCTTTCATAAAGCAAGTGTTTAAAGTTTTAAGGGCCCAATCAGTAAAAGTCTGCTAAAGTGGCATGTTCGCAGCCAGTCTGTACATTATGTATGATAGCGAGTCGTGACATCAAGGAGGAGAATTCAGTTTTTTCCTTTTTTGTGCCGAGAGAAATGTGTTATTACATCTCCACAGATTGACGACATCCAGCAAAAAATACATCAGGTGAACAGAAAAAATATGCAGTTTTTAATTTGAGCTGGGAGTAATCAGAAAACTCGAACGACATAATAATGTGTCAGTCCATTTATCGTATTTCATTAAGCGTATGTGCATAAGTCGGTGAGATAAAACTGCAGATGTGAAGAGCCAGAAGTGAATCTTCATCAGATTTCCGATGGGTTTGTTGTCTTGTTCCATTTCCTACTTCACCACCCTCACCCCACACGAAAAGTGTGTTGTGTGAATACTTGCGCAAAGGCAACAGGTGGTGATCTGATTAATTGTAAATGTACAGATGAAGTTAAGAGTTGGACTCTAATGCGAGAAAGCAATAAATGTGAGGAAAAGCAGATTTGCATGGCTGCTTGTGGCTCTGTGTGACATGATTGTGAGCAAAGCTGGATTGTCATGGAGCAGATTGCAAGCATCGGCCTCTCATTGTTGAGCGTTGGATTCATCAGCAACAGTAGTGACAGGGGGAAAAAAAAACACTAGCTGTGATTGTTGCAGCTGTCAGATAAAAAATATAAAATGAAATGAAGCATCGGCACACCAAAGCCATCTCTTTTTAGATGTGAAAGTGCAGTTCCAGCTAGTTGAGTTAAACACAAAATACTGAAAATGGTTGTTTTGGGTTTTTTTTTTTCTTCCAAATATTTTTTCATTAAGAATTAATTATAATCAATGTTTTTATTTGTGAATAAGCAATTAACCTCAGTTTATGTTTAGCCCTGACTCCTCCTCAATCTCCCAGAATACCATTTTACTTTAAAAAAAAAAAAAAAAAAAAAAAGGAAATAAATAAAAAGAACATGTTGCTTTGTCGAGTGTCATTGAAAATAAACGCTTTCACTGTTGGTGAATGCGGACTGATTAAGCGTTGGGAGTGTGGAGTTTTAGACAAAAGAACAGCTGAGCCGGCTATGCAAAAACCCGGAGTCTAAAACTGAAGGATGAGTCGCTCCCGTGTCCACGTGAGCTGCAGTAACTCTCCACACCGGTAGGGGCGTTTATAACTCCCCCAATAAATTGGAGAGGCTGCCCTGACACAAGGTGACATTTCATTGTTAGTTTATGAGCTGTTTTATATTTTATAACATATATAATAGGGGTGAAATGTGCAAAGGAAGGAGGAGGAAGTGGCTTGTTTGGTGGAGCTGGTGTAACTAGTGACACTACAACTGGTCACTCATTACTCAGTGAAATGTCTTATTTTCTCTTCTGTATTATGTTTAACCAAGCAGAAAATGTTTTTTTTTTTTTTTTTTTTTAAATCTAATTACCTGGAATTTGCAGTAGAATACCAACTTACTAAAATATTCAATAGCTGCAGCTCTAATGCATATAGTGCATTTAGATCATCCTCCCTCGAGGTTTTTTTTAACTCAAGTTGTGATTGAGCTTCTCTAGTCTTAAAACTAAATTAGCTTAGCACAGGCTCACTTTGCCCACAACTTAAAAACAATCACATATTTTACAAATTAACAAGAAGTTACAGGTCACACATGCAGTTCTAAAAAATGAAACATTTTTCTAGACAAATTTGATATGATGAGGTGATAACTGTGATAAAGGCCTATTAGACAGAATCAGTCCCAAAGGTGACATGTTCACTTCAAAAGTTGGTCAAATAAAACTGCTGTTAAACTTTTCTAAATTAATGTGCTTCTCACATGCTGAGGATTTTCCATTTTAGACAGAATGAAATCAATAGGTGAGGAGGTCACTCGTCCCGTCATCCAAATGAATTTCATTTTCTCCCTCATATGCATAATGTTCCCTCACTTTTTAGATTCAGACCACACCCATTTCCCCCATTAAGGTGCCCTTCCTGAGGAAAAAAACCCCAAAATGCTATAGTGTGTAATCAACAGTTTCAGAACGGCCTCAACACTGTTTTGTTTGTTTGTTGTTTGTTTTTTTTGTTATCTTTTTCCACACAAATGACGAATGAAGATCTTCACTGCGTGGCAGCATTTAGAGTCGCCATTCAAAGAGAGCAGAAGGCTGCTGGGCTGCAAGGATGGAATAGCAAGTAGCTTTTTGACCCAGGATAATATAAATTCATATTCATACATCTTTTTTTTTTTTTTTTTGTCGTTGAAGGCTGACACTCTCCATCTTGATGACATATTGTTGCCTTCGCTGGGCTTCATCTGCAGCATCACGCCTGTATTTTTGTCTGAAAGGCTGAAGGACAGCTGTGAGTTAAAGTGGTGCTTTTTAGGGTAATTCAGGAGTTAATGTGCAGTTCTTGGCATCCATGCTTCATCATTATCAAATTTCATATATATATATATATATATTTACACACACACACAGACACACACACACACACACACACTTTTTAGAGTTCCATGTTGGCTTTAAAAGAAAACATGATGGGGCCTGAGGGACTAGATATTTGACACATACACCCATGTAATGAAGGATAAAACGACCTGGACCACTCTCTCCGCCTGAACGGGCTACATAAGTGGCCTCCAGTGTGTACCCAGAATCCCCCAGGCAAACCAAGACTCCTCCAGTTTTAGTCTTTTTAACCACAGCTCTACAGCAAAGAGAAAGTACAAACATATAACAAAAATTCACTTTTCTTTTTCCTCTGTGAATGTTTGTTTCTGATTGAAATTTTAATAGAACTAACGCAATTAAAGCAAGCAGCTGCTCCCAACTCGAGTGTTTTAATACACTGAAGTGACCCAAATGCTTTTTAAATCTGTTATTAAATTCATTTAACAATGATTTTTGCGGAAAAGAGAAAAGTAAATAAAGAGAAAAAGTCAAAAAGTATAGCAAAGTAGGTTGCATTTATTTTTATTTTTTAAGAAATTTCGATATGGCTGCACAGATGCGCGCACACACACAAACATTCCTGTGTCAGTAACAACCCATAGCCATGTCTCTGATTAATACCAGCCCGTGGTCATCCATCACTGTATGGCTGTCGTTATCCCGATCGAATATCTTCAGTCTGAAAAGCATTTAGGGGGAAAAAAACGAAGAAATTCTGGGTTTTTTCTTTTACTCATCATCCCATCCGGTGGCATGGATAATTAATCACCTCAGTGATGTGCCTCCGTTCTTCATTATTTAGCCCTGGAGAAGAGTTTACTGGCCATGCATGTATGTACGTGTGTGTGTGTGGAGGGGGGGTGTTAGTGGGTGTGTATGTGTGTATGTGTGTGTTGTCTTGCTCACTCTTGCTGCTCATTTATGGCAGTTTATTTGCTCAACTCCAAATGCGAATGCAGTCACATTAATAAACATTACTGCTCAGGCAATGGCTCTCCCTCCATCTCTGCTCTGCTATAGTCAGACAGACCACATAATGATCAGATCTGCGGCACAAAGGCATCTTCTTTTTTTCTTTCTCTGTGAGCAGAACGTAGGAGGACACGTGGACTTCAGGTTTGTTAAGGGTAGATGTCTTTGGGGTGATGAGTCCAGGCATGGTTGCATTGATTCCAGGCTTGGCGTCTTTCTTTGTGGGGGGTTTCATATCTTTCTTGTGTTGGTGTTCTCCAGGTAATCTGGATTCACCACAGTCCAAAAGACAGTGGAACAGTACAGACAGGTACTAAACACTATAGACAGTGTTTAGTACCTCCAAAACTATAGAGGTCAATCTCCTTCTGCCAATTGCTGTTGTAGTAGCTGAAATGTTGGGCTCAGCTTGTTCATAACTAAAACTGCAGCTGTAGATTCAATTCAGCTTTGTATAGCATCAAAATGTCTTTACAAGTGTTTGAAATCACTCCTCATTCCCTACAAATATACACTCTTCATGTGTTTCCTTATATATTACGTAACATGCACATTAGACGAGGCAGCCATTCACTCACATCAAAGTTTACTAAGCCGTTCAGTGATACTTTGCAGACATGTTGGACTTCATGGACCTGGGGATTAAACTGCCTGTTTCCATTACCAGACGATTGGGTTCTGACCTGCACCACAAGTGGATAATGGGAGAACTGGGAGGATGTTGGATATATAAAGCAAAAGTAGCCTCTTGGTGTCAGAATATATTTATTTAATGTTAGGTTTCATGTTTAATATGTACACTAACTACACACTAAAACACTTTATCAGGAAGGACAAAAGTGTAACACGTTTCAAATCTCTGCTTTGGTTTGGGGGGCTGGTGGGGGGAGTGTGGTGCCCTTGTTTGCCGCTCCTCTGAGGGATTACCTACATGATCACACTCTTCTTTGCAAACACCATGCATACTAAAGCGGCGCACATCAGTGCTGGGAGGCATTGTTTGTGTTTTATTTGAAACCTCAGAAACTCCGAATCACATTCCCCTCTCGTCAGCAGCGAGTAATAGATTCAGACTCAGACTAAGCGGCGCCGCAGAGTTCAGTGTCAGATTTTATAGTTTGTTCAGGCTCTTTAGTTTGTGATAGTGAGTTTTATTTATCCACCTTTTTCACAGTGTTTCAGCTTTGGAAAAGACATTTTCAACATTTTCTGGTATAAGCAATAAAAAACAGAAGTAAATCTGCATAAATCTTTTCAAAATCACGCTAGATAAATCGTTTTGGGCAGGCTAATCCCAATCAGTTTTTTTCTGATCTTCATTGTCATTTTTCAGCTCAATGTGATAGTTGCTCTGACATTTGCATCTGGATTTGTCACACTCCCCTATTTAAAAAAAAATAAGTTAGCGAGTTTTCCTGTGCCGTCAGACAAAATCAATTTTGAAGAAGCAGCCAACCACACAGGCCTTCTTACCATTCTACACCCGTACAGCTACGCATGTCGACAATTTGATTATATGGGCCATGCATTATATAACTATGCGCTAATCAAACGAGAGAGTGGGCTGGCTGATTCAACAATGCTGGCAATAAATGTTGCATCTGGAGCTGTTATCCAGAAATGATAGAATATTAGATTGTCTTTTAGTCATGGTCATATGTATGTTGAAACAAGCTGATCTGACAGCCATGCAAAATAGGACACCAATCCATTGAGCCTCAAACTTTTTCTATCTTACAATTTTACAAACTATGAAATAGAACCGCTGTAGAGATTAAAGTTTTAACCGTAAAATCGTGCCTGAATCTGTTGTAGGACATAATGTGCTGTAGTCTGTCCACTCACATCAAGTGTCAGAGTCGAAGGAGATGT
Organism: Lagocephalus sceleratus; assembly: GCA_911728415.1. NCBI lineage: Eukaryota > Metazoa > Chordata > Actinopteri > Tetraodontiformes > Tetraodontidae > Lagocephalus > Lagocephalus sceleratus. Next base: position 5,245,014 of record CAJVRN010000087.1, on the reverse strand, counting down.
TCAAGGAGTGTTGTTTTAATGGGTTTTGGAAAATAAAGTGACATACTCTACTGTCAAAAATAATTAAAAATCTCTTTCAGACCCCTTTCTATATAATTGCATCCGGTTTGGGTTTCTTGGCAGTGACTAGAGATTCTCTGATATCCTGACAAAAAGACACCTTAAGAAAAGAACAGAAAGACCTTAGAGGCATGTAAGATAGCTTTTAACTTAACTTCTTAATGGAATCAAGATCATGGTGATGCTTCTTGTCGTCTTTCACTGTTGCATCAACTGCAAAATGTTGTGCTATGTCCATGACAGTCAAATAGAAGACATTTTCTTTCTGTTCCGAGGCTAAAGAAGGTTGTTTATCTAAGGATTGAGGATTTTATGTGTAACGGACTAGGATATATGAAGCTTCCAATAATATGACAAGCCCTCTCTCTCTGGGTATCACTGCCAAGGACATGTTTACAGCTGCATGAAGGGTAACGCTAACATAAGTTATAGGCGACTGTCTGCACGTAACGACCATGCGGTATGAGGCGCCATACTTGCCTGTAAAAATTAAACTTCAGATCAGCACATCGACGCCATCCTGCTATACGTCTTCCACAGCTGAGTTGACAAAGCTGTTTGTAAAGCTGTCAAAGTAATGATTCTTTATCTCTGTTGATAATGACATCTGTTCCTCTTCACGAGTTTCCCGCGGAATGGGGTTGGAGATGCGCGGCGACCAGTCTTGCAGTGAAGAACATTTATAAGAAACAATGGCATGTGTCTTTAATGTGGAATAAACCCAAATAATCTGAAAAAGGGGAAAATTCAACAAAGGTAATGTTCTGTCAAATGTACAGCAGCTCTCATGTTCTTAGAATTTTTTTTTTTAACCCTGTGCATTGAGAGGACCTCTCTGTCCTGTAACCTTATAATCATCTTTTCGTGTATAATCATAGATTTCTTGTACTTGTGTTCAGTTATTTAGAATAGCACTGATCTTCAGGGTCTTCATGGGTCAAGCTCCTGATTCACATGAGAAGGACAAGAAACCCCTTCCTTTTTTTCCCTGTCTTGGGAAAAAACGTATTTTTCTGTGAACGTATTAGCCGCAGCATAAACAAAGTAAACCACCAAGCCAGTGTGAGATAACGGTTATAATGGAACAACCTTGGCTATAGTCAGAAGATCCACATTTACTAGCCTTTTTTTGACCTATAACAAAAACCCCTCCATATTTCTGAAATATGGAAGAGGGTGGCATCCATATTCATAAGACCTTCATGACAAGAGAAGCCTGGATGGTAAAGGCGAGGGCTAAAACAGGGGAAAGCCTTGGCCAAAAGGTCAAGCATGTGCACATCTCTCATCCCAAAATGCCCCTCGACATCCCTGAAGCTCATGCTACAAGAAGCAATTATAGAGTCAAATCCGCTATCAAAAAAAATCTCATCAACTGTTGCTTATTATCAAAAACAATAGCCGGTCCCGAAGGATGGCCAATATGATGCGTGGCTTGACGTTTGCTCAGAAATGCCCGTATTATCATCTAAATGACACTACGGAGTATTTATAATGATGACAATGCTGTTTGTGATCAATGAGATAATACTTCCAATTATAAACATGCCATCTCATGGAGGAATAATGAGGATCATGTACAGCAGTTAACTCGTACGATGTCCTTTGTGAATCACGTAATTGGAAAATGCATGGGTCACCGACAGTGTGGCTGAGGACAAAACCGTATATCAGACAAAACAAAAACAGGCTAACAATAGCTCAGGCTGGAGTTGCTGTTGTTATGTTGTGCCGCCGGGTTTAAAATGCCACAGTTAAGAGGGGCAAATAGGTATTTAAGAATGAGTGGCGCAACCTGTACATATGCAGGAGTGGAGTATACAGCAGGTCGGACAATGCAGGGGGGCCACTCGATAGCTTTGTCCGGCTAGTATTCGGGTCTGTGAACCTTGTCCAACTCAATCTGCCGCCATTGTTACGGCGAGAATGCTACAGCTGCTTTGTGTCAGGCTGTTATACGGCCTTTCTCACTCACTCACTCCTCTCACTTTATTGCATTTCCTTTTCCTGCGATCCTGTGATTTTTTTCTTTTTCTCTCCTCTCTGTCTCTTTAGCTCCTTATTGCCTTCGCCTTCTTCTTTGTGTTGTGACTGGTTAATCTGTCCAGTCTGCTCCTTTATGTCACCCTTCCTGCCACCTGCTCCTCATTTTCTGGCCTGCATCATTCTGTCCATCTTATTTATATATTTATTTCCGCGCCAAATCATTTTGCTCCAGTTGTGTTTGAGGGAGCAGTTGGGGTAGCGAGAGACAAGGAAGTTCACTTACCCAGACAAGAGCAGCCTGGAGGCACAAGCTGAAACCATCAGCTTCATGCCCATGTCTCCTGGGTGGGGTTTAAAACCACAGCAAGGGGGATTATCTTTTTTTCTCTAAACACTGAGACACGGTTCACTCGTGCAGTCTGTTTAGAGTTGTAGCTCTTCAGTCTGTAGGCCATCATGTTTACAGATTTAAGCTATTCCTGGTCGGATTTGTACATAAAAGAAACTTTTTGCTGAGGTGCTTGCAACAAACTTTTAATTTCCCCACACTGACCACTATCCTGTTATGGACATGTCAGAAATGGCATTGATATTAAGAAAACAATGCTGAAGGGATGTGGCAAAAAGCTGCATCTGACCAGTAAACCCAATATTTGACTATACTGGATCAATGCAAATGTAGGCATAAATATGGATTATATAAAAACCAGTGGTTCCATCATTCCAGACATCTTTGTTTTTGATTGAAAATTATATGTCTTTTATTTCGGTGACTTGGGGAAACAGAGGGGAACATTTTGGTGAACATGTAGCTACCAATAGGCTCCAAAATCACTATACTTGAAGTGAATGCTTCAAGCAGGCAGTTATTGAAACATTAAGTTAACTATATCGTATAAAATAATAATTTTCTTTCAAGTCAAATCAGCTTTATTTAAATTGTACCTGTAATGATCAAAAGGAGGAGGAGTATTGGACATAGGGAAGGAAGGACTAAATGTGTGGATGTTGACTTTCACAAACATATGCTCATTTTCAGCTCATCAAATAGTGAGTTGACATGCAAAATATAACAATCACAATGTTGGGTTAACTTAAACACCCAGGGCAGCGAAGTCGCTCAACAATTCTGCAACATGCATCTCAGGGATAAATGGGAAGGTAAAAGTTTGATGCACAATCTAAAACAAGGTTGGCAGAGTCGGGCAAAGGGGATAAACCCAAACGGTGAGAGGAGGAGCGACGCAAGCCAAAGCAAGAAAGTTAAAACCCCACGCTCTGCAATGACTTTGGTATGCATTAGACACACAGTGACAGATTTGTCCAAGTACTTATTCTTAACCTGTCCTCCTCCTCAGCTGCTGGCATTAGCTGCAGGCCTCATCTCAGTTGATAGTGCCAAGACGACATCAGTCAGGCTGGAATCATCTGTTTGATATGCGCCTGGAGGCCTTTGTGCCTCATCACATTTTCTGTCTGAGGTCCAGTACACCTCTCCAGCAGAATTCGGCACATCGCGTCCCCATCCTGTCCTGCACACTCATCTCTCCAACCCTGGAAGTAAACAACGCTCGCTCTATCAGCTCCTCCCGCCTCCTCCCACTATCCCTTATTTCAGTCCCACGTTACATAAATTTATCTCGCGGATCAATTTCCCGCCCTGATCCATGGGCCTTCTGAAAATTACCTTTTTCCTCGTCTCACACTCGAGCAAACCATTTCTTACTTGCACATCACATGGCCCCTCTGAGGAAGGCTGTAGAAGGAGCCCTATCATGCAAAAGCCTTTGCACTGATCTGACTAAAAAGTAAACAATGTGATACACAAGTAGACAGTAGGAACCTAATTGGACAATTTCTTACTTGGCTTTTATTTCCTCACAACAATCAAAAAGTTCATGATTTATTTTAAGTTAATCATTTGCTGTGAACCCCACGTGGCCAACACTGTAATAGTCCTCATTAAGTGTGCTTAGCGAATTTGCTTTTGTGTATTTAATTACCCAAAAGGCGTCCAGATCTAATTTAGCTTTCTTCTCTTGGCACCTGCTCCTTTATTTTGAAAATCATTCACTTTCTCCCTTCCCACCGCTCGCTCCTAACCACCGCCCCCCTCAGAAATGTAATTGAAGCCTCGGTTGTGAAAGACTTGGCAAGCACAGGGGTACAACGGGGAAGTCTGCAAGATGAGCCAGGTGACACCGAGGTTGCCTCCACTGGCACGAGCACTCTTCCCAACAGCCCGAACCCCCAACACAACTTAGGTGATTAAATTAGCAAGTTCTACAGCATTTACTTTTGATGCATGGTGGAGTTGTGCTCCTGAGGGTTTTGCCGTCACCACATGTTTTATCTGCCACTCTATGTCACATTTATTTGCCCTGCCATTTTAACCCACCTTGGAGGCTTCAGGGATGATGATATTACCTTTCTTTTATGTGCTCATTCGTAAGTAATAACCGAAGACACCGTGATGCAATCTGCTTTTATTAAAAGTGATTTAGGGCCAAAATTAGCTCCTATAGAGATGTGATGTAAGTTACATTACATTCATGGTTGTTGGGTCTAGGTTGTGGTCGGTGCGAGCAGTTTGGACCAAAGCCACTTTCCTCAACAAAGAAATATCTCCTTTATGTGCACATACATGACATCATATATTGTGTCAGCTCCATCCTCAGTCTCATTCCAGTGGAGTTAAATGCTGAAAAATTGTTATTTAACTGCAGGAACATTTCCAGGTCCGAGTCGGGCTGATTGATTCATCCATAATACAGTTGTGGCAACACTTAACTCTTATTGATGTAGAGGAATAGATAAAGGAAAAAATAGAGATTTAAAGTTCAAATTGATGAGAAAATTTCGCTTGTCAGGAAACAACAAATTACCAGGACATGAAAAATGTAATTACATTATGACTGGAAATCACTGCGTTGTGCCATTAAGAAGATTCTCTGCCTCCAAACAAGAGTGTGTGTGTATGTGTCAGTGTGACAACAACAGCAAGAATTATCTATCTATCTATATATCTATCTACATTTAAAAGTACACGCCAAGTTGTTTTGGTCACATCACAGGAAATTGTGTCCCTGTTTAGTTTGATGGATTTTTTTGATGCTCTTGGGTATTTTTAATAAGTGACATCCATTACTGTGTACCTGCTTCTATTAATGACATTAATTTCCGTTGCCTATGCAGGACTGTGTTCTGGTGTGATGACAAATGCATCAGCAGCTTTTTTAGATCTTTTTATTATTCTGGAGTAAGGTCCTGACTTTTTGATTGTGTGTTTCTGGCACATTCTCCCATTCCGGCCTCAATGTGGAATAACTGGGCATCCTCGGACCAGGTGGCAATCTGTGAAGGCCCCCGCTATAGAGCCATGTGGGATGCCACAGTGGTGATCATCTTAATTAAAGTCTGTGTCATTTGAAAGTGGGCATGAAGGAACAATAACAACACAGCCTACAAACCAAGCTGTTCCTAGGCTCTGCCTTAGCAACACAATCAGATACTCAATACGAAGTCAATAGCGCGTACCGGTAAGACGTGAGAAAGGAGCAAAAATGCTCGGTGCAATATCCCAGATGGAATTTTGCCAAGCTCCTGGGTTTTGTCAATAAGTGTCAATATTTTCTAATCTCTTGGAAGTACTTGGAAGGCACAAATCGGGAAGCATTTTTGGTATGCAAATCGGGGCGCTATTGTCATCCAAGATGGATGGGCTCTGGAGAAAGGCCGGGGGGGGATGTCACAGAAAAATGGGGTGCGGTTAGATTTTTCCCATCTTTTTTCACCCGCTCCTGCACACACACACACTTCTCTCCCCATTCTTCTCATCATTATCAGGTTCTGCTGCCTTTGCCAGGTCTTGCAAGTTCACCCTAAAAAATACCCCATTTACCAATCCTTTATGTTGTGTGTTCCCTCTTGCTTCCTCATCCCCTCTGTGTGGTTTTGAAAGAAGGTATTTGTGTGTGTGTGTGTGTGTGTTTGTGTGAGTGAGTGACTATCCAGGAAGATGTATCTTTTGCCATTGCTGCACAAAATGTCCCTTTTTCAAAGTTTCTATTTCCTCAATACCAGTCTCTTATAATTTACGGCATCACACTTATTCACACGTCAAATCGATAAAGCCGAGATTAACCTGGCTGGTCAGTATTTTTCTCAGCACCTTGTTTTTCTTCTCCCTCTATTGTCTTAGTAATTAAGAATGAGCATTGTCTGGACCGAATGTGTCTGCGTAGGAGCTGGTATCATTTGGTATGTGGGGTCGTGAGAGAACAGCAGTTGCATGTTAAAGTGGGATGATAAAGGAATTACAGCCAACTAAGATCAAGTAATCAAATGCCCTGAACACTGCCACACAGCAAGAACTCCTGTCATCCTGCTGTTATATGCTAATGTGAGGTTTTGGTTAGAGCAGAGATTAGTTGTGGGTGTACAAGTTTCCACACATTTGAATAGTAATAACAAATAAGGTATTTGACTCCAGTAAAGCTTATCTCTCCTTTACCACATTAATTTAATGAAGAGTGATGTTCCCCAGCACCCTGTAATCCCAATCCAATGGGAGCAGTTGAAAGCATTTTTTTGAAGAGTTGTTGCTAGCTCAGCAGATGGGGCCCTGAGCTACTCTGCAGACCTGACTGTCAGTTGTCTGTTTCTGTCAAGTTCATTGGCCGAGGGAAACAGACCAGTGATGAAAGTGCAGGACGCACTGGATGATGGACTTCCTGAACTGTCTGTGAAATTCATAGTATGCTGAGTCTTATTGATGAAGAAGTAGGGGGTCAATCTCAGATCACAGATGATGGTGGACCCTAAAGTTGTCCACAGTAGACACTTCTCTGTGTGGTTGCTCTCCAAATTCCCCTTTGTATCTCTAAATTGTCTTGAGTGGGTTCATTCCATGTTAACACAGTCTTAACCAGCAAAATATGGGCATAGCTCTGGCAATAATGCTACAAATATGTGTCAGGGTTATAACTGGAACACTGATCAGAACCACAAAGTCAGCTAACAACTATATTAAACAAAACAACCCCTCCACCGCCCCCCAACCCCCCCTGTGTCTCTGCGATAATGAGCATTACTGGTATCACCTCTACCAGCTTGGACTTGGAGACTGAACCAGCGAGAAGGGACTTGGCTGGGTGTATCAAACACTCACTTGCACGTGCAACATTTAGCTGCATAGTGAGTAAATGGCATGCTTGTTTTATCGCGTCCTGTCCGTAATCCTCTGCAGTGGTTATCTACACTGTGCAACCAAGGTCTTACTTTGACCAGAGCGGGATTCATAATGTCGACTCAATCGATGTGGGAAAGAACCATTACAGAACGTACTTCAGTGAGGGTTTTCTCTTTAAGTCAAGAGGATTTGTTTTAATTTGAACCATTTAGTGTGGGTTACATCAAAAGTGTGAAAAAGGAAAGGCTTTTTTGACTTGGAACTACTTGAAAGGGTAATTATCTTATTTGATATTCCTCAAGATACCCCTCTTAATGGGCAGTTTTGTCAGATCTGTCTCATGCTGGATTAATGACAGATACGGGGCTTGCTCTGCATTGAGGCTTATCTCACTGATAAACACCGATGTCTGAATTTTATGGGGATCATTTCAGTAGGGTGTTTAGTGTGAATAATTTTGGCTGTCACTTCTGGCAAATTCCAAGAAATGAAAAGAAAAATGCAGAGTGAATGCAGCCCCTATTTTCTAAACGTCTCGTTTTCTTCTCAGAAAGCATTCATTCCTCTTTGGCAGTGTGCTCATGTAGGGGAAAATAGAATTTCCTAAAGATTACAATGGGTTTTTAATTTGACACAGTGCATTTCCTTAACAGGAAAATTATATTAACTAGCCCCAAACGACAAGGTCTAAATGGGGGTCTTAAATTGGGTGAATGGGAGCACGCACTAAACAGTTCTTGACTCTCTACTGCCCATTATCCACACTCAGGCTGAAGCACAAATGTCCACCCTTGATCCTGATTACACCCTCAACCCTCATTTCTCTCATCCAATCTTATGCTATTTAACATCCAATTACTTAGCCAAAGACAGTTCTAAGATCCCTGTCACTTAGCCCCTCCTGTTGTTCGCTCACACGGAAGCAAACTCCCGCGACATGACTATGTTTTTGATTGATGAGAACACGTTCTCCAAAAGATACTTCAAGCCATCAATTAAAGCCAGGAACCTGATGAGAATTCATCAGCGCATTATTGGATTAGCAGAGCCGCTAGGATGAAGTCGTGTTGTCACTTCCATTGAGGTAACTAGGTAAAATTGTACTTAGTCAGGGTCAGCAGAGCACTTACATCCCCAGAAACCTCCTGTCATCATTGTGTTTCAGAGGGATACATTTGTTGCAATGTTGCATTTCTTGGCTCATAAAGGTGATGAGCAAACCGACCAAGTGCATTTTTCATACTTAATCTAGTCTATTTATTTCTTTTTACAACTCGGTTTAAAAAAAAACAAAACAAAACTTAAGCTCCCACTAGATGGCACTGTTTCCACTTTCCGCAAAGAGCCAAGTGCAGAGCGTCCCCACGGTCTCAGAAGCTTCCCTTATCTTGTCCTGCATTCCCCATCCGAGCAGATCTATTTGGACCAAAGAACAGGTTAGATCTCTGTTTGCCAGCCGGTGCACTGGGTTCAGTTTTATCAGATGGAGGTGAAAGGCCTAAAGATTCAGAGGATTTAAGATCATGCTCTGTCGGATTCTATAAGGAATTAAAGCAACCCAAAACTCTTACCCTTTGAAACAAGGGATGAAAATACTTTTCTTTCTTTTTTGTTTTTAATCTAAAAGAATGAAAACATAACCAGGGTGGACAAAAATGTTGTATACCATAGCCATGCAAGACAAGCATCTGTTGCCAGGACAACAGCAGCTGACATAAGCAGACATTTTAAGACAGGGTGGCATGGAGAGCTGTTTAGAATAGTTTGGAGTTTGGAGTTCAGCGCTTAAACCACCCTTCCCTTTTCCCGCCATCATGGTGACCCGCTGCCTGCATGATTGGAAGACATGCAAGGATTGCAAACAACGCACACACTACTTGTGGGCCCTGAGAGTTAAAGAGCAAGGACCTGTCTGATTCCAAATATGCTGGCTGATTCTTAAAAAATCATTCATTGTCACATCCGGGAGAGCTTTTAGAGCACACCTGCCCATGCTCTCTTGAATTCATAAGGATTACAGAACCACTCTCCTTCCCCTCCAGATCTGTAACATAGGTACACTGCAGAGTAAGGGGCTTAGAAAGCTATTATCAAAAAAAAAAGTTTTCAAAGTTTGAGTGGATGATGATGTTGCATTCAATTTCTGTGTGCACAAATCACATGGTGTCATGGCACACAGCAACATTTAGCTCTACTTTCTCTACCTGTGCGACTTCATTACCCCATTTACAGACCCACCGCACTTGCTGGTATTTGGTGGATTATTGCTTTCAAATAGAGGTGATGTATTCGCACACACACACACACACACACACACACACACACACACACACACACACACACACACACACACACAAACATATGCACTCTTGCCAAACAAATTATCTTCAGACTGTGACCCACATGTCTCATATGAGGCTATAATTTTCCAGATACCCCACCAGTGTGCATATTCTCAGATAATTGTATAATCCCGTCTGTGGACCAGATTTCACACACACCTTTTAATTACACAGAAACCCCACCACACATACACACACCCACACCCACACCCACACACACACACACACATCTCTGCCCTCCTCCAGGATGATCATGCTTGATGCCTCGCCGAATGAATGGCTGGTTTAACACCGACAGGCTGTTGATCTCTGTCTCAGTCTGCTTCTGAGGTGCAGTGGAGACAAACTCCATCCTGTACCTACGCGCAAACCTCTTTGCTCCATTGTGCGTATGTAAATGTCTGCTTTAGTGCATTTCTGAAAGGGTGGAGGGGAAGAAAATGAGTGTTGCTTATGTAAAAGCAGCAAAACCAGGTCAGACGGTACTTTTTTTGTTATTTGTTTCTGCAGGGCTTTTACATTTTAGTTGCTGTCAAAGGTTAATTTGGCCAGATTTTTTTGGAGTGTGCCTGGATTATTGATCACTTTTGTGACAGACTGTTATCATGGCTATCACATGCTTGGAATTGATGACCTAGTAAACACTGCCCTCCGCTGTGATCACCATGCTCCTCCTCTGATGGCCCCTGTAATTGCCAATGCATTTGTCACTGGACATAGGCGAATATGTGAAGGCATGCCATCGCTCCAGGAGCTGCTAACTCGGCCGGTTCTAATGCAGTTTGTCGGTTATCAATGTTTGTCTGGGCCATGCTGACAGTTCCCGATGCTGTGGGTTTATCCATTAGCACCAGACGGGGGGAAGCACAATGGTCGTATGTGACGTAAATTCTGATGAACAGATAACAGAGAACCATATGGGTTCAGGAACTTCCCCTCATCTTCAGCTTTCACCATAAAAATCAGGTACATTCTTTTCATTTTAAGGACACAACAGTGTTGGTTTTTCTGCCTCCATGTAAACCAACAACTTAATACTTCAATCTGCATCCCATTGTGTTGACGTGGCCTTGATAACGTCTTTATCACACAAGCTGGATGGAGAATGAATGTTTCTATAGCCACTTCTTTAGACTTGCCGTCAATTGATGAATTGAATGACTGAAGAAAACAAACAAGCACTAGATTAACTGATGTAACAAAGCACATAATATTCCTCAGAAAACGACTGATGGAGCTGGGTACCTTTGTGATGTTTTGCCAGGTTCATTTACTTAAAACTGCAGCCATTTCTTTGCATCACAGATTGATTTCCTTTATAGTTTTTAACGTCTCGATTATGTTCACTCATGAAGGTGTACTCTGCATCACTATGATAAAACTACAGGTTCTGCACACGTTTTTCCCGTTGGCTTTTTGACCGTGTGAAGCCCAATAGCCGAATCCCAGACAACAAACATCAGCGTTTCTGTGATGGACTTTCATTCTTAAACAAGTGTCATGTGACCAGGCCATGTTCACATGTTAACACATCACATGTGAAGTTTATTAGTTTTAACTGATTTCAGGCTGTTGCCCCAGATTATTTGGGAAACTACTTGGTGTTGGAGGCCTTCTTTGTCCTCGGAGACTCGCCGTCCTGACTCTCCAGCCTCTATTTATGCTACTGAGATGGGGTAAAACTGTGTTTATGATGCTATAAAGTCTTTTTGGCAACTACCTTTACTGCCCTCAGCATGTCCTCAGGTCCCTCATAAACTCGGAAGGGGCTCTCCCCTTAGAAACATGCAATCAGTAGTAGTGCATGCATGTATACACCTATTTATATGTGTTGATTTAACTGTTACACAAGGTCACAATGTAGCAGTTGTTTGTTTATTCTGTATTTTAAATTCTCCTGATGTATAAAGGAAAGGAGAGAAATTGACATAACACAGAGATCCCATGATGGATTCTTAGGTCTTGCTGTTGTCAGAAGCTTCACTTTTCATTTTAATGAATTCTCAAAGGTTTAGTTGAGAACAGAGGCAGATACTCAACAATATTAGTGGGGGAAATGCAGCAAATTCTTGGACACACCCACCAGCAACTGTAACAGGCTGTAAATCTAGTTAAAGTCGGGCTGAGGAGCCAAGAATGGCCCAATGACCTCTTTTGAGAGATCTTTGCGAGCAGCAATTTGGGTGTTTTCTCATAATTAAGGAAGGTTTGCCTGGGTACGGGTAGAAATGAACAGGCGGGGAAACAAATAACAGGGTGTGTTAACAACCTCAGCCGTGTATGTCAGCGCTGGTATATCACGCACGGAATCATGGCTGCCGCAAGCTGCAGGTTGGTCTCATTAGCCAGGTAATTCCTCCACTGCAACAACCAGCATAATGGCTGGAGATGGTAATGATCCTTTAATGGCCTTACCTCGTTGCCCACTGGCCAGATGCTTAAACCAGATTTCCCTGCATAGCTGCCTCTCAGCCTGGAGGCTCAACACAAAACTAACCATCATTATATTTCCCATAGAAATTAAATCAGACCGCCCAAATCTACTGATCAACCTTTCTCATTTTTGTCTCAATTTCAGCCCATCTCGTCTCCCTCTTTTGTTCGCCACCTCTCCCCCATTATGTCATTCTTTTTTTTTTCCCCAGCACTTTTGTTCTTTTGTGTCAAGGCCTGGGTTTCCATTTCTATACTTCAAACGTCGTCACTTGATTGGATTTTTTTTTAATTGGCTCTGGGAGGTAATAAGGAATTTGCGTTGATTGAGCACACCAACCAACTGGGCTAGGCTAGGCTACGCAGCACAGTGAATGTCGCTAATAGAAGGGAGCATATCAATGCCAAGAGCTGATAAGGATTTTGCTATCAGAGTTTCAAAGAAAACAATGCAGAAATTGATTGCAAACTTGTGTGCACGTGGGCGTGTGCATGTTGGACACTGCCGTTATCTAAAGAGGGAGAATCGAGAAAAGGCCGACACTCCACACTAATCTCCTCCACATATGGTTGGGTTTCTCACATATCCTTGATAAGATTTATAAGGATTAGTTTGTCCCCCAAAATAGGCAGAGTGTGGAAAAAAGGCTGTCTGCAGGGTCCTTTAATCTCCTCGCCGTCGGCGCTGTTGACATGACAGGATGGTAGTGAGGAAGTGAGCCCATTTCTGCGTTTGATTTGGAGGAATCTTCATCCAGAAATTGCCGCACTTAACAAATAGGTTGTTCTTTACACATGTCCGACCACACACGCTCACAAACGCACAGTGCTCAGATGAACTACAGTATCCTCTCCTCTCCTTCCCTCCATCACTATGCTCATCTAAATAATTGAGCTCAAATCCAGGCCAGTCTTTAATCAGATGTCAGTACTACTTCTCGCTGACGGATGCTCAACAAATTATCATAATCACCCATATCTGCTGCAAAAGGCTCGATGCGATTTTCCTGCTATAATGAAGCTGATGCCCCACATGTTAGCTCATATATTTGTAGGGTCGCACATAATCTATTGAAATACAGCTATTAAATCTGCATCTACTCAGCAGATTAGCATAGCATAGGCCCTATCTCTGCATCTAACTACTGAAAGGTTGAGCTTTTGTTGAGTTTTGGTTTAATATATCCTCCTTGATTTTCACTTTGTACTCCATCTCGTGGGTTTGATTGTGTTTGGATTGACTCTGTGATGCTTCTCTCGTCAGCCAGATTTTCTTGTATTTCGCCATGTTTCAAATGCTTTTATATGCTTGAGATTCCTCGTGCCAATCAGCCCTTACCATTGGCATTACCATTATTCAATACCAACCACCTCATATTGAAATGCACAGTGTGATTTGGAAACGCCGGTACGACGCCTGAAATAGCTTTTTTCGTCGAGTCAATCTGCCGTGGCCACACTACTGTACAGCATGACAGTTTGAGAGCTTCAGATGGTACCGGTTGTGGATGCAGCTAGCTTGCTAACGAGATAAAATTCGCCACAGTTTCACTGCCCACGGCAAATAGGGAGTGCTGATGGAATTCGAATCTTATCAGTCTTTTCTGTGGAAGATACAGTGAACAAAGGTTTTCCCAATGGGTTGGGGGGAGTGATTTCTTCTTCTTCATCTCCTGAAAACAGATTTTTTTGGAAGTGTCGAACTGTTGCAAATATTGTGTGTGTGTGCACATGTGTGTTTGACCATCATTGCTTGGCTGCTATTTCCTTCCATAATTATAGAAAAAAGCTTCTTCAACCTGAATTATAATGGTTAGAATCAGGACAACAAGCCCATTTAGTTTAAAACATGCAGAAATGCTAGGATTTAAATATATGGAAAGAGTAATAGAATGTTTTTTAAAGGGAGAAAGTGTTTTTCTTGCTTCAACAAAAGTCCCAGTGATGTTAACGTGTAAGAGCAAAGAGCATTGAAAGAACTCTGTGCTTCATGAAAATTTGATGCTGGAGCCATATGTGGAGATAGGTAAAAGTTAAGGTAAAACATTAATGGACAAACCTGGGCTGCCATTAGTGTCCTGTTTACTATACCATGAAATTGATTTTTTTTCCAGGTATTTATAAGTATGTTGTTGATTCAGGCCCTCTCTTTTGTTCCCCTGGCTTATCTACATCATCAGTGTGATACCAATGTATTTGTGCTCTGATCTTCTAAACTAAACAGAGTGGAATTGCTCGACCATTATCATCATTAGCAGTAGAATAATTAGTGTATACAATTTGGCTGCACTTGACTTTAGTGACACTTCAACACTATTTTTAACCATTTAACCATTCTGGTTCTTAATGATTCATCCAACACTTCCTGGTTGAAGCTTTTTAGTTTTGCCTACATTTACGCTCTCTACATACATTTCTCCAGTGACCTTTGTCCTGCATATAATTTTTTTATCACTTTCATTGACCCATTTGAACTTCCTATTCACTGAATGTGTTCCTATTTTCTTCCTTCACATGACTCCCTCCTCCTTTACCTAAGGAGGCAAACTGAAGTATAAAATATCACACGGCGCTGGTGCTGGAGCCAAATCCACAAAAACTAAGTTTTATAATCGGGAAAGATTGAAAGAATGAGGAGAAGAGGAGATAAATTAAGGGCAAGTCCTTTCTTGATGCGTTTTCACCTGGAGAAGTAGACTTCAGAGGTGGTTGATCACATAAACTGCCCTCTAAACGGCGACCAATTTCATTAGCTGCTCAGAGAAGGCAGTGGTGATTCACTGGCTGGAAGGAGGGATCTCATTAAACAGGATTTAGCTCCTTCTTTTTAGGGTGGGGGGAGAACGGAGCTGCAGACTCGGCCGCGCTGGTGATAATGTGTCCAGACGTGGAGCTCGGACACATCACTTTAGAAGTAAAGTGTCTGAGTATTTCCAAGGGCTGGCACCATTTACAACCATTTAAATCAACTCACCTCCTTTTGATGGAAGAGCTACTGCCAACATGAGGAGGCGGCACTGGACAGAACGTCCTGAAGTTTAAATGGACCTTTTGTTTCCGTGGTCCTGTGACCTTGCTTTAACAACAGTTGGTGGGCCTTTTTGGATATCGCAAAAAAAGAAAAAAAGAGAGACTGACTCAGCCCTTACTCGGTGGATGAAGGTGTAATCATCGTGAAACAAACACCTTTTACCGCGTTCACACTGACATTAATGATGTGGGATTTTTTCTGGCCTTCCGCTGAGAGTGTGTGGCTGTTTTTTTTCCTCCCTCTCATATGTCATCCAGTTGACAATATCATTACATGTTTAAGTGCACCGGAACACTGCTGGATGAAAAATGGACATGGATGTCAGCGTTGTTGTTCCCTACTTTGCAATTTTGTCCCTTTTACAAAGTACACAAACTATCACAGATTGAACAGTGTCCGAGCACTAATGCAGTAACGGCGGATGGAATTTGTGACTAATTTGGAAAGGGGTCGTAGAAGCTACAGGCGGCAGAGGCGAGCCCTCATTGTCTCCATGATGGCTGTTATGGGTGATGCTGCCCTCGTGTGTTGTGGCACACAAGTGTGCTGTGAGAGATTGTAAGGTGTAACATGGGAAATGACATGATTTCACTGAATTTGTCTGAAAACTTTCTTTGAAAACATTTCTCTTGTTTGCAAATGACATGTCTGTGTGTCTTTAAACTCCTACTGTGATATCAGCTTTGTGTTAATCCTCCCAGCACTGATTATAAGTATCAGTATATGTTTTGAAACCTTCTGTTTTAACATTTTCTGGTTGATGCTGGACACAGAACCCATCAGCAACATATTACTATGAGGAATGACTTGCAGAGCGTCTTTTTGAGTATAAGTATAATAAGCCAAGACTTTATTGCCATTATGAGGCAACAGTGTCAGTTACAATTTCGTGGGGCAACATGGAACATTTTACAAATTGCAGGCGAGGAGTGCAGCAGATTTCCCAGGTCACTCACAGAGTCATTCGACCTGGGAAAATGAAATGTCTCAACAGCCCTTTCCCAAGGCTGGAAAGACCTGCAGGACAATGCTGGTTTTTTGTACAGTGTGAATCAGTGATCCGCCAGGTGGTTCCTGATGTCAAAGGTGACACCACAGGGGGAGCTATTGCATGACTTGTTTAACACATTGGGATCTCACTGGGCTTCATTATTTGATGACTTTGGGATAGGAAGGGGCTCCATCTGTACACATTCAGTTGAACTCTTCATGTTGGATGCTCAGGAAAACCACTGGGGTGTTCCTGCCTGTTTGCCAGAACCTTGTGAACATCGAATTAGGCACTCCTGACAGAGGGTGGAGATGCAAAGTGTTGTGGGAAGATGCCAAATGACTCTACACTTCCATTAAGATACGACTTTGAATCTGAATCCAACAATCATTGTTCATGCTGAGAGGTTGGAATGGGCAGACTGGATTTATATTTAACAGATGTTAGCTGAAAGTTCCAAACATCTCATCATACAAGAAAGCTTATCTTAGTCTATAGATTATGATATTTGGTATCAGGCTTAGAGAGCAAATCTTGCCAGTGAGAGAGCCACTTGGCAATGTTTTCATTTGTTGAGCTTTTTGTTTCTTTTGTCAGTCTTTTGGGCCAAACAGCCATTATGAATATTCGATTCTCTTAAGCTTTTGCCAACGTGGCAGTTGAACTAAATCACATTAGGCGGTCATCAGGGATGCAAATATGGATCATGGTGAGAGGTGGGGATGAAAACATATTTTGAAGGCGCTTTATTGCACAACAAAGTGCTGGCATAGCCAAGATGTCCAACACTGACTCTGGATTCTACTCTGAGCTTTGTGATCTAAAAGAACTGCTAAACTAACTAGTTCACACCGCTTTGAATTCCAAATCCATACATATTGAGCACTAAATGATCAGTGGCAGCAACAGTCTAGTCTGTAATTTATGATAAGAGGATTTACACTATTAAATTCCCATGTTGTATTTACATCTACCAATTGAAAGGTTTAAAAATGGAATTTTATCTGCTCATATCTGTCTGTTCCACTAGACCAAAAATGTGCCGATGCTACATAGTGTTGTGCATTTAATAAAATGTTGTAAACAGATCCTCATGTATTTCCTTGGTTCAGATTTTATGGCAGTACAGCTACAAAGAGGGAATATCTCTTCTGCTTATAACATTCCATTTTTCAAAGGAGTTGAAGTGAAGTTTTCTGGAGTTTAAATATGAAAGGGCTATATTCAGAGGTGGAAAAAAAAAATCAGATAATATATCATCTTGGCAGAGGTCAGGCAAGAGCGGCCTGTGTAATTAGCTAAAGGTAATCATGCAACTAATATAGCGTCTCAAAAAACTTTAGTCACACAATTGCAAAAAGTTGTCCTGTGTCCAGTTGATGTGAGAGCAATAAGGAGACAAATTTTTTTTATCAAAAATAACTAGAAAGCTAGAACGTGCCACAAAACAGAGAGAAACAAAAAACAGAAAAACAGAGAGAAACAAATGTCATCCCACTTTGTCCTTTCATTTTCAGTTTGTTTTCCTCAGCTACTTTACATCCTCCATGTCTTTCACCATCTCGCCCCTGCCTTAATGTGCTCACCGATTCCCCCAAGAGAGGGGGCTAATGAGGGCTAACGATGAGGATGCACGCTGTTGTTTGACTTCCTTTTAGGGGACCACACTTGTTCATGCAGCATTTCATCTGCCTCCCTGCTCAGTAAATGTCATGATGGCACAGGATTCAGATTTCAAATATCATATGAAGGCCGAGCAAATATGACACAGAAGTGCTTTTAATCTACCGGCGGCTGTGGTAATGACCGAATGTTGATGCTAATGTGGAAACGGTCAAATTGGGGCATTAGATGAAATGGATCTGTTTCTGCATCAATCTCATTGATGTAGGGATCTATACTCAAAACATGACCATCTCAGAAGTATTGGAGATCCACCAGCCTTGTAATTAAGTTCCCTGTGGTGCTTTTGAACACTTTTGGCCATTTGCATCACATACCCAAAGTGAATTTTTTTAATGGCAATCATGAAAGACTATCCTAACACTTTAGTAAAGTGAATTTCATTCCCTTTCTCTGAACCATGTTGTGGCTAAAAATATATTTTCCATCCACAATGCACTAATGGAAGCTGTCAAGACACTGTCTTTTCCACATTTTCTGTATACAAAGAATTTTGTTTGATAACAGGCCACACAAAAGTAGTCCAGCTACCTATAGCCTATATCTCCCTTTCCCATTTTGTGCGCTTCCACACTGCGAGATGCAGGGCTTATGGTCCTTAGGTTTAAAAGACACATTTACAAGCTGCCAAGGACATGAATAAAACATTGAGGTTAGCTCTGGCGGCTCGCCGTGGCTTCTTGCTGGAGCTTAGGGGAGAGACTGCACTTCATGTTTGATACATGTTTGACACAAAAACCTGAGCCTTTTAACCTAACACGGATTTTCTGAGGCAGGTTTACCCCTAGTCCAGTATTTCCTACTAGAGTACACAACTTCTCTGACTTGGACAGGGTCTATGTATTCCAGAATTCATGTGTTGGACTGTTGGTTTCTGAAAATGATAATTTCCTTGCAGTATGTAATGTAAATTCTTGTCACTTGTTCTTTCCTTGTCACTTGAGTTCTAAAAGAAGTAGATTGTTTGTTTGGAGACTTGCTGTGAGATAATGGACTGTTTGGGCTCAGCTCAAATCACTGCCGTCTGTGGGATTTGGGAACGCTTCCAGTATTTTTATTTAAGACTGGTATCGAGCAGATGCACGGATAAACCCCCGATCTCTGCTGGGCCACCAATTGCCACACCGCCATCTTGCCTTGCTGACGGTCATTGATGATTTCAATTTTTGCCGTGTGATGCCTTTACGCTCCGCTGAGTGCTGAGAAGAGATTTCTTGCCGGTTGTCTCTCACAGTTGTTTTTGGCTCCGATCGATTTAGTAAGAATATAATTACATCGCGTCTCGCTTTGTTATCATTTCCCATTCCAACTTCGACTATCGGCTGTTCGGTCCCGCTCATCTTTCTGTCACTTCTTTTTTCCTACTCTTTGTACCTCCTCCCCCAATGTTCTGGCCTTTTAAAACTTTAAGCTTGCATTTTATTGTTTTCATTAAATCTTACAAAACAAATTGCAACTAAATCTCGACAAACCTCTAGGTACTCCTTTTTTTTGTCAGTTGGTGCCTGCACTTCTTTTCTGGATAACTGTCTTGTCTGTCTATGTGCATCTAAGCTGAATTACCAGTATGCAACATTCTGTATTATGTCACTCCTGCCTCGATCCAGACGCAGAAGGATGCAGAAAAAGGTCCTGCTATGTCACTTCAATACTCACCTCTCAGTTTGCCATTACCAACTTGGATCTACAGCTCAAAAGTCCAGTCCTAATGAGCTGGAAGGGTTTCAGCCAGCTGAGTTGGACATACATTAATCAACAATCCTTCCATAAATTTGTACTTGGGCAAGGATAAAATTCCAAATCAGCTCCAGTGACATCATTTTCAAGAGGTACTCGGAGCACTCATGGACTTTTGGCTTTTTTTTTATGCAATTTAGGAGCTCCTGGTTCTCAAGATATTCTATATCACACACACCCAGACCTACAACAGTCCTTAGTGATGATTTTCCCTAATAAAAATGTATTATCACATTTCCACCTTCATTATCAACATCTTACTGTGTTAATTTTAATCACACTTGCTTTGACATATAATTTCACACAGTAGTTCAGTGTTATAATTACAGTTTTAGGTCTTAGAAATTTCAAATCAGATCAAGATGATGTTTATCCATCAAAACTGAAGTTCTCAGTGTTCCTAGTGCCCTTTAACTGCACCTCCTCCTGAAGTGTCAACATTTGTGTGATGAGTCTGAAGGATGATTTCAGCCTGTGAAATCTGTTATGCCTGAACCATCGGGGGTCATTTTTTTTTTTTTGCTACAAATGGATCTGGGATCAATGGAGAGCTGCTGGGAAGGAAAAGAAGTACACAGCATTTTTTTCTTTTTGTCAAGAATGTATGATGGAGAGATTCTGCTTCATGCGCAGCTGATTGTGGCCAACTTTACCCACTTGTGGGGGAATTTACTCTTCTGAAGATACAAGGCTTCCAGTTTTAGCGCCCACCTGTGACAAGAACTCCTGAAGTTTCAAGAGATTGTCATCTCCTGTATGTGTCCAGCTACGTCTTCACATTTTAAATATTCCACTTCACACTTTTGTACTGAGGCACAGGAACCATGGCAATACCTTGCACTGATGGCTAGGATGCTCTTTTCTGTAGTTGCAGCTCTGTATTGATCCAGTATCAAGCATCAGTAGAACAAATGGCACAATATTCCCATCTGTTGCAATAAAATTATAGGATTTCTTGTAAATTTGCTGTACGTTGGATTAAATCTGTGACAAATGTGTCTATCAGGACCAATGTTTTTATCTTTAGTTCGTTAACTTTTTTTTAAAAAAAGTTAACAAGCACAAGATTCTCTGGTCTCTTGTCTTGACAGCTTATGATTACAATGTGTTGCAGTCATATTTAAATAAGGCACTACAGCCACACAAGAATATATAAAAATACCGCTGTGTTGTTGCAAAAGAGTCTGCTGATCATCTGGGACGAATCATAAACTTGATGGACACTTTAGATATACTGAATAAAAATCTTATCAGGATGAAGAAAAATAGCTTTAATGCATTTAATGTGCTTGTCTTCAATAAATGTTTTAAACGTTGTTATTAAACTGCATTTCTAGCATCACAATAAGGGGGAACAGATTTTGACTAAAAAACAGGCTAAAACAGGCCCAAATCACAACATGTTTGGGGGAAAAAAAGAAAGCTTCTTGTTTGAGAGGTGATGCAAAAAAAAAAAAAAAAAGCTATATCAAACATACTGCTGTGACATTCAGAGACAGGGAGATTTTAAATCTTCAGCAGTAGAAATAAAATGTCATGATGTCACAAGCTTGTCTATGCTAGCAATGAAAATTGATTTATGTTTACATTTTTGTTGGTGTCTTTAAGATTGCAGTTAGTAAAATTAGCCCCATCTGGACCTAACTTGGCTTGGAAAGTGTCCACTGTAGCCTGACACTCCCCGCCCCCCGCCCCTCCCATAATACCAGGCCCCTCCTAGGGGGCGCACCCCCCAGTTTTCAAATCTTCTGTTTAAACATTTTCTGGTTGTTGCTGGACACAGAAGCCATCAGACATGCAACATATTACCATGAGGAATGACTTGCAGAGCGTCTTTTTGAGTGTCTGGCAGGCGGTCAGTGATGAACACCGATGCACTGTTGCACAGAGCCGTGCATTTTTCACAGCCTCAGCAGCAGGCGGGGGTGTATGAGGGACGACCTCATCTCTCCCGTCTCACGGGACGCTCTATTCGGGCTCATCAGCTGTCGCTTCTCCTCCCTCGCCGCGCTGTCTTGCCTCTACTTCCTGTTGCCTGGTTGTCTGCACCTCGTGCTGTGTGATGAAAACCTAATCAAGTGGAAAAAGAGGAACCCTGACGTGGAAATAAAGCGCTCCAGTGCTCCACCTCTCCTCCAGCTTTCAGAGCCGGCGGAGCTACACTTGTGTTCCACTCGTGAAGACAAAGTACGTTAGAGAGGGTGCTTGATGAAACCTTGCAAATGTATTGAGCGGAGTTTGAGAGCACTTCCAAATCACCATTCAGACCTCGTTAGGTTTCATAATTTATATGCTGCACTGGGGGGAAAAAAAAAAAAAGATTAAAGATCATGGATGTCAGGTCCATAGTGGGAAAACATGCATCTGGGGGAGAACCAGCGTGTTTTGTATGCATGTGTGTGACATGGAGGGTGAACAGGGTTAGGGTGAATAAGGATCATTAAAGCACCAAAGGATGTCTCCAAGGCCCCCCTGGTATGAGTAGCAATGGACCCTTCCTCCAGATAGATTTTTGAATGTCAACCCCCTCCACGGCTCATGTACCAGTTCAGAGTTCCTCCCATATTGTGTAATATTAGTGATAATTCCCATCACGGCTCAATTGGGGACTTCATATCCTCGGCATTATTCCCAGCACCTCTATGTCGTCTGAGGAGACACCGCAGTCTCTCTATAAATGCCGCTGCTTGGTCAGATATTGGGGAGGCCTGACATTTTCCCACCTTCCATATTGTCTACCAAATCAGAAAATCATTTAAAGAAATCAAATGGAAACATCTTGCACGCGTTTGAATTGATAGTTATCCAAGAAGCAGTGTCCACGGCGCGCACTTCCATTGACTGGATGGCATTTTGCTATGACATTCAGAAAGCCAATATTTGTTATAGACGGGAAAAAAAACAAAACCTGGATCATAAACAGGGAGTAAACAGGAGCTTTAAATTACCTGATGGGGATATTTGCCGGAAAATAAATCTCTTTAAGTCTGAGAGGGAAAAAGAGAATTAGTGCTTTCACGTCAGTAATTAGTGATATGCTGGACACCAAACACTGCTGGTTTTACAACAGTCTCTTAATTTATGGAGGATTTTAGTGTTTCAGGACGGTTGTCTTTTAAAAGGCTTATTTTCGCTCAGCAGGGTTCCTCCGTTTAAGTCAAAACTAAATCATGAAATGAAATTACAACAGAGACACAGACCAGGAAGCTGCTGCTCTAATTCTAAATTGCTCTGAATTAAGACCAGCCTGTTTCTTTAAGTTGACAGGTTTGGGGAAAATGAAGTTTACATTTAATTATTTATTAACCTAATCTTAAAATGGTGCACAGACCTCCTGTACAGTCCCAGTTGTTGTTCCTGTTCGATCACCATTTGACTTCTTCTTATTAGAACCACTATTCTCTAAATAGTTATCCATATTTTTTCTTCTTTTAATTTTGCATGAACTTGGTTCACATATTTTTAACAAGGATTTGGATGACATCACTTGTGTGTGGGTACATTTTGGCATTTATAATTGATAAAAAAAAAGAGTTTATTCTTGTTTTTAGTCTGTTGGAGCAGCTTCTAAAATTAATTTATTTGTATTTGAAGGCCTTTTTTTCCAATCTGAAATACTTAAATTATTTTTACATTCTACTTCTTTGCTTGTGCACAGCTGGTGCCTTTCTTCCTACCTGGGCACCAGCCTGTTATTACTCAGTGGGAAGGCACTTGCAGGCTGTTTCCATAGCCCCTTCATTCCAGAGTGAACCTGTCTATCCCTGCAGGATATTTGTTTTTCACGTGTTAATAAGTATTCTACCTTCTCTCTCTCTTGCTCTCTCTCTCACGCACACACCTACACACATATACACACACATAATTATGTGAGTTATTTTTAATGAATGTTGGGTGATTTTTTTTTTTTCATTGGACTTTTAACTGGAAAATACCCATTTCTATTATTATTTCTATTCTGTTATTAATAATTCATCATCATGTTGTGTGGTGACTGTATCCTCCACCAGCTGATGTTGGGTCTCCAGCATGCCCCAAGTGATCGTGATGGTGCAATTGTGCTCAAATTTTACCTGAAGGTCTGTGCCAAACAACCATAAACTGCTCCAAGGCAGCATCTCGGGGGCTGCGTCTGCAATATTTCTCCCATAAGTTGCACTAAAACATTCCACATTTATGATCCATGAACGTCCCTGAGGTGTGCGTGTAGTGTATAAAAAAAAGGAAAAAAAGAAGCCGGGAACATGTAGAGGTAGAAAAGGCTTGGACAGCGGCCTGACGGGCATTTATGATCTGTGATGCTTCGCTCAGCAGGAATGCAGGCCTCTTCCAAACACATATAAGCTGCCAAGTGGTTTGAGTGGAGGAAATGTCCTGTAATTAGATCAGTTAGGTAACAGAGAGCAGAAGGGGAAGGGTCTATTCCCTTCTGTAGGGGCAGTAGAGATGCAGTGTAGGTGAGGCTGCACCCTGCAGTCCAATGACTGCTTGACAGACAAAAATATCTTAATTTTAAGAAATGACAGTATATCAAACCTTTTTTTTTTCAACACATTCTTTGTTGTGAAATGTATTAGTATGCCACTTGTGACAGTATCTGACCAGTTGTCTGTCCAACACATCCCAGTACAAACATCAGAATGACGATGTAATAAATAATACATGCTACCACAAGTTGAACTGCTTTATTGAAATGCTGCTTCGTTGTCTCTATAGTGCTGATCTGATGGAGCATGCCACACCAGCAGCATTTCAAAACCTTGAAATGCAAAGTCCAAAGTATGTTTAATGTAAAGGATTGAAAAGTCAAGGCAAACGTGCAGATCACTGCAATCTGAAATGTGTCTGAATGGAAAAGGGAAAAAAAAAATCAATAATTGATGTTGAGACATCTACCCATACAATAGCTTTAAACTTTTGATGAGAACAAAATGAAAATACATAAGGAATTTGAAAATCCTGAATTTTTCAACATTGCCTCACACTGAGGATGTCCACATTTTGAACTTGGACACTTTTTATGGTGTTTTCACTTTGATTATAGTTTAAAGTAAAAGTAACTCGGGATTCTTGGTGTCAAAAATGCAGTCCTTGCTTGCCAAAGTTTTACAGTCTCTAGGAATTTATCTTTCTTTAATTGTTCCTCTGTAAATGAAAGTGCTTTAGGCTGACAACAAAAATCTGTTTATGTTAACAGATTTCATAATTCTGTTAATGTTTTTTAAAAGGCTGCAACAAAATATGGAAATGTTACATAGAACTGACAATATTCAAATGAACTTAAGGAGCTTGTGCACGTACTAATTTCATTAATGCTGTGTTTTATCTGTAGCTACGTTTGGAGAGATCTGGGGGAAAAATGGCCTGGAAGTGAAGTGCAATTTAATTTGTTATATGATAATGTTGTGCACAGGAATAATACAAATTCATATCACAACCCCCAGGGAGCTGATAACCTTCTATTTTTTCATTGTAACCCATGATAAATGTTGTTATGTTGCGTTTTGAAATCATCAAGTGATGCACATGAGTGTGAAATATGCCTTGGTAAAGTGGTAAAATCTAGAGGAAATAACAGCTTGTTGTGTGTATATATATATATATATATATATATATATATATATATATATATTCAATAGTAGCATTTCATGTCAGCTTCAGTTCCATCAGTTCGAGAGTAGCCGTTAGCCAACAGATTTACATGCTGGGATTTTCAGTCAAAGGGCTGAAAATTTAACGTATAAAAGGAGATTAGAAAAGATTATATGACTGCTCACTGCTGAAGGACACATAGCAGCCACACAACAAGTACTTTGCTTTTCAAACATACTTGAGAGCCTTCTGTCAATGTATATAGCATCAGTTCCTGTCCAGTCTGATATTCCTTAGTACCTTTAGAAACAGAGTAACAAACATGGGATGGAATGAAACAATCTGGGACATAATTACAAAAGGTCTTGTAAAACAAGATGAGTGAATAAAAGTGATGGAGGTCACAGTGCATAACAATTAAAGCAGCAATGTCCAGAGGATAAAACAGGTAAATAAAACCAAAATACTTCATGCAGTTGCTGCCTATGGAGATAATCATAGATGAAAATATTACTTGAGTGTTGCAGTCATGATAATGTCACACAAGTACCTTTATGGACACATATAGAGTACAAGTAATTATGTATGGCTCTATTTTATTACTAATTTCTGACAGAAGGTAAGATGTGAAATGTTAACTGCGAGTCTGCAGCAACATTTTTCACAGAAGTTGTGGTACACCAACTCTCCAGTGCCACCATAAACGTACTTTGGCGCTGAATTATCAGGCACGGCATCGAGAGGTAACGTGGAGGTTGACATCGCCGGACGTGTTGCGTTCTCTGCCTTGAGCGATCTGGCTCCACGGTCTCTGAGAAGATGATTAGGCTACGCGGGTGCTGGGATGTGTGACCCCAGTGCAACAGCAGTATTTCCATATTTATATAGATACAGAGGAGGCTGCAGTGTGTTGGAAATAAACTCTGAACCGCTGCATTTAGGAAATTGCTTTTTTCCTATAAACTTAAATAATGTTGAGTTTTTGAGTATGGGATTTTATTAATGTTATAAAATAGTGACAACCTGCAGTTCACACCAGCAATCAATTAAACATCCATAGATAAAAATTAATATGGATGCAAATCCACGTGGTTTGGTTTAATAACCTTTTTCATTTCATGCAGTTAAAAGAAAAATAATATCTCATTTTATTGTACTGATCATTCCTGGATTTGCAAGATTTGGTATCTTTAAGAAGCAGAGGACAGATGGTACATTCAGGATTATCTGAATTTTCATCTTCAGAACACAGTCTGCATGTAAATACTTGCATTAGTTGGGTCATAAATTAATATTGTGAAGTTGCCAGTTCTACAAGAAATCTCAAAATAGAAACCTCAAAGGAAAAAAACTCAAAGAAAAAAATCAGAAAATGGCATTTGTGTTATGATTTACCTTGATGTTGGGCCAACACAGCCAATACAATATATTTGACATCACATCATACATTTATAATTGCTGGTAATAGCATGCAGTGGTATTTCACAAGGATGTTATATAATAACTTGTGTGCAGGCTGGCCAGGGGTTCAAGCCATTGAGCATGAGATTACCAAGCTTATAAAATATTCCCTCTCTTTTGTGTATCGTTACTTTTCACCTTGATGCTCAGTGACCTTTAGAGGGTCAGCATTTGCAAATATCTATATAATATAATAGTTGAAAATATCACAACAGGCATAAGAAATATCTTGAGAGCTTTGTGTCTCGTGGCAGAAAAACATATTATTTAAGGCTTTGAAGTTAAAAGAAAAAAGAAAAAAAAAATCAATCGCTTTTCTAAGATGCTTCTCAGGTCAGAACAATACTGCACCATTAATGTGGGGCATTGTTTTCGGGCTTACGGAGTCTTGGATACATTTTTCTCTTTCCTCCACATGGAACGGCACGACTAAATTTAGTTCTTCCAAGGACTCTGATCCGTTGGGAGAGCAATTACCTGGATTGGGTGAAACAGGGCTGTGAGAATAACTGGTAGAATGAAAGGAGGAAAAAAATATCGTGAAGTGAGTACAGAGAAAGTTAGAGAGGCTGCAAATGAAATCAAAATGACTCCAAGTCCAACCCAGAACAGACTCACATTTAGTCCATCTGCAAGCTTGATGACGGAAAACCATTAAGGTGGCCTAAATTAGGCACAGGTGAGCTTTGAAATAACAGTTTTGACAGCTTGGGTGTAAAAGAAAATGGAATAAAATACTTAAAATCTGAAAAAGTAGCTCTGTTTGAAGTGATGGTTATATAAATGATAGTGAAGTTTCCCCATTGGAGATGTTCATACATGTTGACAAAATTTCCAGTTGTATTAATCCCAGGGAAGCCAGGGTTGATGCTCCCCACTCTGTAATGAGAGAATCAGCACAGTGATGCAGTGATGTGAGCGAAGGAGACGCTCTATGGGTGCTAACGCGACCGGGCTTTAAGTAGGGCGGCGCGACGGGGAGAGCTGACTTTAAAGAGATCGTTCCGATAAATAGACTTGATGAGGATGGATGGTTGAGAGCCCCCTCCTCGGCGTGAGCGGGCTGAGCCATCATGGCGCGAGCTCTTCAGCTCTGATGAAGTGAACGGAATTATGACATTAGCTTGGCTAAGCGTCTCAGATTTTGAGGGCAGTTTGGTGCCGCAGCGTCAAACTGAAGCGCGAGTGCTCATCTGATTCCCAGCCGGGATGGACCAATGTGTACTGGTTAGATGGGGATTAAACTGGGAGCAGTAGCTCAGTATCTAAGCCAGTTAATGGAGGTTAAACTTCGACAAAATAGCAAAACTGAAAGCATTTAGATTTTTTAAGTGGTGTTTTATGTCGAGTGTTCTCACAATGTTGTTCGAAAAATGTCAGGATCTGATTTGTGTTACACACAAAAAACAACCTTGCCATCATTCTTCATGCATTTTTTTAATGTATTTAGACAAAGTCATCAAAACATAACGTTTATCAATATATTTAAATGACAAGTCGGTTAATCCAAACAATACTGCACATCTGTGGAGAAAAGAAACATTAGACCAATAGTATTTTCTGTGGAAATGATAGACTTCAGTTCTGAATCTAGATATAAATAAACAATTGATAAGTGTTCGTTTTAAAGGTCGAAATAGTTCCACAGCACAAAGATATCGATGCTGGAAAACTGGAAGTTTGCATTGCATGAAAAAATACCCAGAAGAGCAGTAGAAATTCTAAAATGCATCAGCGGTCAAGATCTCTGTTTTACGACCGACAGCAGCTTGTTCTAGACACATCGACATTCTTCCCATGAAGATTAAGAGCTTTAACAACACATTTGTTGTTTGTGCACACACACACACAGTGCACAAATCTTAACATAAAAAGGCATCCTTTTTTTTTTTTTTTTTTTTTTCATTTTTCAATTTGATTTTGCAAAGCAGGGCCAGGTAAGAAGGGCAAGGCGATAGTTTCAATAGCTTTTGGTCAGCAAACATGTCTCAAACTAGACAGACAACATCCACACACATATATTATTTTCCAACCCAAAGACCAATCTGCACCATAATTGCATAATGCAGATTTAAATATTCAGGAAGCACTAACCTTTATTGATGTTGTGGGCAGTAAACTGGAGCTCATCCCAGAGTTTGGAAAAAAACTATGAATAAATTGTAAAATAAAGGTGACAGCATGTTGAAAAATCCATGTACAGCTTGCCTCAAGCCGTTTTGACACCAACACAACCTTTTATCATCACACAAGTGCCATTGTCCTATATTTTAAGCAACACTTTTAAGGCCCGCAGCAGTTTTAAGGTTTCTCTTTTTTCCCCATGATAACAAAGAAGCATAAAATTTCTGTACTGTGCATTAAGCTCATCTCTGGAGGAGAAATTTGCCTTGCAAATGCATTTAGCTTAGTTTGTACCGATGTGCAGACTCAAAGGTTTATTTTTTGCTGTAAATCGCGGTGGAATTCTGTTGTGGGATGCTTGTTTATAAAGTTGAATTTCTTCAACTTGCAAAAAGGACACAATACTTTACACAATACGTCAATTATTTCATTACTCTACTATTTTGTTTTATTAATCTCCT
The DNA here is from genome assembly GCA_911728415.1 of Lagocephalus sceleratus. Classification (NCBI taxonomy): domain Eukaryota; kingdom Metazoa; phylum Chordata; class Actinopteri; order Tetraodontiformes; family Tetraodontidae; genus Lagocephalus; species Lagocephalus sceleratus. The sequence continues at coordinate 5,215,922 of CAJVRN010000087.1, read as the reverse complement.
TTTTGACTTAATAAGGGTGACAATGCTCCCCATTTGCATTCAGGAAATTCCCATTTAGCCAAGAAGTAAATGGAAAGTTTGGAGTGACCCAACTTCAACAAAAAACAAAAAAATGTGTGGGGGGGGGTGGGCATAATGATGTGAAACAACACTGATATTCGAGGACAGCATTGTCCAGAAACTCAAAAAGGAACCTAAACAAGCCTCTAAGGAGTATACATAAGTGATTCAGTTGCTAAATTTCGAAAGCAGTGGGATGCACTCAGTCATTAGCAATAAAGCTACTTTTTGAGCTAATTTTGGTTTACAGCGATTCAGCTGGCGGTCCGTCAGTTTCTAATTAGGATGCAGTCGGTGTCTCCCTATGTAGGTGGAAAAACAAACTGAACCACCTCCACTCAAGAATCTCTTGCCAGATTAAAATGGCAAATAAAAATACATCTGATGGATTGCTAATCAATGAATTTCACTGGGAACATCTACGAGGGGTGCGAGGTTGAGTGGCCAGCTGATGATGCAGCGGCGCATTAAGACCGAGACCAGTGGAATCCATTGACTTTTACACTTGGTGATTTCTCATCTCAGTCTTTGAAGTAGGAGGTAAAATAGTAACAAAGCTGAGGTTGAGACATTATTTGCCTTCCTTTACCTGTAACTCAAGCCACCTACTCACTCTGAGGGGCTAACAATAATGCTTATCTCCACTACAGAGTGTGCTCATAAACAGCTACGTAATGATATGCAATTTAAAGGGCTTCATTTTTCTAAAAGAGATGGCAGTATGCTGATGACATTATCCTTTTCCTCATACATGCATATCCAGCTTAAGTGGGAGCCAATGCTGTGGCTGTCAGTGCTGTGTTCATGAAAGCAGCTCTCCTATTTACCCATCAAAACATTCAAAATATCTCCAGTAATGAGCTGTCCCTCCCTCAGCAGAATAAAGACCCGAGCTGTCACAGCAAGCGACGTGTCCCATGCTCAGGGCCTGCCTGCAGTGTGGTGGGCTGATGCGGGTATGATAATGCCATCACCAGGATTAATGTCTCTGTCCAAAAGCAGCCTAACTGTTGTTGTCTCATACCCATCACTTTTACTCTCTGTGTGTGGGGTTAAAAACAAAGGCTCACCCCGAATGCATGACTCTGATCTTTTTCTTTTTATGGTTGTGATATGAAACTTAAGTCTGTGACACCAACAGAAGCAGGTCTCTGTTCTGACTTGTTCAGTCTCCGATTATGCATTTCTAAGCAGACCAAATATGGATACGTTCATTCCAGCACTGATGCATTGAAGGACTACAGACTCCTTTTGTACAGTTTCAGAATGCTTTGATATTGTTTTCTTCTTAAAGACTATTTTTGCTATTCTTTGATTTCTTTTCTTTGCAGTATTTCACCCCAAAGGGATGCAACTTTATCAGATGGCTGTTTTTTTTTTTTCAAACTTACTACAGGGAACTGAGTTAGATGTTTCAAAGTCAAGACCTTCTTTATTCCAGAAAATTGTCTTTATGATTTTTATATATATATATATATATATATATATATATATATATATATATATATATATATTATTTTATATAAAATCTATATAAAATATATATATATAAAATCTATAAAATCTCTTCCTCGCCCTCCTGGGCGGTGCCTCCTTCCTTTAGTCTTGGTTCCTCGACCAGAGGCCTGGGAGTCTGAGGGTCCTGCACAGGATCTTAGTTGTTCCTAGGACTGCGCTCTTCTGGACAGAGATCTCTGATGTGGTTCCTGGTATCTGTTGGAGCCAGCTACTCAGCTTGGGTGCTACTGCCCCTAGTGTTCCTATCACTACTGGGACCACTGTTGCCTTCAACCCCCACATTCTCTCTATCTCCTCCTTCAGCCCTTGGTACTTCTCCAGCTTCTTGTGTTCCTTCTTCCTGATGTTGCTATCACTTGGGATTGCTACATCTATCACCACCACTGTCTTCTGGTGTTTATCCACCACCACGATGTCAGGCTGGTTGGCCACCACCATTTTGTCAGTCAAGGATCTGGAAGTCCCACTAGATCTTGGCCTGCTTGTTCTCCACCATGTTCGGGGGGTCTCCCACCTGGACCCTGGGACCTCCAGTCCATCCTTAGTGCAGATGTTCCTGTACATTATGCCAGCCACCTGGCACCTGGCACATGGCCACCTGGCCATGTGTATACACATACATATACAGTATATACATACACTCCTTTATTAGTCCTCCAGCAAGTCTGTGTAATTCCATCCCCATTAGTCACTTACAATGTATGGACATGTTTGATAACAGCATGCTTATCAGGTAGCAGCCATGACAACTACAAGTCATAATAAGCTGCTGGTGAAACTACTCATGGAATCATTTTTGCTCCCCACAAAAACCAGAGTACCATGCCAACCAGGTGATAACCGTGTAACGGAACAAACCCGACCCAGAGCTTGACCTTGTGTCCCTAGAGCTAACGAGGCGGGGACAAAGATAATGCAGTATTGGACACACTGGTGATGGTTATTTTATTCATAATGGCAGTGTATATCACTTGTGACCATGGTGACACGTTTCAAATTTGTGGGAGTGAGCAGAGATTGAGGCGTCGGGAAAGCGAGAGTTATAGGGGACGGCGTGACAGGAGCTAATCATACAAGGCTAATACCAAAACATGCAGGATGATAAAACGTTAGAGGGGATCATGCACACCCTTCCTTCTCTGATCTTACACCAAGGACTGACCTGACAACTGAATGAAACAAACTCTAAGATGAACTCTAACCCTTTTGATGATAATACATAGTGCATCACCACTTAAATAAAATAATAATAAAAAAACTAATAACCACATTGTTGATGTCAGGGCAGTGAGTGTATGTTAATGTGTTATTGAAGACTTTGGATGAGACTGTATGAACTGTCTCTCTCTCTGCTATGACTACCCGTTTGTCTGCCCCTGCTACAGTCACCCCATTTTCTTCAAGCATCCCATTTCACCTCTTGTAGCTGAAAGACAGTGTGCCCTTGCCAGGGTAATTACATTTAGTTTAGGTGATGGAGGAACATAAAATATAAAGCACTAATACCTGGAAATTGTCTTTGAATCTGGTCATGAGTCACGCTGTACTAGGTGTGCATGTATTACCCTGCTTGTATTTTGTAAGTACTGCCATCATGCAGTATAAAACGCAGAGGGAAAACAAATAGCCTTAAATCATCATCATTTAGTATAGAACATGAACTGCTGCACTTATTTACAGGTTTAATCTTTGGACGAATGATAAGGCTGGCTGATAACATCGGACATAAAGTCTCCTCATCTTTCTGCCACTGCCTTCTCTTCCCATTGTCCTTTTGAACTTTTCTCCCTTCTTCTTCTACAATCCGCATCCCTGCCTGCTTCTGTGACCAACAGGTCATGGTAGCAAATAAAATCTTTCTCTCTGGCTGTAGGAGGGGGGAATCAATAACTACTCATTTTATCCTTTAGCAGCAATTAAAGGATGTCCGAATAGCCCACAGTTACACCCTGCAAGATTGCCCATGGCTCAGCCCATTTTTGTTGGGTGTGGGGCACCCTCTGAACACCATCCCCATGTGCATTAGCTGGTAATATATTGTTGACTACCTTCCTTCACGCACAAACACTCATAGACACACCTCCAGCCAAGTCTTCCATGGCAGCCCGTGTGCGCCAAAGGTGATTGTTGAGTAAGGACTATGGATTACTTCATTATCCCTTGCCTAACGGGCTGGTGGGGTGCTTACATGGTGCTGCCTTTAACAAGCTGAATGGAAAAGGGGCACGAGAAATGGGAGGAAGCACTCCCAGTGTTTTTGCCCCTACCACTGTCATGGATGTTAAATTAAAGCACAAAGTGTTCCAGTGAGCTAAAGCTCTTTCTGTGATAGTCTTAAACTGCATATGTACTTGGCGGGACAATACAGTTCACGTCATTACAGTGTGTAAGTGTTCAGTATGTCTTGTAAGACTTTTATTAAAATGGTAACCAAATCTGTTGAGCACAATGGGGAGTTTGCTGTTGTTTAGAGATAATGATTTGCTGTTGAGTAATTACGGGACCATTTAGTAACTGGTCACAAGTACCAAAAACTGGTACAGTATGCTTATTTGTTACCCTTACCCAACAGAAATTGGGATTAAAGCGCCATACTGCTCGCGTAGACCCCCATCCATCTAATTATGTGGATTACGTGTTTTTCTCAAGGCAGCAGCACACAGAAAGATTTATTGTGCATCAACTGTTTTCTCCTGTCATAATAATCCTTTCCTGTTATCAATTCAAAGCTTCATCACAGGTCCAACTGTTCAAGTGACAGAGATGTGACGTTGATCAATATGTTATCATCTGGCAGCAGACAGCAGCCGCTTCACTTTCCAATCAGAAGCCAGATGAAGGTGCGAGTGATTTGCTACTTGTGACAAATTGATTTCTGTCTGGTTTCTGATCCAGGTGTTTATAACGAAGAAATAAGATGGGGGGGAACAAACAAATGTCTGGGGTTTTCCTTCTGCGGGCTTGCTGATGGTTCAACTCCTCATGTGGCTGTTTGCTAATGCGTTTGATAATCAGTCCATGATTTTCAGACAGATATATACTCTGCAGCTGCAGCAATACAAATAGAAGAATGATGGGCTAAAAGAAATAATAATTTTGTTCTGGTCCTGTGTCTGTGCATCATCCATGCTGAGTTTCCATGAGTCACCGTTTTAACCTGTACAAATAACCTTTGAGGCAATTTGTGATATGTGGAGCTGAGTTGGCCTTTCTCAAAGTTTGTAATTAAATCCCAATCAGAATAGTGGCGCAACCTTTCAGTCATCACTTTCTGGAGTGCAGAAAATATATTTTTTAAGAAAACTAAAGTGGCAGGTTATGGTGAGTGGGCGATCGGTGGTAAAACCCTGAGTCACTTGGTTGCATTGGCATGTGAGGTTATCGTAGAGGAAGTTACTAAATATGACAGAAGAGTATTGTTCTTGTCAGCATTTTAACATGGCCAGTTTGAACTTTATGCAGTCGAAGAAAGACAGATGTTTTACTGATATACTATTAAAAAGACAATCAGTAAATATTTAGAGAAGTTTGACTTCAATCTGTTAGCCTTTGGGGAGGAAACAAACGATTTTTCACACGACTGTATAATCACCCTCAGTTGTGCTAATTAAAACAGAGTGTTGAAGCAAAGCAGGTTAGCTAGAGGTGATGGTGCTAATGGGGTCTATTTGCTAAAGCTGCCCATCAAGGTGACGTTCAGCCATTCATTTCTGCTAGAGGAAAAAACAAAAAGTAGAAAACAGACACCTCAGGCTTTGACTGCATATTAAAGTACTTATTATTCTCTTTATTGTACTCCCCAGCAAAATATATCTAGACAATCAAGCCAATTTCATCCTTCCTGCTACAACATTCATGAGGCTGAACTTTATTAGCCATGTGTGAATGGACAGAATAGAATTCTGCCATCTGTGCTACCTGCAGTGCCCCCTCCCTTTTGGTTTTGTTTGTATTTGCAGCACCACAGTTATGTTCTCAGAGATGCTTCCTCAGTCTGAATGTATTTTCGAACCCTACAGTGCACTGCGAGCACTGATGTGAAGAGATTTGCTTCCCCATAGGTCTCAGCATTCTCTATAGATATATGGTCGGTGCTTCCACACAACTATTTTTGGCTCTACATTTCCTTGCACTTTATGGTTTGTTTGTTTTCTCTCTTTGCCCCCTCCCCAGCCTGCTGTATTTCTGTTTACTGCTTTCAAATTGTGAGTGAGAGTGCATACCATCATCTGTTGCAGTGCATAAATAATACAGGGATGTGTACAAGTGGGAACAGGAAAGGCTTGGCAATTCTTTGGGAAAAAATTAACTTGCTATAAGGTTGATAGAAGTTTTTTGTTTTTCCTTGAAATCCCATCTTGCACTCATACAGTTTGAATGTGGTGAAGGGAGAAAATCAGGCCTTCAAGACAAAAGCTTGTTCCTTGGATCACAGGGTACTTTTCCCCCCTCTACCTCACTAGCTGTCATGTACTAACACAAATGCCAGCCTTGAGCTGACAGATTCCATCACAAGTGCACTAAAAGTCTAAATATTCAAATCCATTTTATTACATAAAGAAAGGAAAGAAAGATCACAGTTGGTGCCTCAGTCATTCACAGGTGTGGTAATGACACTTGTGTTCCCCTGCATCTTTATGGGTTGTTTAGATGCATGCGTTATGAATATGGGAGGTCATAAACGGGATGCTTTATGAAGCTATAGTGATCATTTCTGTTGTAATAGGGTGTTTAGTAACTCTTCCTAAATGACTCCGTCCACCAATTTTATGTAACATTAGATTCATTGCTCCTATTGGACTACAGATAATTTTGCAGAGTGCTTTTCTGTTCGTGATTTTAGTATTTACAACCGTATATTACATGAGCTCTCTTAGCCTTGCATTAGGCTGTTTGTAGGGATCCTGGTACATGAATAGTTCATCACACAGCTGATGTATAGAGACTTAAAGAACATAAAACTGCCTGGTTGGTTGATTGAGGAATAAAGGAAAAGAGCTATTAGAGCAAATATTGAGGAAAAGTGACACCAAATTAGTGATAAGGAGGCTAACATTTAGTATTTTAATGACTAAGCCCCCCTGACCTTTCATCTAGCAATTAGTTGCAAGGCCAAATTTTGTAATCATGCTGAAGTGTTTTCTTTTTTTTTGTAAATTAACAAAAGATAACAATTGTGTCAAAAAATATATATATTTTTGGGTTAAAGTTCCATTTTCAGACCATTGATGTCAGAAGATAGTTGGACACCATCAGGAAGACCATCACAATATGCCTCCTGTTACAACTAGTTTACTGACCATCCAATAAAAATGTAGCATTCAACACTGGACACAAACATATAAAAATGTTGGCATAGTGGCAATTAAAGTAAAATGAGAATGTGGGAGTCAAACAAAGAAAAAGATGCACTGCTTGGATGACAAAACACCACCAACGTAGTGGCTTGATTCTTAAAGCCACGGCCATATAACAAATAATGTGTCATAGCCCACTTTATTTGATTATTACTGGATGTAAAACATACAATTAAGTCTTTGCTTAAGAATTATTGCTTTTTTAAATACAATGTGCAAAATTCTGTGCAAAATAAAACACCCAAGAGCAATTTTGTGTCCTAAACCATCAATTTAAATTGCTATTCACACACCCACATGTGTTTTATTTAAGTATTCATGGAATAATTTATATTTCTTTATAGTATTGCACTGAATTCTCCTCAGCCTGTAGAATATATGTACCCGTTCATGCCTCTCAGACACCTATTCTACTTAACACTTCTGCAGGAACATATCTGAGTATGACTTTGTGCACCCATTAAACGATGTATTCCCCAGTGGCGAGGTTTGTCAAGATTGGCCCTCTGCCATGCATGACCACATGTCCACTCCACTCAACATCTCTGCACATAGTTACTCTAAAAGTGCTGTAAAAGCACGTCAGTTGATTTTCGCAAAGCATCTTCCGACCTCCAAAATCACCGTATATCTAATTTCTGTTGTCAATCTCCAGTGGGACGCTGATTGAACACTGTGGCATGTGCTGCAAGGAGGCTACAAATGGGTTTCTTGCGAACCACGTTCCATTGGTCAGTGGATTTAATCCATGACCTACAATATATAACCTCTTCACCGTTGTCCTCAAAGCTTTTTTTGTGAGCTGTGCCCCCAGTACGTGTTTTATGATGTCATCGAATGCTTGAAAGGGGTTGATTCTCCACAGGTGACTGATGCTCAGTCAAACGGAGCTGCTGCCTCAGTGTAGTGCAATGTGAGCTCATGTGCATGTATGAGCTAGTGTGTGCATGTCTGTGTGTCACCATGGATTTAAAAATACCATACTAACCCATAATTTCTTTTGGCCAAGGTCACATTGGCATAAACAGTACCTGCTTTCCAATGTGCAACCTTCCTGTAATGTACTGCAACAAGAATGAATTTCTGGTGTGAACTGACTGAAGGTGCAGTTATGTGGCGAAAATACAAAATGCATAGCCCACCTCCACCGCACTGTCAGACATTACATGCATTTAGATGAATATATCCATTAGTTTGCCTTGGGTTTAGAATAAATATGAGCTGGTCAGGCCAGATGTAATGTATGCTCTTAATTCTCTCTCTGGAGGTTGGTTTTCCTGGAGGTATCGCCTTTTGCGTAACATCATATTTGTTCAGTTTCATGAAAAATTGGTCATTTTTATTGTTATTAAATACAGCCAACATTATGCACATATATTCCCTTACACTGTTTCTTTGAATATTCGTTTATATATTATCTTCATTGCCAAAAGTATATTTCTTGAAGAGCAAATCCTGTCAGCAAAAAACAAGAAAAAACTTTTCAATTGATGATGATTCCTGTCACTTGTCTTTTCACTCTTTCTAAAAATGTGCCTTGCCATTAAGTAATGTGGCCAATCCATTGCTCATCCTGGAAAAAGCTGCCACTTGTAAACAACCAAAGTTGGACCAAGTTGCGCTGACTTTCTGAATGGAAACATTTGTAAAGGAGGATATGAGTGGCGACAAAAGCTTCCCCAGAACAGTTTCTTAGCTTAATTGGTCCCATGCGTGTCATATTAAACCAATCAATCAGTCTCAATGATGCAGATAATTATAAAATAAATGTATCAGGGTGCATAGATACCCACTTGGGTGGAAAGCAGGGATATTATCACATTAGTGCAGTTTTTCTGCTGTCAGTCTTTCTTTATGCATTTCCTCAGTGACTCCTGCCATTTTTTGGACTCGTTATATATTTCAAACTGTCTCTGTGTGCAGTTATCCTTCTTTCACCCTCTTCCATCTCCATGCAGCACTCCAAATGATAGAAAAGGATGTCACTTTTGAATGGAAGCATAAGAGGAGGTAAAAAATAAAACTGTAAGCCTTATTCACTCATTCCTTTATATGGAGGAAACTTTCTTCTCCAAAATGTGACCTTAATCTCATTTCTTTATTTTTGTCACTGATGATCACAGATTTTTATGACAGATGTGGTATTAAAGCATGACTACAATGGAATGCAGTGCTGAAAATTCATTGAAAATATTAACCAATATATCCTGCACACTCAGATGTTGACAGCTTTGTTATGGACCTTCTTTAAAGTCACAGAATAAAAGCAGCGATCCCCGCTTATTATTTAACCTGTAATAACCTCATTCAACATCCACCAACTGTTTCAAAAACTGAGCCTAAAGCACAAAACATTGCATTTACTTCTGACTCGGTTTTGTTCTCCAGCAAAATACTGATTTTGAGAGTCAGCTAAAAGGCAAAAATATCCTCCCCCCCTCGTGCAAATGTGGGGCCAATTATGCTCTTCATGATCTTCGTGATGAGCGGTCAGAGGCGCTGCACAGACAATCGCACTAATGATTTGGGCAAGTTCCAGATACAGAAAGCTTCCTCACTTCAGGTGTCACTGCTAAATCTGTGTATTTGTGTGTGTGTGTGTGTGTGTGTGTGCATGCTTGAGAAAAAACAAAAATTACTCTTGCAGCTCAAAAAACATAATTTGTTAGAGGAGATAAGATGGGTGTTCGCCTCCGTTGACCTTCACTTTCAAAACAGATTTGGTGTTGATTCAAGATGTAGGTGATATTGTACATTTTCATGGAAGTTGCACTTTTAGGATTTGTTGGCAACAAATGAGATGTAAGATTGAGTGGAACCTGTGTAATGTCATATCTTGTGTCTGTATCGGCACCTCCAAAAAGGAGAGCAGAAGGACATTGTTAAATAATTCATTGCCCTCCCATCCACAATGGAATACACCACTGTTACTGTTACTTTACCCCTGTGGGGCCTGAGGAGATGGAAAGAAGGTTGCATGTGCCTTCTACATAAGGAGTAAAATCTCTGAAACAACATTATAAAGTTTGACTTACTTGCATATGGAGGTTTGATCTTGATGCCCTACACTGAAGAGACCCAGACTTATTTTTTTAGACTTTAGTGTAAATTATTAACAATTGAAGCAGGATTTATGACAAATTTGAAGTGGACACTGATTAATAACAGTGATAGGTTATAGAAGACATGAGTATCACATCTTATACCCTCTATTTAGGGTATTATTAGAATGGAAGATGGTTTAACGATACTCATTGTGGCTATCATTGGCTTAGATGAAATGCATTGTGGGATACTTAGATGTCCCAAGTTCCTGGGCATATGCTTTTGAGCACTTGGAGAATGTGTGGCTTGATCTCAGCTGCCTTTGGGTGAGAGGTGAATTTAATTATTCTGAATATAAACACACCCACTGCACAAATGTTGTATAATTCACATATACTTACTCTTTATGTCACCATTTAAAACTCAAAACATTTACTCAGAAGAGGAGAATAGCATCACATTTTAGGGATTGTTGCTTTGTTATGGGAAATCCACCATGATGATGAGAATGTAGATGCAATTTCAACATTTACAAACCAAAATAGCCAATTTAACCATATTACCTAATAACAAAATTAGAACACAGATGACATTTCAGAGTTCTTTGTGCATCTACCCCACATTAGTGACACTCTGCTAACTGATCCAGTGCAGTTGTCATAAACACCCCCAGATGTTTGCGTTAACTTTCCTGGAGCTCCAGAATCCTTTGTCAGGATGTTGTTCCAATTTGCTATGACCATAATACAAAATCCTGGCCATCTGGTCTGTTGAAATATTTAGTCATGATCTGTCGCGTTGTCCCTCTCGTGGCCTCTTTTGCAATGTAGGGAGAAAAATTGAGGTGGATGAGAAAAGGGACCTGTTATACACACATCTGTATGCAGTAAGCTGATCTAACAAGAGACAACACAACAAAGGTAAAGGTTCAGGAAGTTCCCCTCTGAGTAGTCCTCAGGCATATTCTGCCAGTGAGTGTGTCAAGTGTTTTTTTGTTTTATTTTTAAAAGCTTGTAACAGGGGTGGATGTTCACGCTGTGCAACAATTATCAGGAGTGATCAGCTGCTGTCACAGAAAATGTGGTAGCAGGAGCAAAACTGCTTCATAGTTTAGACCACGCTTCCTCCTCATGAGGAATGACGGACAATGGAAAAATGGACTACAATTGGGTAGTCAAAAATCTATTTTTAAAGGTTCAAGTTTGAGTCCTGTAAACTGTAATTTGAAATGTGTGTTTCCCCTTCATTAAGCGTTTTGGTTACTTGTTAATGGCAACAGCTGCTTCAAATGAAGGCGAACAACCCATTCATTACTACACTTTTCTTAGATTCCTACTGGGCAGAATTCCCCTGCTGACTGGATTAAACATACAAGCCCACCAGTGTTTCCGAGATCTGCCTTCAGGTGATGGGTACTTACCCAGGAGCAATTTGAGCACTTTTCTTAACATGCATCCCACAATGGTGACAGCTGCGTGAAGAAATGAACGGAGCCTTATGTGATGGTAGAGCAACACTGAACAGTTTATCAGGGACACTAAAAATAAGTTTTGTACCCATTAGAGGATGAATGCTGCATCTTCTCTCATAATTCGAATTTGGTAACTCCAAAATTAATAACAGTATAAATCAATGAGAAACAATTTTAAATCATTCACAAGCCCAACTAGCATCAGCTTTACCACCTTGATATTGTATTGTATATGTGTATTCAATCTATTCATGTCTCTTTGGGTTACATGGGGGGGGGGCTGAAGCTTGAGGGTCCAAATTTCAAAGCAGTGGTGCTAAAGCTCTGGCCCTGGATATCTGACAAAAGGTCTGGCATCTTCAGGATGCTTTAGAATTTAAAAGTCCTCATGTGGCATTGGCTTGTTTAAAGGGTAGCTATGTGCTCAAACCTGACATTTGCTGTGTATTGAATAGAAAAAAGGTGGCAAAAGGGACCGCTCACAGACACCAGGGAGATGAATGAGAGACGTATTGCCTCCCAGATTAGGTTTGTTTTCCAATCATCTTCTGGCCATATGCCTTATTGATTAAAACCTAATAACCTCGTTACATGCTCTCCTCTGCTTTACTCATCCCTACCATCCTGTCCTGCCCCCCTTCTTTCCGTCCCCAAAGAGAAATGACTCCCGGGCTTTCACCATAAAAGAATCCGTGACAGCAAATCACTCTTCCTGACCTCACATCGCAGCCTTTAATTTTGACAATATCTATCAATCATGACAAGGATATCAAATTAAGAATAAAGGATTGGTAGGATTATATATCCGGCTGGCAATTAAAAGATATTACCTCGAAAAACATACATCAATCTCAGAAAAGTGTCAAGCGCACAAGAAGGTTAGTGAGGCAAGACAATTTGGCACAATCGCAACATTAGCTTTAAATTGGCACATTTGGCTCAGAGAGCATCGCCTTTTTGGTGTAATCGCTTGCGGTGAATGTAATATTTCTGACACTGAAACCTACTTGAAGCTTTGTGGAGGTGAAGCTAACCTTGTAGCACACTCTGCCCAGGCAATTTGCTCTCGATTGCGATTCTACGAGCCTTACACGAGCTGTAACTATACCCTTTCGCCGCTGCTCTTTCAGGTGTTGTTGCTCTGGTACCCACGCTACCAACGTGTCCCCTCATCAAACACTTGGTAATGGGTCTTACAGCCACACTTAAAAATTTCCCTCCTGCCATCAGTGCTCTTCAAAGCCACTTCCTTGTGTTTCCATCTGTGCTGAAATGGCCTAATTTGATATCCCATCACACTTCAGGCGAGTAATGAGTCTTTATTTTAGAAGGGGGGGAGATCAACAGTATTGGAAGGTGTGTGGCAGATATCACTCCCCAATCTCTCTCTCTCTCTCTCTCTCTCTCTCTCTCTTTCTCTCTCTCTCTCTTTCTCTCTCTCTGTCTTTCTCTCTCTCACACACACACACACACACACACACACAGACATGAAAATGAGTCTAACCTTCCCAGGGGTGACATTTCATCATTGATAGGCCACTGTTGGTTTTATTGCCTTTAATCAAGACTGATCAAATTTCTCCCCCTTGCTTTTCATTTCACCCTCAACACTGCTATCTTACAATTAAGAATTCTTCCTTCTAATCTCACACTTTAATATTCGCTGAGAGCACCAAGATTGTTGACAGTGGCTAAAATACACACACACACACACACAGACTCTGATTCCTGCTCCTGTGTGACATTTGAGAGCCTCGGTTCAATTTCTCGGGATCACTTAATTTCCCTCCCATATGCCTTGGTCACAGGAAAACAAGTCTTGGTATATTAACCTTATTAGCGTTATATGCATTCTAATTAAATGGGAATTTACTACCCCAGTAGGGGAGATTAAGGAGCACAAGGATTGCCTAGGCATGTGGCAGACAGCAACCTTTACATGGCTTTTTGCTTTGTTATAGTAATGATACATTGGTTGGTTGCCCTTGTGGACTTGCCCTTTTTACTTCCATTTTCAAAAAATTGCCTGAGCTGTTACTTCCTATTAATGTTTCACACAGAAGGGTCACATATAACTGTTAGGTAAGCTGAGGTCCTTGTTTCTCATTATTTGCCACAGCAAAGCCCCCCTAAATGTGGTTAATTTACAGCTGCAGAAAACCTTAATAGTGAGTTATTCATCCTCGGCACAGGTTGCGTTACTCAACCAATCAAAAATGAGAAATGTTCCTCAGAGAATAATAAGTGTGAAGGATTTTTTTTTTTGCAAATGTAAAACCCACTAAAAAGTGATATGGTTTGATATGGATTGATATGGAAACTTTTCTGATCTGTAAAATTGTCAAAGGTTTGTTTGAATAAAGACGCATACTATTTCTGCACACAGCCTGTCAAAATGAACGTTAAGTGTTAAGTGTATGTCTTGTGTTCTGTCACGAGTCAACAAAATGGAACAAAGTTTAAGACAGAAGAAGAAACACAATGTTTAAAAAACATGAATACTAAGTGAATATGAGGATAGTTAGAGTGACAGATTTCTCCATCACCTCACCTCTGGGCCACATTCCCTTTTCTTTGTGCTCTAAATGTCAGTATACGCTTGCCCCCACGCTGACTCGTCACAGTTTTTGTTTCGTCGTCTCAGCCGGGCCTGTCTTGCTGGTCATTTTCAGGCTGACTGCATCATTGTATCTGTCTCCCAGATGTCCCTCGCTTGCCTCCCTGTAGGAAGTTAGCAGGCTTTAAAAAGACAAAAAGGAAATCTGAATTGATTTGTTCTCGCAAACTGTCGTCCTCTCCCAGTTTGGCTCCTCACTCTTCTATTCCCTGGTCATGTCTTGTCGGCTTTTGTTGTCTTTTCTGTCTCGCGTTATCTCCCCCTTGTTAGTCTCTTCCCTTGTATACAGAGGGATCGAAACATAAAGGGCAAGTATGGCCTACTGTTGGAGTCATGGCTGCTGTCATTGTTTCCGGTTGTAGAATTCACCAGCATTTTGTATACATGGGCAGTTATGGAATGTGGTGGGAAGCTGACCTCTTCAGAGGTCAGACAACATGAGCCAGGGTCCACATCAGATCAATTAGATCAATGAGGGCCAATGACGGCTCACAATCGGTCAACATCAGCGTTGATAAAGTCAAGGACGCCACAGTCAATCCAACTCCACTGCATAAATGAATGATTTGAGGACACACCGAAGCTTAATTAGGCTTTGGTAAAATATGAACATATTTAAATCGGGCATTCCAAGGCGACGTCTTGTGTGATTTCTCCTTCTTTTTCTTTTTCATTCCCTCATTTGCAAGGTCTTGATGGGATTAAGCAGTAGCCTGTTTGCCTTGGTTCACATATTTGACACGTCTCTTTTGTCCGCTCTTCTTAGTCCTGTTTTCTACGCTCTCTCAGCCCATATTGTCCTCCACAACTGCTAGCAAACCCCATTTCAGACCTTGCAGATTGCTAAGCCTTCCAATTGGCTGCTTTCAAACCTTTGGAGTGGTGACATTTAATGTCTTCATCCATTTGTGTCAATGCATAGAGCAAATAGATACACCACTACATGGAGTTTTAAATATAGCCGAAAAATAATACATTTTGTAGCATTCTAGCCTACTGGACATAGTTTTAAGGAATGACTAATATCAAAAAAATGGAGTTACATCCTACCGGTTTCTGTGGCTTATCAGACTCAATTAAAAGAAGAAAAACAGTGAAAACAAAAATTGAACTGCTTCATCTTTTGCATTAGCCTTTCACCTTCCAGGAAGTGAGTAAGATGTTAATGGCCAATGGGAACGAACGGATGTAACGAGAAGCTTAGCTGTGACCCAGCCTGTTGCCGAGTGAAACTATCATATCCATTTCTAAATGTGTCACTCCGCTTTCTGGATTTGCTTCTCCTTCCCTGATAGAAAAGCAGCAGCATTTCTAATAGCTCTTAGTGATACTTTGCACAAGGCCACCGTTTATTTTTAAAGAACTGTATCAACCATTTCCCTCTAATCCAAAACTAAAGAAGCCTGGTGAAACAAGAAAAGCTGCCCTGAAAGACCATGTTGTTTTATTCTTGGTCAGAATCACGGGTTTGCAGTGAAGTGTTTATCCAGAAGATGTGTTGTGGATTTCATAGTGCAGCCTACATGTCAACACTGTCAGTATTCACTGAATGTATATCACAGTGTGATACATGATTGATTCGATGATCCTGGTCACCTACAGGGTTTTGGTTGCTTCTCAGGTGTTTTGCTCAACATCTAAGGCAACAGTCATCTTGAAATGTCAAAAATAATGAACTCCTTTATCATGTTTTAGCAGAAAAAGCAACTTTCCCGAGTAAATTATTAAATATACTGCATTCTATATCTACACTTCTGGAAGGACATACTGTTGTTAATATCACCCCACATACACGGGCATGAATAAAATCAGGCTTATATGTGGAGACCCACCTGCTGATGACCAGGTGGGTGGAGGAGAAGGGGAAACGGGGAAGGACAGGGAGGAGAGGAACACACACACACACAGACACACAACGCACATAGCACATATGCAAGTACAGGAGTTGATCTGAAATCTCGTGGGGCCAAAGGTCAGTGCAGAGCTACCTGCCGATAAAAAAAAATCACAGAACGAGAGAGAAAGAAACATATTAGTGTATCATGTTTCTGTACCCCAGCAGCCTATAGGCTTATAGCAGCATAAGAAGGTCGCTAAAGGTCACCTGATCCTGTTTCATGTGTATTATTGTCACTACTATTGACTCTAGCTATAGAATGACAGACTATAGGATTTACCAAAAAGGAGGTTTTAAGCCTAACCTTAAAAGTAGAAAAGGTGTCAGCCTCCCGTGGCCACAAGGAGCTGGGTCAACAGTACTCGGCCACCAGATCGACTTTTTCTGGAAGCCACAAGCAAACCAGTGTGGTGTGAGGGAGAGAATGAGAACACGAGACAACCTAAAGACAAGATTATATAGCCTAACTGACCCTAAGAAGAATACAACAAGGCCCAGTCAGCAGTCCTTAAGCATTTGATCATAAAATATATTTTTGGGTGGACATATTTACAAATCTCACCCACCAATTAACCCTTCAGTGTTCTGCACTTTTTACTCAACAGTGGATGAAGAAACTGGTTTGTGGTCACACTGCAAAACTCTAAATTTAGTTAAATGGTTGTAATCGAGCAACACTAGCCCCGCCATCGTTATTGTTATTCAATCATATTTGTGAAGTTCTCATCCAGCTCGTGTGTTATTATAGCACCATACAAAAGAGTGGAAACATTACATTTGTCATCATACAAGAGTCAAAGCAGGGAAAACACTTTAATTAACCCAATTACCATCTGAAGCCAGTATTACAATGGTGAGCTTCAGTCATTAAGTCATTTCCAGCACATTTGATTACTTCCTGTCTCTTTTTTAGGCTTATCTCTCCCCGTCTCGCTCTCTCATGCTTTTATCCTATTCTCCCTCTCCCTCCCTCCCTGAAAAAATAAATGCATCTTATTATGCAAAAGGCCAGGCTGTAGAATTAGCAAGGTAATAGATGTGATCCGCTTACTAACCTCATCCGGCAGCCATGCACAGAATTTTAAAGATCTTACAAAAGTGACAGGAATATTGTTGTGTAGGCTTCGTCATGACAGTACTGTGTGTGTGTGTGTGTGTGTGTGTGTGTTGTGTGCCCTTACACATACCCGTGGCCTTGTACACACAGATGTTCGACACATGCGGGCTTCATCACATACGTGTCGGGCATCTGTCGTCCTGACACAGATTATTAAAGGTCAGGCTCGGCACAAATGCCATCTCCTCTGCAACCCCATTAAATCTACAAGTCTGACTATATCAACACCATTAAAACCAACACAAAAAAGGTGTAATAACTTGCAGTAAATCGCATAGACCACAGCTTCTGATAATCTTGGACCATTTTCTGCACCTTTTTTCAAATTTCCCTCACGGAAGGAAATACAAATGCAAGTAAACATGCACCCATGAGAGGTCTGTAACGCCCCCTGACAGAGTAAAAGTCAGGTGCACTGGCTGCCACGGCGTCCGCGTGGGTTGACTGGCACTTTTGCCCACCTAGAATGACACCGCTCCTCTCCGTTGCATATCGAATTCCCAGCTAGATTCTAATCAGCTGCGGGCTTGTACTCAATCTGCATAAAAGAAATTTGCAGCCACTGCAATGTGACTTTGAGAGTGTGCCGCCCTGTGCATCTGTGTTTGCGTGCGTCTGTTCACGTGTGCACGTAGACCGCTGATTTCCATGCTAGAATGGAGCGGATTGGGCCGGCGCGACGTTAAGCTATGCTGAGGCGAAGGGCATTGATGCATTAGAAAAGCTTGTGTAAACCATAAGCTGATACTGAGAGCACACATGAGTCCTGCATATTGTTCCAACTCCACTTTGGGTGACATTTAATATTTCAATATAAAAATGAACATTTGCTGAAGCACTTTTTTTTTTTTAAAAGTGCTATTAAAACTATATACTTGCAAAAGCAAAGCTATAGTGCGTGTACAGCATTTATGCAAAGAAGTTTTAGCAACTTAATCAGCAGTTGTGCGTGCACATTTAAAAAAATATATATATGCATGTACGCAGTCAGCATGACTCAGCACCTGATTTCAGTGGGAAGTTTTGGTTTTGTTATTCCCAGTGCTGCTATGTTGACAGTGTTTAAACGGGAATGAGGGGGGGGACTGATGTGATTCACCCTGACTAAAATCAGTGGTGACAGTGCGGCGTTGAAGCAGCTGTGACCAAGAACACCTTAACACACCAAGGCCAAACCAGCGCCCAGGATCGGTTATTTCTAAACCACCAGCTTGGAGCTGAAGCCGGAGCAAGAGGGGGTGTCGGCGTCGGCCTTACGTTTTAATCAAATGCAAGTGTGACAATTTTGACACACTTAAATAATCTTACATATTTCACATATTGGACTGAAACAGAATTCAGTAAACCTGTGCCCTCTGGTGTCACTACAAGGTTCCAATCTGCCAGTTTGACGGAAGTGTGTCAACAAGCACCGGCTGGATTGCCGCGGTATCTGTGTAAACTCTCTTGCCCCGAGGATACTGTTTAATAACTTTGGTAATCCAGACGTCCACGGTTGTCAGATATTTTGGTTTAGTTAAAAGCCCAATGTCAACTCCAACAGCTTCCACATTAGCATTTTACCTTCTTCGTGTCAGCTTTAGATGCTGGCGTTTTGCTCAAAGAAACTCTGTGCCAACATCCGGCCTCAGAAAGCTTCCAGTCACTCTAAATCCTGACAAGGCATCGGAGCACACATTTGTGTGTACACTGTTAGAACAAATGGATTCCTTTGCAAATCTTTTATGAACTTTCCCTCCTGGTCCCACCGATTTAAAAAAAAAAAAAAAAAAACCTACAAAAGTTACACACCAGGCTTATTAACTTCTGTGACAGAATAAATGCATGCGTTACGGATATTCGATCAGCTGTGGAATCTAAGGTGATTCTATTTTGGTACCTTGTTTTTTCTCATCTGTGTGTAGCCCTGGGGTGGGGGTGGGGGGGGCATGGCCCAACCTGCAGGCACGCAGGCAGGCATAGCAAAGGCCAAGAAAACATCCATCTGTATCCTCTTCCACCTTCTATGTTTCACCTTGAATCCAGAAACTTTGTAACTGCAGCAAAAATGCCTTTGTGGGGACTTTCGTAGACATAATGCATGACTGAGCTCCTTGCCTTAGCCCCAACCACCCCAACATCTCCCTAACCCTCACCCCAACACTGAGTTGTGGGGCCCAGCAAAATGACCCCACTCTGCTAGTAGAATGAGGATTTTAGTACCCAATATGTAGTAAATGTGAGGACACCCACCCACCCACACACACACACACACCCACACACACACACACACACACACACACATGCACGCACATGGATAGGTTCTTTACTGACATTACCTTTATTTTAGAGAACACTTCATTCCTGTCTTTTGGAATTATATACATATATACGGTGCTGAAACTTTAGATATGAAGAGAGGAAAGTTGAATAAGAAGTCTGGTTATGAGCAAAGAAGCAAATACATGAGGTAATGTGTGTGTGTGTGTATGTATGTGTGTGGGAGGGGGGTTATCAATAAATATATCAAAATTGATTGGAATGTCAAACATTTGAAAACAACAATTTGCTGCTTTTGTCTTGATTTTTAATTCCTGACATTAATTCCACTAAACTTTGTTGAACACGTATAGAAGCAGGCTAAATGGACCTGGTTCCTGCCACACAGGTCTCATATGTGCAGGCCTGTGGAATATCTGTCAATATTGCTGATGCTTAACATGGCTGATTCAGCATAGACAGCTGTAAACTGTAACACGTGTCTGTGACACGTGATAACACATCTGTGACAGCATCGTCCATGTCTGAATGAAGTCAGCAGCTTCTCTGAACTAGAAGCGGTTGCTTTTTTATTACCAAAAAATGAGGTCAGCATAGACTGGCCCAATTCATCATTCATGCT
Organism: Lagocephalus sceleratus; assembly: GCA_911728415.1. Taxonomy (NCBI): domain Eukaryota; kingdom Metazoa; phylum Chordata; class Actinopteri; order Tetraodontiformes; family Tetraodontidae; genus Lagocephalus; species Lagocephalus sceleratus. Next base: position 5,195,959 of record CAJVRN010000087.1, on the reverse strand, counting down.
GAGGTATTTCTCAAAAAATGTTCTGTCTCATAATAAAGAGAAATAAAACATTCATTATTTTTTATTTTTTAAAAGGTTTTTTTCATTTGTCCTGTACGTGTCTGTTTAAGAAAAAAAGGTTTATTTCTCTTTATTGTGATTATTACAGTATTTATTATTTTTCTTCATGCATATTGTTGCAGTTGTTTCTGTGTCCTTCTATTTTCCGCTGTTGCTGTAACTTTGATCAACCATGAGCTTCTGCTCCTGTGATAAATTGTCATTCACTTTTTGATTAATTGGTCGATTGTGTAAGAAATAAAAGGACTGCAAACACAGCAAGTCTTCAAAGGTCAGGCACACACACACACGCACACACACGCACACGCACACACACACACACACACACACACACACACACACACACACACCCGCACGCAGCAGGATCTTCCAGAGGAGGACAGATGCCCTTATTCAGCACCAGTTAACATGCGATGTGTGAAGACATTTAAAGCAGCACATTTAACATCCCCACCTTGTCTTTGGCCCGATCCAGAGTTGTTTATCTTCTGCCCTTGATAAAGTGACGGCCCCATTGTCTAGGCGCACACACACACCCTGAGCGCATGTGTCACGAACAATCAAGTGAAGCATTTCCCACAGTCCCAGCCCGGATCAATTGACCTTCCACAGACACGTGGAACAATGAAGAGTGATGGACAAAACAGGAAAGGCGATCAGAACTGTGAAACCGTGCAAGAAACAACAGGAGAGGCGAGGAAAGCGGTGTAATGCATAGAGTGGAGAGGTGTCACTGGCTGGCAAAGATGACAGGTAAGGCTGTCCAAATGTGATAAGAAGGCTGAGCTTCTCTCGATGCTGAGTTCAAGTCGGCTCCAACGGCTCAGCTTAACACTCATGAGTCATCACATATGTTACATAATATAAAACCATTTAAAAAAAAAAAAGTTAAACTCCTGCTGCAGAGGAGCAGATATTCATTTTTGATGAACTCAAGTGACCGTCATAGTCCAAAACTTTGATATGAGAATACAAAAATAGAGTTTGGCAGTCTAATTTCTGGCTTGACTGTTTTAAAACTTCCATGTATTATTTATAATTCAACATAGCCTCATCTTTTACCAGATCCAGTTTTACACCTTTGCATCCTTTAATTCTTAAGGATCAACTTTTAACTCCAGCCCTGCTTTACCACTCGGCTGCATCTGAGCCTTTACTTACAAGAGTATTTATGTTGGACTTTGAAGCAGACACGGTTTTCATTCCAAGGGAAAATAAATCATACAATTTTCTGGATTATAGACTTTTTTTCTTTTAATTCTGTTGTTTTCCAACTTGCCAGGATACGAAAAAGCATCAATCCTGTCAGCAAAGGTCAAGGGTAGCTTAAGCTGAAGCTAGAGGTTTTTTATTCTCCTCTTGTAATGACCAGTAGGGGGCAACATAATAAATATTAAAAATGCCTGCTTTTTGAATTAGAGGGAAAGCAAAGGGACTGCACAACAAATTGAAAAGGCTGTTTTTCAAACAAACCAGCCAGAGCTCAGAGCCATGAAAAGAGTTTGAGTGATGACCACCATGTCTGCTAACACAGTCCCTGGAGGAATAAAGTTCACCCAAAAGCCACTGGCTGGCTCTCTCTTCAGCCGGACTTGCCAGAGGCATGTGTGAACAAACCATTTATATTATCTTCAGAGTGCTGAGGTCTACTGGTTCAAATAGTCATGTTGCAGAAAGTATGAATTCTACACGATATGAGGATATCATCTTTTAAATCAGATTTCAGATTGATTTTCACTGAGTGGATGACACTAAATAAACGCTTCAAAGTTTAAAATACCAGAAATAAATGTCTGAAACTATGTATAGACACAAGTATTAATCCTACATATCCAAAATGTTAACATAAGTGTCCATTTATTGGCTTGTTACTAATTTTAGACATATTTTCGCATAATTTTCCAGAAAGTACAACAGCGACTTGGCACAGTGAGCAAGTAACTTGGCCTTAGTGTTGTTCCAGCAGCCTCGGGGCACCTCTGTTCCATGGAACTTGGTACCATGGTTCTTTTCATTTGTTATCTTGTCGCCACATGAAGACTGGATCCCACCGGAAAGAACCGAGAATGGTGGCGTGTGCAATTACCCAACTGGGAGGTTGCTGGTGACAGTTGAACAAGAAGTTGAACAGTTGAGAAAAAAACTAAACAAAACAAACAAAAAAACAACTAAAAATGAAAATTCCAGCCTCAAATTGCCTCACATATAATTGATGGAGAGTCAACAGGAGTGTCCCGGTCTAACAACCATTTCAAAAACCTTCACAGTAGCGTTCCACTGTTTCCACTTTCAATTGAACAGTTTTATTTCCTCAGACCGTCAAAACAACTGCAAGAAAAAGATGGTGGCAACATTTTACACATGTGACCACTTAATTTAAGGGCAATCAGTATAGGGTTTCAATAACAGGGCAGGTTGGTGTATCAAAAGGCTCCAGTTGCGCACGGCTAGTGGCAGATATCAGTGTTTGAGATTGAGTGTCCACTGCAGGTATAAAAATCTAAATAATGGTAATTAATTTTTATCAAAAACAATTTTTTATGTAGTCCCTTGTTAAGAATGCTACTGCTCTACATGAAATTATAGAAATGACAAAATTGATGTGAATTTCACCCATAAAAGATATGTGCATTGTTGTGGCTGTGTGTGTGTGTGTGTGTGTGTGTGTGTGAGAGTTGGGAGCAATGAAGCAGAGAATGAAGCTGACACAAAGTCTGTCAGAGTGTCAGTTTAGGTTAATGCTGATGTTGGTCTGTCTTTAAACACCACACCCATTTCATATGTTTGACATAAGAGTAATTTCAGGGGCCATTTTTAATTAGCACGTTGTTGCTATCTCCCTCCTCCCCTGCAGTGTTTGTATTAATCCATCAAGAAAAGTTGCAGCAACCTTTGAGTGACTTTCTCTTGTGTTAAATATTAATTACTTCTAATCATCTATACGCCATACAGCAGGGATCATCCCGAATCAGTGGCCCAGCCCCAATGCAACATTTACAAATATAACAAAAAGGTACAATGGTCCTAGCATCTATTTTAAGATTTTATACTCAGATTGGTAACATGGCACTAGAAAAACAAATGTCTTAATCCAACTACTACTGGACAACAAGTGCATATAAAGGTATTAGTCCAACTAATATCAGAGTTCTCCTTCCCTGACTAAGACATCCAGATAATTTGAATGGACATCGATTTTCTCTGGTATGTATCCATCTTATTTAGAGTTAAGCTGGACAACACACACATGCATGTTTCCCAAGCCCCCATGCTAGTGTATTACCTCAGAACAAAAACATCCAAGAAAGAAGGCGGTGGCAATCACAGGAGAAGAACCACTGTGTAATGCATATGTTGGGTATGAGTTAATCAAATCTGTACACTCATCCATCTCCCTGTTGTACAAAATACCTGTAGTTGACTGACTTTAGTTGTTCTGTGATTATAAGGGGAATCCAACAAATAAATCCAACAAGTGCTGGTGAATGGACCCATGTCCAACACCACGGTCTAAACTGCAACCTTAACAGTTTTAAAATGATCCAAATTATTTAGTCCAGTCATTGGAATTACAATGAATAGTAGGACTTGGTCCTGGCCAAAGCAGAACCATTGTTTTCTCAAACTCTTGCCAATCCCTTCATGTTTAGTGCTGTATGTCCTTCTGCCCTTCTGCCATTCAGCTGCTGAACAAAGACCCATTTTTAAATGAGACTTTTAGAGGATTTTTTTACGATATGCTGTCTTCCCTATTTATTGCTATTATTTATCTCCACATTCAGGTGTATAATTCTTTAATGGTAATTTATTGCAACCCTGTCCCTCCTTCTGTCCCAAGTCCAAAATCCTGTCCTTGAAATAACTTGGATGTCTAGTGTATGTGTGTGTGTGTGTGTGTTTGTGTGCACGCTCGTGCGCGCGTGTGTGTGTGTGTGTGTGTCTGTGTTTGCGCACACCCAAAATGCCCCACGGGGATAAATAAAGTCTATCTCTAGATCGGTAGTTCTCTGTTCTAAAAGTTACACATGGTCGTAACTTTTTTGCGCTCATATTGCTTTTGCCCCTTTTCAAATATGTCCCAGGATGGATATTTGATCAGAAAACTTTGCAATGTCTTTTTAACGGCAACCATTTATGGTAACTATGCATTCCTTCCATTTGGGAGTTTCCCAAACAAAGTGAGGTCATGTGGTCGAAGTGTTTCTCTGCCATCTACTGCGAATAAATAAAAAAAGGAGGTAGGGACCTGAAATTAGATGGCACTTTTGGACAGCTGCCAAGCGTGCTGCGTAAGTCAGTGGAGTGAAAAAACAGAAAAATGCAAGTGTGTCCTTTATTTATTAATTCCACTGATATATGCTATGAATGTAACTCTGTGCCTGTTTCTCTGCAGTTTAACACTATCGCTCCATCCTTTCTGTAATGCTGCTGGTCGTTGCTTTACCCGAAAGTCTTTGATTTTGCAGAGCATATCTCTTATTTTGGTTTAAAAAGTTCCTCCTTGCTCATCTAAACTATATTTTTGACCACTGGCCTTTCTTGCTCTTCCTGCCTGTCTTCTCTCTGCCCAGCAGCATTACTTCCCCACATAGGTCAACGTTTCCCAGCAGCATTTGATGTATATCTGACCTTTGATGTTGTCGCAGTGTCCTGGAGCCAGGGGCCCAATTAAAACAACCAGCTCACAAGGCCTTCCCACCCCTCTCAGAACCCCTTTGCTTCGGCTACGCTCTAGCACTCAACAATTTTTGCCTCCCAAACTCATGTTTTGGTTGTTTTCCGACTTCATTCTTTCCTCTCTTTCATTTGCAATACATACCCAACACAAATGCATCTGCTCTGCAGTCTCATCTTCTTCCTGCGTTGCGACACGGTAATCTATCATTTATAGGCACACAGATTCTGCTTCCCTTGCCATTTGGGTAATAGCTCTGCCTGAAACCTCAGGACACCAATTTCAGAATATTGCTCATTTCCCTCTTTGATACATGCTCTGCTTCATGTGAAGGCAGACCTCATTTATTCCATTTAATGCACATTTGGTAATTCCAACAAGTGCAGATGCTGTTGAGTCTCCATGCATGTATTCATTGTGATGACTTATAGATCCAATTAATCAGTTTATGTGGGCGAGGGTATAATTGCAGCTCCCTGCCTCGATTGTTGCTATCATTTCGTTTATGGGAAATGTCAAATCAGGCCAGCGTTCCCTGGACATTTCTCCTGATTAGGGTGGGTAGCCTTGAGGAGACATGTCCCACCTCAGGACTGGGCAATAACATCTCACTGTAATGGCATCGTTTTTTTTCCCCCCCAGTAATGAACAGTGATGAGCAAAATAACAATAATTACACTACCATTGCTGCGAAAGGCAACACGTTTTTCGACTGTTACTTCCATTGATTTCTGTGTGGAATTTACAAAATGGGTCATGTTGTGCTGTAAAATGCAGGCTGCACACAGAGCAGCAGCCAGTCAGCTACGTTCAAAGATGGCTAAGGAAACAGTTGCAATTCAAGGGTTGGTGGAAAAGCAGGGTAGTGTCCATGAATTATGCGTTACAGTAGCAGGCTTCTATCCAGAATCAAACGATCAAAAAGTAAGGCTGCTTTCCGTGACATCAAAATAACTAAACAGTAGGCTGTGACACTGGATTGTGTAGAGTTAACATATATTTTGCTTGTATTTGCAGGAGAAAATCAACCTCCAATGATGCCAAAAAGACAAGTGTGATTCTCTGACAGCTGATTTGAGGTGCTTTGTAGTAAAAGGGCAGCAAAACATACAATCCTCAAGTCTTCATAAACACAAATGCAGTATTCATGTGTACGAAAATCAGATTTCAAAACACGTGCAGCTCCATGTTCAGATGAGATAAAAAGCAGAGCATCTAAAAGCTACTTTTTTTCCCTTTTTTCCTTCAGCTCTGTTGATGCACAGCATTGGCCTCTGATAAAGAAACGGAGAAGGATACACCTGAAGTGTTTGGTTCCATCCACCGCCGCTCATGGCGTGGTTGTATGTTACTGGGTAACAAAGGGCAGCGAGGCTAACTGACTGAGCATTAAAATGTAATGAGATCTTCTATGCAAGATGAGACTCTGTCAGGAAATATTAGGCTACACTGAGCAGCCATACCTAATTAATGACAAATGCAATATTATCTCCATACGTGATGCATGGAATATGCAATAATGTCATTTATTAAGACTAAATGAATGGCAAATAAACTAAAATATGATCATGCTTGTGCTATGAAAACTCAGGCTGGCATTATGTCTTGCTTTATTTGTAATTAAATGAAGTTGTGCGAGGCTAGAGGAAAGGTGAGTAAGTTGCTGGCTGCCCATGTATTGGGCAGTCAGCAATTTACTGATAAAATCCATATCAAGTTTTTGCAGCATGATGTGTAACATGGTAACATAATATTGTTTCAATTACTACTCAATTTGCAATTTGCTGCAAAATCCCCTCATTTTATTTTTTTTGTTTACTGTTTATTGGCAGCTGGGAAATCAAATTAATGATTTCTCCCAAACTTTACTTTTATATTTAAATTCATAGATTTGTTTTAACAACAAAATATAATGGAAACATTTCCAATAATTCCAAACTAAGTGTTTTATGGAGCCATCAGTGGCCTTGGCATTGAAATCAGACTCCGAAACGCATGTTTTGTAGTAAATAAAAGGTGCGGAAAGAGGGGAAAAGCCTTCCTTTTAGATGCCAATACAACTTTCTTTACTTACCAATAGAGTCTTAATTTCATTTTAGGATGAACTGCATTGACAATATATTAATGTTAAGAGTTGTGTTTATTCATATAGTAAAGTACTTAAAGTATAGTTACACATACAGTGATACATATAGTCAGTACTTTATGAAATTTCAATCTACGTCTTTTCATTGTTAAATTTGATTTGTGTTCTAGACTCTGAAATGCTGACCATTTTATTTCAGCCACTTCGAAATGTTTGCTTCTATATTTATTTGCATGGATGCTGTACTAGTCAAAGTGGGGCGACTGCTTATCACAGCGGATAGCCTGGGAGAACGTCAGGTCTCCCTCCAGCGGGTCCTGACCTGCTGTCCGCCTCTCCGTTAAATAATACATGCAGTCTCGTGACCTTCCTGACTCCCTCTGCCAGCCCGGCCATTGTATCTGGCGATCACTTGTACTCACACTCGATGCGGGGAGGGAGAAGGTCAACGCATATGGCAGCGAACATTTGAACTCACACTTCTACACTGGCGATAACGCCGAAGCAGACATTTGCTGTGTGTCATGCTTGAATTTTTCATGCTCTGTTTTTTGTCACAGCCAGTGCGGAGCTTGTGTTGCTCAGTACGAAGAAGATAGACCTGAAAAACAGATTTACACCCAAAACTGTCACAAGTATGTGCACGCAAGCAAAATGTCTTTTTTTTTTTTTCACTCTGACAATAAACCGCCATAAACTGCATGCGGAGCTCATAATGTGAGTGTTAGGAAGCTTTTTTTGTGCCATGGGGAGCTTTTATAAAATAATATTCACGTTTTAAATGATTTGTGAAGTCATGAAGTCTTGATCTCTCTTTACTTATGCATTTCACCTTAATTTACTAGGTAAAATCAGTTGAGAACATCTTCTCATTTACAATGACAAGGGTAAATGATAGAAATGTTATCTGGAAGGGCTGCATTGTGGGAAGATGCTCTGCTGGTAGTAGTGGTGGTGGAAGGTGGGTGGGGGGTGAGGGTGATGGATGCCGAAAAACGAAGTGGCTGGCAGGAAAGAGAGGAGACAATCTGGGCTTTCTGGGACTGTGTCAGAGTTCACCTGCAGATAGGATGGCAACAGCAGAGGGGCCATGTTGTGAGGGTGAATGTAGCTTCCTGCTCAAGGGCAAGAGGGGGGCCACCCTCACAACCCCGACTGCCCTTGATCACGTCTTCCTTCAACCCCTCCTGATTGCCTCACAAGGTCTGTTTAACGGGTGCTTTCTAAAAACACCTTCACCCTGCACAGATACACATAATAACAGTCTGTCCCCTTATTGCACACACGCACGCACGCACGCACACACAGTTGAGCGAGTGGAGATGTTGGCAAAGTTTCATTGACATTCAGGATAGTGTGTTTATGCGCATTAAAGTTATAGGGTGGGGGGTGGGGGTCAGCTAACTCGGACTCTCATTCACTGGTGGCCAGATTGACATGTTATCCCTTCTGGCATTACTCCTAAACCACTTCCTCACATTAGCAATTCAAATTAATTGAAGTGTGAGGAAACTTTCATCATACACCAAACCAACCAGACCCGATCTTCCACTGACCCACCTAAACACCGTGGTCCAAGTATTTATTCATGAATTGCAGATTGGATGTCATCAAATTCCATATCGTCCGTTGAAGTCTGCACACAGCGATGAAGCAGACTGATCCTCTGATGCAACTGTTTTATTATGGAACTGGCAGATCTGTTGAGTATAAATACTGTTTTGATCCCAGATTAAATGAAACACAGCCAGAAAAGCTTACTATAGAAGCCAAAAGTACATCAGAGAGCGATCAGTGTTTACTAACTCCTGACTATGATTTAATTACACAGCATAATTACACTGTAATTACCCTTGACTTTGTTTTACAAGTCTTTATTTGAATGATGAAGTGATGTGTGCGTTGATCCGATGCAGGCAGATGTTTCCAAACTGATTCTCTTTGCAGCTGATGGGGGGGGGCTGGGTTGCATCTTGGTTATAATTTGCAGTTCGACTCTTTTTTTTTCTTTCTTTTTTTCATCCCTCTCAAATCTGGCAGATGATCCCTTTTCAAATCAAATGTCTCCAACACAGATTTCAGAGAGACTCCCGCTTACTTTGCATGCGGAAGATTTTAATAGTTCGCATTGAAATTTGGGGATTAGGATCGATTGATCCGTGACACGTCTAATTTCTCAGTCTCGTTGAGAACTCGCAGCGCTCACAGTTGAGGAATGGTGTTGTATTAATGCCGATTAGACACTGGTTGAAAAAGTCTGTGTTTGAACCAGCAGAACAGTCCCAGCACGGGCTACTCTGATGAATAATTTGACATTTTATCATCTAAATAATAGAAGAAAAGTCCGGAAATACACAGACAGATCTGGCCCCTTAAAATCCCTAATAATTTCCATTCCATATTATAGCAATTAACAAAAACAATTAATAGTAAAATTAGGACTAATTATTCAAAAATGTGATTACAAATTGCATGGATTCAGCATATAGTTCTCAAGTGCAGGAAGCACAAAACATCGACAGACATAACGTAAATTGTAATTGCAGAGCACATGGTACATTTGATCACAGCAGGGTAATTTAATTATCCTTTGCCATAATAAATGTCAGCCTGACGTTTTGCCTGTGTTCCATTTTTATTCTTTATTTATTTTTTTTGCCAGGAGCTTACCAATCGGCTTGCACGAACCCCCCTCTCTGTGGAATTACAATCAGAGACCCCGTGCAGATTGTGACATTTATATCATGCACAATGTACGCGTCCCACGCAATATCTTATGAAAGAAATATGACAAATGTTCCTCCTTCCCTCTCATGTTTCTCCCTCGGTGTCCTCGGCCTGGAAACATGTAACCAAGAGTGTCTACTCTAATTTTCCCATCTTTCCCCTTTTTTTTTGTGACATGATGGCATCTTGCTTTGAAATCTCGAGGTGAAGAGAGAAAAAAAGAAAAAGCATACATCTTTGATGTTGCATCGTGAAACTTCAAAGGAATTTGCGGCGGCAATTGACCTTGAAGTAATTAGGTGGGGGGATTGTTGCGGGGGGTCTTGTTGGTTAATTCATGGCAGCGCGACTACTGTCACATGGGCCGTGGTCATCAACGGTCAGGGACTCCGAATACCCTTTTATCTTCACGCACGCGGCATCTCAAAGGCACGCACGGGCATGAAAATATATGTATTGGTGCGGAATCACCGAACCATGTGTGTGTGTGGGTGTGTGCGTGTGTGTGGGGGTGTCAGAGCTGAAGGGCCTCAGTATCACTAATGAACCTCCAGGCGCTATGACAGGATAAAGTGGCAGCAATAATATGGGTTGAGCCTATGAGAGGGGCAGGTGGTCATGGCGGTTTGTGGGTTTTCCTGACTCCACGCATTTGTGTGAGTGTGTGTATTAGCGATATCTTGTGTGGCCAGCATGGCTGAGGAGGCTGCGGGGCGGCGATAGCATTGGCCTCCGCTGCGCTCGAGCTAATCTACTGAACTGCATGGCAAGGGGAGGCGGGGGGAGGTGGGGGTCAAGGAGAGGCTTTGTCCTCTCGGGGAACTCGACCCGGCAATTTAAAGCACTCTCCTCCTGGTTCCCCTTCACACCCGTCAAACAAACCTCAGGTGAAATGATCCCAAGAAACCGGTCTTCTCGTTGTCAAATACGATTTGAGGCTCTATGCTTTGACTTATGCATTATGCAGGCAAAAGCTGTTGGTTTTCTGTCTGATGTTACTATTCTGGCACATCCTCTACCTCACCAACATGATATTGTTGAAGTAGGACTTGAGTGTGCAGTGATTTAATAAGGTCCAAGCCAGTGGGTGAGAAAATCTTTTGACTTCATTAAGGAATGAATTTGGAATGAATGCATATGTAAATGAACGTGGGTTATGAATTTGTACCCTAGCAAGATCTACCAAAAAGTTGTGGTCAATGCCTTCAAATCTACAGCAATTCGACCATTCTGGGCATCAGATTTTGGTCTGTCTTTCACCTCCTTCAGTTTGGAACAGAAAAAGGGAGCGGTCTCAATCCCACCTTTGACTCTCAAGCAACGATTTGATGCAGCGTCCGTCCCTACAGAAGCAGCAAAGCACTCAGGCTCAAATGAAGATCATTTAGTCAAGGTTGAAATCAGTCAAAGGCCTCGTCTCCTGCCCGCTAAACGCAATGTTCCCCTGCCCCACAGGAGCAGAGTTCAGTGATTAACACCACCATAATTACTCCCCCTGTGTGCATGTGGCCGTGTGTGTCCACACGTACACTTTCGCCACGTGTCTGTGATAGTGTTATTAGTTAAAGGACACCTTCACTTTAGCCCAGTGGGGGGGGGGGGGTTGTTTAAGTACTCCCGGTGTGAAAAGTGTTTGATCATTATTACTCGAGGCCCTGGCACCCTTATGAGCTGTGTCAGTAACTGGGCTCAGGGGTCTTTTGGTAAGCATCGATTGTGTTAAAGTAGAAAAGGGATGTCGGCATTTCTACACATACCAATTAAATTCAGCTTTATTAATATAGCATCTCTTGAAATCAAAATTGTCTCTAGGTGTTTTTTTACGGAAACTCAGTCCCAGACCACACTTCAAACAAGCAACTGTGGCAGGAACCAATTTTTTTTCACATGGAGAAACCTCGAGCAGAACCAGGCTCATGCTGGATGTGAGGGAAGCTCCTGCTGACAGCCGGCTGGGTGAAGGAGGAGGAGATGGGGAAGAGGGGAGGACAGAAAGAGGAGGATTATACAGAAGATGGTGAATGAAAACTGAGCTGGTCGGTGGGGCCAATCAACGGGTGTGTCAGTGTGGCGCTATGGGGTCAGTGATACCTGTAGGCACAGACAGACAGAAGCACGAACTGCTCATTTGCTTTCTATTCGAGAGCAAAACCAAGTCTGCAGAAAGGCACCAACATCAGCGCTCTGAGTCGGTTTCAAGTTCTCGTGTTTGATGGTCGTGTGCCCGGCCTCTCGGGGAAATGACAAGACGTCAATAGACTGACAAAGAGTCTATGAAGGAAGTGGCCTTTGTGAAGGGAAGGTATTGTGACACAAGCATTGCTTTCAGTCAGGGGGCATTAAGATGGTGTCTGGCTCAGCTTTAATCCTTTGTGTGGTAAGATTATGTACCATGAATAGGTGTGTGTGTGTATGTTTGTGTGTGTGTCTGTTTGCATAGTTGAAGAGCTTTTAACCATTTATCTAATGGCCTTTTGTTCTTGAATGCATTTTTATGCTCATATTAAGAGGTCTGTCACACTGCACTACCAGTGTCGCATATATCCTTTTAATTATGCCCTAAAATTATATTTACATGCACATTTGTACACATTTATGTTTGTGTATATTTTGAGTTACACATTTGATTTTCCTAGTTTTATTACATATTTAATTGAATTACACTTAAAATGGTTTATCATGCTTAGCTGAGCTTTATAAGGTGAGATGTTTAACTGTGATTGCTTTCAATGTCAATTTCATGATGATGAGACCACAAGGAAGATTAAAATTCAGTTTTATTCAGTTTTAATAATGATCAGGTAAAAGTCACAAAAAGAAACACAATAAATTATCAATTTAATTGAATATAGAAAAGAAATATGTTCCATTATTAAAAAATAAGTAAGAATTAACCAAAATGTAAAAATGCACACTGTAAGAATAAATAAAAATACAAAGGATACAAAGATAAATATGGCCTATCGGAGAAGATTAAAGCAATATTCCTCGTTATCTTCTCAGGCATTTTCAACCTTGTGTCGGATTTGATCCAAACCAAAGGCAGAGCACAACTTTATCTCTACCATTCAAATAAATATGTAAAATTAATGTTTAAATGAACTGCAAAGACGACAGCAGATGACCATCATCATTGAGCACGGTCAGGCCATGATGATATACATTATGAATCAGCACCCTCTCACCATTTCTATCCAACTCTATTTTATCTTTATTTGATTTGACATTGATATTGTGTTTTTTTATACAATAACGAGGCTGCCGTGTACAAAAGAACCATCATGAGTCTGAAATGTTAACCCATGAGCTTCATCATCACCTCCTCATTGCCTGATCTATCTGCTGCTCTGTGATTACCCCCACCCCCCACCTCCTGCCTCAGCTTGACCTCTCTTACTGTTTTGTCTCGTCTTCCATCATCTCATCTCTTTCTCTCTGCCTTTTAGTCTCGTCATTATAATGTTCCCACTTGGCATGAGAAGGGTCGGGTGGGGGCGGGTGGGGCGGTGGGTGGGGGTGGGGGGGGGTTTAACCAACGACCAGCACCAATTAGTGCTGCTGCCCTGCTGGGTTAGCGCCCTTGACCACACAGCAAACCAGGAACCCCTTAGACAATAACTTGCACTGTTAATAGTGGGGATCGAGATGATACCCCCCCCCCCCCCACACACACACACACGCACACACCCTTTTCCCTGTATTTCTGGCTTGCGGCATTGCAGTGGAGGAGTTATACATGCATACATGAACATGTGCAGACGCCCAGTGAATGCAGAGCCACCAGCGTACATTAGTCTGATAAAGCTCATATAGGTTTGCTGGTGGTGAAAGGAGATGGCCGCGTAGCCATGTCCTACCAAGCTTTATGAAAGCATTGTGACAACATCGAGAGTTCCATTTAAGAGGTGCATAGTGCCCCCGAGGGGGGTGGGAGAGCTCATCGGGAGCCTTGCTATTATACTGTACATGTGAGCAGTGCACTAATTGCCCCGACCACAGCCCTGGATGTTTTTCAAGGCATGCACGGAGGACACAGTGCTGCGCTGAAAGGCATTACGGGGGTGCTCTCCTTGAGATGCCAGCGCTGTCAGTGAATTTGTCTTCTTTTCTCTTTGTGCGGACTGGAGACTTGTGATATCCTCGCCACATTGGGATTCTTTCTCCACTCATATTATTAATTTCTCACTTTATTCACTGCTCCGGGTCTCTGTTTATGTAATCCTCAAACGTATCTGTTGATGTGGGCAAGAGTCTGTGTCTGTGTCGTTGAGATTAAAATACGCTCGAAAGTATGAGCGTGACATTTTGAAGGATTTTAAAGCTCTTGTACTGTGAGCCTGGCTTCAATAAAAATAATAATGCTCTCATATTGTGGCACAAATAGGAACCTTAGTTATTTTTCTATGACAGCAAAATACAATGCTTTGGTTAAATAACTATGTTTAGTCAAAAGTGGCTCATCAATACACTTTATGGCTGGTGGCGAACAGGAGCACTTGCGGTAACTGAGGGACTTTAGTCCACAGATGAGCTTCGCTTCGCTGTTTATTACCTCCGCCAAGGGAGGAGGTTATGTGACAGCCAGCATTTATCTGTGTCTTTATTTGTTTATTACTCAAAGTTATCAACGGATTTTAATGAAATTTTCACGAAATGTTCTGGATTCCAGAGGGAAACCAAGCAGCCCACCTTGTTACATAATCTTGTATTACTACTGCATTTACATGCACACGTGCACACACACATACATACACACACACATATAATACAGACACTATACTAGTGGTACTACAGTTATTTTTAAGTTAAACAACTTCCAATAAAGGAAGAGAGAATCCTGAAACACCTGCTACCCCTACATGACCACCTACAGTGTTGTTTTGGATTTAAGTCACAATATATGGGAAAATGAGCTTGGCGGAGGTCTGCACTGTCTGAGTGCTTTTTTACTAACAAATGTGGCTGAAGTGATTGCTTGTGTAACGTTTGCCAGATTCCATCACAATATAGTCAGAAACAATGTGGACAAATTAATTTCCTGAAATCTCGACAATAAACATTTCCCAAAACCGAAAACCTTGACTAGACGGTCAAAGAGAGGTGGAATAAAAGATAATGACGTCCTTCTCTTTCAGAGGACAGAAGTGAGTGGCGTTCATCAAGCTTCCGGTGAAACAGCCCTTTCGGTAAGATGAGCGGTCGTAAAAGGTGCCGGGGCACAGATGGCAAAGCAGGTGTGAAGATGCCACCACATCGAGTGCGCTCATCGAGCCCGTCCAACAACACTCCTGTGTCTTTCCATTTCCAACACTTCGCCTCGGATCAGATGATGCTAAAGACCATTTCTTTTCTGCACTTTACTGGGGTAAAAAGAATAATAGCAGTGCCTCTCTGTTGAGAATGAAGTCCAAAGTTACTTCAGAACGGTTTTGTTTATGACCTGCAAGACCTGACATTCAAACAAGATTTTGAAGATAAATGCAGAAGTAATCCCAAATGTTTTTTTCTTCAAATTGTAGCACTTAGTTTGAGTGACCCACAACTTTCAATCCAGCCAGACTCTAACATTCATTTTGTTCAATTTGGATTATATTTAATTCAGTTTTGTTTTTTTTTGTTTTTGTTTTTTTTTATTTTTTACAAAACAACTCATATCACAATTTAATATCCAATAAAATATACTAGTATAATTCAATAGTCAGCATTGAAGTCATTCAAAACCATGATTTCCATTGACGAACTTAACTCAGTTAAAACATAAAATTCCACATTGCTGGGATGGTGCTGGCATCTGGGATCAGTCTGTGATCCCTGAGAAACCGTGATTCGATCAGCAGGGTGCCAGCTGACTGCAGACTGGCGTGTCCTGCTTGAACTTAAGCAGCGCCTCGGTTATTAGGCGCTGTGATGAACGACTTAACGAAAAGAGTGCTCTTCATGCTGAATTCCTGTGAGAACGGGGTGATTTGGTTCATAATGAGGCTTGTTCATTACAATGACAAGTCCTCACAGCTCATCAGGCTGACTTTGAGAGCGCGAGCCCTTCCTGTGCCCTCAGAAGCTTCTGCCAATACTAAATTAACAAGAAAAGCACATTGGTGTCTCAGAAGCTCAGCCTTCAAGTTCAGCTGTGTCATGTAGTGGCTGTTGGCCATTGTATTTTTGCAATGTGATATCTGATATAAGTTTTGAACAAATAGACAGTTGTACCATTTTAATCTAAGTTTAAAAAGGCAATCATTTTAAGCTCTAAACACATGACAAACCTAGGATTGGGTTCTGGGATGTGGTGTTGTTGGTCTGATGGTTCTTATTTCATGTAAATTATACTGCTGCTGTTCGACCCTAATGAGATCCGTAAATGAAACCACCAAAGTGTGAAATGCCTTTTTTGTATGTCTGAGTCAAAACCAACCTCAGCTCAGACATCCAGGAAAAAAGAGAAAGTTGCAGCTGGGCTTTATCATGTTGTACTAGTGCATCATTTACTGAAGAATCAAAGATGAAGAAATCTCTGAAGTGACAGCCCTTTTCTTCTCCAGTTTTGCTGAGAAAAGGGGGGCAGTCTTCCATCAAAGACACACCCAAAAAAATCTGACAGTGCTGGTACTGATGAACGCTAGTGTCTTAATCCTGAAAGAGCTCAGTTTTGATCACAAGTCTGCACATCAGTGCATTGTCTGGCTTAAAATATGTCTGTTGATTTAGTAATACAATATGTTTGATCCCAAGTTAAAGAAACAAGGACAAAAATCTTCAAATCTTTAAGAATCGTGTAGTTCATGTGCAAAATCTCGGTGTAACGTTGATGAGAAATGTCATTTTCATTCTATATTTGACATGATGTACAAGCTAACAAACATATATGAAAGTTGCAAAGCTCAGATGGATGAAGGTTGATTGTTGAGGCAGTAGGTTACACAGTGTGTGTTTGTGTCCAGTGAGAAATCATTTCATTACAAGGCACCAAATCCCCTCATGGCGCCACTGCTCACACTGGAGCCATTTATAACAAAGAAACGGCTATCCTTCCACCTTCATCAAAGCTGGATTAAATGTCTGTCTGGTGTGTCTGGACTTCAGTGTCACTACTGAGCAACAACTGAGAAGATTGAAGGCAGGTGGCCTTCTGTCTGTACAGCATATGAAATATCTGTGCTAACTGCAGGGAGTGTGTATTCAAAGCCACCGAGGCAATATTTAATTAAAAATGAAAAATTAATGCAAATAAAACTTGTACAAAGAATATTTTAAAAAACTACACTTTACATCTATATGGGTGTATATAAAGCTATATGACTAGGCTCTTTATATAATTGAAATGACCAGCAAACAAATTTAGCTCAACTTGGCCGGAAATGACATGGGGAGTTGCATGATGTGTCTCTGCAGCGGTCGCAGAGGGCCCACAGATGACGCAATCCTTCACACCCTCCCTGAAGCTTCACAGACGGGGAGGCTTTCCTCCTCTTTTCATCCACCCATTACTTCCCTTCCCCAGACCCCTCCCTCTTTCTTTTAAATCTCCCCTCTGAGCCCTATTGATTCCATAGATTGTGGCAGGTGACGGCGGCCCGTTGTTTGCCATGAGATAATTGTCTCATCATTGCCGCCGTGATGAGTGCTCCACCCCCCATTTACTTATTTATTTATATATCAAGGCCCTGTGTCATCTGCTCCGCAATCGAAAGCCAGCCAGGTTAAACAAACATGGAGCGATCCCTTTATCGATTAAGGGAGGATAGGTATGTGGGTAGGGAGCGGCGCTCGGAGGTCAGAACACCACGTTCTGAATACATATGCGGAATCACTGGAATGGATGACTGATTTACAGGCTAATGGGAGCGGGATCCCACTCATGCTCACTCCGTTATTCTAGTAATAAAACAATTTTGTTGCTGTATTGTTCAGAAAAATTGTGCTGGATCGACCCAATCAGGAACAAGGTAGCAAACATAACACTTCTTTATATATGTTTTTCCCTCTGCCCCTGGGTAACGTGCTGTTTGGCCTATTGTGGTGGGTTTTTGTTAGTTAAGGACAACTACTTGTCTATTGGCAGACATATGCTGTAATATGTTTTATTCGCTGGATGATGAGGCACAGTCCGGTGATGGCTGCACTCGCAGCTTGCTAATAGAGCGTGCTTTAGTGGCTGACACTGATTATCCCTCTCAGTGATATGTCGTTCCACCAGCTACCACCTGTCGCACCAGTCCATGCACACAGCATCTCTCAAGGGTATAACGGGAATAAAGGATGCATTTGCTGACCTTTGTCCCCTCCCTTATCCCCACCATCAGTCCAAACTGCTGCCATAAGGAGCACTGTTGGTATTGCATAACACATAATGGAACTTTAGCTCTGGGATGTCAGTCTTTCTTTGAAAACACTTGAATCTGTCTATCAGACTGTTTTGACCGTGTCACTTAAGGTCATATCCATGTTGAGACAAGTGCTAATGAGCTGACCACTCTCATTTATTCCACTCCCCCTGGAACAAATTATAGAACCATCACTATTAACCACCTGTGATCGCCAACCATGGCTAACTGTGCTGTCTTTAATTCCACAATAAAAGGGAAATCCATCTCAACTAATCAAAACTTATCAGGTTTTCCAAAGACCAATACAAAGGTCCTTATTTGATAAAAGGGGTGACCATGAAGAACGAGGGAGGTGGGGATGGTCGGACGGATCCAAAACACTTTGACAGAATTACATTCATGAAAAAAAAGTGCAACAAATAGAACGTTACCATTGAACTTGAGCATTGCGGCTGTGGACAGACACCATGTTTAAGCAGGCCTATACATTACTGAGACTGTAAATGTCCCCCACAATGTATGCTGTTTCTCAACTTACTTGTGAAAATGACTTAAATCTGCAGTGCTTTAAATGTACATTTGCCATCTGCTGCTCTGGTGTTTGTGCAACTGTTGGCTTCTGCCATCAACTTTTGCTGATTCAAACATTAAACATTAAACAGATATAAAAATCTCCTTTGCTGACTTGAAGCAAAGAGTTGACCTGACAGCTGTGGAGAAGGGACGTCAGATCCAGTCCACGCTGATGAGACAACCTTTTTTCCATGGTTTGTCTGCTTTTTAAACTATAAATATTCCGAAAAGTGGATCTCACAAGAGAGATTAGAAAGCAAAAGTGATTGTCTTGAATTGTGATGTCATAAGATGTCAACTCTCGGCAAAGCTTATTTGAATTACATCAGACGTATTCAACGGTAATCACTTCCCTCCCCAGTAGTAGCCTCTGTCTTTTTCCATTGTACGACTGTTCTGACATCCAGTTCCAATGGTTAAGATGGGAATTTGGCACTACAGATCCTGCCCTGAGGTAGACGCAAGTAGAAGCTTTCGACAACAATATAAAGTGGTGAAAGCTGGCTGTTACTCAGCTCCACAAATTATTTTTCAGCACTGGAAATAAACTGCACATTTTTGAAGAGACAATATTACAATGTTAAATAAATCAATGACAGTGTTCATGCCATGTGGTCATTCCATCAACTTTTACTGGGACATTTTAAACCTTTGCTGTCCTGTGCAGAAATTCAGAGTTGTTGCAGAGCAAAGTCCTCATCAGCATACGTGAATTATGCAGATGTTTGTGCTATAATAGGCTGAGCTGAAAGGCGGCTAAATCTGGCACATTAACTGTTATATATCTTGCCAATGCTGCTATTGTAAGAATGTTAGAATGCACATTTTTCTTGTAACACAGTTCCACTCAGAAGGCTCTAAATTTGGCAACCTTTAACATTAAAGGAGAACTTTAATAAATCTTTCATCTTGTCCTGGGAAATGATGTAGCACATTTAAAATATGGGAAATCAATCTCTTAAACATTTGGAGTTCTTCACATCCACTTGTGCCAATCGACCGATTTCATCTTCAGAACCTGCTGTCCTCTGGTTGGGGCCTTCTCTGCTCTGATTGCTGGTGACAGAGCGCGTGAACATACTCATCAACTTAACGTGTTTCTCCATTGACTTAACTAAGGGAACGCTGATGACTGTCTGTCAAGAGCAGCTACAGTAAGACGGAGAATAAAGGAGCAATTTAGCAAAGAAGTATCCACATCATCATACACAATTATTTAAGCTCAATCACAAGCACAGGTCAAAGGTCAGAAGCCCTGGAAATCAATGTCAGTGGTTCACTGGGTCCAATTAAAGCCACCAGATATTGTGGACCATTGATCATCTACAGCCATATTGTAACAACATCCATTTATTATCTTGTTGAGGAACTTGTCCTCCTCTAGGGCTGAAACATTCATGTGACATCATTTCCAGTCTGACTTCAGATTGTTCTGAAGAGAGAGAAGAAAAGAGAGAAGAAAAGAGTATATCGGCCAGAAAAGAGTGTATATTGCTATGGAGAAAAATGTGATTCTTTTTTCAGTAATGTAACTTATTCAGAGGAAAAAAAGAACCAAGCAGGTCGGTCTGTTGTTTTAGAAATGCAATTTAACCACAAACCATGTTGGCTCATCTCAGATTTCCCCTCTGCAGTAAACAGCTCACTGAGTATAAAAAGCAGTCAGGCGTGAAGGGCTGTATGGTAGCTTGTTTCATAGCTGAAGGGAGAGTAAAAGCCTTTAAGGTGCACTCCTTTATAAGTGAAAATATTTTCTGCAAAGCTACTGCTCATAGAATTTGAAACATGATGCCTTTTGCGACTTCACCATCAGGTACGACAAGGCAAAAAAACAAAAAAAACAAAAAAAACAAAAAACAGATCTCCCACTGGATCTGGAATTGAGGCCGCAAGAAAGATTTTGTTTTTCTCTGTGAAAGCCCAAACGGTTGAGCCAAAATCATTCTGTCGACTGATATTGAATCATGGTGGTAGTGGGAATTATGAGATATCTTGCAAATTTTATCCATTTATTAAAGGATTGTCAGTCATGTTTGATAAACTCTGAGTTATGCTATCACCACTGATAAATCTGAACTGGTTTGAAGCTGGTTTCTTGGAAATCTGAATGTATTTTTTTTTTTTTTGTGCACACAAAGAAGAAAGCAGTAATGCCATCAGGTGCTTCAGTTTTGCACATGTGAACATCATGATTTCAGAATCTGAGATAAGTGATATCCTGATTATGCTGCCCAGAGGACTATGAAAGAAAATGCTTAATGTACCATGAATACTTTTCAGGTTGCTGACCCCCTGGGAGGCAAGCCTTGGTCTTATGACACGTCAGTAAAACATACATGATAGCAGCCATGAAAGCTCCTCACTTTTCAAACAATATCTACTATATTTATGATCTAAATCCTCCTGCCAGCCACAGCTGCTCCTCCACTGTACGTGACCAGGCTGACATCAGTCGAAGGTCAGGACATGTTTAATATTTCCTGTCACCTGCTCTTCTGCTCTGGATGAAAACCAAGCAGATGAGGCTCCTTTGCAAGCCGCTGTTGGCATTTAAAAGAGTTAATCCCACAAGAAACCGCAGTCTCACGCATGTGTTACCGGCCTCTATGAACCCTTAACTCTAACCCTGACCCTCTGCTGACTTGTCCAGTGGCACCACTTCTGAGCTCACACTAAAGAGAACAAAAACAGAGCCTGCTAGTTTTTCAGACAGGCAAGAACAATCTTTTCTTTCCCAGCTGTTTAGGCTTTTTAACAAGCGGCAGAATTGCCTTTTGTGGGACTCTTTCCACAGCCACTTTCAGCAAGTGATCATTTTCAACTGAACACATCACTAGAACTCTTCACCCCAATCCTGCAAGACATGTACACCCCCGAGAGGAAGGCTGAGGGCCTAAAATGTCATGAAGTACACTTCACAGCCATACAACAAACTATTCAGGCTGCTGGGGGTGGACACGTGTCTGCAGTCACATGGCCAAAAATGGAAGAGGTGTCTTCCAAATCCTCAGTGTCAATCCAAAAGCTCTGTGATGATCTTCTAAATTGGGCCTTTTCTCTGGCTGCAAGTGTACATGTATTAATTATGAAATGCATATCCATGATTTCTCTCTGAGAGACGACTGCTTTGTTCAGACTTCAGCAAAACTGTTGCTTCTTCAACAGGATGTCTCCTTCCAAAAATCCACCCTGTAGCTATGCATTTGTGTGTAATGTGAATATGTATAGTTCATAGAACACAGGCAAAAAAAAAATAAGTCTTTTAATGTTTTGATATTTGACTGAAGATTGCAAGTGTAGATTTTATGCAGATGAGGAGTGAGGAGAACATTATGCAAAAAGGTCTTTTAGGCCCAATTTCCAATATTTCACTGTCTTCTTCCTTTGCAGCTCCATGATGATGAAATACATAGAAAAACAGAGTATTTTGGATTTCCCTTCAAACAGGAACTGAGATTTTGAAAGACGGCATCACTTTCAAAGATCACTCAACTCCCTTGTTGCTGTCCTTGTTTGTGTCAAAGAGCTCCTTCCTGAATCTCTCTTCTTTCACCAAGACCTCTTCCAGCCAGCTTTATGTGGAGCTCTTCCTTCAGTCTGGAGCACCTTTGTTCACACTCTCCCGGTGCTGCTTCAGTCTTGGTCGGCAGGACCAAGGTGTCCATGTGGACTGTGGTCCTCACTTGTTCTTTCGAGTTGGCCCTGCTGATCTCCCAGTCTTTTTTTATTTTTCCCAAGCAGGGCCCTGAGCTGTCTCACATCTTTTTTATAGCTCTTTCTCTAGTTCTCCAAAGTACTGCTGAGAAGGTTGGTGGCTCTTGATAGAGGTAGCCTCTTTGTCTCCTTGTTTAAGATCAAGCACTTTTGATCTCATTCAGATGTCCCTCCATACGAAAGACTTGTTGTTCGAGAGATCCTATGATATCATCCTTCTTATTGATGAGGTGTTTTCTGCAGTGGTTCATCCATCAAATGTTGGTTATATTGCTCAGCACACATCAGTTTCCTCCCTACATCATCGTCCTTCTGCAGCTGCTGGAATTGCGTTTTGAGGCATTTCCAGACCAGTTTTTCTCCTCTTGCTGTCTCGTCATGTCCTCTGACTGTCTGTAAAAGCCTTGAATAAACAAATAAAAGATTATAGTTCCATTGAACAAAAAAACATTAAGGTTGGCTGTTACTGAAAATTGCAGACTTCCAAGGGAAAAAAGTCTATAATCTCATATATCACAACAAAACTATACTGATTCATATTGTGTATACTGTAAATACAGATTTTTTTAATATTGTCGTTGACATAAGAAGAAAAAAAATCATAGTTTTTGGAGAATGTGATAACAATTATGTCTTGCAATTTTATTTCTTTATTTTGCACGAGGAGTTTTATGGCAATGTATACAGTCAGAGTTTGAGGTATTAGTTATGCCTCACCACTCAAGGTCACATGACTCCACTCCAGCTGACCACGTACACCGCAATGCAAATTCCAAAATTGGGGGAACATGCTTGAAACCTCTTTTGGCCCTGACAACATCCTGAATTGTTACAAACATAAAATCAAACAAAACAATGAATGCCTGAGCTTATAATTCACACAGTAAATCCAGTGGCAGATGAGACAACAGCCACCATAACTCCTTTGGTATGCCCTTTGCACTGCTTGAGCTATTCTTCATTTTGCTGTAATATGCAAACCCAACTCATGTGCAGGTGTGTCTTCCGAAAACCTCAGTGACAATAAGCAGAACAATACTGGGGCAAAAGCTTCATTTTGTTCCTGCTCTTGTGAAGATGCTAATAAGGGGATGGAGGCCATTAAAATGTAATTTGGGCCTCTTGTTCCATTGCAGCAGTCTGGAGGAGTGTACAGATGAGCTGCTTGTTCCCCAACAGGGACAGGATGTACAAGTGCATAGGCGTGCATGTGTTAATGTGTGTCTGTGCGTAAGCATGAAAAATTGATTATTGATGCCATATTTTGAAGGTGGTGGACAGTGGGGGTCAGTGACCTCTTAGTAATTATCATCAGGATGACGTGGGGTGTTAACTTCTGACACAATGATCATGTTTACTCTCCTTTACAGTAGCAATAAATAAGCTGTAATAGACCATAAACACACTAATATCGGACATAAACTCTTTCACAAATGTGCTGCAAATGCAACCAGCTACACTCCTCTACAGCCACTTTCAGCCCACTTTAATGTATAACCAGCACCTAAAACTCTCTTGTTTGATCAGAAGAAAATCTTGAAGTCAATCATCTGAGTAAATGTTTGAAATTATGGTCTTCAGTCATGTTTTGAATTATTAATTCCTTGTCCCATAGCATTAGCATCCGTCACCACGATTAATATCCCGGTGCAGCAAGACTAAATGAGGGTTTTAAAGTTATTTACTCTATTGATAATATAGTAGAGTAGGTATATTTTTGAGCTGTTTTTTTAAACATTTGAATACTTCATTTTTAAAGCAATTCTGTGCCGCTTTCCACAATACTTTCAGGGTTTTACTGTGTGTCTGATGTCGATTAGTACCTGAAGGTGAGAAGAGACATTTCTTATGGATGCCTCACCCTCCCTTTGGGAAAGCTTAGCATGTCGAAAAAGACACATTCAAGATTACTTTTTCTTTATTATTATTTTTTTTTTGGTGCTACACATTAAGGTGTACTTACAATGTCTCTCTTTGATTCCATAAAGTGACTGATACTTTTAGTTTATTTTAGATACACAGATGTAACACTTGGGGAGCCCTGGCATTTCTTTCTGCTTTCTAAATTACAGTCTTTTGATCATTAGCTTTGCCAGCTAATTAGCTTTGCAGCTGTTTGCTGTTTATGATTCAAATTACAACTCACATCCCCATTTAACCAGTTAGGCAGACATTTTATAACTATGGTGGCTGTAATCTATTTTCAGCCTGGAATTAATATTGCATCTATGTCAGAATCTTTTACACTTTGCTTTCATTGAGATTTCTATTTCACAGTATAATGTGACCACACAGTATTAAATGTCTGGTTAGAACGATCCTCCTCTGTGAGGAGGCTACTAAATTGCTACTAAAATATCTTGCAAAGTTAAATAAAAATTGGGTAATTGATATTATACTGATATGATTGAAAATTCACCACCTTTTATATAAAATCTGGTTAAATACATCATCAAACATCAAGCGTGCAAATTCAACTGCCCCCCATGGACACCAAAGCTCTAGCAGCGCATCAAAAAAGGCTTAGAACATCTGCTGTTGGTACCAAAGGGGTACCTTGATGAGATACAATGCAAATGGTGCTTGACAAAACATCAGAATGTGATGATCGGGGAGCATGAGAAAGCATGATAATGGGTTTGCTTTATCATGCCGAACCGTGACCGGCTCTGTTATTTTTGTGTGGCTGTTTTGTAAAACAAACAGGCAGAGGTGGCGCTTATTGATAGGCTCTATTGAGCTACAATTTTTTGTCTGCCAAACCTGACGCTGCAAAATTTCAATATCTCGGTGCTACTCAGCATGTAGTGGTGTGGTCAATTCCTGGATGGTAGTGTTCTTGTGACACGTCATATGATGCTTTTATAAAAGTAAGACCGGGAGGAAGGGGCTGCCTTTCTCTGAAGTTATGCAATCTCTAAATGTAAGAGGCTTTAGTCAGAGCATTACCTTATAGTGTCTGCAGGCTTTTATGGACTCTTGACCTTGACCAGCCCACATGTCAAAAGTACCATTTAGAGGTAAAAATGAGAATGGCTGAGTTTATTATTTAGACTAAAACTTTGGAGATGTTCATGTGTTTCTCAATGTCTGTGTGATAAGAAATGTGGGGCTGCAGTGGGGAGCACACTTACCTCACAGCAAGAAGGGCTTGAGTTCAGAGTATGCTTGCTCTCTCCCTGTGAACTGCTCCTGGCTGTGGCTGTGTGCGTGTGTGTGTGTATGTGTGCCATGTGATGGGCTGGTGACCTGTCCAGGGTGTGCTCCTGCGACCAACTAGATGACTGCTAGGATGGAATCCAGGTCCCCTGTATGATCCATACAAAAAAAGAAAAACGTGTGAAGGAAAGTAAGCTTTTAAGGATAATTCCATGTTAAAACAATTGCTTTGACTGCCTTCTGTGCAATAGAATACACATTGTCATCAGGCTATTCTCTCTGCAGTCACCTGTCAGTGTTCACTAACATCAGGGAACATACATGCTAACAGTCATGAAAACATAAATAATTTGTCTTTATGCTTTCTTGGAAGGGGGATGTAATTCATTATTTCAACTGGCATCACACCCTTAACCTTAACCACACTTTGCTCTTTTCCACTCCTCCTTTTCAATAAATAAAATAATTATATAAGGACTTTGACTATGTCGGATGCTGTTTGACATTTTTGTCAGAACTTCACAAACTATCAAGCACAACTCAAACACACTCACCACATGTTCATTTTTCCAGGAATTCAAGTGAGTAAATTTTTTAAATTTTAATACCAAGAGTGAAATCTCAAGGCCTGAAGACATGCTTGACACATGCAATTTGTTTGGCTATTCATTGCCTGTCCCTGTACATTTACTTTTGCATTATTTTAAAAGCCATAATGTTTCATTTACACATATTGACCCTTATAGGAAACCACTTCTTTTACTCTACATGCTGCATGCCACTTTTTCCTTTGCATTTGAGTGCTGTACGCGTGTATGTCTGCAGGAGGCTTTTCAACACTGCCATGGCACTCTCTTTTGATGGATGGTCATTTTCATTGGCTTGCTCATGCTTAATGAACCCTGCAGTTCACGTTTTAATTGAATGCTTTTTTATATGGTCTCAAGTTTGCACCCCAACCCCCTCCGGAGCTCCCATGTCCCATCGTCCCCGTCTTGCCCCTCCTCCCCCGTCTCTTGTTTGCAAAGCAGCTCACTGATGGCTAATGAATAAAGGCTCTCTCAGGTCTCACTTTCCTTATGAGTCCTCGAGGGTGTTCTAACAAACAGCGGTGCAGGAACACACACCTCGTCTCACACGGCCCACAAAACAAGAAGAGGGAAATGGCAGTTGCGAGACTTTCTCCACCAAGTTGCTGAATTCTCTACCATCTTGTTTTTTGCATCCTATATTTAGGAGGGAAAAAAAATAAATTTTATAGTGAGGAGGCAATGTTTTTTTTTGTTTTGTTTTTTATAAGATGCAGCATTTATTAGGGAACATAGTCAGGGTGGCAGCCTCCACTACAAAAACATATTTTTTCTTTATTAATATTTATTTCTCATTCTTTTAGCATTTTACTCTCTGTCTTTGTCTTTTAGTGAGTCATCTAAAGTAGGACTGGGCTGTAAATCTTCATTCTGCAAACCACAATAAAGAAAATATGCAGACAGTCAGAAATGTATTTTGAAGGAAGTAAGTCTGACATGTCAGCTTTCAGCTTATTTAATGGGTTTTGTCTTTGTTTGACAATGTTGTCTGAATCAGTGTTACCATTTGAAAAGATATTGTCTGGCTTGCTTTCTTAGTTGAAAAAGGTTTATCTGTGCAAAAAAAGAGTTTAAGAGCACCAATTGTAGCAGTTATGACCACCTGGCTAATATTGTATTGGCTCCGCTTGTGCTGCCAAAGGAAGCCTGACCTGCTGGGGCATGAACTCCAGAGCCCTGTAGGTGTGGTGTGTTATCTGCACCACAATGTTGCAGCAGATCCTTTCAGTCCTGTCAGTAGCATGGTGGAGCCTCCATGCTTTGGAACTGTCCTGGGGGATGCTTGAGAACCTGGAATTTGGAGGCCAGATCAACACCTCAGACTCATTGTTGTGGTCCTTAAACCATTTCTGAACCATTTTTGGTTTGTGGCAGGGGCACATTACACTACTGAGGGAGACTGCAGCCTTCAGGGAAAGGGTTTGGAACACGTTCGGTAGGTGCCTGCCAAAATTCCATTGACCATCCTGGAGATAACTCAATGAGTTGTTTTCATTCCATTTTATTGGAGTGCCTCTATCTTGCCTGCATCTTGATTACATTTTCTCCAGACCTGGCCACCAGGGGGAGCTCTACAAGTTTTACCAAGCTAGCAAGATAACATTTTCAAACTTTATAACTATCTATCTATCTTACTTTAAAGTTTTGTCTTTAGAGTCCAGTATTTCTTTTCTGTTGCCCAAATCGTCTGCAGGTGGGCCCGTGTTATCAGTTCTAACACCTGCTATGCTGGCAGTTGTAGGGACAACAGCCACCTTGTTGGTATTCAAATAAGAACATCGCTGTAATGAAAAGGATATTTATAAGATGATGGACAATTTTTTGGGTCCTTACTCAAGTGCCACAAATTTGTTCTGCCATTTAGACACTTGTACCTCAACACCCAGCTCACTTTATTCCTTCAGCAAAACTGTAACACCATAACGCGTCAAGTTATATTATTAGGAGGTCCCCAGAGCATTACATAACCTCCTCATGAAAGGTGGTAATGATGCATATGAAAATAAAGACGTACAAAGGAACAGATTACTACAATAGATCAGTGTCAGCTGCAAAATGAAGTCGTTGACTTTGTTATTGTTCGACCGTCAGACCTTCGATCTCGGTTGATGCCACCAACCTGCCAGCCCTAAATTTGACAAAACTGAGGTGTAATGCATTACAATGAGGCTGTAGCACCACTATGTGTTGTAATATTTGCTTTCAGGATTGCTCTAAGAGCAAATATTTGCAACCATGTGAGTTACTCGGTCTCAAATTTGTCCCACATGCCATCTGCTGCCATCGTCACAGCAGATGCATAGCTGCATTCTAAGAGCTTAATGTTTTTCAGCCACATAAGCAGCAGTCACAGAATATGTAGGCTGGTGCTCATTTGGAAGGATATAGTATAAATCTGCTCAGGCACAAAACAGAGCTGACTTATGCATTGATTTTCAGAACCTTAAAACTTTACATTAGTTTCTGCTTTTTAATTCCATATTAAAGGGAAACCAAGATATTGGATGTTTTTTTTTCAAATAAAGGAGATGCTATTTCAGTTTTTGAATCTTTTATCCCACCACACCATTCACTCTCACACACAGACAGACAAACGAGCACGCTCGTCACAATTTTTCATCAGTCTCATCTTCAGGACAAGATTCACATTTGAAATATGAGATGGAAAAAGTCAAAGCCACTAATTTGAATCAAAGTGGAACAACCCCTCGATTGGCCAAGTTCTGAGATCATGACTCCATCTTCATCCAATCAAGCAACTTCTCAGCAAACAAACACAACAAAATTAAGTCACACCCGGAAGTTTGGTCCCCATGGAGATGCAAGTGATGTGCTGAAACTATATAACCCACAATCCCCTCTGGAAGAGAATATCAAATCATAAGAGTGCTTAATATTTCACTGACTTAATGAAATATGCATCGTAGCCCAGCATGGAGGAAAAATGCAATGATTTAGATTCATTATGTATGAGAAGGTCCGCTGGCGAAAATGACTGCGCTGTTGAATAATCGTCATTTGACTATCACCGCAGCACAATGAGATTTTGTTATTACGACACATTGCTCAATTCATTAGGAAAACACACACAGTTTCCATTTTTGCAGTTAGGACCTAAAGTGTGTGTGCACGGCATACAGATGCACCCTAATGAACCAGAGTATGCAGCGGCTGGGATGTCCTTTTCTTCTGCCTTATTTAATAAGTCTTACTGTGGATTTAGCTCCCCCAAAAAACAAACAACAGATAAAGAAAAACTTTCTGGCAAATATTTATTCGGTTTTTAAAAGGGGGAGGGAAGGAAAGTAGTTAATTCAGTCATGTTTTTAACAGAAAAAGGACTTTATTTCACACTGAAACTCTTTGATAATTCCACACTCAAAGTTGGACGGACACTTAAGAAGACAGGAGGATAAACAGTTACTAATAAGCAACTGCCTTTTAAAACATCATCAAAATAGAAAGTCATTAAAAAGCACTCAGCATATGCTTCAAGCATAACCTGCAGCTGTATTCATCAGGCTTTAGTAAAGGCTCTTGATGATCACACACATCCTCAATTTAATTTGACCACAACTACCTGAGATGGAATTGTGTTGGCACGAAAGCATGGTGAGATATTAATGCTGTGGTTTGTGAGAGTTTGTAATGAAACCTGTTCACAGGGATATGGTCCCAATATTTGGTAAATAGCTTCACTAGGGTAAGGCAGAAAGACAGAATTTTGATGCTTGATCAGGAATTCTTGATGCCCTAACCCCAATGGTAACTGTAACCCTAAATGTAGACTGGTCCCAACCCTTACCCTGGTTATATTTAAAGCTAGTGGTAGCTAGTACATCAAACAGTAAAAACACCTGCAATGATTGACAGTGATGCATTTTTATACATAGAAGTAACAGTGGGGGGTTCCTGTGTTTCACAACCTTAAAAGTAACTGTTTGAAGGATTCTTATGTTCATTTAGTTTTAAATGGTAAGGGAACAGCAATGACACTCCTAACAACACTGACACTTGATATTCATAAGAAAATTCATAAAGGGACATGCTGGACCTCTAAACATTTACACAAACCAGAAATCATAGAAGCATTTGAACAGTGATCCTGAGTTTCCCAGGAGGAAGTGCTTCTGAGTGTTTGGATAAGGTGTGAAGTTGGCAAAACAACAGAACATCATGATGTGACAACACTTTGCTGTCGAGACACTAGGATCCTGAACTACAACAACCTTCACCCCAGGCTGCATGTTTCTCTCTACATCGATAAAACCTGCTGCTTTTTTTCAACTTCTCCAAGTGTAATCCGACCATGCACCAGGAGCGATGGCATTCTTGCAAATGTATCCAAACACTTGCAGCAAATCTCAACAACTGAGTAAAGGATGCCACAAGTGACACGGAGCCACTGAAGTCACTACTTTCCTAGCGTGTTAATATTTGCACACAAATATCTGCGACAGGTGATTTTTCTTTTTTAACAACTGTGCAGAAGTACAGGCACAGACACCTTATCTTGAATTTCCAGTGGACCTGTATTCCTGCAACAGCCCGTGCAAATGACAAATAATTGTACCAGGGGAGGACGGCAGGGAGGAGTATAAACTCATGTTGCATGTCAATCCCAAGCATGTCTCTTTGAAGGGACCAGTTTCCTAAAGTGAACTACTCAATGTTTTACAGCGGTGACTCCTCACTGCCTGATTTAAACCCGGTACCCCACCACCCCCACCCCCCCTACCACTACCACACACATTCTGATAAAAGGAATGAGTCTTCTATCCCTGGAGGTGTCTGGAGAGGCTGTTATTTCCATTCAACTGTGGAATATCTTTAGTTGAAGGTTCAGCTTTCTATATATATATATATATATTTTTTTTTTTTGATTGCACACTGTATGCAACCTCCTCATCGAAATGGGATGCCTTGGTACACAAAAGGTGCATTCACAGTGAGTGGGCCGCATATTCCACCGTTCACCAGCCATTCGTGTCGCATCTTGAATGATGCAGCAGTGTTTTGTAGAACGCGTACGCACCGGATTATTCAAGGGATTAATCTGTTTCCCTGCTCGTAAGAGACGCAATCAATAAACACAAGGGCTCCGTGGAAAGATAGCGAGTAAATATTTTGGCAAACAGGGAATTGATTTTCAATCAGAAACAAACAAAAATTAATAAATAATTCCTCTGAATATCATTCAAGGAGAGGCTTGTCCATGACTGATCCGAGTGCCAGCATTTCCATCCGTCGTTTCTCAGTCCGGGCCTCATTTGTATTTGCTCTTCTGGTCTAGACATCTGCTGTTTGGAATGAATGAGGTCCCGACTTTATTGATCCTGGCAAAAGCAACATCCTGGATGGAGCAGCTTCAGGAGCGTTAATAGATAAAGATGCAGGCCCGACTGTACGCCCTCATCGCAGATGAGACCCGTGATTGACAGCCGCGCCACGCCGCGCCGCCGGACTTTGCTCGTGGCATCCTAGCTTTGAACAGACTGGTAAAGAATCCTCATTATGCAGGGAGATGTTAAGTGTGAGGGAGCAGGAGCCTGAGAGCTGCTCATTGACATTCATGTGTGTATTTGGTGTCAATCAGTCTAAATATTAAAGACACTGGAGGGCAACAGGAAGGAAACTGGGAGTAGATGCAAGTTTGTTGATTAACTGACCAACTTAGCTCTGCAGCTCAAGAACTGCATGCGTACATGGATGAGAGAGTGATTAGCCATACAGGGCATGCATGAGGGCAATAATGGCCATATGTTCTAGAAAAAATCTAGATATGACGCAGTTATCCTGTTGATGCTTCTCCTCCTCAGCCACTGGGAAAGGTGACCATAGTACATTTATGCCTTAGATATCCAAGGATATTTTATTTTGGTTATCTACTCCCTCCTTAACTGGAGGGTATTAGATCCATGCATTCATCTTTATTTGCAATAAATGATCTAAAGACACACAGATTTGCACATGCCATGATGAAAAACATCAAAACAGTAGATGGTGG
This sequence comes from Lagocephalus sceleratus, assembly GCA_911728415.1. Classification (NCBI taxonomy): domain Eukaryota; kingdom Metazoa; phylum Chordata; class Actinopteri; order Tetraodontiformes; family Tetraodontidae; genus Lagocephalus; species Lagocephalus sceleratus. The sequence goes on along the minus strand of CAJVRN010000087.1, from coordinate 5,164,041 downwards.
GTGAGGGTGAAAGGAGGTCTTCGCTGCATCCGGACGAAGAAGTCAGCCAGACCCTGTTGACCGTCTGTAGAAGAAGAAGAAAAAAATGTCGAAGGCCCTTTTTTTTCATTTTCCTTTCCCCTGAACCATAAAATGCCTGAGAAGTCACCTCTCACCCCCACTTGTGTCTGACACAGATCAGGTTGTGACACAGTCGCTCCCAGCGTTTGTAGTGAAGCTCCAGTTATCAGCTTTTGCCCCCCTATCTCTCCCTCTCTCTCTCTCACACTCACACACACACACACACACACACACACACACACACACACACACACACACACAGACACAGACACACACACACACACACAAGAAGGCAGCATGAAAACGGTACGGTATTTGAAATTTGTCAATTTAAGACAGATTGAAACGGGCTTGAATCAAATCAGATTTTTTTTTTCTCTGCACCGCTGATGCAACGCGGAAGAGCTGGTAGAAAGTACAATAGATTCTAAGGTTCCTTTTTCTCCTGAATCATCCCCTCGCTGCGAATAATATGATGCAACAAAACTAACCTTCCACTATATTCTTCTGACCCACTTATTCCTCCTTCATCTCTAAGTGGAGGAGTTTCATGCAAAAAGAAGCACTTTTGCTCTTTTGTGCCAAATATAAAGTTTATTAAGAGTTCTTGAACTTTGCTTTCATTGAAAATATCCCTTTTTGTATTCATTAAGACACATTTCTGTTTAGTCAGTATAGCTGAGTGTCGGATGTCTATATCCTTTTTTTTTTGTTAATTCTGAAATCTATTTGTGACATTTGATCTTTTGAAGGTGGGGGAATATTCACAAGTTTCAGAAATGTTGTCGGGTTTATATATGCATCGCTGAATATGACAGGGATAGTGATTCAAACCGTCACGAACATGGAAGAACACGTGTGACAGAAGATCCCAAGTGTTTAAAGCCGGTATTCTAAACATGGCAGGCTGCAGCGCTGTCTGGTTAAAAGGAACTAAATTGGTGCATCAGATAAAGAGAATCTGTAGAATTATCTCCTCTTCATCTCCTGCACTGCCTATTCTTATCACCGTCTCACTTTCTCTGCCTTTTGTTTCCCTTTTTTTGCGGGGTGAAGGGGTTCCATGTGACACGGAGAATTCTCTTCCACGAGATGCGCCTCGGCATGCTGCAGGGAAGCGCGTTTACTCATTTTGGAATGTCAAGACACGAGGAGGCAAACTGTCAACTGTTCTCCGCATAAGTGATGGCATCAATGGACCGTGTGACTTTACACAGACCTTATTTATATCCTGTTTCAAAACTCCAGCTGCCTCTGCAAATGAAAGCCAGGAGAAAGTCTTTTTCCCCACTCAATTTCTCCTCTGTTGCTCGCCTCCCTCTGTTTTAGCACAACCAGGCAATTGCCATGTAAGTTTAAAAAGCTTTCTCAAATATTAATAATAGTTTCCTCCAACTCGCGTTGCTTCTTTGCTCATTCCGCTGCAACAAGGCACGACTGTGCGTCGCTGAGAGAGCGACCGAGGAGAAAGAAGCCAGTGTGAAGCATTTGTGTCCTTTGAGCAGCTATTAGTCGATCTGTTTGAAGCTAACTGAGAAATGAGCCCCCCTCGGGCAGCTGCTGTATGCCACATAAGGTGAATGAGGCCAGCGCTGGAGCTCCTGGAAGTTCCCGTGCCCGTCGTTCAGATGTATGATGCATCACGAGCAGATGCATGCAGAGGAGTTTGTGCATGCAGCGTTATCAGCTGTGTAGCAGACTTGAAATCACAGTGGGCCTAATTACAAATAATGAATATAAATGATCCAGGCGAGGGCACTTTTTTTTTTTTTTTTAAGATGGAGTTATAAATTACAGAACAATAAGTAAACATGGGCTGTGAAGACTGCTGCTACCACACAGGCATGTTCAGACCCATGTTGTGCACGTAGGAAAATAGCTGATTCATAGATGTTTTTTCGTGATCTCAACGGTGCCGTTGGGGCACTGAGAACTTTTTCTCAGTTTATTTGGCCTCTCTTTGAGAAACACAGCAGCCATTTTTCTTTTTGAAGCTCCCAGGTTCCGAATCATTTCTGGTTGAGGAATGTGGAAATATTCTGCTCAGTTTGTGAAAGGATATTGATCCAGAGATGCCAGATGAATGAAAACAGGCAATGCATTACAGGCACGACTTGATGGAATTCAAGTGATGCTGCGCACGTCGGTAGTTTGCATTTGATTTGTACTAACTTAATTCCAGTAGGGGCATTTTAATCGATTTGCACAGGCAGAACATTGTTAACCACTACACAGTAGGACTCTATAGACCACATTGCTCAGCAATACCCACATGATTTAAAATGAGCCTTTGCACAGTCTCACACAAAGCTCAGCTAATGGTGATATATGCTGATAATGTATGGGGTGCTTAGGTTTTGTCAGTAAACAAATTCAGCCTGTTGTTCATTCACTGAACTGAAGGGTTTTTATAATTATAGCTACTGATTTTCTGCATAATTTAGATGTTCTAAATGTGACAAGTTGTTCCTTCCACAATGTATTCTGGAGCCATACGTAAATTAGCGCAGATGTCGGGAGACTTAACAGGATTTTATGTTGCATATTTCACACATGATTGACAGAGCAGGCCACCCCCACTCCCCTTTACTTTTACATAAGTGCATAACTACGTGTTTGTGCAGCCTGGGTCGCTGTTTCTACACCCAAAAACATATTTTTCTACTGTATGCTGATTTTTGTTTGCACAAGTGGGCAAAAATGCAGTTTGGGTATGGCTGCGAGCGCTGGGCACAGCAGACACGTGGGTGGATACATCCAGTGCAGGATGTGTAGGAGGTATGAAACCACAGCTGGCAGGCTGTTTTGTTTTTTTTTTTCTTCTACAACCAACCGAGACGAGGTGTTCTACTTGTACAACATGAGCCTGTTTTATAATTTCCATTTTCAAATATCGTGTCTCACTACAAGACAAACTACTTATTAAGACATGAGCTGTGTCGCCATAGTTGTCCCTTATGGTTGCTTTTATATACAGCAGCTGGCTCCATGACACAGAAGATGGAGTTTAAGGTTGTTGCCCAGTGAGTCATCTTATTGCCGAATTTTTGGATGTTGCCAAGTTTTAAAAGATGGTGCCACTGTGGCACATAAACTAGCTTTTGAAAGTAAAAATAAAATTTTACGTGTATGTTCATGTTGTCGAAGAGATGATTTTGGTGGAACAAAATAAATTATTGCCTTAATCTATCTATAACTGGACAACTGAAGTGCATGTAAATGTGTAAATGTGGACTAATATCAGAGTTCTACTACACATCCAAGAAAGCCGGTCACAGCAGAAGAATCAATGTGTCCATTAAATACGAGATGAGCAAAGCTGTATGATTATCCATCTTCCTGTTTGAAATTCTGGTCTGCCACCTGACTGGTTATTATGTAAGCAGGCCTGGAAAGCAGGTCATATTAACCCGCTGATAGAACACATATCGCCACCTAGTGTTCAGGAGGAGGACATGTTCCCAACAGTTTGATTTTCTCTGTTTCGTTTAAATTGCAGCAAGGACTGAATCCTGATGAAGATGCCAAATTCTAATTCTGAGCATAGCTTCATTAAGCTGTGCATGCAAATGTCCTGACTGTTAAAACCATCTGTTGTTTGCAAAGGTCAGTACTGTAGTTTGTTTAAGTGCTTTCCACCTCTTCATCACACTCAGCAGGATGTCTGATTTGTGATACCAACGTGCCACAAAATAGATTGAACCCAAAGAACATGACAGGTCTTGGGAATCTCCTGCACCTTCAGCTGGCTGACAGCGAGAACCACAAACGTGGTCTAAGATCTCCTGCCAAGGAGGTGACAAATTGATGATCTTGCTCTGTCTGTGTATCTACTCTCTGATTACGATGTCAATTTGAGGCTGTTTTACACCAGAAGGTCTCCCAAAGGGTAATTTTCAAGATCTCTACATGAAATTTGCTTCTAATAACACCAACAAAGTTTATCCAGAGTCCAGCAATCAATAACAGCCAGCACTCTAACTTAAAGTTTAAAAATCATTATCATGACCTCCAGGAAGCCCTTCCTTGATCCCCTTTATGGAGATGCCTCCATATGTTCCACAGCTTGCCTGCTCTTCATTTGACAGAACTTTATAAGTATCCAAACTGACCAGCTTTGCTCGGTGCCGTGAAATTCCCCGTGATACCTTTCGCTATCAGTACTGACAAAGATGAGGGGAGTGAAGGAGGTGTTGTGTTCAGGGAATAAAACACAATGGAGAGGAGGGGTAAAGAGTGGGAGGAAAGATGAGGAATGATCCCTGATTGTGCTTGTCTTATGAGATGCATCCATCAGTAGTGACATCCGGACAAATAAAACTCCTTTTTCTTCCCCCGTATTCAATTATATAGCAGGGGCAAGGGTTTTACCAACAAATGCACACACATGTGCGTAGCATATACATCCAATGCACGTTCACAAGGTCTTTCGAGTGTCAACTAGGCAGCCGTACGCAACTTACATTTAGCATCATATTCAGAAAGATTGTTTAATCGCCATTGCAGAAGATTTATTGCCAAATAGTGCTTTCATATGTAATACAGGCTGACAGTTTCATAAAACTAAACAAGAATCAATAGGGAACACGGGCGCAGCTGCGGTCTTCATGCAAAGGCTCCCATGCAAATTACAGTTGGAAGTGACGCAATTTAGGACTGGCCCCAAATTTCAGGTGGCGGGAGGCAATTAGCTCGCCAAGATGCCTTAGAAGCTGGATGTGAGCAGGCTCCCAACCGCTGAACACATGCGTGATTATAACAGAACGGCCGACACACCGGCAGAAGGTAAGGATGAGGGAGGAAGAGTCAGGGATGAGCTGCGCTGAAGGCCAAGTAAGTGTCGATCTTCCACAGATTAAGAGTCAAGTTTTGCAGCTTCATCTTGGCTAAACACATGAATAAGTAATGACAGGGGTTCAGTGAACTGTCAGCGTATAATATTTCAGTAATACAATAAAGCTCAAATGAGACGATATCTCGCTTCAACAATTTGGACAAATTACTTTGGAGTGCTTCCATAAAAGAAGGTAACAAAACACCTCCTTGTACTCTCAGAGAAATGACTCGTCCTGTCGCTCTGTTATGTCTCTTTCTTTTTACTTCTCAGGAATTACTGCGTGATGGCAATCTCTGTCTGACACTGACAGCGTTCCCCTCTTTCAATTTCGAAGTTCTAAAGAGAATTTTAGGTGGCCTGCTCATATATATATATAGATAGATAGATAGATAGATAGATAGATAGATATATAATATAGATAGATAGATATATAATATAGATAGATAGATAGATATATAATATAGATAGATAGATATATAATATAGATAGATAGATAGATATATAATATAGATAGATAGATATATAATATAGATAGATAGATAGATAGATAGATAGATACGTGTGTCTGTGTCCATAACGGGACAATTAAGCTGAGCTGACCAGTTTCATAACCCATCAGCACAGCAGCGCTCCTTCACTGCCTGAACAGCGTTACATTAGCATACTATTATAGGTTGAAAACAGCTCCATCGCTGCCATTAATCAAGGTTTATTGTATATTCTGAAGGTATGCAAATTATTGAAAAAAAATAAAATAAAGCTATGATCTCACCTCAGAGATGAGCTAATTAGCTAATTAGTGCAGATATTCGGTTGACAATTATAGCGGAAAGGGTAATTTGTCAAGACACAAAGCAGCGCAGTAATATTAAGAATGTTTTCTCATTTGCATTTCGAGGAAAGAGCAAAATGTCTTCTAACAGCAGGGCTCATGCCCGTATGCAACTGAGGCGTGAGCGGAGGCGTGGGATCCACGTTGATTGGGAAAAAAAATGAGCCCATGAGAAGTCGGATTTGCGGCAAATCGGAAATTTTGTCGCTCTGTTTCATCTTCCCTCTCACATTTGGAAATGCAAAAGCTGAATATATTTTCTCAAGTGTCACAGTGTTAACATGGAAGCTTGGAGGAAAGAAAAAAAAAACCTACTGTGACATTGATGGGACCTTTAAGTGTCGGTCTAATCTATGCATCGCACGGAAACAATTAGGCTAGTTTTCTGTGCTTGTTCTCTGCCCCCCCGCTTCTGCAAACATTCACAATAGGACAAATGTTTCATATTTTTCAGTATTCCCGACACATGTAACCTCATATTGTTGCCACATTACATGATTTTGAATTATGTTTTACACGCTGTCATGTAGATGAGATGACCTCACGTCAGGCTGATCCAACGAGGAAGATCACCTTGTGTATTCAAACAAATGGGCATCAGATAAAAGTATGAGACAGTCAGTAAGCACGTGACTGATATCAGACTCAGCCACGTGGCGGGAAGTAACAACAGACGCGTGTCGTCTAGTAACAGCTAAGAGGTGGTGGTAAGAGAGAGCAGTTAAAACTTTGGCCTGTCTCTCCAGCTCTCAACCACATCCCGGCGCCGTCTTTTCTGATGGCGCCACGTTGGCAACGCACCATCGATCCTGGCTGATAATCCAAACTTTTTGGCCGCTCCCATCTTTTTCACCACCTGCCAAGAGTAGAAAGATTTTAATTGTCAATTTGTTGCTTTTTTTTCCCTTCTTTTTTTTTTTTTGGGGGGGGTGCTTTGGCACCCAACTGCCTGCTTACTTACGCCAACTCGGCAAACACAATAAACTTAATTGCTTTCTCACGGAGGTAATATCTGATATCTTGGACTTGATCACTGAGACGGAGGACGCTTAAATCAATGAAGAAGAACATTTATGGCAGCTAAACAGGGAAAGCGGGAAAGAATAAAACACCGAATTTAGGAATTGGGCACATTTTCTTGGGAGATTAAATGATTTCCTGTTCACATTACACATTCCAATTCACTTCCCTGACCTTGATAAGAAGCCTTTTATTTTCCTCTTATCTAATGTCCTTTTAAAATCTTCGTCTTTTCTCCCCTTACGTAAAACATTTATAGGGGAATATTTAGGTTGTGGTCAGGGCCATAAAAAGAACAGGTAGGTGCCAGTGATAACAGTGTGGGAGTGTGAGAGACTGTCGCTTTATAAAAAATGTCTTTCTATAAACTCTCATCTCTGCATCAGCTGCTTCGCTGCCGAAAATAAAACTTTCATAATGCGCTTCTCCTTCCCCGTCATGCATTTTGCAATCTGCCTCTATCACTCTAAAATTTCAGCTTTCCTGGCCCCGTTTTATTCCTCCTCCGACACCCAGAGACCCTCATATTGCCGCTCCCACCCAGGGGGAATGCAGAGTGCATCTTCAGCTGCGGTTCTGCTGAATTCCAACTGTCGGGGCCAAAAAGGTAAAGCTGAGAGCGCAGTGAGCGCCGCCGCCGCCACCCTCCCCGCACAAAAAAAAGGAGAGGGAAAACCAACTTTAAATAGGTCATAGATGGAGAGGGCAGGGCGAGGATAATGGGGGGAGTTGTGTTGAAATCCAGTGCGTTGTTTGACACAGCGCACTCCCTGCTGGATCGAGCCGAAAACAGCTATAAGAACAGCGGGGAAGGAAAACAGTCTCTGTCCTTTCACATGCTTTGAGCGGCTTTGTTTTTTTTCCGCATCCAAATGCTTTACATCCCTGGTCTGAATGTACAATGAATGTGCCCACAAACGCTGCAGAAGCTCCCCAGCTGACTGTCTGTTATTATTTTTGGCTTCGTATTGAAAAGCACCATCATTTCATTAATACTGCACAATAATTAGCTTTTCCAGTGGTTGGTTATTAGCACGCCTCTGGCATGTTCTCTCAACAACAGGATGATTCAAGTTCTCGGTTTTTAAATTATGCTGGCTTTCTTCCTTCTAATGTCTACATCATTTTTCTTTCAGTTATTCTTCATGAGTCTTTGGTAATAATAAAACCTAAAAATATATTTACCAAAACACATGTCCTCATTGACCTCAACACATATCTGTCTTTATGTGAGCCTAATGAGTAATTAGTGCGAAAGGAAGACGTATCTAAGGCTCAAATGTCGTTGGCAAGCAACACATATGGAATATGACTGTATCAAAAAGGCATAACAATATTGATCCATCTTTTTTATTGTTCAGTTTAAGAAAGAATGGAGTCTGGCAAGAGAAGCAATGTAGGAAGAATGGGACCTAAAAGAGCAGGATGAGACGATGTGGGCTGCTGCAAGGTTACTTTCCTTACAGATTCTTGGTTTTAACCCTCCTGGGTGCTGTTAAAATGCATAAGATAAGTGAGCTATTAAGGAAAATATAAAAAAGTGGCCATTATAGTTAAAGAGGAATTAATGAATGAAAAACTGAATATTGTGAGTACTAACATAATTATCTTACCTGTTTATCAGTGTAAATTTTAATATTTACCCCGAGTCTGTGTGTGGACACCCAAACAATTAATGTGTAAATTTCAAGAAATTATAGTACAATAGTAGCTTCGATAATATTCACACCAGACTAGTGTATTACATTTTCCTGTTCTACCGATCATATTAGTATTTTTGTGAACGCATTACCTGAAATGATGACCATGATCATCACCGCAGGGTTCAATTTGGGAAAAGACAACTTTTAATTAATAATCCTCATCAGGGGGAATACTGATGTGGGATACAGATGGGAATCTTCTGAGCTGCGGCCTAATTTGCATCTGTTTAAAAATAAATCAATATATTGAAACCAAATTCAGTCTGTGTAAATGTCACCAAAGCATCTGGAGTGAAAGGACGCGTATGGGATAATACGGGTTTGGTGACAATGAATTCCTCGTGCGGTTGAGTCTGAAACACAATACCAGCTCCTGAACATCTAGCCTACGAAGATGTCAATACAAATGAGGGGGAAAAAGATGCCAAGGTCTAAACTTACCTCGCTCGTGTTAACTATCTGATCGAGGGTATGAGGTCTGGCGTTCCCCTTGTGGAGCATCTGCTTTCCTCGTGCCGGCCTTGGCAACACCATGCACGGACCTGGCATCAACACCCACCCACGCCATCTGTACCTGCAGCAGCAACATGGCCAGGGTGCGGGGGAAGGATTGGCCGCAAAGCCGTTTGTCTTTCAGTCTGACCTGGATCGTGTCAGCCGCGATTCGACGGAAGCGACCGCGCGAGTTGTCGTCATCTTGATTCGTATGTTCCTCTTCTGTCCTTTTCTGCGCTGGCAACTGGCACGGATGGCTCCCCGTGTGATTCACTTCGCCACTGCACAATAATCCCCTCATTAGGAAAACATTCCAAGTCATCCGAACGAGGAACGACTTTGTTGCACAGTCATAGCTTAATAACGACGCCCACGTGGGGGGGGCACATTTCCATGCTCACATCGGCGTGCACGTGGGTGGCTGAGTGGCACGAATCAATGCCCAGACGCTCCGATTTGTTTTCTTGTGTATTGACACAATCAAAGTTCAAGAATCCCTTTTCAAGGGAAACAATACGGTTTGGAAAGTAGGCTGCTCGAGAGCGTTGCGCAGGTGAAGCCTTTATGCAGATTTGTGAGAACTGATTTGTGTGAGTTTCTGCCTCCTCCACCTCAAGTGGGCATTCTGAGTGGAAGAAAACAGTTCACTTCCAGTATCAACAGACCGATAGCAATTCCGAAAACTTTCTTACCCTTTTAGTTGCCTGTTGGTCTTTTGCTCTTTTTGCGCTGATGGAAATAAGCTGCGAGAAATGGTGGAACCAGAGGTTTAAAGGCCCCCGCAGAGGGTTCTGATCTCTGGTTGGAAGAACCCTCGGAGGACACACCTTCCATCTCCTGGCGATGGGATGTGCCACATTCCCGGCAGTGGTTCTGAGTGCTTAAGTCCTCATTTCCCATTTAGATCTGAGTGCTTGTGGCTCCTGATGTTGAAAAGAGGGTTTTTAAACTGAAAGAAAATGGGATGGACGAGGAAAATTGGCCTGTGGGCCGGAGATGGTGAATGGCTGATGCTGCACACAAGGGTGCTGCTTGCCAAAAGTGGCAGTGGAAATATCATGTGGGTGGAATGAGAGGGGAATCTCTCTCCGGTTTTGCATCATTCCCTGAGGACGGAAGCTCTGTGGCACACAGCGGCGACAATGCCTCGACGCTAAACAGTGAGGAATCCCTTTCACAAGGAATTCCTTTAACAGCCACTTCTTCCTAATTGGGGTCTTGTGGGCTGCTGTCGTCTGTCACCAGGTAAAAGGACACCCACCCATCACCCAATCGCGGCGGCACCAGTGTCTCCAGTTGACCCAGTGTCCATTTAGGACTGTAAAAGGAGCCAGGAGAGCCCGCTGAGAACTTAAACTCTACAGAATAAGGCCACGGAGTGTACACGGGCCGTGCTCATTCTCAACACTTGTGTCTCTCTGCTGCTTTTTAGCCCTAAATGGACACAGAGCGAGAGGCAGATGTTTGTGAGTGCATCCAGGCTAGTGCACCTTTTTATATGCAAGGTTAAGTGGCTCACTGACTTGTATGCAGGAACTGTCTGGCAGCAGTCTCTTTTTTTTTCTTTTTTTTTTTCCAGGACCTGCACCCTGAGCTGACATTTCAGAATCAAAATAATGCCCTTCTGTACATTTCGCTGGAGCTTCTCTGCATACTCATTTTTATTGCTAATTTAGAAAAAGCTAACAGGCATCATTTGTTATTGCAGAAGGCAGCATTGTCACAAGTCCTTGCAACAATTTGCTTGCAAAGGTCGCACTGAGTCTGTGACTCAGTCCCGGGTGCATGAATACATGCACCCACTTCAAAAGCATGACTTTTTCATGAGGCTACTCTTTAGTCATCTGCCTGTCAACTGTTGAGCCGCGAAGTGGAACAGATGGTCCGGCGAGGCTCGGAATACTTCTGATGATGGAGTGACATGGAAGCTGCGGCCCGATCGGCGAGCAGATGGCGAGTATTAGCATTGGACAGCCTGGTCCGCGACCACAGTTCGTCCCACCTGATCTATGCAACAGTATCAGACCCAAACTTTACTTTCCTGCATCATCATGAAAGAGCTCAAACTGGCTGAAGTCAGGCTGAGCTGTGGTGCCTGTCGGAACGATAACCTCGGACAAACGCAAGTCCAGTCCAGCTGAAACCCGAGTTGGCGTCTGAGTCATGTGGCAGCATTGTTTGTTTTCTGATTTTTATGCACGTGGACTTCTTGGCATTTTGCTGATTTAGAGTCAGCTGATTAAAGGGAAATGCTCCTTTCTGGCCATGACAGGCTGTCATAGCGATCTGTTGCTTTGAGAATAATACTTGAGTTGACTTTTAGTTCTCATCCGCTCTTTCATTGCCTTTTCCCTCCCAATAACAGCTGATAACTATTGGGCATGAAATGCCTTTTTATTCAACTAATATGCTCATATAATATTATTTTTACAGTTTTTCTTTGTCATTTTTATCAATCTGATGACCTTATGATGTTTTGGAATTTTGTAAAAACTATTTTAGTGCAAAAAGATTTACCATCTTAGGTAATAATGCAAGGCTTTCTTCCATGGCTTAAAATGATTTATTAAAGCTTAACTCAGTTCAAGCACAGTGAGAGCTCTTAGACGCCAACTGGAAGTTACAAGAACAAAAGAAGAACCGTTTTTGAAGAAAAAAAGAAATCCTCATTGTGGATGAGAAAAATATAGGACAAATTATAAAAGCCACGTGGGAAGGTGCCTCTCATCCCTCACCCTATATATTTCCAGAAAATAGAATTCAATGTTGCATTTCTGTGGGCTGTTTATGTTCTCCATCATACATGTGGGGCTCAAGGCCAATGCGCGTTTGATTATCACCATGGTTCCACACATGGACACCGGAGAAAACTAATTATACCGGTCATAATCCGACGGAAAACTGGGAATGACATTCAAATTTATTGGCAGGGAGTCCCGACCTGTGAAGCATCAATTTCACGTGTAGTGAGCAGAGAGTGAACAGGTTAAACTGTGGAGCAGACCAAGGATTGGTGGGAACCAATGCACACCACGTCTATTTGTGTCCCTTTGAAAAAAAAATGCATTATTGTTATTGCTTTTATTGTGGCATAATGGGCATATTGCAAATTATATAAACCTATGTGTGTGCGCTTGTTCGTGTGTGGAAAATGAGACAGGAAGAAGAGAGAGAGAGAGGGGGGGGGGAGAGAGAGACGCGTAGAGAGGGAGAGAGAGAGACGAGTAGAGAGGGAGCAGGTCTGCAGTCTGAATCTTTGCGGCGCGCAGACCTCAGTCGACGCTGTGGCCAAACGCTGGAAATACCTTCGTTCTACATCCCCCCTCCCCTCTGTCTGTACAAGATAAGACTGACTTCCCTCCGATGTTGGGTGGAGAACTTCTGAACCGTGGAGATTGGTTCCCTGGAATCTTTACAGCATCGCGTGGCTCCCCATCGCATCATTCGGCTCTTTCCATCGTCTTCTGACCTAATGACGAGTTAAAACGTGGATTATTGGCGCAGAATAAACCAGCTTTTGAAAGAAGGATCTGTTCCGAAGGCGCTCACATAAGCACTGCGGGATAAACTGGAGAGGGGCTGCTCCTGGACGCGCGTCTGACTTTGCGTACGTGGAGCGGAGAGAGGGATTTTTCGTTTCACATTTCTTTCCCACACTTGCAGGTATATCAGTGACCACTTGAAGCACGCCTCCGCTTTGCTCTGCCTTCCCTCCTTTCCCTATCCAAAACCCATTCCCTTTAGGTGTGAAATCTATCTTCTCGGAGAGAGACTCTGAACCCCTCGGTGCCCGCATGACATGGTTCAGTCCAGCTGCGAGATCCGAGCCTCCTCCATGCATTGGGATTTCTCTCAGCGCCGAAACCGAGTGAATCTCCCCTTTCTGACCATCTGAAAACTGCCAGTGCCTGCCAGACTACAAAAATCAAACCCTGCCATGACCACCGCTTCGAACCAGGACGGAGCAAAGGGACCGGAATGCGCATGCAAGAAGGGGGACGGAGTGAGGATTTTTGCTCTAATGAAGGCGGGAGTGCAGGCACATCACTGGAGCCGGGTGCTGCTTTTATACGTGGGGCTACTGGCCACCTCAGTAAAGGGTAAGTACCGGTCTTCTGTGTGACTGGAGATCTGAAGAAACCGGCAGGATGATCTGATATTCCACCGCCCACCCTTCACGATTCCACATGCAAATCACCGCCAGAACACGATCTCACGCTGAAGGCGCATCAACCTTGGTGCCGTGTCACTCTTCCAGCACCACCAAAGTTATTAATAGAGGAGAGGTGGATGAGCGGCTTCCTAATCTGCTGAGGTCTTATGCCGCTTGGAATGGGTACCAAGCGTGTTTCTTTTTTTTTCTCTCTCTCTCTCTCTCTCCACCTTTGCTGTTGCGCGAGAGTGTTGGGCAGCTTTCTGGAACGGCTAAGTGGGGCGCAGGGATGTTTAAACGAGCGAAAAGATTTTTACGGTGACGCAAACCAGTTTTCACCGAGTGAAAAAAAAGGGGCTGAAGCGCTGGTGGGACTGGGAAACTGGTTGGACCGTTCAGACGGACGGTTATGTTAACAGACCCCCCCCCGCCAAAAAAGGTGTGTGTGTGTGTGTGTGTGTGTGTGTGTGTGTTGCATTTTATAGGGTTCTCCCATCAACAAGTAAGCTTAAGCGTTTGTGTGCGTGGTCGTGATGGGGAGAGAAAGAGAGAGAGAGAGAGAGAGAGAGAGAGAGATGAGCTCAATTACAAAAGTCTGTTTCAACTGGAGCTCCACATTCAACAGATAATTACCTTCATGTCCTCATAAAACGGTTTTTTTTTTGTCTGCTTTCGTGTGTGCGCTTCCGCCCTCTCAAACTTCATCACTTGTCGCCGGGGATTCACCCATAACCAGTTTGTGGCTCCCAGTCCCGCCTTACCTTTATCGGAGAGCGCGCACACGTTTCATCCCCGTCTCAATGCCAACACCGCCACCTCCAAACGGTCACTATTTTTAGCCGAAACGATTGTGCTGCGACGATATGTATTTGACACGCGGTGAGTCATGCGCGCCCACTCTTACCTTTTCGGTTTGGACTGCTCATCATCATCATCATCCCCCCCGGAGATGCTGGAAAACTGCGGACACCTTTTTTCGGCATCACCGCAGCCCAGCAAGCCATGTGCTCTGTACCACAGAGAGGTCAGCCGCCCCCCACCCCCCTCTCTCGTCCCAATTCCACTAAATCACTCCCACGTCTCATCGTGTATCACAAGCTGCGTGGCAGCTGCGTTGATGTGAAATTCCAAACACGCCATTTGAAGCCCTCTGCGCTTCCTTGCGGAGCAGAAGCTGATGCATCCACAGGAGAGATTTTCGTTTTATTTGCGTCCTGGGGGCGTTTTTATTGGCATTTAGAGCGTCAAGCGTAGCGCCGTGACAACGTTTTCTTTTTTAACACACAATAAATATGTGTGGATATCACACTCGGTGGTCTCGCACGGTTCTTGGGTGCCGCAGCCACCAGCAATTGCCCAATCTTCCCATGGAGCGGCACCAGAGCCTCGCTCTCCGCTGCGGCGGAAGGCTGGAGACCAGACGGGACGCAGAGTTTCTGACCGTCCGGTCCGGGACACGTTTGGTCCCCTGCGCGCTTTTGATGCACGGCGCCTCGCTTTTTAACGCACCATTTTTTCCCCACAAGCAACGCATCTCAGATGGATGATAGTTCTTTAATACATAAGCAACCCCCCTCCCCACCACACTCCCATGTGACCCGGGGGGGGTATATTTCCAAAGTCCCCGATGATTCTCAGCTCCCTCCCTGTTCCTGTCAGCCAGATCATGGCCAATCACCTTGTCTTCAATTAAAGGCGCAGAACAAAGAACGTCTTTTGCTCATTTGTCACGGGTCTCTCGACAGCTTCGCCCGTTTTCCGCGAAGATCAGCCGCCGCTGACGGAGCCTCACTGTTGTGCTCATGATGCAACTTGCAGTAATGTGATGCAGACCTGAGGGCTCGATGCCTCCTTTTCCTTTAATCTTTTTTTTTTTTTTTTTTGCTTCGTGACATTTGCCTTTTTTGCACAGTCACTTCTTAACAACGGGGGAAGGATTAAAAAAAAAAAAAAAAGATGTACGTTTGTGCGCAAAAGTGTGGGAGGCTCTGCGCGTTTCAGGGGCAGAATGTTGCATTTTCTTTTTAAAACAATTTATTTTTTAATCATAACAAAAGCGCCTATTTTAAACTTTCTTTAAGACCAGCGGGCAATTTGAAAAGCGGCGGGTGCCTAATTGCAATTTTAATTAGCGCACCTTTTACGCACCTATTGGTGCTATCAGTGAATGGAAGTGGAATCCATTAGTTTTTTTTTTTTAAAAAAAGGCTTTCTTGACGCTTTCAGTGCGGAGGTAATGACTTTCTCGATCTACCTGAATAAAACTGTTAGTAATTTAGCAGCTCGAGTCCCCACCGACTCCCATCACTTTTTTGAAAAGTGACATTTCAGCACCATGGACAGCGAAGAGCGCAGTTGCGCAGTTGACGCTGTCTTCAGCAACCTGGACAGATCCAGCAGCTCGAAGCCCAACATTAACAATAGTTACTGATATATTGCGTAGTTTAGAACAGTAAGATTAAACTCGTTTTTTTAATGTAAGTTAAAATCTACAAACCCTTGTCATATGTATTGTCACGTAAATGCAGCCATGTTTGAATAAATGTATTTGTTGTTGGATGCTCATTTGCTTACCATCAACTCTTTCAGTATTTATACATGAACAGAAATAGAGGTTCCATTCTGTAAATGTGGTAGAAATTTTGTATTACCTGCCCGCTAATGCTGAAGCAGGAAAAAGAAATGGAAACCATTATAATCCAGAGCACTGATTCTTTAATTCTGTCTGGTCCATTGCAATGAACACCCAGTTAAATTTAACTTTGACAGCAATGGCATCACAAGGTTGACATTAACTGAAATTTATATTCAAAAGCATGACTCATTTTTTTTTTTTATATATTTTATTTATTGATGAAACCACTTTAATGGAGAAATTGCTTGAACGGTTTTCTCTTTGTTTCTTATAAATACTGCAAACAAAATGCAACCCAATGTTGTATCCCCACAAATATTCCGTGACTCCTATACTTTTTTTTTTGGAAATTCTGATTCAGACTTGGAGAAACCACTTTGGTTGTGTGTCGTGAATCAAAGTCCCATACAACACACACAACACACAGCTGTCCACAAGAACCCTATTTGTACCAAACTTTTGAGAAATTTCCTGACGTTTTCTCATTTGAATCCAACCTCCTTACTGCTCCGTTTACTTTCTGCAGAGTGCATCATACTCTCTATTTGTACAGTGCCTGTATTTGACGGAAGGTCATGTTCTTGGGATATGCCTTCCCACCTCCAATCATATTATGATTCGCTAAGGCCAGGGAACTTAATCTGTCTTATCTGGTCACAGATTTTACATGACACATTTCTTTGTTCATATAATCAGCGGCCTTTGTGGAATGTGTTCACAGATGCTTGACTATCACACTTGCAGTTGGTTTTTGGTGATTTATGAATATTAAAGTATACAGTTGGACTGTTGGATCTTTGAGCATGTATTTCAGACAAGGCTTTCATCCTCTTGAACATCCCTCATTACTTGTCCACCTGCTGATGTGTCACCGCACTTCTCCCTCTTTGTCTTCCTTAAGCCTTCCTCTCTCTTTCCCCCTATCTCTCTTTCTTTCCCTCTCTCTCTCTCTCTCTCTCTCTCTCTCTCTCTTCCTACCACCACCTCCTCCTCTGGTCCTTCACCCTCCTCCCTGGTGATTCACACTGTCATCTGTCTCCAGATGGCCAGAGATCCGTCACTGTGCTTGGTCACACTGATCAGAGCCCTCTCTCTCTCTCATTCTGTGTATGTGTGTGTGTGTGTGTGTGTGTGTGTGTGTGTGTGTGTGTGTGTGTGTGTGTGTGTGTGTGTGTGTGTGTGTGTGTGTGTGTGTGTGGTGTGTCACACGCACATATCCAGCAGCAATCTTGCAGAATATCTTGAATCAGTGGCACTCAATGTGGCAATAATGAAGAAAATCTTATTAATTTCTTTAAAGACAACTCAGCTGCCTCTCCTGTTATTTAATGTGTTAAAGCTCTTTAAAGGGGTACTTGAGTTTAATGTTATGGCCACAGTGAAATTGCCTTCATTAAATATATATCTGGCTCCTCAGTCACTATACACAACCTGAGACAAATGAGAAGAACACAAAATAAAACATATCAATGGAATATAATTCCATAGCACCGTATCCCCCAATGCTTATTGAATTTGTAAATATATAAATATTTCTAGTGGACATATCAGGAACAGTGGCCTGAATACTGTGGATGTTTTGCTGGCATAACATTTTCAGATAAAACGCAGGCTGCCATTCGAGCAGCTCCATTAACGGCACTGGGTAGAGCAGTTGTGACAAAGCACCCTGCTGAACAATGTTATTCCCAAGATCAGGGCTATTCTTCTTTTCACGTTACCTCAGAGGTGAAAATCCCCCAACAATTGCGTGACTGTTGTGTCGCCAAGATGTACCAAAGAATACACACTCGGCCCACCTCTTGTGGATCTCAGCTATAGAAGGACAAAAGAAAAAAAAAATCTGGAGCTTACATACGTCCTCTTGGACACATATGTGAACATTACAGTATAACCTTCTGCTATTTTCAAACCCCGGACTTTATTCAGCTACTGATCTCCACAAAGTAAGAGACAGATGTTCACACCATAGCTGTCTCATAGACGTAAATCCCAGCTAGGGGTTTATTCAATTCCCTGATCTACAATGCCCTTATCATATATCAGGGATGTGGCAGATTGAAGATTAGATCCAAGCTCAGTATCTGCTCTTTTTTTTCTTTTCATTTCCATTTGTATGCAGTGTATAGAGGTACACGTCTGGAGTCTTTTTCTACGTGGAAAAGGTGAAATGAAGCTGGAGAAACTTGCCACCCTTGTGTTTTGCAGCATTTGTGCACCAATAATTGAATTTTCACCTGATTGTTTTCAGTCATACATTCAATTACTCATAATTACGTAACGGAGCAAATCAATAACATTTAATTGTTTGATGCATGAATCCCACTTAACTGATGTCTCTGGTAGACAGCAGGGGCTTGGAATTTGAAAATATCCTTCAGTTAAGCTGAAGTGAGGCTGATTGATCGAGTGCTGATATCGCAGCACTCGATCAATCAGCCATGGGTGGAACGGTCCTACTGGGACGGCCATGCCCTGACCTTTAGATTAACGTCCCTCTTAGGTTTCATATGCAATCCTCAGAGGAGATCAAACACTCAGGTTTGCACGCATAGATCAACAATATCTCACCGACTTAAATGTGTAACACATCCATGATTGCATTATGCTGCCTTCTGTTGATAATATTGATTGATGAGGACCGAAGGAATGGCGGCTTTCTGTGCAATCTGGTGTCATTTAAGTGCAAATGGATGGCAGGATGTAACTAAGATCGTGGCGTAGAGGTTCAGTCCAACATAATTCACAGAGCTCAGCTGCTGGGTGTGAACGGAATGAAAATTAGATGATAATTGACTTACCCTGTTTTTGCATGTGGTTGTCACATAATTGTGATGGAGCAGAAGATGAAAATTAGTTGAGTTATATGGTATGCAGTATTTAAAATCCCCAAACAATATTTTAGAATGATTAAAGTCATTTCAATCCCATATTCTTTCCCAAATAAGTGACACTGGTATTCCCAGATTTACCTTGAGTGATGCCCTTTTACTACCCAAAATACAGTAAAATCACAATAGTGAATTTAATTTAAGTAATTTGTATTATGGAATTGTTGGGTCAGACCAAAGTGATCAAACCCAGAATCTGCTCAGAAAGCCTAGATCAAGGCGGATGGAGCCATGTGGTGAGCATTAAAGACATTCTTGGCGGGATAGGAGAATATTATTCAAATTCAGTATTTACCATTGTTTACATTAATCTTCTCCCACCACAAACTGACCTGAGAATATGGGCAAGAAACCAACAGCAGACACGGAGGGGAGAAAACAAGCAGAGATGAGTTTAGTGAAACAGTCTTGATGAAATGCTAGAACTCCACTGGGGATGCAAATAAACATGAAATGTGAAAAAAAATACACCCGCAAACACCCTCCCGTGTTTCTGCAGGCATAGATCCTTTGAGGGTTTCATGTGGGAGGTCCATTTGTATCAGCAGTGAATAAACTCCCCCACAAAGACAAGGGGTCTTTCTGCAAAGATGGAACATCAACCGTAACATGGCTCCGACTCTGAATGGGCGGTTTTCTATTGATCAACTTGAAGCCTGCGCACGTGGGCGGGTGTTGTTCATGGCAACGCTAACTTACAATCAGCATATTCACATCTATCTGCGTTGACAGTGAAAGAAGCGGAATATCGCATTGAAGAAAGAATGGCAGCTTCTCTGCTGGGTTGGTGATTAGCATGTAAAATGCTCAGATGGACTCAGATGGATGTTAATGCTGCTGGTTAAATATGACCCAGCTGGAAGGAACTGCCTGCCTCCTCTTTTCTTCTCCTCCCTGTCTGAGAGAACACATGCTCCATTGTACCTCTTTTGCCGGCCCTACAGTCAACATGCGCTCACGCCGGCCTCTGCATGCACACCTCGTCCATGCATCAGAATGCATTGGTGTTGTTTCAAGGATTCAATGTCTTCCTACATTTTTTCTTTTTTTTTTTTTTTACACGTAGGTGTTGTTTATTGTTACGGCCATGCACATTTATTCCTCCAGCTACAGCTTGGTGACAATTGTTTATCTGTGTAGATCTGATGTCTGAACAGGACGCTGCCATAGGCATGAAGCCATTGTGGGTGCCCTGAGATTTAACTGTCACACCTGAATATGTCACCGGAGTTGATGCTTTTTGTGTGTTTCCTTCCTGCATGTTTCCTGTGTTTACGATTCACTGCTTTTCTGGACTCAACAGGAGCCTGTTATGGAAAAGCAAATGCCATTTTTCTGCCACGTTATGAGTGGAACTTGTGTGTGTGTGTTTGTGTGTGCATGCAAAAGGGAAAGTGGGGCTCATACGTACGAGCAAGCTTATCACAAGTACTTTCCACTGCATTTGGCTTGTCTGTAATGGCAGACAGTGCCATCCTGGCCCGGACATTAGGCTAATGTATGGAGGCGAGCGGGATCGCTGAGTTTGCCCATTTCCATTTTAATGGCGGCCATCCAGAGGTTAATTTGGATATGATGCGGTCAAGGCGCGCATATGCGCTGACACGTCAAGAGACAAATAGCGATGCTGAGAGGATCTATGGGGCGGAAGGCTTTATCTAATCAACAGGGAGGTTGTTACTGGCATAAACACAAACTGACATGCACCAGCCATTGTACTGTTTGAAGTTTACTTATGGGATAGGGTTATATTTGATAACAGATATCTTTTCTAGCCAGTAAACCTTGAGGGACGTTGGCTTGGTTAAGAGTTATTTTATGTTTGCTCTACTGGGAGACTTATTTTGTATGAATATAGCCTCTTATAAACCATATGTGAAGACTTCATCATTCCTCTGGAGGATAAATAACGGATGAGCTCGAGCACGTAGATGATGCTAAATCTTATAATGTTGATACTGTAGCGTTAGCTGAAGGCATCACTGTGTGAAGTTGTACACATTATATGCTCTGGTGGGTGGCTGCACTAATAGTATGACTCCCCATCTTCATTTAGGCCAAAGGGACACTTTTAGGTAGGTTATAGGCAGTTCAGTGTGAGAAAGTATATTAATTCGTGCCAGAGGACAATATGCACCTATACCCATTAAAATGAAGGTTTGCTCTTTCTGTCCTTATGATATTATGTTAATCAAGATAAAACCTGCCTGTCTGTACTCCTGCTGCACTCTGTAAATGATCCAAGCAGAGGATGACATGCAGGCATGTGATACCACTCCCTCAGGATATCACACTCGCTCGCTCACCTCTCTACGCACATAGACATGCTCAGATTACAAATGCTAGCCTCCAAAAGGACCCCAAACAGTGCAGATTAAGCATTCTCTTCTCGTGAATGTCACCCCCGGATCGCAAGAGATGTAAAAAAATAAGTTTAAAAAAACTTTGATTCTTTTTTCCATCTCATTTACGCCGACATTTCGTCCTTCTGACCTGCCGTTCTTTGCTCCACGTTCATTTCTTGCTGTCTTTGCTGCTATTTTTATCATCCCTTTCCCCTCCAATTCTGTCCCTCATTTCACCTTTGCTTTTCTTAGTCTTCACATCACGTCCCAGTCTATTTTTTCATACAGTATGTCCAAACAGCCAGTCAGCTGGTCACTACTTTATCTCTGTCTGCCCAACCTGCTCCCTTGCCCTTGCTCTCTACCTTTCCCCGCCTCCTTTCTCCACTCTGAGGTGTTTTTTGTACCTGCCTCGAGTATAGCACGGCGACGGTCGATTCATCAAAGTGTCACGTCGCCGATTCATATGCCTGCTCTTAAACAACTGCCCTGGCGAAGGTGCTAACATTAGCAGCTCCAGAACCTGGAGTGCTGCCCTAACAAGGTCGTACCTGTCCCAGAGGACCTAATCGGTGGTGTGCAGACGGGCACCGAGATGCCAAGCAGGTGCTGCCAGTGTGGCGGTGGGCCGGACATTAAGGTTCCAGCCAAAACCAGTACAAAAGTCCCCCAATGAGGAAGCAATAATAACCCTGATATCCCTACCTGATGAGCCAGCATAACCTCACATGATCTATATTCATGAGAACCTGAGAAGATATGCCCATCTACCATGCAGGTGGTCTTGTAACGCTAAAACAGCCCTATCAGCACTATGTTTATGGGGTCTTCGTGGAGTGTTGGTGGGGTCAACTGCAGGATGGGCTCTTTCCTGTAGATTTACACTGAGACGCTTCATGGCAGGTCAACTTCCCCCAGTAGCTAATCTCATAATGTACCCTGAGCGTGGCTTCAATTATTCAACCAAGCCCCCAAGTGAAGGATCTACTTACTTAGTTTTCAAAGAGCGAAGAAAGTAGACTTACACTTTACCTCTAAATGAGCTTGTGGGAAAATTTTGATTCTTTTTTATGGAAATAAAAGTGTCCTGTCAAAAGTGCATTCTTGGGTAAACCTTGATGTTGCCCAAAGTGCTAGCTCATCAGAGAATCATTACAGTAGATTACTGATTTCAGCAGATTTTTTTTTTCTTTTCATATACATCCAGAATTTAAATTCCATTCTTATTACCACCAGTTGTGTTGTGTCAACCTCCCTGCTATTACTTTGAAATTGAACTCATTGCGCGAGGCTCCACATCCAGTCTGACCCCCATCGAGCTCTGCCTACAGGCTGCTTATGAACCAATGGTTGGAGCTTGATAAAGGCCCTGTAATGAATGAGATGGGGGATTTGACCAGGCCTTTTTCTATGAAAATCAAGTGGGAGAGGTGGATTTGGAGGTTTTTTGCTGACTATTAGTATTGACCTGATGGTAATTGGAAGGATAGATGCTCATATGCTGGGCCAATTTAAAGGCTTGACTAGAAAAACACAGGGTAATCACTGGGGCTGCGTTTCGTGTTCGCCATAGGCACAATATAAAGGCAGCATTTAGTGTCTGCTCATTTAATACTGGAGTTTTACTCCCTCAAACACTGATCTTAAATCAGCCCCTGCATGTATTTAAGCAGCCCAAGTTCAAGTGGATGCACATTGATGCATCTTGTAAAAGAAGGTCAAGTGCACACGAAGCTTCGCTAACGGAGCCTGGGAGAGGTCCTGTCCGGTTTCCAGTGAGGCGGGCCCTCAGGGAGTCAAAGCAGCAGATTGATACGTACATGGTGGCAGCAGATGCTTACACTTCCCGCTGCTGTTATTGCCGATGTCATTCAGGCAACACGGATCTTTACCTCTGACACCCCCATCCCAGGGAAACAAAAAGCTAATATTGGTTTTGTTTGTTTGTGTGTCTGTCAGCTTGTATTTATTTATTTTTTTTCCTGGCAGCATCTCAGAATTCATGATGTGGCAAGTAGTCCCAGAATGCTTCAACACCATGCAATGAAAACAAAGGCAGCGTTCGTTCATCCACTTACCTTGGAATTATTAATGCCTGTGATATTTTGGCATTTCTATCTCTCTGTTTTCTCCAATACTCTAATTTGCATTAGATTATTGCATTTTTTTTCTAGTTTTTCCTCTCTTTTACATTCATTTATGCATCCTGAATTACGACCAGTTAGTAAATACGAGACAGACACGCACAAAAAGGAAAATTTTAGCTTTCAATCAGCGATTTACATTCCCTGACAAATCATTTGCATTTGAGGCAGCACCTTTTGCTTCTCACACTTCGGTCCAAACACTGATTTATTGCAAACACACACAGAGGCCGGGTGCATATATAAATAAAGAAACCTTAAAATGATGCACTCTGCAATAGTTGCATTGTTTTTGTTGGTGAATATTGTGGAATGTGGTGATAACATATTTCCTCTAATTACACTTTCCTTGCTATATTTTAATGAGAAAGCATTCTGATTCTGCTTTTTTGGCGGACAGATCATTTGTATAAATAGCACAGATTCCTCTCTGAGTCCCTCGGTGATTATATTCATGAAGTCTGTGGGGTTTCTACCTCAGCCACTGCTTGTGTGCTCACATTTACTTTTTGCGTTCAACTAAAAGCATGTTATAATGAATGTGGTATCAACTTTAGGGCATTCTCAAACCCTCATTCTTGCGCCAAATTGCATGTAATCATGAATTAGTTCACATTAGCCAATAATCACTGCTAACTTCTTGACATTGGTTAAAAGTCTCAGCTGCACCCCGATAAGTTAACCTCCTGAGACCCGAGCTCTCTCTTGATATGCATTTTTAATTTATCTTTGCTATTTAGGATTATTGGGACCTGAGGAAGTGTAAAGACTGAGAATCATGTTTTAATAATGTTTTGAAACAAGTGGTTTTTGGGGAAAATTATGTCCACGTACAGGGACAATCAATCTAAATCTGTAGTTGTATAATGTTTATGGATCCATGTATGTGGACATTTGGCCCCGTACTAAGCAGAATTAGCTGTTGTACTACAGGTGACCCTAAATCTAATGTCCACATGGGTGGACGCCAGGTCTTAGGAGGTTAAAGATGAGCTATTGAGCTTCAGGATGCAGTCTGATAGACAGAGAATACAAGCTTGCTATAAGACAGCAGTCCAGGCGAAAAAATATGCAAGATGAGATTCTGAACAAGTGTCTACAAATGAAAGCTGTGGACAGATCGTTGTGGTTCTCTGCTGCTCTCCTGATCTGTCATCATCTCTGTTAGGCCATAACACGTGTGCCTGTTAGATCCATTACTCTTGCAATGAATGATGACATTCATCATGACATGACACATCTGCTTTAATACTAGTGCTTCATATGTGTGAATGTGGTTGGATACATTTGTGAAAAGAGCCGTCTACGGCCCTGCACGTGCCTGACTCCGTCTCTATCTCCTTCTCTTTGCAGCTCAGAACTGCAGTTACACACTACACAGTCCCAATGGGACGATAGAGAGCCCCGGCTACCCCTACGGTTATCCTAACTATGCCAACTGTACATGGGTGATCGTGGCAGCAGAGCATAACCGGATACAGCTGGTGTTCCAGGGCTTTGCGCTGGAGGAGGACTTTGACATCCTATCTGTGTATGATGGGACACCCAGCCCGGGAAACCTGCGGACACGGTAAGTTTTTATTCTCCACCTGTTATTTATTTATCATGTTTAGTCTTCATGCCTTCGTATGCAACTATTCAGTGTAAAAGTTTGACTGGACTGCTTTATCTCTTCTATGAAAAGTCCGATCACTTGTGTCTCTTTTCTGTGGTGAAGTCACCGATTTCCAGTCTTCCTTGACTGCAAAATCTAAATTAAAAAAGTGTTGTCGTATACCTACACACTCTGTTTACAATATTTTATGATTATTTCTTGCAGCCTAGTGTCTGGCAGCCCTCTTTTATGCCGCCCCAAGAGACGGAAAGATTAAATATAAAGCATTAGTAGTTTTTTTGGCAGTGTTTTCAGACCCTGTTGGCTGTGTCCAGCTCACTCCACACATCTCACCACTTTCCCCTTCCTCTCATTGTGCGCCAGCAGCGCCTCTGCTGTTTCTCCACGCAGAAGTTGAATGAAAGAAAGAAGAAAATCCATTATAGATCAGCACCGCGTGGTTCCTCTCACGCATTCTCCAGTGGTCGGACCTCCGGGCTCCGTTGTATATGAAGGGGCCATGCACCGCTCTCACGTTCTGAGCTCGTTGAATAGCGAGCAGGGAGAAAAACTGAATATGTGACGACTGCGGACACATGAGGGGGGGTGAAGAAGCGAGAAAAACTACCTGAGCACCTGAGAGAACAGTCTGTGCTTGTGTTGTTTCTTTACCAAGGCTTCATTCTTTTCAAAGGAGACTTCAAGCATTACCTATGAGTGAATTAGTGAGACTGGAATGGGTAGTGGTGATGCTCGCCCACACCTTTTACCACCAAATCAGATACAAGCACAAAGATGCACATTTGGTAATCCCACCCTCATTTTAATTCTTTTCTCAAACTTGCATCAAAAGTAAATTTCTTTCCATCTGTCTCGCTGTCATCTTTGGTTTTTAACTGATTTCTCCTGCTGCCTCCTCTCAGCCCCCCCCTTCCTTATTTGCTGCACTGGACTTTCATGTCCAGCCACCATGATGCAGGTTGTAGATCATGGAATCGTTCCTTTAATCTGAAACAGTCATAAAAAATGCATGCCTTGACTCACTTCTGGTTCAAAAAAACCCCTTCATTTCTTCATCAAAGCAGTGACTTCTCCCTTAGATTTGTTTATTTATACATTAATTTATTCATTGCTCACAGCAAAGCTGAGAAAACTGTTATCAGGCGCAGGCTGCTCTGCAGCTATAGCTCTCCATGCATATTATTCTTCTTTTGCATCCACCTTGATGTGTTTGTGTTTATGTCGTGCTTTGAATGATGCATATAACTCACAGCAACTTCATACATGAGTTAGCATGTTAATGCAGCACTTAATCTGTTGAGAGTTTGCGCTAACACATGCACAAACAAGCTTCTTGTTTCGCAGCTGTTATTAATGTGGGACGTGTTTGATTTTCTGCAGTTAGGTTGATAAGTTAGTAACATGAATCTATGTTTGCTGTTCCAGATGGTAATGCGCTAAATGCTCTGGAAAAAAGGGGCCTTTTTTTTAAAATGTTTTTTTGCCTGTTACAACAATAACATTAACCCCTTCTACCCTATTATTCATCTCACCAAGAACTTTGGCTTTTGTTACTTTCATTTTACCCAGTGCAACTGGAATTAATATTTTAGTTTTTATTTTATCTTCACATTGTCACCTGTGACTAACAACTCTAATTGGTCTGATGTTAGAAAATGTTGAAATTTATTGTAGCTAGGTGTGATACAGTGTTAGCACTGTCAAAGTGGAGCTGAGTCTGGCTCAGGCCTTTCTAAATGTTTGCAGGCTGGCAAAAACATCTCCATTAGCCTGATTGGAGACTTTAAATTGCTCCGAGGTGTGAGTGTTTGAGTGACTGATGGGTGTGTGTGTGGACGCGTGCGTGTGTGTGTGTCTTCACATTGACTACATATTGAATACCAAACCCCCATGGGTGTAAAGCCATTTTGCTGGGCCCCACTACCTCCAAGGTCTGTTTGAGGGTTAAGGCATGGCTTCAAGGTTGACGTTAGAATTGAGTTAAAGTTAGGGATGAGGGTTGGGGAGTTTGTTGGGATGGTGGGGGTTAGGGTAATCTGGGTATTGCGTTGTGTTAAGGCCCACAAATATAGAAATATTAGGGTGTGTGTGTTTGTATGAGAGATAGGGAGAGAGGGCACAACTATTCGGAATAATAACAGAAAATGGGTTTATTGGGATGTATTGATAAAAACACTAAAATGTTTGTTAAATGAAAATAAATGTGCAATTTGTAAGTGACACATAGACTGTTATTCCAGCACATGTAATGGATGACTCACATCAGTGCAAACAGTCCCATCAGCATCTTTCAAAAGGTGCCAGCCAGTCTGTAGATTGTATTTCTTTCTGAGTTTGTGTTGTTGATCAACTCCAAGTCACAGAGAAAAAAAAGAAAAAAAGTCTGCTTGTGTTCATCAGGCAGTGCAGAATGGTGTGAGTCAGTCTCTGTGACGGCGCCATCTTTTTGGTCATTTGTGCTGCTGAGAGAGGAACATAGTACTTTCCAGCCATGTGAAAATCTTTTGTGGTGCGCAAAGTCATAATTCACACATTTTCAGCACAGCGATAGAGTGGAGGAACATAAAGGGAGGGAAATGAGAAAGGAGGAGGAGGAGGGGGAACTTAATGGACAGATTTTCAGCCTGTGGGCTCAATAAGACCTAAATAAGGAGCATGAGCGCATACATGGTGATGGGAGTGACATTACCACCACAGTTGGGCCCTTGACGTGTCTGTATTTACTCTGCACTGGTAGAGAAAGATTTGGGCCAGTGAGCTGATTCAGTGTCAACAAAGTTAGAGCACTGATTAGATCGACTCACTCCAGAACACACACTCGGACACATTTTGTAGCGCTGAGCGAAAAAAAAAACTGGTCGGCCTGTTGGTCAGACCCAGAAATAGCTCCACTTTCAGGAAAACCCTTTCACAGAAGTGCTTGGACGATATTTCTACATGAGTTAAAATTTAGAATACCTCTGTCATATTATTACATCTATCTGCCACTTCCATAAAAGCACATATATCTCATTGCTTAAGGGTCCATGGCAGTGATGAGGCTGCTTCCACCTTGCCAGGCAAGACCCCCCTGCCCATAGGGGGATTCGACCCCATGACTTTCCGGTCATAAGCTTGCATTTCTGACCTCAGGCTCCCGCCCCCGGTTAGCACGACGCAGAGACTGTAATATGAGAGCATGTACGGGTGAAGCACGATGACTCAGCCTCTCTCAGGACTCACTGTGTTGGAGTGCATCAGTGTCTCATCAAGTTTGTGCGGACAAGCACGACTGAGTCAACTTCACAGAGATCGCGTGTTTTTGGGTTGCGGTGAGAGTGGTCGACGTACAATTTCTCGCATTTGCCGTGATGGTAACTCTTCCTCCCCGTAGGTCTTGGCCAATGACTTGGCAGAAACACCTACAGTATTTTAGGAGACGGCTTCAACGTGTGTGGTGAGCACGTGTGCGAGGAGCGCCAAAGCGTACTTGATATGTGCTCCTGCGGCATTAGACACGACCTATGTGTGCTACTGCTTTAACGTTTGTGTGACAGCCAGCCGAGAAAAAACATATTTGCATGAGGAGAGAGAGAGTTTATGTTGTTTTTTATCTACTGACATTACTTTAATATTTGTCAACTTACAGATGTGTTAAATAGTTAAATCCTCATATTAAATGTTAGAGCTAAATGTTACCCTTCAAATCTAAATGAACATTTGGTAGAATATTGTTTTTAGCTAATAGGCAGATTCACACTGCCTGTAAAGAAGTACCAAAATAAAAGCTCAAAAAGGCAGGATTGCATTTATTTATTTATTTATTGTAGAATGAGTCTGAGAATCTCAGTCTTTAGCTTTGATGATGAGCCATCATCTGATTGGCTGTTGGTCAAGGTGCTACGTGATTGGCTGGTCTACTGCTTAACGCTGACTATATTTCCCTGTTCCGGGTCATTTCTGCTTGTCTGACCCTCCCTTGAGCGGCATATGTTCAGACACGCTAGTACAGTGAATTAGCAAATAGAGAACTAAACATTATGCCAACGGCCAATCAGACAACAGTTCCTCAATGTGAGATTACTAGAGATATGAGATTCCTGGACTCATCCTCTGACAAAAACATGTTTCGATTCCACGTGGGCCTTTATGAAAGCAGACATGAGAGTGACAATAAAATCGCGTACACATGTTTCTCCAAACGTCGTTCACACCAAACATTTCTTTCAAGCTAATTGTGGCAAAATGTTGCTGCTATTTTCGCCATGAGCGATTTTGCCAACAGGACCCACATGATTGAGCAGCAACATCCAGGTGTCCACATACACAAGAACATATTTCCTTCCCAGTCATACACACTCCCAGCAGCCACACTCACAGAAACACACACACACACACAAGCGTACAATTTATGTGTCCTTTGAGTCTGGGCTGTTAATGGAGAGGCCGCCACTTATCAGCGCCAGCTTTAATGACAGCCTGCTAAAAACAGGGGGAAGAGTAATAGTTTGTTTTTCATCATCTCATGCTGGGAAAAAGTGAAATGATGTGCAGATTTATGACAGCAGCTCACCTGGAAGGCAGAATTATTATACGCTGTAACCCCAGATTAGAGAAATAATCAACTAGATGGCTGTGAATTTATAACCTGTGTCCTGTATATCAGTCATCTCGTGATTGTTATTGACAATCTCCATCTCCAGTCCCATCAGTGATCTTAACAGGTGCCATGATTACACTTTGTTACCATCACATAAAGCTGCAGACCTTTAGTTTGGACTCAAAGGAAGGGTTAACATGGCTTTACCTCAATTGTAGTCACATTCCTCAGTGGAATTCTCAATCCGATCTATGCACAGAAACATTGATTTGCATTCAATTGTATTTTGTAGTTTAAAACTAGTATCTCCTTTAATGCTATGACTCTATAATGTGCACAAACAATGGCTTTGCTGTACACTTCTGAAGCTTGGGTTACATATAAAACCAATCATTTTATTGTATTCACCCAACAAACAGATTTTGAGATGCAGATTTTTTGCCTTTTTTGGTGCATCAGATTTGTTATTGTTGATTTGCATGACAGTCATATTTTTTAATCTGCAACACCTGAGACACCAGGGTGCTCATGAGTATTCTTGTGCTGCATTTTTAACATGCACGGCACCTCCTGATTTGACATTGTAGGGAACCGATTTTCTTTTTTCTGCATGAAGTCGCTTTATTGTTGCCGGTAATATTGGCCAGATAAGCTGTAAAAAGTACCTGCTCTAATTCAACTTAATTTAATACGACAGGAAATGAGAATTTCTCAAAGTATCTTTTCTTCAGGTTTGTAAAAAATTAGAAACCTTGACTGTTTAGAAAATTAATTGGGTATTATAAAAGCAGTGTCCTTGTTCTTGTGACGTTTGCAGGATTTGCTTTAGTGAAATAAGTGATAAAAGGGTTTTAGTCTTCTCTGTGGTTTACTTATGAGAGTAATATCATGGACCTTAACACACGGCACAGATATCATTTTGTTTTGCAACTCTTTGTGCGTCACATTGTTTCAGTTCCATAGATCGTCTGCCAGGGGAGTGATAGCTCAGTCTGTAGGGGGCTGGGCTGTGAAGTGGGTTCTTGGTTCAAGTCCTGGCTGCAGATAAAAGTTTGAATTTGTCCTTTAAGCAGGGAAGGTGCCAGAACACTTTCAGAGTGATTCTGAGGAGCCCTTGAGCAAGGTACCAAACCAAGAAAAATTGGATACAGCCCTTGTCTAATCTTGTCTGCAGCACCCTCCCCATGCCTCCACAAGGAAAAAAGTGGACAAGAAGGAAAAAAAAAAAAAGGCTTAAGTTTTTAATTCTGGGAATCTGTATTCAACCACTAGATGTCACAAAATCCCACTCACCTTTTCAGGCAGCAGAAAATCGTGTCCAGATGGCCTACCTCCATGAGATACATATCTCACATCTTTAAAAAATTAATCTGACAGCTGTGTGTGAGATTCAACACAAATGTAAGCAATATTTATATATGACCATGAGCTCATTCCCCCTTAAAAAAAAAAAAAATCTGTTTGGACATTACATGTTTTGCTAAATATGCCAATGGAATTGTGCACAGCTGAAAGCCTGAAGCGAATCAGGACACCCCTGCTGCCCCCAGCAGGGCTGAATACAGAGACTCCCCCAGCATGAAATAATCATTCACTCCATTCTCATTCAACCTGAGCCAAACATGATGGCATCTGACAGCATGCTCCTCTTTCAAAAGATTAGATTTCTTCCACTTTCTGCCACACATATTATTTGCTTTTCAAAATTATTATTTGTTTTTCAAATGAAACTCTGAACGAGGGATTCTTGTAAATAAATAAAACACCATAGTTACAAGTTACAAGATAATCCCCATGACACAAAGAAGACAGACTCGTTGGAGGATGTGGAATCTACTGCTCTCCCACCTGTATATCATGGTCAAATTGGATCAAATAACCAATATATTTCTATTCTATAAAACCTCTGGGATACTCAGTCAATGCTGTAAGATGATGATTCATGTATTTAGCTGCCATGATTATCTATCCAGACTGTGAACAGATAAACTGTTGGAACATCATGTGAAATCATAACCTGATGTTCCAAGTCTAACCCATATTTCTCATTGTTAAGGTGTCTCTCTGATCAAAACCCAGGATATTTATGTTTTTTCCAGGGGAGAAAAGGCAACAGAAGTGCCTTAAGTCTTGATTTGGTTTGAAAACAAGACAACAGCACAATAAACTTCCCAAACCCAATCCATTTCCCTGAAGTTTATAAGACAGAGAAACACAAATATGCTTCCTGTGCTTCAGTCGGTTTGGTCCCTCGGCCATTTCCCCCTGTGTCGCTCCAGTCTTGAGTTTCCATCTTTATTTCTTTCTCTTTGTTTTCTCCAGCTTGTCCCTAGGACACATGGTGCATAGCAGTTTAATTAGTTATCCAAACACCTTGTGAAAGTTGATGATGGATAAAGCTCATGCATTGTGCACACAAACAGGCAGACAGACCCAATGCACGCTGTGTCAAAAGGATTTGCCTGGCATGTAATTAGACACTTGTTGCATGTGACCACTTGCGCTTGTGTTTACTTACTTGTTGCAAAAAGGGAAGAATGAATGTCACCCACTGTGCTGCAAATGTGCTGTTATTGATTTTATCATAAAGGATGTAAATCAATCTGTTAGGATCATATAAACCCAACAAAGAGACTCTGAGGACCGAAACCAAGCTGATGAATCTTTCTGTGAAGCAGGAAAGATGCAATCAAGTCGAGATTAATGTTGAGATTTAAAGACGGGCCCAGTCGCCTGAATTTATGTAGAGACGTTTTGGGAATCACGGTGGCGAATCTGTCCACACTCCTCTACTTTCTCCCACTGTCTCTTCCCCTCTTGCTTCCCCCGAACTGCTCCACCGGTCAGCGGGTCCCCATCAAACCCCACTGGCGAAATCATTGTCTGCCCACACTAGCTCCAGAATTGCACGGTGCAATAGGGAAGGTGATCTGGACAGGAAGGAAAGAGTGATGCCTGCGAGTTGATGCAGAGAGAGCAAAAAAAAAAAAAAAGATGAAATCTAGAATCGCTCATGACTTTCTGTAATATTACTGAAACATACCTGCAGAATTTCCTTTCAGATATGTCTTGTTGGGCTTGCTTTAGCATTCTAGTTTTCATCTGTAAATTGTAACATAAATCTGGCAAAGTTAGATAAATAGCTAAAGAGCTTTGCAAAATGTTTCAGGAAATCAAATTAAACCATTTCCCAGTCTGTTATACGTGCTTGAAATTTAAATTAACTTATTATTAAGTTACTCCCACGTTTGGTCATCATTTGACCTTTTTGTTCTTTCACTTAATTTCCTCGCACAGCCAATGATGTTTTCTTAATTGTCTATGCAATCTAGAACAAATATGAGGTGCTGTTTGTGGAGATCCGCACACAACCACAGCTGCTCCGTATGCTCGCAATCGCTGAAGAGTTGATTATCGGGTCTGCGACTGCATTGGGATGGCTCCGAGTGACTTTCCTGGCAGCTGTTCTGCCCCAGTTTTATCAAATTCCATTGTGGTCCATGGAACCAGTTCTAACAGGTGTATCAAATGAGCCCAGAAAAGTCAACAGCTGTCATAATCAATCATGCGCTAAGGGGTGAGGAGGCTTTTGTGCAACATGTCATATGATCATCGGCTGTTAAAAGTAAGTGTTTTTCCCAGTATTTTAGATGTGTGAACAAATTCCATGTTAAAATTTGTCACTCTGTAAGGTGACTTCACAGGAAAGAGCAAATGGGGGTGACAACTCTCTCTAGAAAGGCTTAATTGTGCTAAAGCTGCTTGCAGATAAAACATATAAAGATTAAATTAATTTACCCAACAGGAAGATGTGACGATACAAAACAGCTTCTTGAAATTCTGCAATCTGGCTGCAGATGCTTCTGGAGGGAATTCTGATAAACCAGGATCTCCTTAACATAAAAGTAAAGCTCATCTGTTTTAAACAGTGGCATTAGGGCTAGCATTACTCCTCTCTCTGATTGGACGTAAATGTGAGACTGCCGCCCCAGTAGCTGCGCCAACATCTCTGATTTATACAGTTATTCTGGTGGGCGCCATTTTTTTTCTGAATGGAGGAACACTCGACTAACCAGAAGACTCTTTTAGTCATGATTTGGATTGTAAAGTTCTTTTTTTTTTTTTTTTTTAGCCTTGCTGCCAAGTCACTGACTTCGGTCATTACAGAACAGGCTGGAGTGGAGAGAGTGGTGGCGCTTGTGCAGTACATTGCTACCAGTGCGCTGCATTATTGTAGTGGTTGTTGGAGCTAAATCACATGAAATCCTCATCTGAGAAAATGTGGGTAAGGCCGCTCTGTACTCGTGGGCTACTATGCATGTGTAAAAGTGAGAAATCTGTCTTTCTCTGTCAAATCCATCCTCAAATAATAAAGAGGTATATATGCATCTAATTATGATACATGATTTACTAGTTAGAGGTGGAAGAAGCAGGAGAGGTGTTGAATAGTTGTGGTCATTGATCCAGCATTCCTCCCCTTTCATTCCTGTCTTAATTGCTTCTTTGCATCAGTCCTTTTTTTCTCCTCATGATAATTTACTTCATCCTTGAGTTTTGTAATTGCTTCATACACAGCCATGCGCACACACACACACACACACACACACACACACACAGCACGTGCAGGGGAGGAAACATTTCTCATTGCTGCCACTTAGCTTTGTTGCTATCCTAAGGGCAAGAGTGGCATGGCATTGAATGAGTTTTATTTTAGCTCTAATTGTTTTGTACACGAGCATTATTGCATAGCGATTTGTGTGTAGCGCGAGGGGGAAACAGAGTGGTCCCGCGAAACGTCAACTTGTTTCATTTGTCAGCTTGATGTGCTTGTTGTACGTGTAATTGACATTTGACTCAACAGAGGGGGAACAAATGAACAAAGGACGGAGTTCTTCTTCTATTCTTTCATCACTGAGGCACCTTCTCCTGTGTTGAGTGTTAATGCTGTTTGATTCCGCGTTTTAATTGGAGCCTCGCGAGTTCAGCATTTTCGATGACATATGCTGAATCTGCCTGTAATTCTGTTGCATCAAAGATTCGAGATTAGAATTTAATTTATTTTCTTTCCGACGCTATCGGGATGCATTCACTCACCGGGCCCCTAAAAGTCAACCCAGCAGAACCCTACCTTTAAAGGTCTATTTCATTCATTAACACAAACCATTTAAATTCATAAAACAAAGCTAACTGCCGAGCTTCAGCCTAAACTGACTGAACATCCTATCATGAGTGCTGGTGCACTTTTAGCATTCATCTGAACTTTAACATTAGTATGAACATGCTAATGTTACTGAAGCCTTGAACACAAAGTCCAGGAGCAGCGATCTCCAGTTACAACCACCGGTTCACAGCATTCTAGGACCTCCACCTTTTTGCTTATTTATGCCTCTTTTAATTCTATGTTCTATTTTAAAAGCAAATTTCTGTTTCCATCTGTGTTCAAAACACGAACGCAGCTGATGAGTAAGGCTTTTGGTCGTGAGGATGAAGTGAGACTGTCTGCTGCCTGATTCAATCATTCTGTTGCTTTACGCTCTTTCCATGTATCTGTGGCTCACAGTCCATTATTTTAAGTTTCACACCCAGCTTAAAATCTCATCACATCGCTCCCATTATGTTCCCTCTGCCGACTGCGATGCTTCTCGCCTGCTCTGCTTTCATCCCCCGTATCAGCCGTTCTCCTTTCCTTCACCTTCTCCTGAGACCCTGGTTTGTTAATGACTTCACTGCGGCTTGTCTCTCTGTAGGAGCCGACTGCGGTTGATTATCTCGCATCAGCATTTGGTGTCAGAGACATCTGACGCGCACGCACGTGCGCGCGCATGCTGTCTCTGTGCAAATACCCTGTGATGTCAGGACACAGGGATGATGTTAAAGAACGGTGCCGTGCTCAAGAGTGACAGAGGGAGCGATCACGACCTCTTCAAAAGGGAGTCAGCCCGGTTTGAAATATTGATGTCCTGTGGGATCTGCGGGTGAGCCGTGCGTGAGATTTTCAAATTGTTGGCGCCTGTAGCCATGTTCACCTTTTGTTGTGGAGTTGCATGATTTTGGTTCAAAGCTGTGAGCAAAAACAGAAATATGATAATCCCAGTGAAGGTTGGAGCTGTGCAGCATTGAGTCCACCGAGTTTGGAGGACTTGAGCTGGAAAAAAAAGGAGATTAAATGGAAATTGAAAGCAATAAGGGGTAACCATACATGCAGTGTCAGGACCAGATCATGCCCCAGGGCAAATTGACATGGGACATTATAGTTTAGTTGAGAGGAAGGATGATGATCTTTAGAAAAATCCAGGGTAATTGGTTGTTAGGTCTTCACATTAGTTGACAGAGATGAGTCACCAAGTGGGGACATGGTGACTCGGCTCAGCTCCTTGGCCACTTTCTTTCTTCGTAAGTAGAACCAGTGATGAGTCATCCCACAGATCACCACTTTGGGATTAAATGGAGAAGAAAATAACAAGAAAATACATCTGCTTTCTTCAGAATATTGTGCACTGAGCTAAAGTAGCATCGTGTTAGCAAAATGGTGGTGAGCAGATGTTCATCTAGCCAGTTTGGGCTCTGTAAAAGTCTGTAACTCCTCGCTGGTGCAGTGGTCAGCACATTTGCTTCCCAGCAAAATGGTCATGGGTTTGAATTCCCCTGGGATTTTCTGTTCGGATTGTCGGTTCTCCCAGTGTCTTTAGGGGTTCTCTCTGAGTTCTCCAGCCTCCCCCAGCAGTGCAAAAAACCTTCTAAATTGACCTCAGGTGTAAACAGTAGTTTGTCCTATATGTTAGCTCAGCCAGAGGCTGC
Organism: Lagocephalus sceleratus; assembly: GCA_911728415.1. Lineage (NCBI taxonomy): Eukaryota > Metazoa > Chordata > Actinopteri > Tetraodontiformes > Tetraodontidae > Lagocephalus > Lagocephalus sceleratus. Next base: position 5,127,934 of record CAJVRN010000087.1, on the reverse strand, counting down.
ACTTCCTTTGAGGGGGTCATGCTTTGCACCATCAGTTCAGCTGTCGTAGTTATATATGGTTCCCAATAAGCTAAGCGTTGTTTAAATTCAAAGGCCTCCACTAAAAAAAAGGTACAACGTTGAGTGGAATGAATTAACCTGAATATAGATTGACTTGGCTAAAAAAAAAGGGGAGCTGGGGGGGTTGAGGCTAAAGTTATTTGCAACAGATAGGAGGAGGATGTGGGCTGATGTCAGTCAAATGAATAGTTCCAATTATTTTTTCCAAGTTTTAGTGAAAACAGGATAAGAAAAAGCAAAAAGAAAGCACAAACACTTTCTGGACATGCAGTCAATTACAAGGAGGGTTTTAATGATGTTTTCTGCAGCCCTTTCATGTTAAAATTGTAGTGAATGTGCAGATGCATCTGACAGGAGAAGGGCCTGGATTTGTCTGTGGGACACAACATAAGCGCCATCCTCTGGCCTTGGCTGCTGACAGCTTACAGCCAAACAAGGTCCTGTTCTGCCTCACCCACCCCCCTAAAATCTCCAGTCATTCTTCACCCTTCACTTCATCTTCCTCTCTTTTTCTTTGACCAGCCATCATTTATTGACGAATGTCTGCCCTCTCCAGCCATCAAAAATTTGCTGCTGTGTCTAACACCCCCCCCCCCCCCTCCCCCCTTTTCCATGTTTTTGCCGGTTGTGTTGGGGGGGTGGGGGGGTGATGGAGTATGGGAGAATCAGCTGCGTCAGCGCTGTGCTTTACCCTCCACCCCACCCTCTGAACACCCATTGACGGAGCGAATGAGATTAAAGAACAGATGACCTGCTTTAGTCTCTGTCTGTTTACAGCTGTAAACACGCATACATTTGGAGGCAGATCACATGGAAACATTGGAACAGATCACTGTGCATGTCCGCGGCGATAATATGAACGTCTGGTGATGACTCCCTAAATAGCTGCAGAGCTTAATAAAGGAGTCTCTCGCCATGACTCATGGTCCTTTTGGCTTCTATCACTTTTCCCCATGTGTTGATGGTGTTCCTGACCCCTCCCTGCATACCTGCATATTTCCCAGCCCACTCAGCCCAGACGTACACTTCAACGCGACCATCTCCTCACCACAATATCTCCTTTCTTCCTCTGTGTGGCCGTCATTTGTGCACCCCCTCGCCTCCCAGGGGTAAGGTGGTGGGATAATTGGAAGCAGCGGTTCTTCGTCGAGCAGATGCTGAAGTTAGTCAGGTGGAAAGCACTCTTAATAGAACTCTACTCTCTCTCTCTTTCTGTCTCTCTCTCTCTCTGTCTCTCTCTTTCGCTCTCCGTGCACGTAGACGCATGTGACCACGACACGCGTACGACGTATACCGCTCCGTGGATGCATCTGTACACATTGACATCTACCTAATGTCCTCAGAGGCCCTCGTTTCTGAGATTACCCAGCTTTACACACAGATAACAGCCAGTGATTTCCCATAATTATACATTTTTTTTCCTCTGCAGAAATCTGTCTCTCTCTCTTCTTTTCATCATCCCCCCATCAATTCAACACTCACTTGAAACACCTGTGAGGCATCCATTCTTTTGTAGCACTCGGTTGCAATCATATCGTGCATCGTCCCCAGCTGGCTTTTTCCACAATACTGGAGGCGTGCCTTGGGTCGGCCAGGCCCGCATCACCTTCCGATATTTAATCCCCGCTTGAACGCTGAACCATTTCCTGCATCCATTTTGTCTTCTCTTTGCTCGCTCGCGCCAGATTGATAACAGTTAGGAAGAGTCAAGCCCGTCGAACCCACTTGGCACTCTCAGCAATGATCTCCAGCCCCACCCCCGGCCACGCCCCCCTTGCCTCACAATGAATGCTGAAACAAGATGGCTGCCTTCCAACTCAATTTGCGGTCAGCGGAGGGGCTCCTTGCACCAACACGTGTCCCGTCATTTAGCTGATATGCCACCGTGACAATCTCACTGAGAGGAGTGAAATCGGGCATATGTTTAAGTCTTCTTTCCTTTAAGGTCTGATTCATCTCTCGTGCATTGGTGTTTTGTAGCCCCCACCCCCCTTCCAATGCCCCACCACCAATTTCGATGTGGTACTTAAGGATTAACTGAAATATTGAGGCCACTCTTAGCACCAAGAGATAAAAAAGAGGGAGGTAATAGAATGTAAAGAGTGGGGTATGAGCGGGAGTGAGAAACTGCACGTGGGAACATGAAATGAAACTCAAAAGAGACTCTTGGGAATCAGCCAGTAAGAAGCTAAAAGTGAGAGGAACCAGTATTTCAGCAAGAACTGTAAATTAGGCTTCTGCAGCGGGCACCAGTTCCGTTCATGTCAATGCACAGGACGAATCAATCAGGTGACTGACAACAATTGAACACTGGACCTTTTCCTTCTTTTTTCTTTTTCTTAATTAGCATGTGTGCCTGAGTGTTGCCAGCATGTGGGTGGCAAACATGTTAAATTGATTTAATGGCTAAACCCAGTAAAGCTGCTGCTGAAAGCTGGTCCTAATAAGACAAGGCTCATTACTCAAAAACGATATTACTTGTTTCCAACATCATTTTAGTACATTGCTTATTAGCCCTCTGAGATTGCATTTGCTACAGGACTCATTACAGTACTTTATTAAACATCTCCAAACATACTAACTTGCCGGTACGTGCCGGTACCTCTGAAAAATAGGGATGATTTGACCAGGATTAGGTTAAATGGAATGATGAATCTCAGAGGACACTAGACCAAATCACAACCATACCTGATTAGCCAGCGATGCGGGGGAGGTTTCACAGCTTCGATATGGGGTTTGCTGAACTGAGGCTAAAGCTCATCTAGCAGAATAGTTTAAATCGGTCTGTTGGAAACTTAACCTTGGGATGCGATAGAAATCTATATGTCACTGTTTGTAACAGATTATTTTCTGTATGTGCTGTTCTGCTCAAGGTTTCTTCCTGTTAAAGTCAGACCCCTTGCAACACCAAATTGGAACCAAATTAGCATTTTTACTCTATCACATCCATCTATCAAATATATGTAGTATTTATTTAATTTCTTAAACATAGAAACACAATGTAGGAACTTAATGTTTAAAATGACTTGTCTCTTGAAACATTTTGGACCGTTCTAGCTTGACAAGTGCTCCCTAAAGTAGCATGTTTGCCAGGATTCATGGACAAATATCAACAAAATGTCTCATCAGACTGTTGTACTTGACCTGAATCCAAGTGTATAAAATTAACTCCTGCAGATTGTACTCTTAATTTGTTGCAGGCTGCGCTGTCTATGTGGATCCCTACTGCGCTCTTTCAGGCTCAGTAGATGTGTTTCTGCTCATTTAGGCCATGCTGCATTTGGGCCACATGGTCTGCATGTGTCATGAACACCTGAACCACTTGGCTACAGCATCAAAGATCCCATGCAAAAGACTGTTTATGAAGTTGGTCTGCCGAGCCTGCATAATTCAGGTTTGAAATGGAAAAAGAAAGAGGTTCTCTTGGGCGATGGTCAAATTTTTTGGGGAAAAGGAATCCGATATTTGAGACACGTCCTTCTCTTTTGTTCACCTTTGGCATTTGTCCGTGATCAGAGACAAAATTAGGCTGAATTAAAAGATTTGTCTGAATATTTTTCTCCTAATCAAATTAAAACAGGTCACTAATCATTTCTGCCATACTTATATTCTATTTAGTTTGTAAGGAAGTCAATATGAGAAGAACTAACTGCTTTAGGCAATATTAAATTGACACTAAGATGAGCACTAATGGTTTTAAAGGAGACATTTTTCTCCCGTCTACACTTTAAAGTAATTTGAACTGATTTTTGACTCAGAGTGGCAATTTTATATGAATTTCTTTTGCCACTTTGAACGTCAGTTGCTGCTTCTGTCTCCAGCGATCAGGAGATACCTGTCAGAGTTGTCCGCTCTGGCCTCAAAATGAGGTTTCAAGCTTTTAATAATTTCTGGACGAATCTAAAACTCTTTAAACAATGAAAAAAAGATATCCCCGTGTGCCCGGAGCTACAGCTGCCTCAGCGGTTCAGACGTCAAGACAGGCCGTGCTGTTGATTGGATCTTGTTTTTTTGTGCCTGACTGCTATTGTCTCCCTCTCTATTTGTTTTCAGGTTAACAGGGTTCCAGCTGCCTTCACCCATTGTGAGTACAGGCTCCAGGCTCACGCTGTGGCTGCTGTCCGACTATGCGGTCAGCGGGCAGGGCTTTAAAGTCAACTATGAAGGTAAAATGAATGAATCTAAAAACATTTACATTTTATTTCCCTGTGTCGGTGAACTATTGAAATCAGAGCCCCATTCTGCATTCAGTCAGATGAATGATGAATTTAAATCATATTAAAGCCTTCCTCATTTCCATACGATTCATCTCATGCCAGTTATTTATGTCAATAATTCTGAATATGATGGGCTCCATTAGCCACTTTGATTATTGCCACGCCGACACAGCAAACGCCTTGGCATAAAATGAAAGACTATGCAAAAAAAAAAAAAAAAAGACTATGGTTGATGTTTTAGAAGAAAATTTGGAAGGCGCACTGAAGTAATTCTATGAGACAGTGTCATTTAAAGCTAATCTATCCAGTTGGGTTAACATCGCTCCTTTTTTTAGGGCACAACTGGGACCTTTATCAAAGTGACATGAAATGCTTCATGACCCATGTTGGGATGATATTCATGACAGCACTCTTCAAACCCAGACAGGATGAGAGGCGTGCTTGGAGCAAAACGACTAATTAGACTAATTATCTGCCAGGAGTTTCGTTTTTTTTTCTTAGATATTTTGGTCACAGTTCAGTGAAGCAGCGTTGAGCAACTTGGGAGGCCAAAGAACACAAATGTGCTACGAGATAAAAACCCAAGACAAAAGAGCGAAGGGGCTGTTTGTTCGCTCCACTGGGAGGCAATCGGGGCACCGTGCCTTTGGTACACACTGGAGGAAACAGAACTGTCAGACTTGTGTCGCTTGTGACAGTGAATGATGTTATTATCCCCTGCTGCAGATGTTTTTTTGCACAAACCTTATCACACTATTAGTTTGTCGACTACTTGTTGAGCTGCTGCTTTTTCTGAGCTCCATGCACCAGTTTGGTGTGTAAGTCAAAGCAAGCCCACCAGTTGTCCTTCAGTGCTCCGGATACGTACTGCACATCTGAGCAGACCTTTCTGTATTTAAACATTGCTTTTTGTTATTTTCTTTGCTCTTCTTTTGTAGCTCTTCAGCAATTTCCTGATGACTTTCTTTGAATTCTCTGTGCCGCCAAAATCCCACCAGGCCTTCCCGACACAAAAGGCTTAAGATAATGAACCTCCACTCTGTTGCTGGACTGCTTTTGTCCTGTTGCTGATTAAAATTAACACACGACTTAAAACTGGCTACAACACAGGGACTGCCAGGAGACACACAAGAAAAGAAAATGCACTGTATGCTGGCCGAAGCAAATAGTACACGTCTATAAATAAATGTGCTGCCTCATTCTTTTCCTGTGATATTTGCAACCTCTGAAACAAATGGGAATATGATGTTCGAAATAACTTTTCTGCTAATAAAGCTCCCAGGGAAGCGTCGAACCACAAGAAAGATACTGAAAAGGTTGAAATCCTGCTTTGTTTGCAATCAGTTTGCCCAGACGTCACTTTCCTTTCATTTGTTGGCAGTTAGAACTGATGCACAGAACTTTATATCTTCAGCAACTCGGTTTGCTATTTCACTATTTTTTTTTTTTAATTTGGTTTGATCCACAAGCATTTATTACCCTTAAATTACTAATAAATGCTTCCATAAATGTTTTTCTTTTACCAAATATGTTTTGGTTTTTTTTCTTCCCACAAAGTGGTGGATGAGTGAGAAAAATATATATTAACTTTGGGGACAAGAGGCTAAAGGAGCAAATCTTCGAACGTGCCAGCTGTGTGTTGGCAGGCACTCATGCAGCTTCCTTACAACACAGCTGTTTTGGAGGACCATCGCAGTTGGCGCCAGACCACCCTTTAAAATTAAAAGGAGAAGCTAATATCAGTGTTAAATATGGAAAAACACAGCTGTAATCCGACAGGCTTGATTATTTGCACCACTTTGGGGCCGTCTGATAGAAAACTCCCAGAGACCACTCAAATCAAAGGTTATCTCTTAGTGAGTCCCCTGGTCCCATGCTTTTCCCTCGATCAATTTTCTCCTGAGCAGGTTTTAGTGCTACTCTGGTTACTTTCCACAGTCCAAAAACATACAAATGATCAGCTGGATATATTAAATTGCTCTGAGGTGTGAGCCTTCTCCACTATGGTCTGTTTTAGGATTAGATGCAGGAAACCATTGCACGTCCTGAGTTTTTTTTTTTTTTTTTTCCCCCTTCCCTTGCCTTCATCAGCTTCAAGCAACCCAGTGGTGAAGCCTTGCTATTTCCCAGGCTCCTTTTACTGAATTAGGACTTTGCTTAGCATCCACCAAATTGGTGTGAACCCATCTTGTCTATATTAGATATCTGTGCTGTTTCAGCCCACACTGCAATAAGCTTAAGTGCTACGCAGTCCATCTCCCCAACAGGCTGCGTAATGGCCGATACCACTCTGGAATCCATCCCCCACCTCCCCCCGTAGCCATAGCAACCGCCCTGATTTCTTTTTTCATCTTATTCTTCTCTATCTCTTAGCAAGCTCTTTATTCATGTTTAATCTGCAGCTATGGAGAAGAAAGCTAAAAGGAGGTAAAGGGAAAAAGAACATTCACTAAGTTCAGATAGAACCTTTTGGGAATAGATGAGAACTTTTATCGCTTCCTGTTCACAAAACTATTGCTTCTCTTCTCTTGTATTTCTCCTCCTCGGTGGCTTCCCTCCGTTGGTTGCAGCATCCGTGCAGCCTCTTCCCTAGCGTTATTGCTCGCTCGCCTCTTCCCTCTTGCATTTTAAAGTACCGTGATGATTATTCAGTCATGTGTCGCCAAGTTTCTCTTCCGTCTGTGTCTTAGTTGCATATTCAATGCACTTCCCAACTGGGTCAGCTGAAGAGAAAGAAAGAAAGAAAAAAAAAAAACGAGCCAGCGATGCTGCATCACTCAAGCAGGCTGCTTCTTTAGCATTAAGTCACTGCATATGCCTGACATAAAAGAGAAGAAAAGCCAATATTTAAATTGATATTCCAGCCTTATCCTTGTTCATATTATGTCCTGTATATATGCATGTTTCGCAGTGAATTTAAGTAAGATACAGTACAGTGTTCTGAGTGAAAGGGCAGAAGAAGAAGGATCTGCATCACATCTGATCTACAATAGTGTTTCTATCACACCCCCCCCAACTCTCTATATCCTTTATTAGCACGAGAGAGAGGGAGGTGAGGAGACAAAGGTGATCAGAAAGCAGTGAAGCATGACTGAGGCTTGTGCCTGATTGAAAAATTAGGTTGGTCCCCTCGAGTTGAAAAGTTAGGTGAATGGAGGCACAATTAGAGAAGCAAAAAGAGATCTGGATCAAACGCCTAACGTTTTACTTTCTCTTCAAATTATGACCCTGTTTGTGTTGAGAATATAAAAAAGAGTTTGGTTTGGGGGCTTTGAACCCGCTGGGTTTCATCGAAATACTGGGAAAACATGGCTGTTTGGTCTGGCTTAAAATTACGTATATTGAATTTGTTAATCATTGCAATTTTGCTACTGTATTGTGTCCATGTCTATTGAGATGTGCACAATGGGCTTTTGGCTTCTTTGAGCTTCTCATGTCTCTTCAAATATTTAATGCATCTTAACCTTGGGTGTGTGCATGAGACAAGGGGACAAACAAATACAAACTACACTTGTAATAAAAATATTGAGTACTAAGTTATTCTGGAGCTCTACTGTTGCATGCATTGTGGATCATTGTTAAAACAGTAAAAGCAGGATTAAACCAAAAATACCATATTTCAGTTTTAATGTTTATTTTTTAAACAATTAGCCAAGTATTGTGCATGATACAATAAAGCTAGATGGTTGCTGATTATCACAGCGGGGAGTACGTTTGGTAATTTTCCAAATGAAAACTATGAACACAAGAAGACAGATGTCAGGATGTCATCACATCTATTCCGGAAGATTGTTGGAAATATCATGGCGGTCCAAACCAATGGGGAATGTTTTCATGATCCATTTTCTCTCTGATGTGGCAGTTGCACATGTCTACATCAGCAAGCTCCATAAGGCTCCAGTTTGAGACAGCAATTTAACACTGTTACCTGGCTGTCAGGAAACTAGCTCCATGAGCCCTTTAAGTCATCATTACTCCAAACAGCCCAAGCTTCCCTTCCAATGTTGTGGCGAAAACAGATCAGTGGAACTTTGAAGGCAGCAGTGAGCGGAAGCATCAGAGCCATCTCGGGCTCCTCTCTAGTAGTTGCGTTAGTCAGCGCACTTTTACAAAGACACCTTCTGAAACCTCCTGCAGAGTTATTTAAGCCTTATCCTGCTGTGACGTCTCATTAGGCACACTCCCTTCATCCCCCCGAACTGTGTCCAACGTTTTGTGGGGCAACTGCAGCAGCAGTTCATCCTCCAGGATGGGATTTTAGGTTTACAGGTAAATTTAGTTCATTCTAAACACTGACATTATTATTGACCATAATGCCACATGAAGCCCAGCTACTACTTCCACTGAATGTTTTCGCTAAGTTTCTCCCAAAATGTCTGGCACATTGTGCAAGCTTGTACTCTGGCAGCTGTTCCCCATGTCTGGCCCCAGTCGTCTGGCCATTAAATGTTCCTGACTTAATTAAAGGATGACAGGTGTGTGGCACTTTTTCATCAGCATAATGAAGATGGCTTTGGCTCCTTTTTGGCTTATTTCATGTTTAGTATGTTCTTTACAACAATGTTCTGAATTCATGCACATTCATTAAGAGGCTGAGTTTAGTCTGTGTTCAAGAGGAAACATAGATTATTTTTATTTTCTCTTTTTTATATATTTATAATGTGGGCAGTTTTCAAACTGATCTTTATACATTTGCTCTTAAATAAATGGACTTGCTGACAGTTCCCATTGTGCTCTGACTCATTACCTGGTGTGTCTGCTCTGCACAATGTGGCAAGACATTCATTTTATTCATCACTGTACTCTTGTTCTTTTATTTGTTTTCTGGGTGAATACACAGAAAGAATGGGCCTTTTTCTGAAAGTTAGTGCCTAGATAACAGGTTACAAAACAGCAATAGAGCGAGATAGAGAAACAGACATGTCTGCTCAGAAGGAGCTCTTCACACAAGTGCACTCAGGGCGGAACACACAAACATAGGGCGTACAGTGAAGCATGTCTGGGTCAATATTAGCAATGAATCTATGCTGTTCTGGATGTGTTTGTTTGTCATGTTAAAATGGTCCAAGATGTAAATCCGTCAAATCTGTCCACTTGACCAGACTTTTACAAATACACATGCAAATGTACGCATTATGTAGAAATCAGCTAAGTAAGACCTTAAGACCTTTGTTGCCAGACAACGATGTGTAGCACCACTTTTAGATGTTGGTAACAGTGTGAAACTGCAGTTACACTTTTTTTTTTTACATTTCACAAGCATTTAACAGTCTAGTGCAATACTACAATGGATATGGACAAACAATTTTTAATGCTTGATGATGTACCTTAACTTCAGTACATTTCATTCTCTCGACATTCAGTGACCACACAAAAGGTTGGTCAGCCTATGACCAACACAGAGAGTAACATGATATTTTCTGCAGCCCCAAGACATCCAAAATGCTGCTGAGAGGGTAGATATATATATTACATCTGTTTTTGCTACCTATGGCAAAACCTGAGCATCATAATTTGACAAGTGGGAAGGAAGTGCAGCAGCATTGGTGAGAGTTCAAATGTCCGACCTTTTGCAGGTTGGCAAAAGGCTGTACATCCATGCGTTTGCATTCCTCTTTTGCATTTAAATGTATGTCTGCTCTCACAGGTTATATAATGCAGATTATCGATCCATCAAGAGGAAGGTTTGGAGAACACTTCGGCAGTTGCGTCTTCATGGTTGTGCTAATCAAACTCAAACCTTGTTTTTTTTTTTTTTTTAAGCCTTGGTTGTCTATGTAGTCAGGAGCAGTGAATATTAAGGTGTTTCCTACCTGCCTGTCTTTATTCTGGCATGTGCTAAAGGCCCTCTGTGCACCCTGCCATTGCCACACTGACAGGCTGCATACTGACAGTTTCTACCTGCTCTGCATCCTAAAAGAGCAAGAGGTAGAGGAAAGTGTGGAAAAAAACAAGGAGGCATGGCAAAAAAAAAAAAAAAAGTGGCCAGCCAGACATAGAATTGAAAGATTGAAAGGTAGTAAGGGACAGCATAGAAGAGGAGGAAATTAAGTTCGAAAAAGGGGTGACTTGGAGATAAGAGGTAGAGGATGACGTGAGAGGATCTTTTTTTTTCTCTGAGTTTCAGATTTATCACTGCAAAAAGCAGGTCAGGTGAGCACAAGTTGCACCACATGGAGCATTTGCTGCACCGTTACTCATGCAGAACCACTTGCGCCTCACCACAGTCATGCATTTTTTAATCCTATGAGCTCATCCACCCCAAAAATGCAGCAGAAACCAAAATACCCCCCCCCCACCCCCCGACACACACTTACTGGTGTCTTCCCTAGCCCAGTGCTGCGATATTGGTGTTGTCTGTATAAGATGTCATGCTCCATCTCTGCTACCTGCTCTGCTTGACTTCTACAAAAGGTTGCCGATGTTATAATAAGTGCGTGATCATGTGGCATCTGATCTCGCCACTTTATGAAAAATTGCAATTAAGCGCCTCAGTCAGGCTTGTGTAAATGTCATCGGCTCAGCCCTCAGCAACATTGGCTTTGACGTAATTAATTTCAGCCTGAGATAACCCACATCGTTGTAAATAACTTTGATAGTTCACCTTTTAAAACTGGGCCTGTTTTCTGCAAGAGGAGGGTTAAGATAGATCTGGTTCATACAGTGTTAGTGGCATTTCCACCTCTATTTTTAGTATTTTTAACTTCTGTCTGAAAGCTTTTGAAAGATAAAAATATCATTTTTTCTATAATGCTCATAAATTTGTCATGTTTTCCTGATTTCTGTTTTAAATGTAATACATTTGTGGTTGAAATTACTGTTACTGTGATATTAGTTATTGTTTAGTCATTTTATAAAAGGGTAAGAGATAAAATAGAACAAATTAAAAGGGCTGTAAAGGGGACACATTCTCCAGAGCATGAGAATCTGCAGGAGCTGTCCCAACAAACCTAGTTTCCCCAGGGTGCTTATATAGTGTACCTATATCAGTGCAAGGTAATGAGGGATGTACTACCTTGGCTCTATTTCTTCAAGGGGGAACAATGGACCCTGGTAAGTTAATTCCCACTCTGCTGGTATTCACTGAAGGTCACGTTTGGAGAGAAACAAGCATATACTTGGTTGACAGCAGATATGTGCAGTAAAATTAAAGAATTGTCAGCTCACATGGAGTAAAATAAAGAATTACTGGAGTAAAATAAAGAATTACGGTTACATTACCCTTGTCAGAATTTATAACCTGATCAAACTAAATAAAATAAATAGATTACACAAAGTAATAGCCATTAGTCTTTAGCCTTTCTTGCTTCTTTCTCTCCCCTGACTCCTCCTCATGTATGTGTGGTTCTACTTTGTAAAAAATACTTTCCCATTCTTTGCTTCTCATCAGGATTAGCCTCGTTTTCTTGTCAAGGTTCTAACTCGCTTTCTTCTCCGCTCTCCCGTTTGTTTCTCTGTACAATCCCTGGTTTGTGTAGATTAGTGCCCGTATTGTCCCCGGATTAGGATGTCATTGTTTCTAAACTGGGATGAAGCACAAACGTGGTTCCCATTATGCGTTTGCAAGCGGAGCATGTTCAGTTGAGTTTCCTGTTGTATGTAGATTTAAGTTTTGTTTTTGAACAGACAGAATACGAGTGCAATAGTCTTTTGGTAATGTGGAATTTGGATTTCCATTTGAATAAGTTGAAGGTTCAATATATAGAGAGAGTTGTAGATATGCAGTTTTCTACAATGTGTCAAAATGTATCCTTTTAAAATCAGATATTTGAAGATAAGAACGGCCCTTTTAAGTAGTTAAGGAACCAGACTTGCCGTAACATCCACACATATCAGACTTTCATGTGTGGTTTATGACACTGACATTTGTAGTGTTATTTATTCACTTCTGTTATTGCTAAACTGATGTGATGCTTTATTGATCGGGGGAACATTCAGCCGTCAGTTCATAATCAGGCCACATTTACCCTCAGGTGGTCTATACCATTTTCCCTAATTGGTTCTTGTCTGCTGGTTTTACCAGAATCACAGCTCTGCTACAGTCACACGGATGACTTCACCACACCTCTATTTATCACAACACACTCACCAGTGTAATATTTCACAGAGACTGGGTTGCATACATGTTGGCATACGTGATGAAATACCCAGGCTGGTTATGAACAGTAGGGATTGCATTCTTTCCTGACTGCTTTAATTATCAACCAAGCGGCTCCTTTTTAGCTGCAATATTTTTTTTTTAACCATGCTGCTCTAATATATAGCAGTTCATCAGCCGGCGCCGTATTGATCATTGCCAATTGGCAGTTCTCTCCAGTCATCCCTTTCAGACCTTACAGGCGACTCATTTGTCAGCTCTAAATGTGAAAGGTTATAATTAAAGCCCTGTGCTGTGGCTTTGAATACACACAGCATGTGTTTAAAGTCATGTTTGCACACTAAATACTAAATATGGGCGTACTGATTCACCGAATCATGAATTACAGAAATTACAGAGCTGAGGCTTTTCAACGATGCAGGAGTAGGTCCCAAATCCACCTCAACATCTGCTCAAACATACTATACACTGGAGTTCTTTACCTTTATCCGATCAATACTTGGTGAACCTGGTGGCATTTCCACCATTTCAGTTGTTCAGGGTTGATTTAGCGGAAGGAAGAGAGGCCACAGGGAGATGTCACGGAGGAATAAACCGCACTCAAATACCTTGACAAGTTGTTGTTCGGTGCTGACGTCTGTGTCTCCCTGTCTGCACCACCTATGCATGTGATCGCTCTAAGGCTCGTGTTCCAAATGTGTCATCACTGAGGCATAAACCGATTGCACACCTGTTTGTTTTATGTGTCTTTCACTCATTTGCCGTGACTACTGTATGTGCGCCATTCGAGTCCTTAATTTGGGATTGTTATTTGGCGTGAAGAGGCAGGCAAAGGTGTTGAAACAATGATCTTTATAGTGCACCTTTGTGGGAGACAGGAGAGTTGTATGCCTTTTTATTTATAAGCTCTACACGTGTGCAGCTCCACAAGAATGTGTTGTGAGTGACAATGAGCTGATCACATGGTTTATTTATGGACTTTTGCTTGGATCACCTCCAAATACCACTTGATTTAGATGCAGCAGTGAGCATGGAGCTCTGTTCCACTTTTCCAGGCAGGAAGGTATATACATTTTCTCACGTTTAATCAGTTGTTGGCGGATCTGATTTATACACTGCATGAATGATCTTAAGGTCTAATTTGGAAGAAGACATTCAGGGTGAAGCGACACCCCTCCTGGGAACATACAGTAAGTCTACTATCAAAACGGCACTAGCGTGGGGATTACAGGGGTGGGATTTCATAAGAGGAAAACAGGGATCGGGGAACTGAACTACTCTCACATCAAGTTCTCCTGATTCTTCTTCTGCTGGCAGTGGTGCACAGAAAGACGAAGAGGACATGCAGATAAGATTATTACATAAGGCCCTTCTTATATAGAATGCCTCAACTGAAGTATAGAATATGTAGGGTGGGGGATTACATTTCGAAAGGCTGTGTTCTGATGGATTTGCATTTCTGTTCTATCCAGTGGCTGCAAAAATTCAGATATCACTTGATTCTATAGTTTTACAGATTATTGATAAATGTATACTCAAATGAAGTTGCAGAGTTGTACTGTTTCAGACTGTCTTGTGGAACTGTCTCCAGGACAGTAGAAACAATAACAGCAACATGAATTTGCTTTTAAGTGTTATTAAATATTCTCTCTTTTAGTTTTAGTTTTCCAATATCACATTTTCAGAAGGCACTCACTCAGTAAAAAAAAAAAAACATTTTGACAGCTGCTTGCAGATTAGGAATAAGAAATGAGGAAGGCAGAGTGATATCAGTGGAGGCGACCGAACACATGGGAAGTGAGTTGCATGGCGCAAAGAGGTTTTTCTTCCATGGGAGTGACCGATGCCCTTGGAATCTGTTCTTATTCATGTGAGGTAAAATCCATCTGTTTTCTCTTAACCACTGTTTATCCCCAATTAGGGTCACAGGAGCAGCTCAGGCCTGAGGGCGAACGTTGCACATATTTGTTTGTTACTCTTTATTAAAATTAGGTGCTCATTAGCTGCATGACTCACGGAGATTATGCGAATGTAAATTGTACTTTCACATTGTTGTGGGGCACTCACCTGTGGCTTCCCTTCAGGGGAAAAAAATGGTTTCACTGCAAGATGTCGGATAATTTCACGCAGCGGGCAAAATTCTGAGAGGATTTTCAGGTCAATCACTGCAGTTATTGGCTCTGCAGTATTGGCTGCTTGTGTTTTTCTTGCACACGATATGATGCAGACAGAGAGTTGTCAACTATCAAAATCAGCCTTATTAATTATTTTCGCTGCACTGCAGGGAGGTCGGGTTTCTCTTTTCTTCTTCTGACATTTCAAACATTTGATTACACCTCTGCACAGCATTGTAGATGATAAAAAAGAGAGAGACACATGCAGATGTTGAACCCCTGGGTCAGAGGATGAAGTGGATCTGAGCGTGTCGTCAGGAGAAGCACACATTTCGGAGAGTTCCCAGATTTATTGCGTTTCAAGGAAAGAGGTGTGCTCTCTTTTGGATTCCCCACAAACCTGAACATTTACGCATCAACACTTCCCCTTCCACAAAGTCCTCTCTGGTGGGCCTTTACAGTTTCCAAGGCAACCTGCAGAGTGGAGGAAAGAGGCTTCGTTGAAGAGCAGAGAGAAGGAAAGCAAGACAAAATGCAGAAAACATGAAAATGGTTTGATAGCGACATCTTACCTTTTTGCACTTGAGTTGAAAACAACTATGTTGACACTAAAGAATACGTGAAACACACACTAAAAATGCTGCTGTATTTGCTGTCTCACACTTTCAGGCTGTTTTATGCTTTGAGTTTTTTGTTTATGTGTGGAAACAAACCTGCAACACCCTGAGGTGTCAAATATGCCCATGCAAGTCTAAATTAGATGTCTGGTTGAGCTGCAGACAAAATCCAAGTCCATGTTTACAAGTCCTTACCCAATGAAGTGGTCAGACTGTCTGGGTATGTTAGCTCGGTTGCCAGTAAATAAACATCCTATTTGAACAAGCGACATTATGCAATCAGTCATTTGGCTGCCCAGCCTACATCTGCTGTATTATTCAACCCGTT